>CM053513.1:68541500-68732335 GCA_028627145.1 Eidolon dupreanum
ACCTATTGAGGACATTTAGTAAGACTTACTGTACCAGAAGTGGCATTGCTGGATCATAAAGTAGTTCTATTTTTCATTTTCTGAGAAAACCCGATACTGTTTTCCATAATGGCTACACCAGTTTATATACTCACCAACAGTTTTATGTTCTCTGCATTTTCACCAACATTTGTTATTTCTTGTCTTTTTAATAACAGCTTTAAACAGGTGTCAGGTGACATTGCATTGTGGTTTTGATTTGCATTTCCCTGATGATTATTTTTTCATGTATCCATGGGCCATTTGCATCTTTGGAAAAATTTTTATTCAGATCCTCTGCCCATTTTTTAATCAGACTGTTTTTTCTACTGAGCTGTATGAGTTCTTTATGTATTTTAGATATTAACCTCTTATCAGATATATGATTTGCAAATATTTTCTTTTATTCAGTAACTGGCCTTTTCATTTTGTTGATAGTTTCCATTGCTGTGCAGCAGCTTTATTTTGACATAGTCCCACTTGTTTATTTTTGCTTTTGTTGCCTTTGCTTTTGGTGTCAAATCCAAAAACTCATTGCCAAGTCTGATGTCAAGAAGATTACCACCTATCTTTTCTTCTAGGAGTTTTATGGTTTCAGGTCTTATATTCAAGTCTTTAATCCACTTTGACTTAATTTCTGTATATGGTGTAGATAGTGATCCAGTTTCATTCTTTTGCATGTTGTTGTCTAGTTTTCCAAACACCATTTACTGAAAAGACTGTCCTTTTCTCATTCTATATTCTTGGCTCTTTTGTAGTAAATTAGTTGACCACATATGTGTGGGTTTATTCCTGCTCTCTCTATTCTATTCTATTGATCTATGCATCTGTTGTTATGCTAATACCATACCGTTTTGATTATTATAACTTTGTAATATAATTTGAGATCAAGAACTGTGATGCCTCCAACTTTGTTCTTCTTTCTCTAGATAGCTTTGGCTATTCAGTTTCTTTTGTTGTTTCATACAGATTTTAGAATTGTTTGTTCTATTTTTTGAGAAATTCCATTGCAATTTATATAGGGATTGCACTAAATCTGTAGATTGCTTGGGTAATGTGGACATTTTAACAAATATTAATTCTTCTAACCCATAGCATGAACTATCTTTCCATTATTTACGTCTTTTTCAATTTCTTTAATCAATGTCTTATAGTTTTCAGTGTACCAGTGGCCACTTTTTTTAACACATAACTTAGTGGAGAAACACTGGATGCTTTCCTACTAGGCAGGAATAAGGCAGAAATTCCCATATCTACATTATTATTCAATATTGTCTTTGAAGTATCAACCAATAGAATTTGATATGAGGTACAAGAAATAAAAAGGAAGAGATAATATACCTGAGTAATATACCTGGGAATTCCCCCAAAATTAATAAAAAATTAAATATCTATAATAAGAGAATTCAGCAGGATATAAGTTAATAAACAAAAATTCATAGCCTTCAATAAAAACAAAACAAATGGAATAATGGAAATGAGAATGTTATTTACTTTAGCAGCAAAATAGATAAAATATCTAGAAATAAACTTAATAAGAAATGTATAAAACCTATATGAATAAAACATTTTAAATAGAGATAAATAAATAGAAAGATACCACACATTCTTGGATATGATGACCCAATATCATGAAGAGGTCAATTCTCTCCATGTTAACATATAAATTTAACACAATAATAAATGCCAACAAGTTTCTATCTGGAAATAAACAAGCTGATTCTAAAATTTGTATGTGAGTATTCAAATCCTAAGATTATTTTTAATTTTCATGTAAAATATCCTGAAATTTTAAGAAGGCAATTAGACACATGAGGAGACAAGACAACAAAAAACAAGAGAAATATCTGACAATAGAAATACATACTTGGAGAATTCAGATAATGGAGTTATTAGTCACAAAATATTAAAATAATTATGCTAAATATACTCAAAGAAATAAAGGTCAAGACTGAAAATTTCAGCATAGAATGAGAAGGAAAAAAGAGAAACAAATAGAAAACTTATAAA
Source organism: Eidolon dupreanum (assembly GCA_028627145.1). NCBI lineage: Eukaryota > Metazoa > Chordata > Mammalia > Chiroptera > Pteropodidae > Eidolon > Eidolon dupreanum. Next base: position 68,543,529 of record CM053513.1, read on the forward strand.
TGAAAAATACCAAAACTGGAGTTAACTCATTGGATGTGTTTAATACTATATTAAATATACTGAAGAGAGAATTAATAAACTGAAAGACAGTTCAGAAAACAAAATAAGGCAGAAAAAAGCAAAAGGATGGGAAATATTAAAGAGAGGGGTAGGAAACCATAGTGGCTTTAAAATATAATCCTAAAATTACTGACACTCTGTCCAACAAGAGATGAGTACATATGTCCACTGCCTTTGAATCTACGTAAGCTTGGGACATTTTTGACTAATAGAATATGGTAAAAATAATGTTATGTGACTTCCAAGGCTAGATCATCGAAAGCCATGTGGCTTCTGCTGGTTCTCTTAGAATGCTTGTTTTCTAGATGCTTCCCCTTCAGTAACTCCCTTTCAGAACCCAATTGCCTTGTATGAGAAGTTTAAGCCCCATGGAGAGGCCATATATAAATGCTCCGTTTAATGGTCTCAGGCTAAGCCTAGTCTTCAAAGTATCCCAACACAGGCACTAAGTAAAAAAAGCATTCAGATAATTCCAGACTCTAGCTGTTCAAGTCACTCTCAGTTGAGGCACCTTACCCATGGAATGCATGAGTGCAATAAAATTATTTTATGCTACTAAGTTTGAGACTTTTTGTTACACTGAAACTAATAACCAGAAGAGAGACTTAGAGATACCGTGATAAGAATACAGTGTGTAACTGGAGTTCCAGAAAAAGAGAAGAGAATTGGGCTGAAGAAATATTTACACAGATAATGGCTGAGAATTTTTTAAAACTCATGAGAGATATCAAGTTACAGATATGAAAAACCCTATGAACCCCACAGAATAAATTAAAAGAACACCTAAGCACATCACAGTAAAACTAATGGAAACCAAACTTAAAGAGAAAATATGCAAAAGACAGCCAGAAAAAAAGACAAATTCCCTTTAAAAGAGCAAAAATAATTATAATTTAACTTCTCAACAGACCATAGAAGCCAAAAAACAATAGAGTGCTATTTTCAAAGTACCAAAAGAAAAAAATAATCACCAGCCTTAAACTCTACATCTAGCATTGCAGAAGTGTTTGGTGTCCCATATCACATTCCTTCGGCCCAATTCTAATTTTGCCTTCATTTGTGGTCAACTGGTTGATAACCTTAATTACATCTTCAAAATATCTTTTGCCATGTAATATAACATAATTACAAGAATATCCCCATGGGACATAAGTCAGGGGGCCATCTTAGAATTCTTAGCCTTCTGCCTACCACACATACTCTACGACTCATCAGTTCTACTTCTAGGTATATACCCAAGTGAAATGTGTACGTTCTCTTCAACAAAATACATGTTCTACAATATTCGTAGCAGCACTAGTCATAATAGCTGAAACCTGAAAACTACCCAGTGTCCTTCAAGAGAGTATCAGTGGAAATCTACATAGCAGTAAGAATAAAAAATGATATAGCTAAATCTTATAAACATAAGGTTGAGCAAAAAGCCAGATACAAAGAATACTCTTCATTTATATAAAGTACAAAGATTGATAAAAAGTACAAAACTTTTTTTTTTTTTACAGGTAGAAGTCAGAATAGTATTTACCCTTGGAAAAACGGGAAGAGAATGAAAGGAGGCACAGAAGGGCCATTTGGAGTGCTGATAACATTGTTTCTTGATCTAGGGGTGTTCACTTTGTGAAAATTTACTGAGCTGTATATGTATTCTATGTGTGAAGATTTTAAATTACTGCTACAAATAAAGCTTAGAAAATCCAAAAGAATTTTTACACAAATTACTAGAAATAATAGAAGAATTTATAAAGATGTCTGCAAGTAAAATTAATATACAATTGCATTTCTACATACCAGCAAGAAAAAAACTAGAATAGTTCTTAAGTATAAATAAAAATATATAGTTTTAAACATCATTCACGATAGAATCAGAAAAATGTCAACTCCCTAGAAATTAATCTAACAAAAGGCACACAAATCTCTATAGAAAAATTATAAAACTTAAGAGATATTAAAGAGGACTTAAATATTCAGAGAGATATGCTATATTCATATTTAAGAAAACTTCATGTCATAAAAATGTCAGTTCTTCTCTAATTAATCCATAGATCTAATACAAATGCAAACAAAATTCAGATTAGCTGACTCTAAAATGTGTCTGGAAGAGAGAAATGTCAAGAATCTCCCTTCTGAAAAATAAAGAATGGTAGTACACATTTGCCCTGTTGGTAGTTAGGGTTTACTAAAGAATTCAGAAAGTGTGGAGCTGATAAAGAAAAGACATAGTGACCAGTGGAATAGAATAGAGAACCAGAAACAGACTCGTAAATGTATGTAACTTAGATATATGACAGACATAACCTATCAGTTTGGTGGGGAAAGGAGAGACTATTCAGTAAATAAAGTTGGAAAAAAATAAGGTTATACATATAGAAAGAAAGAAAATTATATTCTTAACTCACTCTATACATAAAAATCAACTCTAAATGAGTCAATAACAAGACTTTAAATCATTAGGTGAATATCTTATAGACTTTAGAATATAAAAGGATTTTTACAACAAGGTGCAAAAACTACAACTCGGAAAAGATAATTTTGACCACATTAAAATGAATAACTTTTATTAAAAATGTCTTAAATAAATGAATTTTAAACCTCAAAGATTCCCAGTCCAAGCCAGGAAAAAGTATATGATAGGTTCGTTTTATTCCAATTTCACAAAAGTTTATAAAATATTTAATAAGTGTACAAAGAAATTAATAAGCAGAGAACTGAGAGAAAAATTAATAAAAAAAATTAGATTCTTTGAAATGTTTAATAAGATCACCACATCTCTGGCAAGACAAATCAAGAAAAATAAGCAAACGAAGATCAAAAGAGAAGTAAAGTCACATTATAGACCAGGGTTAAGTTTAATAAGGGCGAACTATGATAGTGAGACCACTGTTCTTATCTACTTGGGTGGGGGGAACACAGAATGATAGGTGAACAATGCTAGAGTTTGTTAAGTGCTATTGTTCTCATCTGCCCAGCAAAGTCTCTCTAGAAATAGAGAGAATATATTGCAAGTAAAGGCATTCATTTATTTATGCATTCAAAAATCACACTTGTCTCTCTATCTCAGCCTCCATCTCAATGCCTAGTACAGAGATGAAAGGGATTCCAGAGGTCAAAAAGTAGAGGAATGGAAAGGAGGAAAAGTAACTAACAACTACGTCAAGGGAGAAGCAGTAATTTGATGGTCAGCAAAGGCAAGGATATTACCAAAGCCTTCCATTTGGTGTGGTGACATAGATAGTAGTGATGGAATTAACAGGCCTCACTGGACATCTGCCCTCAGTCACTTGCCTGCTTTCTCACCTCAATAGTGAAACTCAAGTGACTACTGGGGTGCTCTACTCAAATCCTCTCTTCTGGGTCAGTGCAGCTGGCTCACAGCTGCCTCCCACACTGGACATTACTCTCAGCTTCGGGAAACTGCATCAGCGGTAGTCTTGGGACAGCCAAGCCAAAGAATGGCTGATGTGGGAATACAAAGGCCTGGCTCCCTTGCCTGATTGGGGACACTATGAAGAACCATCCTAATTCTAGACCTCCCTGTTAGTACAGCTGAGGCTTCCGTTGCAACCACATCATGAGTCCTCTGATCCTATCTTTCGCACTTCCTTACAGGTGTATTTTTTAAGAGCTCTCCCCAGTACACGCAACTCTCTCTTAGTATGTTTCCAAGGAGCCTAATCTAATGTAAAAGTTTAAAGGATCTCTTTAGCTTTCTTTCTCCAGCCCAGGCAAAATGTTCTTTACTTTTTTGAAGGCCATGAACCCTTTTGACAATATAATGAAAGCTAAGGACCCTCTTCTCAGAAGATTACACATAGGCACTTAATGTAAATCTTTACATAATATTTTTTATTTTAGTTTATTTTTCAACTACAGTTATAAGTTGATATTTAATATTATTTTACATTAGGTTTAGGTGTACAGCATAGTGGTTTGACACATATAATTTACCAAGTGATCACCCCCCCCCCACTGTAAGTGTAGTACCACCTGGCACCACACATAGTTATTACAATATTGACTGTATTTCATATGCTGTATTTTACATATCCATGACGATTTTATAACTACTAATTTGTACATTTACATACTATTTTAGAGGTTGTGTTTTCCTCTTCCTCTCAACTTTAAGGTCCAGCTCAAATTTTACCACCCAAGTGAAGCTTCAAATAGTTCTTTGTAATAAGATTAGCCACCATTTGTTGAGTACTTAAACTCTGCAACACACCATGCTAAGTGCTTTAACTTCATGACGCCTTTGATCATGACAACTCTGCAGGGTAGTTACTAATACCTTTATTTTAGAGATTCAAGGATTTGCCCAAAGTAACACAGCTAATAATTAGTACGTACTGAATTAAAATCTCAATATGTAAAGCTCGCGCTTTGAATGGCAAGGAAAAAGTAGGGAAGGTTTAAGATGTTAACCTCTTAAAGGTCACCTAATAAGTTTCAGAATTGGGATTTAAAGCCAGGTCTAACCCCAAAGCGGGCACTCTTTAGATTAAATGTGTCGTAGCGCCCGCAAGAACGAAAAAAGTTGACTTTGTCCCACTTTTGTCCTTTGCAGCTCCTTTGTCATTTGCATTTGTTTCTACAACAATTTCCAAAAGACCTTGGCGTGGCGTTGCTGTGGTTCGCTGAAGCGCATACCTGACCACGGAAGAGCGGCTTATCAATTGCCGTACAACGTGGCGGCTCTATGCATGACCGCCCGCATCGGGCAGCTGCGGGCATCCGTACAGCATGGTGGCGCTCTCTCCACCACGCCTCTGCTTCTGGCGTAACTTCCTATCCTGCGCAGTCGGTTTGACCTTTGAACTCGCAAGGGCTTTCTTTTTCCTCTTCCGGGGACGGTGTCTGAAGGTATGGTTGCTTTCCTTCTCCGAATCGCTGCTGCTTTTACAATCGGACGCCATCCGGGGAGTTGCGGGAACCGGGATCGCTCAAGCGCAGTCTTTTGAGCTGGCGTGGGGGTAAGGGCTTAGGAGGAAGGGTGGTGACGAGTAAGTTCCCAGCTTTTAGCTTCAGACACCCCTGGATCCGGACCTCCCCTCGGCAGCCGTGAGTGGTTGGAGCTCACCACCCGGTTCTTTGCTGCCTTTGAAGTCCGGCGGTCGGAGACAGACTCGTCGTGGTCCCGCTAGTGAGACAGGGAAATCGCGGAGCATTTTCATGTCTTACGTCCCCATTTTAACCCCGCTCCTGTAGATGTGCTCAGGCTTTGGGAGGGCGGACGACCTGCCTGTTCGGTTGTTTCAAAATGTTTCCCAAAACCCACAGCAAGAAAGACAAATGTGTTAATAGGGAATTACTTCTGTCGTGGTTTCGAAGATGCAGACGCAATAATGGCTGATTGGATCACTCGCATTGGCCTTCTGTCAGTTTTGGTGTCTGACAGTTGTTTTAGTGTAATGTTATAAGCTCGTAACAATAAATGCAGGCAGTTTTCAAATAACGTGCTGTGGCCAAGTGGTTACGAATTGGGGGTAAAAAAGGTTAGTTCATGTCTAATTTACGTTTTTATGTTACTTTGCATGGTTCACTCAAAAACTGAGTCGTTCATATGCTTATCTGTATAACCAATTTGCTATGTAATACCACACTTCAATTCAGTGAAACTTAATATGACCCAGGTGCTTTGGGGGCAAGACACAACCCTGAGCATCACTGTACCAGGCTAAATAGAAGTGGTTTTAAAATATGGAAACTTTTAATAAGACACCTTAAAAAAAATTAAAGGTATTATGTATAAGAATAAATATGGATAATTTATGTTACGTGATTTCTTTTTTTAAGGTTTGGATTATTTCTGCAATACAATTTTATTCCATTTTTCTTAATTTAGGCATTCAAAATGGTCCAGCGTTTGACTTACCGTCGGAGGCTCTCCTATAATACAGCGTCTAACAAAACTAGGCTGTAAGTATTTCTAAAATTTAAAATGCATGTTGTCATTTGCTCTGCAAAATACTGAGCTGTCACCTATTCTCTCACTTCCTAGGTCCCGAACCCCTGGTAATAGAATTGTTTACCTTTATACCAAGAAGGTTGGGAAAGCACCAAAATCTGCATGTGGCGTGTGCCCAGGCCGACTTCGCGGAGTAAGTCATCCTTTTGCTGTGGATAACATAACGAGGGTTGAATTTTTTGAGCATTAATTTCTTGGTAAGGGAATGAGTGGAGAAGTCAACACTAAGAAAGTTGAAAATTACTAAGCATAATCCAAACCTTTGAAGAATATAGACTTTCTTAAGCCAGTATGACAAATACAGTGAAATGCCTTTTGGATAAATAAGTACATCATTTTCCATTGTAACCTAGTTTAATGTTTGCACTATCACCTATAAAACAATCTAGCACAATTTCTGTTCCTTTAAAACATCACAAAATTCAACATTTTCTTTATGCAGGTTCGTGCTGTGAGACCTAAAGTTCTGATGAGGTTGTCTAAAACAAAAAAACACGTCAGCAGAGCCTATGGTGGATCCATGTGTGCTAAATGTGTCCGTGACAGGTAAATATAACTGTTACACTGTGTGCTAATCATTATTAGAATACTGGTGAAAAAAATTTAAACAAAAGTGGTATACTTTAGAATCCTTCTTAAACTCAGGATAATTGGTGCTATACATACGTGAATGATAACTAGTTCAAAATAATTCAGTTAGAAGTTGGACTTCCTTTATGCTGGATGTAGAAATTAAAATAACCTTGGTTTTATAGGGGAGGCAGGTAAGAAACTGGGCAGATAGCCGGAGAGTGGGAGGTCTTAAAAGTAGGAACAAAATAGAACATAAATCTAATGTGGCTGGAGCAGTACGAGGTGATAGACAAGAAAAATGGAAAAGTCAGAGGTTACGAAGGACAGCTTTTTGCTTGATCCTTAAAAATGGAATCACTGGGTTTGAGTAGGGCAGGGAAACCTTTGATGTGCTAGAAACTAAAACAGGATGGATGGTAAAGTCATTCTTTAAACAAAGGTGAGCGCTTGGAAGTTTTTCTGCTTTGTGAAGCCTAATGAAGTGAGACCTAAAAGCTGGATGGAGGAGGGTTATCAGGAGAGGAGACTGTTTCAGGTAGAGTACTAGGTCTTGGACATGCGAAAGAAGCATAGGCAGAAGTAGAAGCCGTGGAGTGTATGATGTAATGTTTACTCAGCATCTTTATAATCACTGTTGCAAGGCCGTTAGGGAGATGTTTCTATTCCTATTTTTGGTGAAACCAAGGCTTGTTGCTTAAATTCACATAGCTGGTAAGAGACAGCACTGGGGTTTTTTCCAGGCTTTATTGAGACTCTTGCTCTTAACCCCAGTGACTATATTAAATCGACCCTGAAGACTTAAATGGAAGGATTTGAGAGGTGATGGGTCTTCACAAGTTAAAAAAAAAAAAAAAAAAAAGGGTTCAGAAAAGTAGTTTGCTTCCAGTTTATTGAGGTAGTTAGGTGAGGTGGTCCAGCCAAGTTTCCACACCAAACCTTGCAAGTTCATTCTGCCTTTTGAGAGCTAATTTGTAAAGGGGTGGTAAAGCATGTTGCAGTAATGGAAATACATGATAAATATAACTTCCATGAAATGCAGGAGAATTTAACTCTCTGATTGAAGTTTAAAGGAGAAATTACTTTCAAGTGACTGGGAATTTGGAAATAGTATTTGAGGTGGAACCTGAATTATGGATAAGTTTAGACAAGAGGCTGAAAGGGCATTGCAGTCAAGGAATGCACATAGTTTTGATCTGGCACATGGAGGATGTGAAATAGGGAATGAGAAATGAAATTGGAAAGGCACATTGGAGGCAAAAGGGTCATGACATTTCAAGCTAGGAAAGTTTGGCTTTTTACCAGTCTGGTTTCCTGATTTTGCCAGGCATACCCACATAGTAGGAATATTTATTAAAAATACAGTTCTCAGGCTTAGCTTGTGGAAATTTGAGTGTAAATCTAGAGTAGCCTATAGATTAGCATCAGCTGTGGCACTGAAGGAGTCTGGTGTTTGATCTGAGTAAGTTTAGGGAATTTTTAAGGGTCGCGAGTAAGAGGCTTTGATTTATTTCTGTAATGCAGTTACATCAGGGAGATTTGAAAGAGTCAGGAATCCCAGTGTTTTGAGGTGAGACTGTTAAATGACCCAGGGGTACGGTAGGGAACATCAGTGGGACAGATTTCTATGGGAATTAAATGAGTGCTTTATCTCTGCGGCTAACTTTGATTTGACAAATGGTAGTACCTGCTGTTGACCAGGTCCAATACACTGTAATAATAGTGACCACTTCTTCTCTAAATGCAGGTTCAAAGTTCAGATAGTGCAAATTCTTACACATAGGACCTTTATAAAAACCCTGTGAAATGGGTATGAAATTATTCCTGTACCTCAGGACAGACAGTTACTTGCCCAGGATCACACAGCTAGTAAATTGTACGGTTGGCCCCAGACAGTCAGGCTCTAGAATCCTTGCCATTGATAAGGTGCTTCTTGCTAATATCGTCTACCCCTTCATTTTGGTTCCCAGCACATAGCTCTTTTCTGTGTTTTTACTGGAAATTTTCAGTAATACAGTTAAAACATTCTGAGATGTTTTACAGTCAAGTAACATCATTAGTCCTGGATCCTAATAATGACATGCAGTTAAAATGAAAGCTACCGTAGTGGCGGAGAGCGGTCTTCTATGGGAGTGATTTTCTAATTATCACACTCAGAAGAGCAGGGCAGGTACTACTAGCATAGAATGGAAGAATTAGCCTACTTTAAATGCCAGGGTAGGAAGGAGACCTTAGGCTGAAAGGGGCTGCCCATATAATTGCAGTTTTTAAGTTTCTATTCTGTTACTTGTGGTTTTATTTTTCTGCATATCTTCCCTGATAGTTTTGTTTAATACTTTTATGGTACTTTTTCCTACTTCGTTAAATCAGTGTTGTTATTTTTTTCAACTATATTCATTTAATATTTTCCTTTTTTAGGATCAAGCGTGCTTTCCTTATTGAGGAGCAGAAAATCGTTGTGAAAGTGTTGAAGGCACAAGCACAGAGTCAGAAAGCTAAATAAAAAAAATGAAGCTTTTTTGAGTGGTAAAACAATTAAAAGGCTCGTTCTGTTATTTCTGTTGTAATTTGTTAGTATACAGATTTGGTTACTATGTGTTATCTGGGACTCAGTGGTTTTTAGTTAATTACGTTTTCTGAATGACAATAATGGGAGGTCATTGATGGCTAGAGTTTCTTGAGTAGCTCCAGAAGACTTGGGTCAGTTTGGGAAGAGTGGTCCTTAGAGCCAGATGTTACCTTTAATATCATTTTCATAATATCTCCTTCAGCACCAAAATCCATAGGATAGAAACCAGTGTTCAAGTTATTTGGAATGGAACCTTTCTTACATCGCCTTTAAACCCTCCATTCCCTTAGTTCACTTTCAGATGGTCCATTTTGGAGAGTTGGAAACTTCATATCAGCAAATAATGAACTCCTTTATATAAAACCTCATATCATGGGTCTAGCAAATTTCAAATTCTGATTTATGTTGGATTTATAATTAGAATATTAAAATAATGGACCTTAGTATTAATAGGTCTATTTGGAACTATGTAATATTGTTTCTGACAACAATACAAAGGTATGTAAAGATTTTATTAGTTCATTTTTATAGGGCTGAGAAACTACCAAGCATCCATCCAAGTATTTCACTCCTTTGCATTTTTTCAGGCCATGTCAAGCTTATTTCCACTCAAGTGAGACTAGAGCAGAGTCCCCAGGCCATTTCTACAAGCCAATAACTCTAGAAATTTGGAGTGTAGCTGGAAAATTGTATAAATTTTGACCTTTTTTCTCTAGATAACACTGTTGCTGGTATAATGTAATGGCAACTTATTATTACTGGCATGGTGTCATGGAGAGGGGCAGTTCCTCTTTATAACCCATGACAGTGTCCTTTCCTAAGGAAGGAAAAAGGAAGAAATCTTTCTGGCCTCTTGAACACTTTCATTATACCACACTACTTTGATAGATGTGATTTTTAATCAGCAATTTGCAGAAAAGAACTGAGAGGGTAGGCTGGCATTTGAACTCAGACTGTTAATTACCTTTTAACAATAATTGGTAACATCTCCATAGTGATTCCTAACGCCTGTTGGTCACTCAGCTGGCTGACATTTACTCTTAAGTTTTCCCAACAACCCTGTGATACCTTTATTATTACCATCATACAAAGGAGGAAACTGAAACACAGGTCATGCAATATTATCCAGAACCATTTGTGTTAGAATTTTTGCAAATGTATTTAGAAAGTTCAGATGGAATGACGGCACCCCCAGCACAGGAAGTGATAGCCGAGGCCCCTCTAGCATTTAGTTTCATATGATGGAGCTATTGACTTTTCTCCAAATGCATGGAAATCCCAAGGATTGGTAAGCAACCAGAATAATCATCTTGGGTAATGTTTAATCAAAATATGAAAAAATTTTCAATGGGAATATAATTGAAAAGCATTGGATTCAGGTAGATTAACATCTCGATTCTCCATGACAGGCCGCATGGCCTGTTTTGTGGTCATGTTGTGTATTCAGTTTCAGAATTTAAAAATGTACTTTTAAAATAACTGGTACATTAAAAATTCGGTTACTTGATTGTTAACTAATCTAGTTTTGGAAGGCTTGAGATGTAATTTTTAATAGCTGTGGAGGGGAAAGCCTCCATTTGCCCATCAGGGCTCTTCCCTTCTGTTGTGAAGTTAGGTCAACAACTTGACTGAACAGTCTCTAGTGAGGACTATTAAGTTTCAGCAAAAGAAATGGGTTAACTTAGAAACTTTAGAAAGCTAAAGCATTAAAGTTACTTTTCAAAGAATTCTTCATATGTTGAATGGTTTAATCTTTTCCAAATTTGAAATGTTTTCACTTATAAAACATCTTTGTAGACAGTATGGAAAGTATGGGAAAATAAATTTTAAAAATCCTTTTTCAGTACACAGTCATTTTTTACAGTTTGATGTCTACCCATTTGGTAAGATAGACATTTAAAATAAAAATTTGAAGCAAACTATATAAATTTTCAACCCTTTTCCCTCACTTAACCCCTGTAGGAAAATTAGTGGCTGCATATGCCGTCAAGTCTATGCACCATAAATTTTCTCTTTTGAATATTTGGGCTCCTTCCAATTTTTCTCAACACTTATGAGCATTTTTATACATCTGATTATTTCATTTATGCTGTTTTTTTAAATTCATAAACTGGTGTTGGAGTACAGTACTTTAATAGTCAAGTTTAATTTGGGTTACACTGTTTCTGAAGTGTCTTAGCCTGCTCAGGCTGCTGTAACAAATTACCATAGACTGGGTGACTTGAACTACAAACATTTCTCACAGTTCTGAAGATGGTGAAGTCCAAGTTCAAGGTCCTGGCAGATTCAGTTCTTGGTGAGGGCCCTCTTTCTGGTTTTCACAGTGCTGTCTTGTATCCTCACATGGTAGAAGGCAGAGAGAGAAGTCAGCTCTTGTATCTTTTTTACAAGAGCCTAATGCCATGTATGATGAGGGCTCCACCCTCATGACTTAATTACCTCCCAAAGGCCCCCCCACCTCTTAATACTGTCACCTTGGGGTTTCAATACATAAGCATCCATAACATACATTTCACATTCATAACACCTAAGGATCTGAAATGTGCCTGACTGGTGGTTGACCATTTCTTCACCTGTGTTTAGCCATTTAAGTTCTTGACCACAGCCTGCGCACTTCATGCTCCATTTGCTGATGTCTCTCCACCTCACCCTCACTGAGTTCCCTCCTCCCTCACAACACCCACAGAAGTGCAGGTTTTGTCTTCTGGTGTATAGACATAGAAGACTACATAGATTTGTGTGAACAGAGTACCAACTGCCCAAGTGACCAAATGGATTCCATACTGTTCTAGGTTTTGATTTTGTAAAATACAAAAAGCCTTTATTGAATCCAGTTCTGTGTGTATAACTTAAAGTGTTTTTGACAGGCTCCTTAAATGACATGTGAATGTAGTCAGTGGTTTCTTTTTAAAGTCTAGTATTTCTCCCTCCATTAAATTGCTAATAAATTCTATTAGAAGGATGTGGGGCAGGGGTGGGGCAGGGGAGCAGGGAGCCTTTCACCCTTAAAAGCAGAAAATCTCCATATGTTTAAGTAAATCAAGTTTATTTTCAGCAGTGTAATAACATAGTTACAGTGTTTACCCTAATAATTTGGAGCTTGGGCTCCCAGAATTTTGATAGGCGGGGCTGTATCCAGCTTTAAACTACATTATCACACCAACTAAAATCATATACAGGCATATTTTGGAGACGTGGATTTGGTTCCAGACCACAATAAAGCAAATATCACAATAAAGTGAGTCACATGAATTTTCACTTCCCAGAGGATATAAAAATGCTGTAGTCTATTTATTAAGTATGCAATAGCATATGTCATATATATATGTGTGTATATATACCTTAATTAAAAGTATACACACACACACACACACACACACACACATATATACACACATATATATACCTTAATTAAAAAGTACTTCATTGCTAAAAATTGCTAACCATCATCTCAGCTTTCAGAGATTCCTAATCTTTTTGCTGGTGGAGACTCAACCATAAATCTGTAAAAAGAAAAGTAAAAAAACACAGTATTTGCGGAGTGTAATAAGTGAGGTACAATAAAATGAGGTATGCTTCTACCTTTCTTTGGAGTAAAATTGTGAGGCAGGGTTTAATATGATTTTTCTCTACATTAGATTACTTATTATTGGTAAGAGTTCTATAATTATTAGATATTACCAATAGAAAGCCACCAGTAGGTGGCTCTGCTGTCAGAGCCAATTGTGTGCATTTCTTTCCAGCTCTTGTGTTCAGTGATGTCAGACTGATACCTTGAAATTGGTATGGCAGAATTATTTACATCTGGGAAATCAGCAAACTATCTTCATGAGATTCCTTTCTAAGGGATAAGATCCACAATATTTCTGGATCAAAAGATGCTTTCTCATTTCCAAAATATTTGCTATTCAATAATTTTGAGTAAACCTTAAATGTTTGGGGTTAACTTGAAGGATTATAAAAATATTTTTTGCCATGCATTTACATTCTTTTGTAATTTACTTTAGCTTTCATTCATTCACTCAACAAAGATTTATTAGAAACTACTATGTTCCAAAAACTGCTGCTGGGTAAATATTAACACAATAGTCAACAGAGCAGACTTCCCCTGCTTTCCTGGTATATAGGGGAGTTCGTGTTAAATGAGGTTACAAATACATTTTTAATTGCACACATTGGGATAAGAAAAAGGGAAAGTACACAGTGCTGTGAAACTGAGACTGGAACCTCAGGGGAAGTTAGTAGGCTTTTCTGAGAAAGTGATGTTTAAGCTCAGAGCAAGGATAAATAGATATTAGCTGGGTGAAAAGTAGGGAGAACATTCCAGACCTAAGGACTAACGTGTGCAAATGTCTTAAGAAACAAGTTGTATTTAAAAAACAAGTAATTCACACAAACCAATTGCTCTCAATATTTGGAGACCAATAAATCTGGTAAGTGTGAATAAACTGTTAATCTTTAAGGGAGACCAGTGAAAGAAAAGCTGTCCTAAACTTTTTATTTTAATTGGAAGTAAAGACACTCTACTCTGCATTAGAGAATATTTAAATCATGCAACCCCTAGATAATTTAGGCATCACCTACCATAAGGGAGGAAAAGATCAAAATTATTGACTGAATTCATCTGATGTTCATTCAGCTCCTATAGTCCTTGGCCTGGGCAAAGAGCCTGAGGGTTCTGCTCTCCTCTCTGGCCACCCCCCACCCCACCCACCCACCCCTGGGTTAGAAATAAGCTACTGCTTGAAATGCCTAAAGAACAAATGGTCTTGAGGAAAATTCAAATGTTTATTACATCTTAGTGTAAGTTGTATAAAGACTCTAAGCTATATGGTTTATTACAGCTACTCACTCTAGTGATATAGCATGGAAGCAGCCACTAACAATACCTAAGTGAATGTTTGTGGCTGTGTTCCAACAGAGCTTTGTTTACAAAAACTGATTTCAGGTCAAATTTGGTCCACAAGTTGTAGTTTGTGGACCTTCCTGTTCTAGATGACCCCTGCTACCAACTCCAGCTGTCATCTGACTGCAACTACATGGGAAACCTGAAGCAAGACTAGCAGAAAATTACTTTATTGAGTCTAATCAGCCCAAAAGGTGGTAAGAAAAAATAAAATCGTTTTATCTCACTAAATTTTGAGGTGGTTTGTTACACAGCAATATACTACTAAAACAGTGGTATAGTACAATAGTCTTAACAGGTTTTTGGGTTTTTTTTTGCTTGCATGTCCTTGAATTTTGAAAAGCTATGTCGACCCTTGAATATTTTTAGATTATCATCTAAAACTTTTCATTATAGATTTAAATCATTGCAAAGGATCTAATTTATAGCATAGTGAAGATATGAAGAATTTTTTTAAAACTTCGATCGCTTTTTAAATACATCAAATAGAGCTATATAACAGCCTTTTTTTTTTTTTTAAACAGAAAGGAATAGGTTCTTTTAACAGTAGGAAGTTGTATATTCTTCCTTTTTCTTCTTCACGCATATAACCTATCCATTTCCTCCATGGAATTTTAAACTGTGATTTTATGTGGAAAGTCTTTTCCTGATTGGTAATTTCCACAATTCTATTTCTAAGAAAGAAAAAGCAGAAGAGAGGCCTGGAATCTTTGCTTCACTCTCAAGCAGCTCTCTCTCAGAAATGATCCATTCTTTCACAATTTGGGAAAGATGAAAGAGTGAGGATGTTAAATGACAACTGTCATCATTCCCTCCCACCCCAACCTAGATTTTATCTGAGTTTATGTCAGCCGAATGTGGGCCAAGATATCCTGTTCCAATGTCTGACATTCCCCTTATGTGTAAGACAGGGAAGGACACAAAGCCCTGCCCCTGGCTTTATATTTCTTCAAAATCAATCAATCGAGCATTATTTATAATTTATTTGCTACTTATAAGAAAACAAAAATGTCTGCCTTTTTGGGGATTGCACTCCAAGGAAGGGAGACAGACTAATTAATTAATTAATGAGTATATGAAATATATGGTATGACTGATACGTGCTATAGAGAAATAGAGCAGGGCAAGCAGGAGGAAGCAGGGGGTTACCATTTAAAAAGTGGTGTGAAGGAAAGCCTCTGTGAGCAGGGGACTTTTAAACAAAGACCTGACGGCTGTGAGGAAAGACCTTGAGGATATCTGGGAAAGAGCTTAGGAGCAGAGAATTGTCTGGAGGCAGGAGGGTGCCATGTGGCTGGAGCAGAGGGAGAGATGAGGTTAGGGAGTTCACAGGAGGCCAAGTTGTATGGGTTCTTATAGCTCCGTGTTTGGACACTGCAGCTCTCAGATCTGGGCATGAGACACCTCTGTCCTGGGCCCCACACTTTAGGGGGCCCTACTCTGGCTTTCTCCTTCATGCAAAGAGTCCCGGGGACTGAGGGGCATGCTGACCTGGAATGTATGCTTCCCTTCTACACCCCTGAGGGTATACATGGCCCCAGAAACCTCTGCCCAAGGCACCCTAAGCCCTGGGACTGAGCACTCCTACCCCGGGCCCATCTTTCAGGGAGGACTGAGCCCCTGAGGTGCTCACCTGAAGCCTGAGGGTGTTTGCAGGGCCTGTGGAAGGAGCTTGGGTGTGTGGGTTGAGCTATCCACGCACTGCACGTGAGCCGTGCCACGCCCACTCCCATCCCCATCTTGACCCCCAGCCCCAAGTTAGGAAGCAGAACCAGAGGTCTGGCACAAAGGGTCTGGGCAGGGAACCAGCTGCTCCTGCATCGCCGCCATGTTTGCACAGAGAACTCTGAAGAGCCCCAGGACCCTAGCCGGGTACCCAGCCTGCAAGACCTTTGGAAGGTATGTCTGTCAAAATGGGAGGCTAGAACCTATCTAGTTAAACCATTTCGTAGCTTGATTTATACTTTTTTAGTGTTTTGACACGATATTTGACATGACATTAGACATTTATTTGTACTCCTGCATCGAGTCCTGCAAAATGTTAAGGCCAAGTCTTTGGCTCTTTAGCAGATCAGAGGCCATTAGAGGTGCTTTGTTTAAAGGAGGCTGGGCTGATCCCAGTATTTAAAATTGTCCATTTAGTGCCCTCAATTTGTACACGCATCCAAGCAATGCACCATGGAACACCAACTGGGTTTGAGGTTCCCCTTCTTTTGTAAAGTGGGAGAAAAACAATTGTAAAAGTGGGAGATGGAAAGTCAATTTTAGAAAAACTCAATTTGGAAGCTGATAATTGAAAAATTGCCTTCTTTACAACTAGCAACGCCCTGGTATCCCTTGGAATGTCTTCAGGTAACCCTGGAGTTTAAAGGTATGAAATATCACAATTTGAAGATCCCTGATTTAGTAGAAAGAGCATTATACTAGAAGCAAAGAAACCTGGTTCTGCCCCTAACGACTTCTTTTACTTGGATAAGTCACTTACCTGCTCTGAAAGAGTAAATCAGTGATCTCCAGAGTCTTCTATTCATAGATCCATTAATTCATTTTACTGTCCTGGTAATGAATCAGGTATCTACTGTGCTTCAGGCACTGGATAGGGCCTTGAGGGTGAATATGATACCACCAGGGCCCTCCAGGACCTCACCATCTAGCTGTTCAGTTCAGCCACGTATGACTTTTGGTAAATAAATTTAAATCAATGGTTCAAGCCAATGGATGATACCTATGAAGCGTTTTGGAAATTTGTTGGGGCTTTGACACTACACATTCCATAATGTACAGGACAGTCCTCTTAACAAGTCATCTCAAGTCCTACATGACTTTCCAATATCCAGTCAGATTTTTATGTAGGTGGAAAACCTGTTTTTTATTATCTAAGCCTTGGTAAACCTCATTTAAATATAAACAAAAAAACTTTTTTTTTTTTTTGCATGGTTTTACTATATACTGAATTTTCCAGGAATGCACTGTCTAAAACCAAGGGAGAATTTATTTTTCTTCTGAACATTATCTGGAGAAATTCAACATTTTGGAAAAAAATAACAACCAACCATAAAACTTTGATCTTCTGCAAGGTAATCCAATATTCACAGTTTTTAGAAGAAACTATAAATGTATGTGTGAATTCTGATATACATTTTTTTCTTAAATCTTTGGTGCTGGAAATTGCACAAAATTTGATTAATAATCAATTAATTTGTGGCATAATATATAAATCTGTTGTGTTCTGAAAAAGCAGCATGATTTCTAAGTGTTTTGCTTTCTGAACAAGTTAGAGAAACATTACTATGGACAATTGGGAGACGCCAAGGGGTTTTGCGTATATTAGGGCTTCGAAAGTTCTCTTTGATGGCATGAAGAATTCACATCGATTCACACAGCAAACACTGACTGCGCTCTCAGGGTATATAGCAGGCACTACGTTGGCACTGACCCTGGGGAGAATTCCTGGAATACACAAAGTCTCCCATCTTCCCTATCTCCTTTCCTTGCTCCTTCTTTCCACACACACAGCATATGGCTTGGAGTAGTAGACAAAGTGTAAGCTCCACTACTTTCCCATTATGTAGCCTTGAGAAATTACTTAAGTTCTCTGAGCCTCTGTTTTCTGAGTCCCCGATATGGGTCTAAAAATACCTATCTTCCAGGATTGTTACAAAGATTAAGTGTGCCTGGCACCTAGTCAGTAATTAATGTTAGTTCTGGGTCTCTTCCATTTCTCCTCAAAACCTCTTCTCAGAACATATCTGCCATGAGTGAACATGTGTTTCCCTTGTGGACTGTTTGCATTTTAGCTTTATAATTCTTAATGATGGGTCAACAGGCTGACTCCTGCTAAAGGACTTTCAAGCAGGTGAAGCTGACTGATTATTCCGTTTGCCGGCAGACAATGCCGAGGACAGGGTCAGCGGAAAAGCACACTGGGATTGCCGCCTCTGTACAAATAGTTGGCGGGGGCTTGAATAAATTTTGTCATATGAAATTTCCCTTTCTATTTAAAAAATTTGAACATTATGATATAGACAGTGACTCTCACACTTTAGATTCACTTAAGAATCTGCTGGGAGATGATTCAAATGCAGATTCCTGAGCCCCATCTAAGACTTCCTCAATCAGAATCTCTGAACATTGGGCTAAGAACCCACATTTTAAGATCTCCTGGTTGAAATGAATGCTGAACTGCTCTTTCACAAAATCCAGTAGAAAACTTATACAATTTGGTTTTTGACAAATATGGGTTTAACTCTTAGGTCTGCAATTACCCAGTTAGGTGACATTGAGATTGAGAAGTTTCTTAACTTCAATTAAGTCTTAAGTCACTTCACCTATAAAATGAAGGTAATATAACTTCAAAGGGTCTAAGGGTTCGAAGAAATATCCTGTGTTACCCACACCATGGGCTGTACGACCCTTTCCTGATTCCAGTACAAGACCTGCCTTCTTATATACGTGTGGAGAAACAAAATGCATCAAGATGGTCAGGATGGAATCTTCTCATTTTGAATGATTGAAGACAAGTGATAATGTTGGAAATAAACCAAAAAGTCAACTGATATCTTACCCTCCTATATCATGTTTTACCCAAAATGATTTTTTTTTCACTTTGTAAGGAAATACACACACACACACACACACACACACACACACCCCAATGGAAGTGTCAAGCTGTATTTGATTAGTTCTGGGCAGAAGCATGTTAGGGCATCTGAAAACCACAACTGGAGACATCTTTGCTGATGGGTCTAATGCCCTGGGTATTTTCTTTCAACCAAACTTGGAGGGAAAGTACTTTGATATAATGTACATATGGAAATATTTTACAACATTCTTAAAAAGTTAGATATTTTATTCAGCATATATATGAAACATACTTTTCTCTTCAATGTGTGCAAACATGGATAAATCAATGTCTTAAAGAGTCTCTTGTCATTTCTAAGCTAGAATTTTTTGTTTTGTTTTGGTAAATTGACTTAAGTGTATAAAAGGGCAAAACTGACAGCACTGGAGACGGTGGTCTTTTCTCTGGGCTCTGGCAGCCAGCAGGAGCAGCTGCTGTTCAAATGTACCCCAAATACTTTACCTCTGGAAAGATCATTTCTGGAGGTGAGAATGCCCTTTGATTTCTTCTTCCCTCTGAAAGGTGTCAGTGGGGATGATGGTGATATGGTTGCCTATTTACACAGACCTTCGGTTCTTGAAGCCGTTGCCACATTTCACATGTGCAACCAAATTACAGTCTGGGTTCTGGTTCAAATTCTTTTGAAAAGGTTAAAGTCTGTTGTTTTAAATGCCATTCTTAATCTTGGGGTAAAACAATCCTTGGAAAATAATCATCACGAGAGTCTATTGAGAGTGGCTACTTTCAGGAAGAAGGAATAGGGAAGGGAGATGATAAGGGGAAGATGGCATTTGATTTTCATATTTTTATCATTCGTACCCTGAATTTTATAACTGAACATGTCGTCTTGTTTTTTAAAAAACAAAGTTCATCAGTATGATGGCGTTGTAGGTTGTTCTTGTTATTTATTCCTTTTAAACTTCTGAACTGAAAAATAAATTCTAGTAAGTTTACTTTAAAAGCTTAACTAGAAATTATTCATTTTTTAAGATTTAATAACCAAAATGTGCCAGATAAATACATATATTTTTGTTGTTTTTATAAATCCATGTAATTTGCTAGGCAACTAGATATAAAAGAAAATATCCTGGGTTTGATATTTTATTCATCTGAAAATATTGCTTTCACAAGATTTTTCTTTCATCATTAGAAGAGTAAACCATTTGCATTTTAAAGATACGCTTGACTACCATGGGAAGCAGCCTTTTCCATCTGTGTAACGTTTCATTGCACTTATTTGATCACAGCATTGAGACAAGTTTCTTTTAAGTAAGTTTGCCTTTTCATTATACTTGAGAATATAGTTTATAAATCTCAAGGTATAGAAAATACATTTTGGCAAAGTTTAAAATTGTAAAGGACTGTGATTCCTATAAAGAGAACTCCTGCCCCACTGTGGCCACAGAAAGGAATTACAAGTGGGAGGTTAGAAAAAGTTACTTAGTTGAATTGCAGCAGCTTCCCAGAAAAGATAAAAAAATGGCAGATTACAGTTATTTTCCTTTAAAAAATGTTAACAGAAAATACGTGTGTGTGTGCATATATATATTATAGAAGATTCTTTTCATATCCAGCTGTGTTGGGAGGGATAAATTCTATATTCAATCACTACTGTTATTTTTTTAAATTCCCATCTACTCCTCCCTTCTGCAGTCTCATTTTTCCTGCCACCCTGCTACTGAAATTAATGAATTAATTCAACAAACATTTATGAGCATTGATAATGATACCATGTCCTAGGGTTGTGCCAATTAGTAGAGTCACATCTGCACTCAAGTCATTCTAATACTGTGCACTTAACGATACACTCACTGGACAAAGGTCACCAGTGACCAGTTGTCAAACCTAGTGGCTTCTGTTCAGTTTCACTCCACATGACTTGCTAGAAACTCCTCCTTCTGAGTGTTCCTTGCTGCTGCTTTCCCATGGCTCTCTGGCTCCTTTGATCTTGCTCTACTTTATAGTCTCGTTATAATTATGTGGGTGATTCCCTAGGCATCGTTTTCAGCTCTCTTCCCTCTCGCTCTTTTAACTGCAGTCTGTGGAACCTCCTATAATTATAGCTACATTTGGTGGGTATGTGTGGGCATTTTTCTGGGAAGAGAGTTCATAGCTTTTATCAACTCTGCAAAGAGATTAACAACCCTTCCGGACAAAACCCATGCCTGCTTCATCTCATATGTCTGCACATTTATCCACTAACATGATTCCCACTGTCATCCAGATGCTGACTCCTGAATCTCTAACCCTTGCCTCTTTCCCAACCCCAGCAAGGTCCCCTGTTGGAAAATCCTTCTTGAACAATAGTTCTCACCAGGCAGATGAGAGGACCTTAGCTTCCCACTCCTTACATCTTCCTCTGAGAGGCCTTGAGTGAGTTGGGGGTGATGGACAGGGTGTGTGTGTGTATATGGTCAGAGTTCCCAGGGAGAAGCAGTTCTGCCCCAATCTGGCTCTCGCTAACCACTGAAGCACTGCCTGATCCTAGTCCTTTCCTTGGTTTCCTCCTCTGACTCCAGGAGAAGCCCTTGTTTTTGGTCCAGCTCTTGGACACAGCTGCAGAGTTGCCTGGGGCCATTATTATGCAGTTCCCTTTACCAGAGCTCCTCTTTCCAGAGTGACCAAGCCTCATATCCATCAGTTGGTCAAACGCAACTGCTTTTACCTATGATAGATCTTTTATAATCTTTCTATTACCACCAACCTCCCTTCCCGCCTATGTCCACAGTCTAATGCGGGCACTCATCATCTCTCAGTTGGATTCCCACATTAAGGACCTAATAGGTCTCTCAGCCTCATGTCTTCTGCCATCCCATCCATCTTCCAAACACACAACTGATTATTTCCATTTAAAAAAAATCCTTCAATGTTATCAATCTAACAATTGATGCACATTTTCCCTTGGACTTTCCCACATCCCTGCATTTGCTCAGGCTGGTCCTCATGCCTAAAAAGCCTTTCTCCAGCTCTTAAGGAATCCAGCTCCTCCTTCAATGCTCAGCTCAAAAGTGAGTTTTTCTGTAAACTTGCATTTTCCTACCTGCAATAATCACTCATGAACTCTCAAAGCAGTTGGCCCAAACCTCCAAAAAGCATGCACTTCTCAGACAGCCTGCCATAGATTGTGTGTATATGTGCGCATGCGTTACTCCCCTGATTAGAATGACAGTTTCTTGAGAACAGGAATCAAACTCCAGTTATCTTGCCCACTTCACCCTCACACACCAGTACATAGAACGGAGCTTGTCTCTGCTACATGCTCTACTTGATGAATGAAGGAATGAATGGTGAACATTATCATCACTGGCACTACTGCCTGCCCTCATTGGTCCCCATCTTTCCTGAGGAAAGGAGAGAAGTGCGTGAGATTAGGTAGATGCTTTCAGAGTACACCCACAATTTCCACAAAACAGGTATTCAAATATAAAAAGGAGCTCTGAGATAGAAAAGGAAGAGGGTAATAATGAATAAAAACAAACCAGCTTTTACTTCTTATTCAGCAATTTACTTCTCTCTAGTAAGGATGATGTTTTATTGGCATAATGAGATTTGTTCAGTTCTTAGAAAGAGCACCTTGGCTGCAATGTAGAGAGAACTGGAGCAGGAGATGATGTGAGTCTAAACCAATAGGTAGTGGTGGAGATGGAGAAGAGGGAACAAACTAATGAAACATTAAGGAGTGCAGTTGTTAAGATGACACACTGAAGGATCAAAAGAGATGGAAGAGTGAAGGGTTTGTTCATTGATTCATTCAACAAATGTTTAATGAGTACTACTATGTGCCAGCACTGTGAAAGGTACAGGGGATTCAGTGGTAAAAAACATATTGTTTAAGACATCGAGTTTCTGATTATAGTTGGCTGTCTGATGGTGGTACTAATAAACATCCAACTTCTCTTACTTAGGATGGAAGCAAATTTGAGAAACATTATCATTTATTTTTTACAGAATATAGCTGTGGACAATACCTGGAGAGACAGATATGCTAATGTAAGACCAGGAAGGAGATCTGCAGCGTTCCAACGAAGTACTATTTTTTTAAATTATTTTAATTAATTAATTATTTTTGGGGGGTGACATTGGTTAATGAAATCCAGTAAGTTTCAGGTGTACAATTTAACAGTAAGTCATATATATTGTATTGTGTGTTCTCCCCCCATAGTTAAGTTTCTTTTTGTCACCACATATTTGTCCCCTTTTACTCCAATTACCTCCCTCCTTTCTCCTCCCCCCACCCTCTGGTAACCACTAGTCTATTGTCCATGTCCACGAGTCTCTTTTGTTTATCCTGTTCGTTTGTTGCTTTTAGGTTTCTATCCCACATATAAGTGATATCATGTGGTTTTCAACTTTGTCTGGCTTATTTCACTTAGCATGATTATCTCGAGGTCCATCCATGTTGTCACAAATGGCAATATTTCATCTCTTCTTATGGTTGAGTAGTATTCCATTGTATATGTGTACCACAGCTTCTTTAGCCAATCATCTATCATAGAACACTTCGGTTGCTTCCATGTCCTGGCCACTGTGAATAATGCTGCTATGAACATTGGTGTGCAAATATCTTTTTGGATATGAGTTTTCAAATCTTCGGGGTAAATACCCAATAGAGGGATTGCTAGATCATAGTAGATCAATTTTTAGTTTTTTTGAGGAACCTCCATACTGTTTTCCATAGTGACTGTACCAATTTGCAGTCCCACCAGCAGTGTATAAGCGTTCCTTTTTCTCCACATCCTCTCCAGTATTTGTTATTACTTGTCCTGTTGATAACAGCTATTCTAACAGGTGTGAGATGGTATTTCAATGTGGGTTTGATTTGCATTTCCCTAATAGCTAGCAATGATGAGCATATTTTCATTTGTTTGTTGGCCATTTGTATGTCTTCTTGGGAGAAGGGTCTGTTCAGGTCCTCTGTCCATTTTTTGATTGGATTGTTTGTTTTTGTTGTTGTTATTGAGTTGTATGAGTTCTTTGTATATTTTGGATATTAGGCCCTTATCGGAGGTGTTGCTTGCAAATATATTTTCCCATTCAGATGGTTGATAAAGTACTTTTTTAAAATTTTATTTTAATTACAAAAGTAATATATATTTATTAAAGAAAAATTAGAAAATACATGCCATTTTAAAGAAGTGAAAAATAGTTTGTAATCTCATCGTATAGATATGAATCACCTTAATGTCCCTTTAAACTTTTTTAACGTCTAAATGCATAAAAGTGGGCCAATACCCTACATACAGTTTTACAGTCTGATTTTCATCATTTCAAACCTATTGTGACCATTTGTCCTTTTCAGAGAATAAAAGTCTATAGTATCATTTTTAATGATTGTATAGTATTCTATACAGATACTGCATAATTCATTTAATTTTCTTTTCAATTGAGTATTTTCAATTTTTCAGAAGTAACTGATGATCAGGTAGAAAATTTTCTCACTAATTTAAAAAATGTCACTTAAAATACATTTCTTAGGGTACACACAAATTCAAAACTACACAGTGAAGGGATTTAGGGAAATAGCATTCAAGTTTAGCTAAATTGACACAATACAAATACAAATTCACCACAATCTAGCCTTTGTCAACTTAATATCCATATATAACTTTTAAACCATATTTAACATAATTTTCAAATAAGGGCAACAGTAACAGTCTGCTTCCTGTTATCATACCCGAATTATTCCTCATGCAACTATAATAAGCTCTCTCCAAAAAGAAAACAAAGTCTTTTTATCTATTGTCAGTAACCTCTTCTAGGTAAGACATATTTTTTTTTGATATCAGTAACTTTGTTCATATGGTCATGGCTGTTACTTATAGCTACACTCTTATACTACATAGTCAATATTCATTCCCTTTGCCCTCAGCAAAAATCCCAAGCTGGTTGTGCTTCCTGCTGGAATGACCTAAACCTTAATTCCTGAACGGTCTTAGTCCTACCCTTATTGGGTCATCGTAGTTTTCCATGAACTTTTATCACAGAATATAGGAGAACTAAGAGGCACTTCAGGGGATCTCCTGCATTCCAGACACACTCCTTCTCACTGCCATTTTATAGTGGCCATCTAATTTTCCCTGATGGTCAGCATTAATCCCTGTAGTAAATATGATATCTCTTACTTGCTTTTTGACTCACTGGCATGAGAACACTGAAGTGCTGAGGTGACATTCTCATCCCTCAGCTTAATGGAGTTATTGATGTGCCCCTCAGTGGAAATATTCCTCCCTGGAGGCTACAACTTCCAGACCAGGAGAGCCCAAAGTTGTAGGGAGTGGGAAGCAAAAATTTCACCAGTGGATCAAGAGAAATAGTGAGAGGCACTAGTCCCATATTCTGTATTATTTGCCTGGACTCGTGAATCCTGGTTCTAAGAGAAACAGCATCATATATCACTAATTTACAGCACATTACTGTATTTGGAAGATATTGTCCCAGCCCAAAAGGTGTTGACATTCAGCTGGCATCATAACTGAGTTTTTAAAAGGCCATTTCACCATTCCATACAGCTGCTGCAAGGTGATGGGACTCATGCTAAGACCAGTGAATTCCATGAACACGAGCCAATTCCCACAATTCATTTGCTGTCAAACAAGTTCCTAGGCCAGAAGCAATGCTGTGTGGTGTACCATGATAATGGAGAAGGCATTCCCTAAGTCCACCCAATAGCAATTTTGATAGCAGCAATTTCATCAAGGGAGGAAAATTTGTATCCAGTGTATCTATTTCATTAAGAACCAAGTACCTACTAGATGTGGTCCTCTGTAGTTAACCTGCTATCAGATGGGTGGTTCATCTTCCTGGAGAATGGGGCCATATTGTGGGCTCACTGCTGGTTTCTACTTTCGGCAGTTTGGGCACTCAGCATTGGCTCTAGCTGGATCAGCCTTGATGAGTGAAAGTCCATTCAAAAGCTCCATCCCTGCTGCCATGGCCACTTTGTCAGTGGGCCCACTGAGCAAGAACAGTGGTGACTGGGGAAAGAGGATGACTGATATCCACAGGATGGGTCATCTTACCCACCTGATTATGGATATGCTTCTTTACATAAGTTGCTCTTTGGTGAGTATTCATATTAGGTATAAATATCTTCACACTTTGTACTTATAAAGAGCCATCTATCCATGCCCCTATCCTCTAGGCCTTTTCAGCAATTCCCCCATTGTATTCCTTTGAATTCCCTGGCCAGCCAGCCAGCCAGCCAAATGATTAGCAACTGCCCATAAATCACTGTAGACCAGTGACTCTGACTATTTTTTCCAGACAAAGTGAGCAATCAGACATGCTGCTAAAGCATACATTAGGAAGATATTTTCTTATCACTTCCTTTAGTTTTCCCCCTCCCCAAGTGAGGCTGTAGTGCAAAGCCATCTACACTCAGGTAGTGCCAGCTCACTGTGCAGAACTATTTGTAAAAGAAGTACCCTTATTTCCTTCTGCAATTAACCGCTCATAAGGTGCTCTCCATATTGCCCTATGTAAAGGCTGAGACAGAGGAGGCATTGTAGCAGGAATGTGAGCCATGTGCATCTGGATTTCTCATGCAACTTACATGTATCTTCAATACCTTCTTGAACGTAATCTGTTATATAATACTTTAATTTGATGATAGAATGCTGTTGTGGACACCCACATTTATGGGGTGATATGTGACACAATGCAAAATTGGTGATGGATAATTCAGGTTTCGTGGTCAATAGTTTAGTCTCTACTAAGGCCCAGTGTTAAACCAAAAGCTAGTTTTCAAAGGATATTATTTATTTGCAGAGGATGGCATAGGTTTGCTTCAAAATTTTAAGGCTCTGTGTTGTGATTCAGCTAAAGGGTCTTGTCAAAAGCTCCATAGAGTATATCCCTATTTGCCACAGACATTACAAGTAATATTGAATCTGCTGAGTCATATGGCCCAATGACAGCAATTTGCTTGACAGGCTGGAATTGTTGCAGAGACTTCACTTGTTCTGGGTCCCACTCAAAACTAGCAGCTTATTAGATTACCGAGGAAATAGATAAAAATGCTGTGACCAAATGAAGTATATGTTGCCTCTCAAATCCCAAGTAGTTCCCTAAACATTGTATGTCTTCTTGGTGGAAGGTGCAGTCAGATGCAGCAAATATCCTTTATCTTGAAAGGAGATATGTGTCATGTTATAGTTTACCGAATTCCTGGAAATTTCACTGAGGATCCCCTGATATTTTATTTTGCTTGTTTTCTCTCCTTCAGCATTTATATGTCTTACCGATATATCTAGTATAGTTGGTACTTAGATCACTAGGTCCAGTCATATCATCAATGCAATGATATCCTGTGAATGAGAAAGCAATAAAGGTGCCTACAAATCAGATGATGACTTAGGACTGAACATTATATGTAGTCCTGAGATAGGATGTTGAAGGATTTATTGCTGATCCTGCCATTCAAATGCAAACTTCTTCTGATGGTCATTACCAACAGATTTTCATAAAACAGCACTTGCCAGATCAACAACACATGCCAGGGAGGGGTTGACTTGCCCCAGCAACAAAACCAGCAGCCACATTTGGAGTCACCACACAATTAAGTCTGCATTAATCTACTGTTGTTTTCCAAGATTCATCTGTTTGTTTTTTGTTTGTTTTTTGTTTGTTTTTTGTTTTTCTTTTTAAAAAAGCCAAATTGGTTAATTAAATGAAATGTGCTAGGAATTGTCACTCTACATCTTTCAAGTTCTTGGTGGTGACATCATTCTCTGCAGTTACTGATTAATTGTCTTGAGGAAAAAACAGTTTGGTTGGTTCCTCTTAGCCTTTCCTACCATATACATCAGGAGACCAATGTGGGGATTCTTCCATGTCTGAATATGTTTATTCCAGTTGTGCATTACAGAAGTAATCCTAGGTTTCTCACTTCCTCTGGAAGGAGAACTAACTGAAATCAGAGGAAAGGAAACTTACTCCATATGTATCTCTGTGGGCATGTACTTATGTTTTACTTAAAAATTTTAATATTCAAAATTTAAAATAATAACAACAAAATTCACAATTTACTATTGTATTAGAAAAAATTTGAATTTAGAGCATGTGACACTGTGATGTGTAACAGAGTGCCTGGTACAGAGTTGCCAGGCAACAAATAATTGTTGAGCTGGGGAAACAAACAGACTCATTCTTATACAGAATCCAGAGAGAAAGCATAGTTCAAGAGACGATCAACTACATTGCAAAACGTTTTCTAAATAAATCTAGCTTAAAATTGTATATTATTATCTTACCAAAAAAAAACCCAGCTATTAATTTCTTCCCTATTACATATTTAGGTAAACTGACTTCAGCAGTATTAATAGCCATGGTAGCTCTACTTTGTTTAGAATTTAGTTAAAAACTTATTTGTGAGGGTTTTCTTTTCTTTTGACTGTTGGAGCCTCTCCTGACTTCAAAGCTTTTTATTAAGATCTTCTACATTAAACATGAAAATCTTGGTAAGTATCGCTTTTAGGCTCTTTTCTTCCTTGAGTGTAGATTTGCCTGTGCACAGTAACAATTAGCCATTTTTGATTTTACATGTAGTTTCAAATGATAAGCTCTACTGTGTAAAATGTTTTAAGTTTTTGTTTCTTCCAACATTTGTCCTTCTTCATCCGTGTAAAATAACCACCCACTGAATGATTAGGATCTAATTAATGCCCATGGTTATATTAATTATTTCTTTAGTTTTCAGTTATAAAGTTTATGTAGTGTTTAAACAAAATATTTTCTATAGGAATATTGTTGGTTAAGACACAGAGGGTAACAGATGTGCATATTTTACTCAGGAAAGGTTTTTTTTATATATATATACCTGGCTTGAAGAATATTACAAACTCAAGTTGGGGTATATTTCAAAGTTTAAAATGTTAAAAATAATAATGAATTGCTTCCTGGAACAAACTTACTTATTAAAACAGTAAAAAAAAAAAAAAAAGACAATGGTAATAACACATATAGATAATTGTGATATCTTCTGATTTGGCAGTTTAATTTTTTATTTTAAAATTTTTATTTATAAAACTTCTATGTGTTTTCCACAGTGTATATAGAATTATTTGGCTCCAGAATATATAGGAAGAAGGATAAGTATACTAACTTGTCCTATGTTAATCTGTTTTACGTTTAAGGCAATTGCCTTTAGGTCTCATCTAATTACAGTCTATATTATACTTTTAAATTTATTTCACTTCCCAAGCTTTAATTTTGTCATACATAAAATGGTGATAATAGTATTTACCTAATAGAATTGTCATGAAGACTAAATAAGAACCAATGTAAATTGCTTGATATATCTGCCAAGGGGTGGTTGGTTTCCTTCCTGAAGCTATAAAAGAAGCTTAAAATCTTTTCATTTCTATGTTTTTATTTACATTTTCAAGGCAACATATTTTTTCATTGTTCCAAAGTTTTCCTTATTTATAAACTTATGAGAATTTCAAAAACATTCTGCTTTATAGTCCCCAGAAAATGTTCTATGAATTAATGCTGGCACTGGTGTAAACATACTTCATTGGAGTTATTATTATTAGTGACCCCCTTATAACCTAAGATTAATGTACCTTCCTTAATAAACAGCTACGTAAGACTCTGGGGGAGACTCACTATTGAATAGTAAGAGCAGCAAACCTCACCCATATTTAGAATGAGATGCTGCAGTGTTTTATAAATATTTTCATTATTATGGTATTTGAATAATTTTTTAATAATTGGGTCATTAACTAAGTGCAGAACCGATTCATCTCATCCTGTAAAAAAGTCATAGGCTCAGTAACAAACCAACGACAAAGAAACACGAAAACATTGGCTCAATAATAGAGGCATCCATCAGGCTGTTCTGAATTTATATAATCAGTCACTTTTAACTCTTACTCCAAAAGGAAATTGACATTTGCAGAATCTTAAGAGAGTGTATACAAATAAAAATAAAATAGAAAACAAAAAGCTTTTTAGGCCATCGAGTCCATCCCCAAAGACTAATTATTCATTATTTATTTTCATCCACTTGGACTGTGAATGTAGCTTAAGTAAGAGACGATGTGGCTGCCTCTTGGGTGGTGGCAATGGAATGGAGACAAGTGGATGAATTAAAGATATTTTTGGTAGTGTAGACAAAAAGATCGGCTGTTTTGGGTGTGGAATTTTAACACAGAAACCAGGATGATTTCAAGATTTCAGCCAGAGTGTAGCATTTACGAGATAGGGATGGCTGAGAGAGGAGCAAATTGGAGGGGAGGAAACAAGTTATTTTAAATAGTATTTTGGTCACGTCAAATAATCAGTTTTAGGTTCTTGACATTTGTGATAGATCTGGATTGTGTATTTTTTTAAAATTTGATAATATATTATTTTAATAACAATTGTTATTGTTACTAACAATTGTTACTAACATTTGTTGTTATTGCTATCATCACTAATACATCGGGAAGTAAAAGCTCAGCCACCTAGGACTTTCTCAAGCTCTTGAAGAAAGCGCTAATAAAAAACGAAGAGCTTGCCAAACATTTCCATTCATCCTCCAGCTGTGGGAACCTCTAGCGCCCCTGCCCAATCAGCTTCCAAATCCTTAGCGACAGCAAGTGGGCGGGCCTGGAAGGATTCGGTTCCCTCAGCTGCTGCGGCTGGGCCACGTCAGAAGCCCTGAAGGTCCTTGAAGGTACATAAATCACATAATTATTTATCGACAATAACTGAGCTTCTTATTCAAATTTATGTTTTATATTCAATAGTACATAGTTTTAAAACTTCTAATTAGTTTTTGTAGTTTAATCTTTTCTCCTATGGATATGTCAACTGCCTCCGAGGTTTGCGGACCTGCCGGCGCCTTCTCCGCGCACGCGCTGGCGGTAGGCAGGCTTGGCCTGTTTCCGGGTGGCGTGTGGGACTTCACGTTGAGAGCTTCCTTTGCCACCACCAACATGGAGACTTTGTACCGAGTCCCGTTCTTGGTGCTCGAATGCCCCAACCTGAAGCTGAAGAAGCCGCCCTGGGTGCACATGCCCTCGGCCATGACGGTGTACGCTCTGGTGGTGGTGTCTTACTTCCTCATCACCGGAGGTAACGGGCTGGCCGGGGACAGAGAGGTGCTGAGGGGCTGAGAGCCTGCCCGCCCTGGAGCTGACTCAGCCCCGGGGCAAGCATCGCTCCGCTCTAGATTTTTACGGAGGGTGGAGGGAAGTTCTGGGGTCCCAAATATTAACAGCCCCAACGTTTATTTGTCCTCACGCCCTCGGAGCACTCGTGTTCTCCTCATTGCCTTTCCTCGCCTAGTTTCTTATCCTAGGGGTCCAAGTCGAATATATTTTTCAAGTTCAGATTGTTGCTCTTTCATTGCTTGCAAAGTCCCGGGAAATCTAGGCTAGCCCATTTTACTTCCATGGTTGATCAAGAGGGTGTGGGGACTTTACCTTCTCTTTGTCCCCGGTCTCTGGAACCTTGGAAGAGACTTGGAAGTTTTGAGTTTGTTACCTCAAACCTAAGGGTCCTGTGTTGCTTTTTTACCCCAGTCAACAATGAGCATGAATGAAATATTCTGAAACCACAGTTTTGATGAATATTTGAGATTGGAGATAGATTTGCATTTGGTATTGTATTTCAGAGAGCAGAAGTTGAGAATTTAAAGAATAAAGGAAATAACATTACTATTAAAAACTTCTGGATTTTATTCTGATCTTTTCAAATAGAAAGTTGCAAAAGGGGCGTTGCTTTGTGTAGTGGTGAGTTGGCAATCTAGCAACAGCCTTTTCAGAGCCTCCACCCTTTCAAGCCAAGTTCCACGATTTACTCAGGATTATTCGACTGTACTTTTACATTTTAGGAAGTAGGGTACTTAATTTGGAAATTATGAAATTCAGGCTCTCCAGGTTAGGGACAGTAAAAGTTTTGCTTTGAAGAGAATAGTCAGATGTCTTCATTTTCAGAGATGTTTTATGAGAATAGTTGTACTGAAGAGGGGAGAATCTGAAACTATGAGGGCTTAGTTTTAGAATGTACCTTTCAATCAATCACACTCCGCCCCACCCTCACCCCCAATCTAGAATAGTGACAATTATGCTCGCTTAAATAAATTACAATTTAAATATTTTTTTATGTTGGTAAGATACTATCCTAGCATTGCATTAGCATTAACATCTGCTCAGCACATTAATAGGTACTATATTGAATAAATGAAATTTAAAATGCATGTGCCTTTTTTTTTCTTTTCAGTAGAGTCTTTGTCTGCTTTTATCTTCTAGTCTCTTTCCTGCAATCCCTGCTTCCCTTGCAGCCAGAGCCCTTGCTAGAAGCCTCACAGTTTTAATTTTGTCTACTTTTCCCCTGTTGCTTGTTATGAGATTGGAGATTCTCTGTCCCAACCCTTGCAAGAATGTGAAAAGGACACCATTTAGTAGCCAAGGCCATGAGGTTTCTCATACAAGGAATCATTTTTGCCACTAAGAAGAAGTCTCCTTTAAAAACTGACTGTCCTTCATAAATGAATAATATTTATTGCAGAGAAATAGTCAGTAAATAATGTATCGAGTCCCTATTAAGTTCCAGGCACAAGGTACTGGGGTCAACAGTGAAGGATAAGGACTCTGCTCTCTTGAATCTTCTAAATGTCATGGTTGAGACATGTTAAATACCACATAAATTTTTTTCCCTTTCGTTTTTTCTGTTGCAAAATGCCACAAATGCATTGAAGGAAAAGATTAAGAGGTTATGAGAAAATGGGAGTTGGGAATGTCATTTATATTGGAGAGTGGTTCCTGAGGAAATGACATGTTAGCAAAATCTGAAGGATTGGTGGAAAGGGCATACTAGGCAGAGGAAAAAGTATGGATAGATATGGCACTGAGATGAATTAAGTGCGTTTTGTAGTTGACTTAGACTAGACTTAGGTTGGAGACAGCAGAGATGGAGAAAAATATAATGAAAGATATTTTGGAAATATATTCAGTAGATCTTGCTGATGAATTGATTGGATGTAGGGGAAGAATGAGTGTGAAGGAATCTTAACTGGTGTCGGGTTTGAGCATCTGAGTAGATGAAAGTATCATTTTCTGAGATTAAAGAAACGAAGTCTTTTTTGATGAAGAATGGTGAACCAGAGGTCATTATGGGATATATAATAGACATAACCAACTATGACTGGATATGTGAGTTAGCAGGTATGAGTTTAGCTGTGTTGAAGTTGGTCAGTAACAAATGTTTTCTGAACTCCCATAAGCCAGATGTTGAAGATAGACAAAGTCCCTATTCTTGGGGAACTGACATCTCATTCTAATGGTGCTCACATTATTTGTTAAGTGTTGGCACTTTGAGAATCATTAGCACATAGAATTTGAAAACCCTGGGAAGAAATGAGTTCAAGAGAGAATGTAGAAAAAGAGGACAGTGAATCAAGCCCTGAGGAACTTCCAACACTAGTGGTTTTATGGAAGAGGAGGCTCAGCTATAGAGGTAGCTAGAAATCATGGACAGGAGTGTTACAAAAGCCATGAAGAAGCCATTTTTCCTCCCAAGAAAATGAATTTAGAAAACTGGATCAAGTGCTGCTGGGCAGCCTCCTAAGATGAGAATTGAAAAGTGTCCATTGAATTAGGCAACATGGAGGTTATAGGAGACCTTAGCAAGAGTAATAATCAGTGGTAGCAGAAGCCAGATCAGAGTGAGTCGAATGAAGGGTAAGTGAGGAAGGGGAGATGGAAAGTTTGCCTTTTTTTTTTTTGTCCCAGAAGGGAAGCCTGACTCCCTTTGAAAAGGGAAGCATACAAATTAGATGTTAACTAGAAGGATCCGAAGTCTAGGGAAGATTGATGTAGGGAAGGACAGATTGAAAATATAGAAGAGAGAAGAGATATCCAAAGGACTAAAGTCCCTGAGAATGCTAGAGGGGATGGAGTCCTGATAATTGCAGAAGGGGTCCCACCTTGGTAGGAGGGATTCTTCTTTGAACATACCTGGAAGGAAGGAGAGAAAGATGGATTTGGGTACCAGTTTATAGATTTTGCAGGGAGGGAAGATTAGGGAATTCTCTATGATTGTTAGTAAAGGGTGAGGGAAACACAGCCTTTTTGTGCTGAAGAAAAGCTGGAAGTGAAGATGTTGGGAGAAAAAGGGAGAAGATAAATAATAGATGTTGACAGTGGGAGATTCAGAAAACTTAAAAATCTTCATAGATATTAACATTAATGATCATGAATCTCTAGTGCTAATGGTGTGATTTAAAAATGT
Organism: Eidolon dupreanum; assembly: GCA_028627145.1. NCBI lineage: Eukaryota > Metazoa > Chordata > Mammalia > Chiroptera > Pteropodidae > Eidolon > Eidolon dupreanum. Next base: position 68,577,439 of record CM053513.1, read on the forward strand.
TTCCTTATTTTACATTTAAGCAAGAAAATTTCTCTAGTAGCTCTCAATTTATAAAAACAAATCCAAGCTATGTGGAACATTTCCTTGAACTGAAATATAACCTTTAATATTACATCTCCTTTATTGTGGAGTCACTCTTGAATATTAGGAGCAGTTAATGAGTTTCTTTTATAAAATACCTCTTTTAGGGATAATATTCTTTTACAAGTCATCCTAAAGTGTTGAGTTGAATTTCTGAATGTTTATCTGAAGTTTAAGAGATAAATGAGCTGGGCCTCATTTAACTATAATAATACATTTTTATATATACCTGTATTTATATTTGAATACATACATACCTATTTCAATGTAAATGAACCTTTAGAGACAGATGATTAATCCTATTTTAAAAAATGAGGGATCCAATCTAATCTATACTGTTGTCTTTCACATAGGAATAATTTATGATGTTATTGTTGAACCTCCAAGCGTTGGTTCTATGACTGACGAACATGGGCATCAGAGACCAGTAGCTTTCTTGGCCTACAGGTAAAAGATACCTTTTTGAATGATTTGGTGGTGGAAAAGAAGGTTACTGGGGCATACCTGCTTATTTTAAAAGAGTGAAACCTATGGCGATCATCTGTATTTAGACAATAGCTGTTTTAAAATGCTAAATTCGGAATTGGCAGGAAGCGGGCAAGAGCAAGAATAGAAGTATATTATTTATTCGTTTATTAGGAAATAAAATATTTCACAATGGTATAACTTATTTAAAGGAGGGTATCAATTTAAAATACATTTGTAGAGACAGTTCTGGGGATCACCAAATGAATTTGCAAGTAAAGCTTTATTGGAACTAGGCACACCTATTTATTTATATACCATCTGTGGCTGCTTTCAAGCCACAGTGGTAAGTATGACACAATCCATATGGCCTGTAAACCTAAGATATATACTATCTAGACATTTAAGAAAAAATTTGTGGATCCCGGGACTATACTATTAAATAAGAAAAATAGTTTTTAAGACCTTGGAATTCTATTTCAGCAATGAAACACCATTCTAGTGTGGTTTTGTTCACCCCCAAAGCTTATTGTATTGCTTTCTAAAATCTACTTGATTACTGTCTATGTAAACATAGCTATATGTTTATATTTATATTTATACTTATACTTACATTAATGCTATTCCATGCATAGGATATTCATGTAAAGATTATTGTGATTCTCTGGGGAGAAGATCTAGATGATAGGAGATCTTAATGGTAGAGAAACCTTTTACAGTGTCATCATTTGTGCTGTTTGAATTTTGAACCTGGGGAATGTATTGAGTTTTCAGTTAAAGCAATTAGTTAACAAAAAATGTGTACCTTCTTTGCATATGCCTATGTATAAATCATCCCTTTAAAAGAGAAATTTGCATTTGGAGGTACATGAACTCTGATCATTTTGAAAGCTCTGTATCCCTAGAAAAATCAGATTCAGATATATACAAAAATTTCCATACAACTTTAAGTGTTTATAGATTACTGGGAATGCTTGTGGGGTTCATGGAGCCTTAATTAAGAATGCTAGCTGTAAAATTTTTCCCCTTGAAATAAGAGTTTTATTAAGTATTATAAAACTTTTCCAGAATCATTTACAAACAATTCAAAATTAATTTGAAATTGATAGAAATTTAAACTGCATAACTTTTAAGAGCTGAACTTAAATTCTGAGTAAAGAGTCATATACATACAATATTTGGCTTTTTAAGCCAATGATTAAAATGTGAGTATTGATTTTCATAGACAGTTGTGTTAGTTGAGGTTTTAAAACTTTTTTTGGACATGGGCTCCATGAAGACAAAGCGTTTTGTGTGTTTTGTTTATTGTAGCCCCAGAACCTAGAATAGTACTTGATACATAATAGGCTCTCTATGTTTTTCTTGAATTGAATATCCAGAAATGTAAAATAGTTGTAAGGATAAGAATAAAAAATTAGCACAAAAATGTTTTAACAGAAGTAGGAATTTCAATCTAAGGGAAAAGTTTTTTGTTTTTCTGGGAATTTTCATTTTTTGTTTTGCTGTGGTCTTTTTCAGAGTAAATGGACAATATATTATGGAAGGACTCGCATCCAGCTTCCTGTTTACAATGGGAGGTTTAGGTTTCATAATCCTAGACCGATCCAATGCACCAAACATTCCAAAACTCAATAGATTTCTTCTTCTATTCATTGGATTCGTTTGTGTCCTATTGAGTTTTTTCATGGCTAGAGTATTCATGAGAATGAAACTACCGTAAGTTATTAAGTACTTCATGTTATTCAGCACCTTTACTTCTGTTGCACATTTATAAAATAATTACCTGGATCATATAAAATCATAGGAAATTTAATTTAACTCATTTTAAACAGATGAAAATTCTGAGAACTAAAGAAATTTGTGACTTGCTCAAAGTTATAGCTATAATTAGTAGCAAAATTGAGACCAGTAGGTCTTCCTGACTGTATCTTCGTACATGTTCATGAGAAAATTGAGTTGTTTTGCTGTAGCATCACTGACCACTGTTTTTCTAAAGTGCTTTTTGGTTAGTCTATAACATAAGGAATTCTAGTAGTGATGGTAATAGTAGGGAGTATTTTCTGGCCATTAATTCCTACTGCTCTTTGACTGTTAGTACGGTGGAAAACCCATTAAGCCTTGGATGGAAAAGGGAAGTTGTCTACTGTGTTCGAATTTCACAAGTTCACTTGTTCTTCTGGCTTAACCTGCTCATTATCTATAGCAAGTCTGAGGTGGAAAGATCAGACTTCCCCCTAGAAAGTCAGAAGCACTTATCCAGCAATTATGTTCCCATCTTAGCCCTGCAAGAAGAGAAGAGAGAGTCTAGTGTTCTTTGTCAGCTGAATATCCATGGCCATATAGCTCCCTCCAACTGCTCTGTCAGTGACTCTTGTATTTGTCCAGGGAAGACAATTTTGGCCATTGGCTGAATTGTATGAAGACTTGGAGACTCCAGCCTTCTCTTTTTGTTCTTCTTTTCCTGCCCCTAGATGAAAGAGGCTCAAGTTTTCCATAGCAAAACAAGATAAGAGGAGGTTCCCAGAGAGGATAAAAAGGCTATTAAAAATTAACAGCCAAAACAAAGGGAACCTTTGGAGACAGCAGAACAGAAGTGGGCTGATTTTGCCCTCAGAACCAGGTTCTACCTACGCTTCCCATTCTCTCTTATGATTTTAGGTCCTCTCTGTAGGATGTGATTATGTTTTCCTTCTAGCCCAGGTGTTTGACTTTTAGGCTAATAGAACTATCGACTACTTACCAAAAAGCTTTGGAAAGTGTTTAATTCTTTGGATTGCCTTCATCTTGCTTTTGTAGTTATTTATGTAAACATTTGTCTTACTCCCTCCATTCTGCAGGCCAGTATCAAAGATTGTTGACAAAGTCAACAATAGAAAATAGAGTATACTTTCTGGGTTTCAGGTGTGGATTATGATTAGATGTAATCAAAGCAGAACAATGATCTAAGCAGAAAATTGCTTCTTTCTGTAACTTGTCATGCAGCTAACTCTAGGATTGAAATTTTTAAGAGGAAGAAATTTATGGCTCCCTCTTTGATATGATTTCTCATCTACAGCTCCTAATCCCTGGTATCTTAGGTGTGGAGTGGGGAGAAACAACAGATAGTTTTAGAAAAGAAAGGGAAGAACAATATTTGGCATATTTGCAGGCCTCACATGCAGTGATGAGCCAGGTCTGTGGGCAAACACATTGCACACAATAGGGTTGTGGTTGGTACAACCAGCAAGGAGGGGATGTGTCATTCTTTTTGTAGACACATTATCTTTGATCCCAACATATATAACAGCTTAATATATAGTAAGTGGAATAGCAACAACAAATAGATGTTTAAAACCACCAGTAACTATGGGTTTTTTCATATTAAATAGGAGAAAACAGTAGTGGTGAAATGGTACTATTAATTTTATAGTTTATGATTTATGCTTTTAAAATATCTGATGTCTCCCCTAATGATACAATTTTATAAATTAAAAATGGCTTTATTTGATGCCTTGTCTTTTGAAGAAACATGGATGCTAATAAACAACTGATTGTTGACTGTATGCATACATTACAGTACATTTGAAATGAAAAATCAAATATTCGTGCCTAATATTTTTGTTACACTAGTACGGAGTTACAAAGGAGCAATTTTCCTTTTGAAAATAAAAATGATCTAATATGATTTATAAGATTATGTACACGAAGTTGTGTGTATATGAGATACCTTTTAAATGTACGCAGGCTCGAAGAAATAATGTTTGTACACTGGATGGAAGAAAACTGGTACAAGTTCATACTTGGTTCTTCTGAAAAGTAACGAATGGCCATTAGAGTCTCTTTAGCCACCATTATTAGAATATTTTTGACCTAATAGCAGAATCTTAACGTTAAAAAATAAAAACTTTAAATAAATAAATGAATTAAAATAAAGTAAAATAAAAGATGGCCTGCCATGTCATGATGTAATGGCCTAAAATTAAGCAAAGTGTTTGGTTGGGAGTGGAGGGACAGGTTCCTGCATTTAGGCAAGTCTGTTCTAAAGCTTTATTAAATAATCTAAATAGATATTATTATATATTTGAAGACAAAAGGCCTGCTTTACTCAGACTGGCAAAAATCTCCATTTTAGCAATTTGAGCTAGTGTTTATTAAGCCTGATGAGAAAAGCTAGGGAGCCCCTGAGTAAACCCTAAGTTCATGAGATCAGTTCAGAAAAAAAGTTTTCCTAAAGGGAGGTGGAAAATGATAAATAAAAAATAAGAATATAATAGCACAACATCATTTAGGGAATAGGATAATGTATACAAATGATTCTTCCATATAACTGAAATTTAATGCCAAATGTACTAAAACTTTATCTTACTCATTTTTGACAGGCCTCTTTCAAAAGTGTTTTATTGTCTCCTTACCATTTCACATTTGGATTTAACAAATATTTATTATTTGATAAGTGTTATTTGCTGGACACTATGAACATTAAGCATACTTTTGCCTCCATCTATACTTATATTAAACATAGTAGTACTTCTCATTTTTTTAGTTTATTCCTCAATGTAACTTGTCACTTCTTATTGTTATTATAACCTATTGCAATTTCATTCTTTCCTTCCTTCTCCAGTTTATTGGTTATTCTGTGATTTGAGGAAATAGGTAACCTAGCTATTTGACTGCATTTTAAATCAGTCTTGGCTGAAGGGGGGCTTGGTGGCCTGGCGGCCTGGCTTTTTCACAGTCCTTTTAGATGTTTGAGTCTCTTTCATTTGCTTCCAGGTTTGGAGCTGTATTCAAAAAGTTAATGTTGTAAGGAGTCTGGCATCTGAATAAGCTGGGTTGTTTTCAATGAGTGTAATCTTGTATCTAAAGTTCATTGTTAGCAAAGAAGAGATGTAATTCTAACGAAACCTTATGTACAGCTGCTGAGGATGTCATGGTAAAAGGAGTGAGGAATTTGGAGGCCAGTTTGGGGCTTACTGCTTTTTCGCTCTAAGACTTTGGATCAGTTCTGTGAACTCTCAGATTCCAAACTTGTTAAACGAAGTTAATTATGTGACTCAAAGAATTACTGTCAAGATTAAACGAGAAGGTGTTTTATGTGCTCTCAAGCATACTATTAATGGTAATTATTAGTGTTTTTATTGTAAAGATAAACAGAATGCTAAAAGTTCAGTGTTTCAGATTGGATTATGGACACCAGTTCAAAAATAAAGAAATAAGCAATTTCTGTTTCTAAAAGAAGAAAGTGAGACTTCTGTCTTTGGATCCTTGGAGAAAGTAGTGGGCCAGGAGTAATAAGGACATTTGTATTTTAATGCTAGTTCTGTCCTTTTCTTGCCCTATGATTTTAAGCAAACCACTTAACTGCCCCCATAGTCTCACATTCTTCAACTGTAAGAATAATTGTTTCACCCACCTTTTTATGAGTGTTGCAAGGATTAAATGTAAGAACAGCTCCCAGTTTTTTGAGAAATGTCTGTTAGTGCTACTTCCGTTAGTTGATACTTTATTAAAATCTTGAACTTTTTCTTCTTGTGAAGTTGAGGCCAAAGTTTGCTTTTTGTGAAATATCAGGCGTCATAGTAGCAAATTTATATGGGGGTCTTCAAAGTCAATATATACCCTAAGAGCCTTTTTGTTTTCAGTTTTTTTGGTGGGAGTCAGTGGCAGTGAGAAATATTCGGTTGTATCAGAGTTGTTGCAAAGGTGGCTGTGTGAGCTCTAAGTTTTCTCTCTTTGCTCAGAGCGTGGATTGGCCAGGCTGACAGAGCAGAAGGTAAAGCGGGAATGAGTTCTAGGGAAGTCACATTGGCTGCATAGATCTAAGCCCTGTAGATCAAGTGAGTCCAGAAGCTGGAATGGAGGAAAATCATGTTCTGAGTGCCTGCTGTGTGCCACGCACTGTGGTAGACCTCAACCCTGTGAAGAGTTTTTATTCCTTACCTTAAAAATGAAGAAACCTAACTCTGAACTAATAACGGCAGCTAACATTGTCAAGTGCTCATTACCATGAGTAGCAATTACTGTGTAAGTAGATTCTCTTATATAGCCCTTCAGACTGTTTGAGGTAACTCCATTTTACAGGATGAGGAAACTGAGTCAGGTTTTCCCAAGCTTACCCACTAAGTGTCAAAAGGAGAGAAGTCCTGAGAGCATCAGTGGGAACGTCATTAGCCTTATACAGTTATTTTTTCCCTCTGATCCTGCAGATACTTAATTAATAATAAGTTGTAAGGATTTATTACAAAAGAAAAAGTTTGGACCTTTGTAAAACCAAACTTTGTAATGCTTTAATTTAAAGGGAATTCCAGGGCCTAAATGGTACATTTACAACTTGTACTTGTGCAAGGATCTCCTGTTTGATCCACAGGAAGTTTGTCCTGTTCTGCAGCTGCAGCCAAGGCCTCCTCCTGTCACCTGAACTTTTCCTAAAGGAACAGGTGCAGGGGCAGATGCTTCTGCACACTGTTGCTTGAGGGTTCAGGGGTTCACTTCCCAGGTGTGAGTAGCTCTTGATCTTTCCACCTTCTCCTTTGGTAATATTATGGTCTTTAGAAAATCCAAAACTTTCCAATGGAAAATCTTTCCATTAAAAGGTTTATGATTTTTTGCAATTGTGAGAGTCCAAAGGAAATTGATTCCGACTCTAACTTTTACATAACATTTTCTTTACTTTTTTCCCCCTATTCTGTATTGTTTAGCTTATTGATTTGTAACCTTATCCTTTGAGGGGTGAGGAGAGTAATGGAACTGAGGCCCAGTAAAATATTTGAAGGGAACAAGATATAAAATAAAAGCTGTAAAACGGAATCACATAGTTATATTTTCAGATTGTCATTTGATTCATCATAAAATTTGGGAGTTTTGAAATGTTACTTCCCTTTATATATTTCACCTTTATATATTTTATTTCAACAGAGGCTATCTGATGGGTTAGAGTGCCTTTTGAGAAGAAATCTGTGGGTACTGGATTTGCTCCTGTTAATGAAGTTTTAAAGGCTAAGCCAGTCCTCCAATATGAAATATGGAAAAGGATGAAAAGCAGCAGAAAAGAAGCATTAGTAGAAAACGTGGGAAGCATAATAAAGCTTGGACTAGAATATCTTCTTGGTATCAAAGAGACAAGCTTATCACAGTATTTTTTTTCCTGCTGACCCATACTGACATACCAACGATGTTAAGTGGCATTTCCTTCTCAGTTTTTCATTTCTTAAAGAAAATATACTCCATTTCTACAACTATAATATTGAATAGAGTGATTATTTTCTACAACCCCCTTAACAGTTTTTGGAGAGGACATTTCTGACTTTCAGAAATTGATGTAAAATCAGGAAGCAAGATCCCATAAGCTGAGAACTCTGGACAGCTGATCAGCTTTACCTGTGGTGCTTTGCCTTTAAGTAGAATGTGCGATAGTACAATATTTCAGATATGTATGTAAGACTGTTTTCTGAACAATAAGGTGTATGAAAGGAGCAGAAATAAATAATTTTCTAATTAATGCCTTTTATATTTGTTTTTTAATTTATTAGTGATTTTAACCTTTTGGTCTATAATTATTCAGTCCCATCTTGTGATTTTTGCTACTGTTGGCCTACAGTCTGAAAATATCATTGGCAGGATACTTTGTGAAGTAGCAACTTCACATCCCTATAAATACTCAAGCACGGGCTGCATATCTGTCAGAGTTGTTGGAAATGTGATGTGTTAGATAAAAGTTCCCTTCAGCCATTCATTTTCAGTAATTAACACAATTTTGAGCCCATCTAGAAACACCTGTAGACCCATCAATTCCCCATCAATTCCCCCCTTTCGGTTCTCCCTGACTGGCTATGAACTTCACTTCTCTAGTGGTTCAATTAATTCTTATCCTAGGGTATTTAAGTTTACAGTAAAGTTTTCTCTTAGGCAAATTTTTTTTTCATTCCAAGGTCAATCTAAAAGTAGCTGTTCATTAAATTTAAAAAGATACATTTATTCGAAAAGTTTTGTACTTATGTCAAATGGCACTGAGGGTTATAGGAAAGAAGGAGAAAGGCTCCCTCCTCATAGAGGGAAGAGAAGATAATCAAAATCTTGTAGGGAAGCCAGATAATCAAAAGATTAAAATGCTTATAAAATGTCATACTGAAATTGCACATGCAAAAATCAAACAAGATGATAGTTTGTACTACAGCGATGAGATGTAGGGAGAGGAGGTTGCTATGCTCCAAAGCTTTGAAAATGGAAAACAAGACCTGTGTGTGTTTACTAATTTTAAAGATTTGATTTAATTTTAATTACATTTTTCATTCTTTGGCCATATTTTAGAACGAACTGGTTGGACAGAGGTATCAAAGGTGAGAACGGCTTCAAAAGGTCTTTTCCTGAATGACTAAGTAGTGAGCAGTTCCTGTTAGGGACCACCAGATGGTGCTATTAAAGTTGTGTGTGTGTGTGTGTGTGTGTGTGTGTGTGTGTGTGTGTGAGAGTGATACAATTAAAGTCACTAAATATAATGAAATATATTGAAATAATTTTGCTGGTAAAGTTGTAATGTTTTCTGTGAAGAAAAATATCATTGTACCTTGTACTAAAATCTTTTGGGGATACAAAAATGTTACACCCTGACAAGCCTACTACACATTATTATTGTCATTATTATTTTGCTTTTGTTTGTTTATTAAATTTATTGGAGGTGACATTGGTTAATATTATTATGTAGGTTTCAAGTATGCAATTCAATAATACATTGTATATTGCATTGTACGTTCACCACCCAAAGTCAGATCTCCTTTTGTCACTGTGTATTTGACTCCCTTTACCCTTATCTACCTCCTCTCTCCCCCTCTCCTTCTGTGAACCACTAAACTGTTGTCTGTGTCTGAGTTTTTATTTGCTTGTTGCTTTCAGTTTTTATATACCACATATGAGTGAAATCATATTAGAGAAATACAAACCAAACCACGATGAGCTACCAACTCACACCTGTAAGAATGGCTGTTATCGACAAGACAAGTAATAACAAGTGTTGGAGAGGTTGTGGAGAAAAACGAACCTCATACACTGCTGGTGGGGATGTAAATTAGTGTAGCCACTATGGAAAACAGTATGGAGATTCCTCAAAAAATTAATAGAATTACCACATGACCTAGCAATCTCTTCACCAAGCATCATTAACATCAGCAGAGAGATAAGTAAAGGAGAGAAAGAGTAAATAGACTAGATGGAAAGCAAACTAGTCTGATTTTGTCACAGGGTTCTCCAGGAAGTGGGTGCTAAAATGGAGTTGGAAGTGCAAAATGGTTTAGTGGAGAGTAACTCCAGTCAGAGGTAAAGGAAGGGTGCAGAATTCGCCAGGGGGAGCTGTCATTCTGTGATGCCTAGCTGACAAAGAGTTGCTTTCAGCCTGGTAGGGAGCTCTAGTGCAAAGACTGTCAGGAGTATGTCAGATGAAAATGGCTAGACCCTTGTACCACTGCCTTGTCAAGTCTTTGGCCACCTCAACATCAGGATGATCTTAGCTGGAAAGCTGAGGTGAACCCTGACAGCTAACAACGAGGGTGTCAACTAGCTCCACTGCTTGCCGCTGGACAGTCATCAAAGGGATCTGAGCCACACATGCTGACAGATCATAAAGGAAACATCCCCTTCATAGGATTAAAGTGAAAGGAAATCCTATATACCCTTGCTTATAAAAGATTGAACTATGATTGTTGTTAATGTTTATTTAAATTGGGAAATGCGAGGTGACAGGTTCTCAGTAAATGGTACATTTTTGAAGTGTAAAGCTGGAATAAGGGTTATTTTCCCATTTTTCTAGGAAGTAGATTTGTTTGCTATACAGCTTGAACTAGAACCCAGGTCTTCTGCTAAGCAGACCAGTTGTTTCCATCATGTGCTGCTCTTTTCTGGTACAGAAGATCACTCTGAATGTAGTAATACGTATATACTTATTTATAAAAGACATAATGCCAGATGCTGGGTTACATCAGTGAGCAAGAAAAACACAACCAATGCTCATGTGGAATTTATGATCTTGTGAATCTACACAAAAATGGGCCAGTTCTCTTTGCTATAAGAGCCCATGAGAAGAATACTGAAACCCAGATTTGGGAAGAGGTGAGGCTTTCATTTGTGTTTGGTACAAAGAGCTGCTAATTTCCCTAAAAGTTTCAAGTGCAAATACACTTGTTCCAAAACCTCTTTTAGTTGTTTTTCCTTGTTTTAACCATGTACTAAGACTTAATTGCAAGTGAGAAAAATTCAGTCAAGCTACCTTAAAGAGGGTGATTAAGATACTGAAGTATCACGATACTCAAGACAGGAAAGCTATTGGGCCCGAGGAGCACCAGAATCAAAAACATAATACTATAAGGACTCTTGTTTATTTCTGACTTATTCTATGGGTCTGCTTCATGCTTTTCTCTCTTTAAAACTGGCCACTTTTATTACTCTTGGTCAGAGTGGTGGGAATCGTGGCTGCCAGCTTGTCCTGATCATTACATTTGACAGCTTCAGCCACTCTAGAGGAAATGATCTTAATTGAATAATTTTTTAATAGCACTTTCTTGAATAAAAACTCCTATCTCTTCCCTCATCTTGGCTCTCGTTCTCTAACTCCACCCCCCAGCCCTGCTACACCTAGTTGTCTAGCTACCTCTTTGCAAGATTACCCAAAGTCCAGTTGTTATCAAGTTTATGGAACTTAGTTCATATAATTTATAAAGTTTGTGAGACAATTCAAATCTCAATTTCGTTATCCATGATGAGGTGTTCTGTCTTCTGTTGGACTTGCCGGTGACAGGAATCTTTTTATCTCTCAAGGTAGCTCATTTCATCTTCAGATATCTCTGTCTTTTAGAAAGCTATTTTTTGTTTTGCTTTCATTCATTGGTTTCAGGTCCACCCCCTGTGTCTGTATCTAGACATAAATAACTGTACTACATAATGAGAACCAGCATTTCAAATATTTAAATCCTTTTAGGAGCCTCCGTTTTTTCAGACTTACCATTTCTAGCTTTTCAGGCTCAGAAACATGGGATCTGGTTCCTTTATGATCATTCTTTTCTCACTGCAGTCTAGATTGTCTATATTTCTTCAAAAATAAGTTCCCCGAGAGATTATGTACCACTTTGGGGATGCTTATACAGAAATGGAATAGCCATTTTGGTGGCTACACACTTCTCATAAGCTATGCTGATGTCAGGGTTTCAACAATGACTGCTACAGATCTAGATGGAAAATACCACAAGTTACCGGGAGCTCATACTTGGGATCAGTCCGATTTGGGTTCATATTCCAGCTCTGCCAATTACTAGCTGTGTCACCATGGACAAGCTATTTAGATTCTCTGAGCCTCATTTTCCTCTTAGTAATCTCGTAGGGATGTTATGAGACTTAAATAAAATAATGCACATCTTCTGAGTCATATTAGTTGCTCCGAAAATGTTCGCTCTGAACTTATCTTTAGTTATTTTTCCCTTCACACTCTGCAGTTTTATATAATGCATGATTATACATTCTCCCCTGGGGATGGGAGTGGTGGAAAAGTACACTCATAGGCATATGTAATAAATATAGTTGAAGCATGGTATGTCTGCTTTTATTTTTGCGTCTACTTGAAGTGGTTTATGATTTATGTTGTATCCGCGCAAGGTGGAAACAGTTTCTATGCAGCATGCAGCATGACCTCGCCATTCCACCGCAGGCCGAGGAGCTGCCTTTGGTTAGTGGATGGTTCCTCCTCTTCGTCAAGTCCATTGCTTCAGATACCTCCTGTCAAGGAAGAACCCTCACGCGGGCCATTAAGTGTTTATGTTGGCAATTGCTCCACCTCAGAAAAAGTTTTGACAGCAGGGTGGACGCCAGTCTAAACATGGAGCATTCAAAGTCTGACCAGGTTAATAGATTGGAACAACTATAATTCACATTCCCAGAACTGCCATACTATTTTAACTACAACTGGAAATTATCTAACAATTTTAAGCCCACGAGGCAAATATACTGTATCTTTTCAACATGGCACTTTATATTTGTATAATAACATGCCAACTTTTCAAAGTGCCCTCGCATCTATTATCTCATGTAATCCCAACGAAGACCCCCAATCCAGGTCTCTTAGTGTCATAAGAGGAAATAGTCTGAGTCCTCAAGAGAATGTGGCATGCTGGGTGTGTGATCTGTGTTATTTCCAGCCTCACAACAACTCAGTCTAGTAGGCAGCCTGGTCTCCATTTCACAGGGATCAGCTGGAATTGAACTAAGTGTGCCTGGCTCTGAATCCCTTGTGCTTTCTGCAAGGACATCATGTGTTTTTGTCCCATACTCTAATTTATTGCCTAAAAGTCAGTCTTTCCCATGATGTGAGAGATCAGGATAGTGGATAACTTGAAAGGTGGGGTAGTGACCAGAAGGGGACATGAGGATTGCTGCTGGGGTTGCTGGTGATGTTGTTTCTCAATCTGGGCACTACTTAGATGGGCGTGTGCACTTTGAGAAAGTTGAGCTATACAGTTAGGATGTGTGTATGCTTATGAACCTTGTTTTTCAATAAAATGCTTTGTAAGCCAGTTTTTCTTTTGAAAGTGTGAGCTCTTTATTTAGCCCCAGAATCTAACACTGTGTTTGTTGGCTGCAGTGGACAAAGTGAGCTTATGCACATTTTGCTCATTTACAATGGATAAATAAGAGCTAAATTCACAGAATCAGGAAAAATGTTGCTTCCTCAAAAAGTGTTGCTCAATCTTTTGGGTCATAGACCAATTGAGGATTTGATTAAAATTATAATTAAAAGAATAACCATTAAAGCATATGTATTCTGTTTTAGGAATTGTACCTAACTCATATATCTATATATCTTTATCTCTATCTCTATCTCTACATATCCTTTCATCTGTGCCTTAACATTGTGAGGTGGGCACTGTAATTCTTATTTTATGGATTTAGGAACCAAATCTCAAAGAGGTAAGCAACTTGACTAATATCTCACACTAATGAATGTTTAATCCAAGATTGAAACCCAAGTGTTTCTGGTGCCCAAACCCATCCCCTTAACTACTGTGCACTGCTTATCTTTACACACTCTTATCAAAAAAGTGGACTCTTCTCTCACTCATCCCTCCATCACACACACACACACACACACACACACACACACACACACACACACACTCTGCTGCCTGTTATTTCAGGGAATTCATGAACCTCCTGAAGTACTTTTTACGAACACTTTCAGAGTGAATAAAATGACAGAGGAAATTTTTTCAAAAAGGAATTGAACTATGGAAAAACATTCAAATTAGTAATTTAATGAAGTCATTTTGATAACTACATTCCCTTGTTTCCCCTGTAAAACGTGATTTCTGTTATTTTTCATCTTAACATTTTATTATGTAATATGTAATATATTCAAAGGAATATGTGACAGAGACATGTAAATTGGGAAGTACAATAAAATGAATTAAGTCCTGTGAATCCATAATCCAATATAAGAATGATAATGTTACCAATACTACTGAGTCTATCTTTGGATTGTACACTTATTCATCCCCTGCCTCAAGAGTCAATCACTGCTCTGCCTTTTATGTAGAACATGACTTTGTTTTTTAAAAAGTAGAGTTACCACATTTGTATAACTATTTAAAAATATATCATTTAGTCTTGCTTGCTTTTGAGTTACCGCTTTACACATTGATAATTTAAAACTGCACATGCAATCATAATTTTTAAAAAATATTTTTAGTTGAGCTCTATCCCAATGGGGCTTTTTCTGTGGACCTACAGTGTTAAAAATGCTTCATGAGGTCAATACGCCATTTCCTTTACAACTGTTAGACCTGTGGGAAGGAATGACAAGGCAGAGCTGCTAAAACTAAAGACCTAATAGTCAATTATTTTGGTCTTAGGTATTGGTATATCCCAATGATCTGTAGTACTCTTGGTGTGACAGCTTAGGAGTTAATATGATTTGAACTTATGCATGTTAGAGGGTGTCTGAAATTGAGAAACAGACAGATCCATCTACTCTGACCCTAAACGTGTTGGTAATTTTTGAAGTATGTCCATATTCAAGTGGAAATCAAAGAAACCCGACTAAAAGAATTATAGACTGACTGACATGACAACTATGGATTGAGCAAAGTTCTTTTTAAAAAGGCTATCTTGAAGATTAAGTCTGAAACTGAGGAAAAACTAAGGCATTGGAAAGAATCACAATGTGATTAAGGAATATGAAATTCCTTAAGTAAAAATTTATTAACTTTAAATAATTTTGCCAATGTTACACATAAAAAAAAAAAACCCTTTACAGATTTGAAAACTCATATCCATAAAGATATTTGCACACTGATGTTCATAGCAGCATTATTCACATTGGCCAGGACATGGAAGCAACCGAAGTGTTCTATGATAGATGATTGGCTAAAGAAGCTGTGGTACACATATACAATGGAATATTTCTCAGCCATAAGAAGAGATGAAATACTGCCATTTGCAACAACATGGATTGACCTTGAAATAATCATACTAAGCGAAATAAGCCGGACAGAAAAAGTTGAAAATCACATGATATCACACATATGTGGGATAGAAACCTAAAAGCAACAAATGACCAGGACAAACAAACAGAGACTCATGGACATGGACTATAGACTAGTGGTTTACCAGAGGATAGGGAGTCGGGAGGTAGAGTGGGTAAAAGGGGTCAAATATAGGAGGGTAGGGGGAGAGTGAAGTGGGTAAAGGGAATCAAATATATGGTAGCTGAAGGAAACTGGACTTTGGGTGGTAAACACACAATAAAATATACAGATGTGAAATTATAATGTGCACCTGAAAATTATATAATTGTATTAGCCAATATTACCCCAATAAACTTAATTAAAAAAACTCTTTACACTTTAAAAAAATCTGTAGTTTAAGTTTTATAAAATTTGATTGTCATATCTTTCTGGTGAGTTGGAGTTTTCATCATTATGTAGTAACCCTCTTTGTATTCTGTAGTAATTTTTTTTGTCTCAATCTATATAGTCTCGTGTTAATGTGACTAACTCAGCCCTCTGCAAATAAGAATTTGCCATTTTCTTCTATCATTTTCATTCAACTTTTCTTTGTTCTTAAGTTTTAGGGGTGTCTCTAACATGTATAACGAAACTTAATTTATTTGTATTTTACTCTGACAATCTTTGTCTTTCAATGAGTTTATTCTACTTTCAGCCATTGTGATTATTACATATTTAGATTTTTTTATATCTCCTCAGTTTGTGTATTTGTCTCACTTTTTTCAATGCTTCTTTTTCCTCTTCTCTCTCCTTTTTTTGGGTTGAAAGAATTTCATTTTTAAAACCCTTAAACGGCAGATTGTAGTTTCCAGAAACATCTGCAACAATAGCTCTTATCACACTATTTTAAAGGGAGCGACCTTGCCACATGCCCCATCAAGAGGCGGAGGGGATTTCTCTGGACCCTGCAACTTGGCCAGCCCTGCGACTGCTTTGATTGAGAGAAGATGGCAGAAGTGACCTTGTGCCAATGCCAGGCATAGTTTTTCACAGGCCTGACAGCTTCTGTCTCCTGCCTCTTAGCATGCTGGCTTTTGGAACCCGGCTGTAAGATCATGACAAGCCCAAGCCACATAGAGAAACCATGTGTGACTTCTGTTAGCACCATCTGAGCTCTGAGCTGCCTGTCCTGTGAGCAAGGCCTTGTGGACATCCAGCCCCAGCTGCCATCTGACTGCACTCACATGAGACACCCAAGGCAGGACTGCCCACCAAGCCCAGTCGGCCTAGAAAGGCTTGGGAAATGTTAATCAACAGTTGTTTTTAGGCGTTAAGTTTTGGGGTGGCTTTTTATGCAGCAATAGATAACTGTGATGGAAATGTGGCAGTGGCTGAGTGATGAACGGAAATTGACAGGGTTTTGAGGAGATGGAGAATGCAAGCCAGAAGGCCTGCGAGAAGAACACAAGTGACAGTCAACAGGTCCCCGGGGAAGTGTTCATGAGAGCTTGAAGACAGTGAGGAACATGACCTGGGAGCCTGAAGAAAAGGGACCCTTGTTACGTAAGGACAGCCAGGTTGCGAACACTACTGCCTGTGGTTACGTGGGAAATAGAAAGGGCACCTAAGAACTCACAGATCTGACTGGAGAGATTTCCAGGAGGAAAGTGTGAACTGCCTTCTTCCAGCTGCATGTAATGAAATGTGAGAAGAGAGAGACGAACCAAAGAAGGAATTGCTCAGTTTTTGAGCTGAGTTTAGAAAAGCAGAGAACCCAGAATAGTCTTTCCAGGTAGCAAATGAAAGCTGGTATATTTAAAACATAGTTTATCCAAGAAACTTTCCTTATTTATTCTTTTTAAAAGATTTTGTTGTTAAATTGATGTTTAAAAGCATAATCTTTAGTATATTGCCTCTGTGTGTCTAACTCATAATGCTAACTTTTAGTTGCATTGCACATTTTCAATTTACAAAGAACGTTCCTGTACATTACCTCAAATCCTCCTGACAACCCTGCTGGTAGGCATCTAGGAAAGCTACTGTTATTCCAAATATTAATAATAGCAATGACCACAGTCATCCTTCCTCCTTCTCCAATTTTGGGGTTTCTACTATGTGCCCACTCTTATGTTTTAGATAGGCAGTCGCTTATCTTCATGGCAAGTACTATGTTATGACTCACAATTTAAAGATGACAGATACTAAGCCAGTGAGGTAACTATCTCAACCAAAGAACAGCTAGCAGGGGTAGAACCTTGATTTGAGCATTGACTTCAAATCCAAACTCCCAATTTACCATTCTCCCTGAGAAGGGCAGGTAGTAATGTTAAACCAGAAAGCTCCTTCAATATGTGGGTTATTTTTATCTTATAAAATTTCAAACTTGTTGTCTGTCTCTTGGTCAATCTTTCTTCCGACTTACTGTATGTGAACTGCAATTTTGACAAATTGTTTTACTTTCTCTATTCCTACTAGCTAGGAATATACAATATTATAATAAGCTTCTTCATTTGTAAAATAAATGGATCAGATGATCTGTAACACTTATTTCATCTCTGATGCTCCTTTTATCTCTTCTAATTTTCTGACACATGGTTTTTTTAATCAGTATCAGGAGGGCTATAAATAAATTCCATTTGACCAGCAGATGGGGCACTTGATAACTGAATAGGAAGAAGCATTTTATTGAACGTCTACTATGTACCAGGCCTAGGCACAATCCTGCTACTGCTACTTCAGATTTATATATTATGTTTTCAGGCCTATCTCAAATTATAGTTTTTACACGTGGTAAAGGTTTCAAAGGAACACTTACCATTTTACCAAGAAGAAACTTCTCCGTGTGGAAAACTGGATTCAGTGATTGCTGAGACATCTCCCAATGCTCAAGTGTCATGGTCTGAGGCCCAGAGTTAAGAGACCTTAGCAGTCCCCACATCCCTTGTGGAGGAGGTAATATGACTGATCCTCTGAGACCTTCCAGTACCTTCCAGAACCTTCTAGAAACTCAGAAGCTGGGAAATGCATTTTAATAAGATTGTTGTGATCATAAATAGGGTAGAAGCCATGGAGAGGTCAAGAATATTTTCAATTTATACATACCTTTTTAATACTTAATTTCTTTTATCTGTAAACGAATACTAATATTATCTTTTTTTTTTCTAGGTACCAACAAAATGATGCTTCAAAATAGGAAGCAGAACACTCCAGATGTTTCTGAAACTCTGTTTTCTCAAACCTCTCTTAAGGCTTTCCAATAGCAAGTATTTTTATTTTATAAACAGCCACGTTCAGTTGCAGGATGGTGGAAATATTGTCCTTTCATGTTTATAAGAGTTGTCTTGAGATAGGAGTGCACTTCAGCTGGTGATGCCACTTACCACTGCTGCAACAATCAAATCAAAGATCCGCCAGATCTTTCGATCACCTCTCGAAGGTAGACCAGGACAAACTAATAGTTCTTCCATCTGCTATGCTTGAACACACATCCTCATGAAAGGTCACATCCCACTGGGCATAAGCCTCTTCTTGGAGGTGTCAGAGGTTGAGAAACCCATGCAGCTCTTCACAATGAGCTTGTCATATGTCTGGATCACGTGGTTGGGTGTCCTCTGCCCCGGGCCACGCCTGGTCAGCACTTTGAGAAGAGCAGACAGATGTGCCAGAAAAAGCTGACCACTAAATCTGTCTCTGGGTCTTTTGAGTCTAGTGCATAAAGATTTACTTTTTCCTTCTCTCTCCTTTTCCCCAACTCCCACCCCACCTCCACCAAATGTCACATAACTTGATTGTTAATAAAGTAAAACTTTAATGAGGAAATTACCTCTCCATCAAGATTCTTTGTTTCCCTTGTTATTCATAGTCATCTTAAATCTTTTCCTCTGAGCATATTAATCAGTATTTCTGAACTGACAATGAGTAAATAAGGAAAAGTGCTGACTCACTAGCCTGAGTACAGCTCTCCATTCTTTAGGACTTTCAGCCTTTTAAATCCCTAATTCCTGTCCTCCAGAGGATTTTCTTTCACTGCAGAAAGCTTTGTTGTTCGAGGAAGTATAGGTATGAAAAAGAGCTAATGTTTATTGACAGCTCACTGGGTGCCAGGCGTTATTCCCTGGACTCCCCATATACCATCTCACTGCATCCTCATGACTCTGCTATGAGGTAATGCTATTAGGCCCATTACATAGATGAGGAAACTGAAGCTCAGAGAGGTCAAGTCCCTTGCCAAAGGTTGCACAGATACTAGGTGATGGACCTATAGTCTAGAACCAGAGTCTCTGCTCTTAACCATGACCTCAAAGGAAGGGAACCTTTTATTATTTATAAAAAAGAATCAACTAGACAGTAAATTGCTTGAGTTCAGGCTCTGCTTCTGTTTCTTAGTTACTTCTTTACAAAATTTTCTTCATCATAGCTCTATTTTATATTCATATTCACCTCTTCTAACACTCACTACATTTTATCAGTTTAGTCTTACTCATCTGCATCTGAGAAATGGGCACAGAATTTAGCATAAAATAGAGGTTTGATTTATGTTTGTGGACTTAGTAGAAATCATTTGGGGAGAATGCTTCAAAGTTTATGAAATACATGTACACTGCTCCTTATTGCAAATTATAGATATTTAACACAGCTGGAATTTAGAATATTTTTATACAGATTTCTCTAAAAGCATGTTAGTTTAACCCTACACAAATTCTGTGGCTTACTTCCTTTTTATAATGTAGCTTTTGCATGTCATTTTACTAAATTCAGGCATCAGAACAGAATGAATCAAAAAATTTGTTCACATAGGTGATTCATAGCTTCAGCAATGAGGTAAGCTATTCCAAACTAAGAAAAATGGTAAATGAGAGCACTGTTATTAAACTAGCAGAAGATTCCCATAATTGAGATAATTAGTCATCTTGAATTATAAATCAAGAAACTGTAAATGTAATACTAAAAGTTTGGGAACAGCAACTCCAATCCAGGTGTTTTGGGTTCAGTCTGGAGACCTGCCCGCTTGTGCTGGGGCTGCTCTGCAGGTGGGTCAGGGATAAAAGGGGGAGGGTCAGCCTCGCCAGAGGGAAAAGCAGACCCCTGAACCACTTGGCAAGCTTTCTTCCGCACCATCCAGGACAGAGGGGGCCTTTGGCCAGTAGACTTGAATATTGAACTGTTTGGCAAGATGATTGCAATAAAGGAAAAAAGTGCCTCAAGCTCTAAGTTGAGAGATAGTTTTAGGATTACCTAATCAGGGAAAAGCTTCTATATCAGACGCTGCCCTGACTGCACCTATTATGTCCATCATTACAACTCCCAGATGCTTTCCCAGCTAAATCTTTGCATTTCATTTAAAATAGCATGCTTCAGCACACCTATGTTCTATCCAGGAAGAAAATTAGTCTACTTTCCCTCCATATCCCACGCTACAAAAGATCGCAGATGTTTATTCTACATGAGCCGTGTCACGGGCACTGTAAATTAGGTTGGAATAGTGTTTCAAATCTTAATAACAGGGCTGTTTCACTTAGCACAGTACTAACCAGGAGGCCAGAACTTGAACGCCTGTGGATTTTCCCTTTCCCTCTCTTAAGGTTCTCTCACCCACTGCGGGTTTCGGGTCGTTGAGCGCATGCTTCCTTTCCCCTGCTGGCATTTCAAGCTCCTTGAGGGGGGCATCTGGATGTGCCCACTCTGCCACATGTGGCATAGTGCTGTGTGCACCGGAGGGGCTCAACGGATCTCATGCAAAGGTTATTTTTATTATTTGCTTATCTTTACACTTTTATTGTGGAAATTTTAAATACAGGTGAAAGAAGAGTGAATAGTATAATAAACCTTCCCTCACGCATTGTTTAGCTTCACCTATTATGCACTCATGGCCAATCTTATTTTATCGATGCCCACTATCACTGCCCCGCCCACACCCCAGATTAATTTGAAGTGACTCCTAGATAATGAGACATATATTTATCTGTGAACAAATATTTTTAAATATATAAATGTATTAGAATATAGCTGTTAGGCTAGAACTACAGCATTCATTGGAGATTCCAAAAATATCAGTCACATTTCATAGATTGGTATGAAAGGAAGTCGTATTATATAAATCCAGCTCAATGACTAGAATTCTGATCCTATTTAAATTCTATTACTATTCTTCTCTCGACATGTTTACCTGTGACAAAAGTATTATTGCCCAACTATAACACTTTTTCCTCCAGCCACTTGTGTTCTTTGAAGTTTTTATGTTGACTGAGACATACCTGGAGGCTTGTCCTCTGAGGCAATCTCGGCGTGACAATTCTGCTAGGCCGCAAGTGAAGTGAGCCTGACTCTTCTCACTCAGGACATCGACATGGGATGTGTTTTTCCTTATTGCTTGTGAAGACCTGATGGCTTATCTTTGGGGAAAGCTTGAATCAGTTGTCAAAAAGGCCCTCTTTGTAAGATAGTTCAGATTGCAGCCCCATTGGGCTATCCCTGTGCAGATCATCTACTTATACTTTATGAGAGGCTGGTATTTCATCCATTCCGCTAAGGTTCCAGGGCCTGCTGGCGGTTTGGTTCTCTGGACCTGGCAATGGCCCCTGACCACTTTGGATGCACTGGCTGCCATGCTAGTCCCCCTTCTAGTGGGGGGTAATAGTCTGTGCTGAGCTGACCACAAATAGCATCAGTTCTGAAGGGAACAATTATTTCATTTATTTTCAAACCCAGTCTGAATCTGACTTAAATAAGCAGGGGCTGAAAAGAAGGCTTTCTTCCCAGAGCACCGAGGCAGCCAAGAGGCAGTAGAGCACAGCGGCAGAGCACGAGGATTCTGGGGTCAGTTGGGTTTTAATTTGGCCTCCACCACCTACTCTCTGTGTGACCTTGGGCAATGTACTTGACCTCTTTGTGTGTCAGTTTTCTTACCTGAAATAAGAGGTTATTGTAGCACCTGTATCATAGGTCATTAGGGGATTAAATTTATTTGTCCAACAAATATTTAAAGAATGTTACTAATTGTCAAGTATTCTTCCAGATGCTGGTGATATAACAGTAAACAATGTAAAGATCTTGTCTTCATGGAAATTATATTCTAGAGGGGGAGATGTATACAAACAAATATAAATAATGTCAGGTGGACACATGTTACAAAGGAAAATGAATCAGAGTAAGGGCATGGAGATTAAGAGTTAAAGCAAGCAAAACTCTGAACAAACACACTAGATGTTACTATTGCTTCCCTAATCTAGGTCTGAGGGATTAGAGCCATAGTTAAACTGAGGAGGAATTGAGCTTATTTAAAGACTCTACACACATGAGTGTATGCTTCAGAGGAAGAGAATGATCATTCATGTCAAATTGTGACTACACACATGGAAATGATGTAATCAAATGTTTTTTAATGGTAGTTGGCAGCAGCAGGAGAGACAACTAGCATCTTAATAAAAGCTAAGAAGCAGGCAGAGGGGAAGGGAATAGTAGAGGTAACAGAGTCAAGATGACTAGGTGACCTGGACTTGGGGACTCTTGGATGGCCAGTGTACCACGGCATCCTGGGTGACTGTATAGGTTGATCAATTATTTGACTGCTATGAGGCATCATGTCTCATTTCCTTTTGGTGCTTTAAAATAACTCCCTATTGACGGAAGCTGGAAGAGCCAAATGTCCACGAGATGATGCTGGGTGCATATGGCTGTGAACCTTTGCTCTCTAGAGCTATGACCAGGTAGGGAAGACAAAGTACTGAGCAGAGGACATCATTGTTTCGTTTTTCATTCCTGATGAGGACAAACCCTGGGGAATCTGGTTTCATGAGGAATACCCTGGGGAATCTGAAAAAAAAAAACGACTTCAGTGCTAAGATGTGATAGGTTTTAGCACCCCAAGAAAGACCTAGGTTTGGAGTTTGAGTCACAACCCTTAAAAGCCACTCTGAAGCCTCTTTAAAGGCAAAGAGCTTGGGGCAACTCATGTACTGCTTTAGATGTGAGAGAGTGGTCAGGTCAGATGTCCTGTCACTGGCTTCTCCTGGCTAAACAGACACTTTGCAACCAAAATGGTGCATGGAGAGGAAGAATGGGTCAGAGAAATATTGTCTATTTCAGGCCTGGAGAACGATAAGACTGGCTTGGAAAATGCAGAAAATAATCTGCAAGAACTGATTCATTCACTTGATATGTATTCAAATTAGGTCCTGTTGAAAGATGGGGTGACCTAACTCACCAGACACACTTGGGGAGGGCAGTCACCCTCTTAGGGCCTTGGCACCCTCAGCAGTGGGTAGTGTCAAGTTTGGGCAAAACTAGTCTTTTAAAGTTCCAGCTCTAATAGTCTGTGAGTCTAAGGTGGAGAACTTAACAAGCAGGTGCCTTGGGTTACTTTATCTGATGGTACCTTATTTAGTCTGATGATCGCCACAGATGGGAACCTAGAGATAAATCAAATGATGTGAATATGAAACATACAAAAATTTGTAAATCAAATTATTTTTAACTCTGTCACTGTTTAGCCTCAAGGTGAGCAGAAGGCGGCTGTTGTTTTGTGTCATATCTGACAAAACAAGGATCGTTGTGGGCAGGAGAACCTCCTGCCATTTCAGCAAGCACCTTCTCTTCTTTCAGAGCTCATTTCTTTCCGTGGACTTCATTACTCTCTACTCAGTGTTCCCATAACCTTTGACCATTACTGGGCTTATGACAGTGTGTTGAATTAATCTGTAAGTCTTCCTCTCTAGACTTTGATCTCAAAGGCAAGGACTGAGTCTTATTTAATTTTGCATCCATTATTGTACTTGGAATCTATAAATGTTGTTGAATGATGAATGATACCTTACTTAAATGTTTTATGCTCTGTTGACACTGAGAGACAAACTATAGGAACAGAAAATCATAATACAGCCAGTTCCTTATGAGTTTAATTAAGTCTGAATAGAAATCTTCACCAACTGGATTTGGAACAAGATAAAGAGCCAAAGCCAAGAGGAATGAGATCTGATAATCTAGTAGAATATTGAAAAAAGACAAAATCCTACTGGCCTCTGTTGCTTAGTTAATAGCGATAGACTTGGCAAACTCCTTCTGGTGGAGAGCCAGTCCTCCCTGAACACGAGCAGTTTCTGCAGGAAGATGGTTGCTGCTGAGAAGTCGATGAAGCTGGTGCTTCATCAGGGCTAGAAACTGACAGGGCAGATAGATGCCCTAACCCACAGCTAAGAGGTGCTTTGATGCCAATATTTGAATTTTATTTTCCTAATAATTTACCAATTACAACAAACTGATTTATCTTTCCAGTTCATTCATAATTTATTCAGCAAATATTTATGCTGAATGTTCCCCTCCCCCGCCCCAGACATTGTTCTAGGCACTGGATAAAACAGTAAACAAAACAGATTTTAAAAAAATTTAAAAAGATTCATATCCTTATACAACTTACATTCTAGTGTGGAAGGCAAATAATAAACAAGTGAGTGAAATATGGGTAGATATGAGATATGCTAAGAAAAAAAAAGAAGCAGAAAGGGGAGATATGAATTTGGGGGCAGTGTTTAAAATTTTTAATAAGATGATCGATAAAAGCCTTACTGAGAAGGTAACTCTTGAGTAAGGAAATGGAGGAGGTGAGGGAGTAAGCTGTGAGGTGATTTGAGGAAGAGTAGGAAGAGCAAGTATAAAGGCCATGAGGTCAAGTAGGCCTAGTGAGTTCAAGGGGTCTGTGAAAAGGCCATGCGGCTGGAGTTGAGTGAGCAAGGGTCAGAGTAGTAGGAGAGTAAAGGTTAGGAAGATAACATAGGATCACATCATGCTGGGCCTGGTAGGACATAGTAAGGACTTTGCTTTTAGTTCAAATGGGATGGGAGGCTACTGGAGTATTTTAAGCAAAAGAATGACACAACTCGACATATTTTAACAGGATCAGTTTGGCTGTTGTAGTTAAAATATATGTAAGAGCATTACAGGGAAACCAATTATGAGGAGAGTTGCAATAATATAGGTGAGAGAAGATTGTAACTTGGACAGGATTGAGATAATGAAGGTGGTACTAGAAATTATATATGTCAAAGACAGAAACCAACAGGGAAGACTGAGAATGAGCGAGTAGAAAAGAGGAAAAACCAGGCAAGGGGGTTGTCCTGGAAACCAAGTGCAGGACGTATTTGAGGGTGGAATGATTCACTGGGTCAAATGCCCCTGCTAGGTCAATTTGAGGACTGAGAAATGATCGGTAGGTTTAGCAAAGTGGAAGTCACTGGTGGCTTAGAGAAGAGCAGTTTCAGAGGAGTGATGAGAGTGCTGGTGATGGAATGGGATAAGAGAGATTGGACCAGGGGGTACATGCAATCTCTCAAGAATTTTTTCAAAAAAAGAGAAGGACAGAGAAAGGAGTATTAGTCAAAGGAAAAGTGGGATTTAAAAAGTTATTTTAAGCTAAGCAAATTAATAATATACTTGTATGTCGATAGGAATAATTCAGTGGAGAGAGAAAAATTGATGATGCAAATGACAGAGAGGTGAATGGTGATACAATGTCCTAAAGTAGATGACAGAGGATGGCCTTAGATAGGAGCACAGATAGTTCATCCATCCACAGAAAGTGGAGAGAAGGCACAATGCATGGACATGGGGGATCGTGGAAGTTCTCTTCTGATTTCTTTAATTTCCTCAGCAAAACAGGAGTAAAGATTGTGAACTGGATGAGGATAGAGGAAGAGTGGAGACTTTAGGGGAGAGAAGACAACATGATATAGCCCTTTCCTGGCAAAAAGAAGAATTCTCTACACATTAGGAAGTTTATACTAAATGAAACTAGTTGTCGATGGAGAGATTTAAGCATAGATAGGATGACATTTGTCAGTGATGTCTTAGGGGGAATTCAAGTATCAGATTGAGGATGTTGTAATGGTTAAATGTTCCTTTCTTAGGTCTTTAATGTTTATTCTTTCAGAAACTCACGTCTGGAAGGACTCTTTCATATTATATATAAAAACACAGATGTGGTATAGAAATATAAGCATTTACACACATATATAAATACGTGCAAATATTCATATACATTCTAATTTACATAAGACTTTCAGAATTGTGTCAAATATAATAAAATGCTTAAGAAATTGTAAAGATAGAAGTAACCAAATTAACTAAAATCTGAAAATTTTAAACTAAGAATTCTTATCTAATAGCTTGAGGGAAATGTCTGCTATTTTATTAGCACTGAAAGTCTTCATTAATCTTGCAATAATAATATTCGTACACTCTCAGCACTCAAAGAACTGCTGGGAAATTGCCTCATTAACCTTTATAATACCCTTGTGAGGTCAGCAGGAATTTGATGAGATTTCCATTCTCTATGGTGGACAAATGGGGACAGGGAGATTTGAAAAATAATTGTAGACATAGCTCAAATATAAGTAAATCTTGTGTTGAGTCCTGTGAGAGTCATCAGTTTAGGGACATAAGAATGAATTAAAGTCTATTAATCACCTTAAGATGGACCAGTCATTTTTAACGTGTATCGTAGATTTCAAGAATAGAAAGCCATGTTAGAAGAAATAATGAGAGCAAAAGGAAAAGATCACTCTCTATTTGCATCTTTTAAAATGTCTCCAGTTATAGGTGTTAGAGAAACCAGAACTCATTAGAGAGAGCAAGAAATATGAGAATAAAATGAATACTCTGAACAAAAACAGGAATTCTAAAATTGCTAAAATGAGAGCAAGGAACAAGAATGAAGCAAAACAGAAGAATCTTACATAAGGTTATATATACAGTATGTGAGGAAAAGAAAGGAAAAAGCTCTGAAATTTTGAAGTCTGGTAAAGCTGAGCTGACTATAAATTATATGATCTTGAACTGGAATGTATGTGTAGGGAAGGGTGAGTTGAAGAAAAGAATTGATAGTCTCCTAAAAATAGCATTCCTATTTTGATACCCAAATGACCTTCTGTTAATAATAAGTAGCAATTAACATTTATTGAGAATTTACTATTTTCAAAGCACTCTTCTTAGCGCTTTACACGGATTAATTTAATCCTTATTGCATATATATAAGGTAAGTACTACTGTTACACTTTTTTTACCTAATGAAGGCATGGAGGTGAAGTAACCTGCCCCAAGTCAGTCATTGCATGGAGCAGCCTGAGAATCCAGTTCAGGAATTTATTATGTATTTACTATGATGAGCAACTACATGTTAGGTTCATAATAAATACCTGTTGAATGAGTAAATGAGTGAATGAATGAATGAATGAATGAACCAGTGACCACTTGACCTGGCCAAGTGTGATGCCAGGGTGAGCCCCAGGCAATACTCAAAGTACCCAAGGTCTTAACTGAGGAATTCTGCCCTCTCTTTGACAATATTTTCCTCCTGTTCTTCCTTCGGGACTCTCCTAACCCCAGGTCCCCAGTGCTTCCATGTGTCCTCAACTCTTCAAGTGTTTTCTTCACCCACTGAAACCATCTTTTTCTCAAAGTTCTATGACCCATCAACACTCTCAGCCATCTTTATATTCCCTCGTTAGCTAAAAATTATTATTATTATAAATTATTTAATCCTTAACACCTGCAGTCCAAATTTTCCCACCAGAAACAATTCTCACTTGGCAGGAATTCTCACAGAGGCAAAAGTGGAGGCCCTGAAAACATGTTTTCAGCTAGGTCTTTCCCAAAGATCCTCCTTTGATGGTGTTAACACACTAGGTCATCACGCTTACACCCTTTGAAGAAGGAAAGCTTAGTGAATATCTTGTATTTGGAAAACCTGAAAGACAGGTGTGGAAACTCCACGATTCCACAGGTAGGGAACTTGTCGAGATGGCAGCCACAAAAACTGACATCCATAGGTACGTAGATCTTTGCTATCCCTTTTTGTACATCAGCGAAAATAATAGCAATGGTTTGTTGATTGTCTGTTATGGCCCAGGAATTCTGCTCAGCGCTTCATATGTATTCTGTCACATAATGCTCATCAAGACCCCAAAGGACAAGAAAATGGGCTCAAGGACCTACCTTGACTAAAACAATAAATAAGTGGAGAAACCAGAATTCCAGTTCCTTCTCCCTAAGTCCAAAATTGGTGCTTTTTTGTATGTCAGCCCTGTAACCCATGTACTTCCTACTTGTGATAAAGACAGAAGCACGCATGGCCCCAGGCTCTCTGCTGCCTCCCTGAGGACTCCTACACAACGAATGCTCTTCAGAAAGCCATGAAAACTTCACTCATCTGTTGCAGTAATTATAACATTCATTTTCTGGAAACTCTTGCAAGTTAAGTTCCGCAAGCCCCAGGGAGACACATTCCCGTTACGAAGGTCAGGCGGGAACATTAGCCTCGGCCCCGTTGTCGGTTACTTCTTGTCATTGGAGGGACACAGAGCATACCACTGGAGTGCTTCCCTTCTCAGGCCATACCACCCTGGGTGTGACAATGATAAGAAAAAAGGAATCTGAGTAAATTCCAGCCTCTTCCCGGACTTTGAATTTTAATCCTTTTTAGAGAGGTTTCTTTCTGTTTACCCTCTCCTTTTTCTCATCCACTGACCTGGAACTTGAGAGTGGTTTTTGTCTGTGTTCATCTCAGATGCTCTTGAATTTTTACCTTGCTCCATCTAGTAAGTTGTAAATCTCCCTTAGAGTAATCTCTTAAGGACAGAGACTTGGTCTTGCTTGGTCATGCTGTATGCCCAGTACCTAACTCTGTGCCTGGTATACTTCAGAAATTTAATAAATGTTAGCTGAATGAATGAATATGTCAAATTCCACTAAACTAAAGAAAAATAGCAAACTGCCTTAACACCTTTGCCCTAGGGTATTTAGGAATTTTGCAAATACAAATTTCCTGACCTTGAAGTACATCTGCAGAAATAGAATTTACATGGCAGGAAACTGGGGAATTTTTATTTTTAATAAAAACACCAGATGCTTCTTAGTATTGGGCAAAGTTTTGAAACATGGCCCTGGAGTTTTGAATAAATATGTTTCACCTGGGTTAGTGTCTTAGAGTACTTTAGTCTCTGTCATTTAAACTCATTTATTGAGCAACTACTACATAATTTCTGAGTCAACGCCAAGCATTTGACTTTTTCCTGTTATGTAACATTGTTTATATTGATTCCAGACTGTTTTTAGGTTAATTAATTCTTTCATTTATTCATTCATTCAACAGACACATGTCGAAAGTTGTCCATAGGTCAGCCATATCTGAATATGTTTGATTGGAAGAGAAAATGTTCACTCAGGTTATATCTCTGGGTCCTGTTCAGCTGTTCTCACTTGGTTTGACAGGCAATTTATGATGGTGGCAGAGAATTGGAAAAGAGGGAGAAGCAGGAAGAGATGTGGCTTGGCCCTTTGTCAGTATTAGTTCTGCCGTTGGCAGTGAACAGACTCTGAGGGACTGTTCTGATTCCTTTATTGGCCACAAATGTGGTTAGATAAAACATTATGTGCCACTGGGGCTTGGTAATTATTACTTTTTAAATACAGAGATTTGGGGGCGACGGTTATAACTTAGAGTGATTTTCTCCTGCTTGTGCAGGAAGAGTCATTTAATCTCCAAATCTATTTTGTTCTGTCACTTTGCTCAAGATCTTTTAAGTGTGGAAGCCTTCTTCCTGGACGATACTATTTATTAAGCAGAGCTAAAATGCCAGCTGGAATTGCAAGCTTGATCCTCCACAATTTTATATGTGTTAATGCATCAAAATCAATTTAAATAGAATAAGTGTGTGGATAAGAAAATATCTTTGTGCCCAAGACACCTGTCTTCGGAACTGGATGCCTCTGTTCCTATTATTATCTGGGCCACTTCGGTGTCTCTGCAGAAGAATACATCCATCCTGTGTGCTTCCTACCTCTGCCTTTGACCCTTCCCTTCTTCTAAACCCCTGACCTTCAAGGTTTCTTATTTTACCTCTTTGACATCAAAAAGCAAGAAAGACTGACAAACAAGCCCCACAGATATGTGAAGTGCATCCTTTAACATTTTAAACTATTGTGTGACAGTCATCTTAATCATTACTCAATTAATAATTATTACTCAATTATGATTACTCAATGATTACTATAGTCCCAAGTCTATCCCTTTTCTCCTTCTTCCCTCCCTCTAGCAATTTTTTCTTGAGCATCTGCTATGTTGGGGGCATTGTGCTAGAGGAAACTGTATAGTTGAGAAATGCTCCAAAGTTGTCTGTGAACCGGGAGCATCAGACTAACCTGGGGTGCTTGGGAGAAAGACTCGAACCAGTCCAAGTCTATTTAGTCCCTGTGAGATAGGAACAAGGAGTGCATTGTTAGCAAGCGCCCCCAGTGATCCCGACACATGTTGAGGTCAAAATGACTGTTGTGTCAGGAAAAATACAAACTCTGTGACTGAGGAGTTTGTCCTTAGTGGAGGTACTTCATCTCCTGAGTTTTAGCTCCCTCAGCTAGAAGAACTGCAGGGTCACTGTGATGAATGGAGGTAATTAATGTAAACCACAGTTCTGGCGCACAGCGGGTGCTTAATAGTCATTACTTAAAACTAGATGCATGGAGAACAAAAACTAGTCAACATAATTCTCATCAACTTTCTCATTTCGTAAAACCTGCCCAACTTCCTGCCAACATTTCTCCTCCACATGAGTGGTTCTCAGCTTTGGCTACTCATTAGAATCACATGAAATGCAGGAGTGTTTTTACTATGCTGGTGCCAAGGATCTAGACCTATTTTATCCAAATCTCCAGGGGTGGGACCGTGGTGTCATAATTTAAAAATTCCCCAGGAGATTCCAGTGTGCATCTGGTCTACACCCCATTCATTCTCTACCCTTTCTTTGTCTTCAAGAACACATGTGAGCCCTCTAGTTCTTTTTTGGAAAATGGGCAGTAACTGTGTTGTGCCACCCCTCACGATTTAGAGGGTTGTACATGTGTGGTTGTTTTAAAAAGGGGCAGGTACTGGGTCTATCCTGTTTGTTGTAAAAATGGGCACTGTGTGATACATCTGGAATTACGGCTACCTGACACTGCTGATGAGAACTCTTATGAAGCAACCGTCAAACAGCACAGGTGGAGTTTGAAAGGGAAGCTTGGAGAAGAGCATGACAAGCTGAGACGGGAACAGACACTGAGGGAAGCTCAGAGTCTCTGCTGGGAGGGTTGGTGAATGCAAATTCTCTAAACTTTACTACAGGAAAACCTCTTCCCCACTCAAACTGTTTTAAAATGAAAACCAACCAACCAACTAACTAACCAGTATAGATCTGAATTAAAAAGATAATGGGAGATTTCAGGGGCAGGTGTGCAGCGAGCTCCACGGGGGGCTGAAATGAACCTCCAGGTGCTCAGGGCTCTTTCTCTTCACCTCGTTCTTCAATTTCTTTTTGCTTTACTGCTCTTTCTCTGGTGACAGATTTCTCTGCTCCTCTGGGCACAGGCCACATTGTTCCCTCACAGCTCCCAAATTTGTGTTACATTTCTGTGCAATTTCAAATTTTGCACAGAGGATCTTATTGGTCTTGGATCAGGTATTTCTTGCAACCACAGACAATTACTTTCTCTAAGGCCCTACCAGCACCTAATTTTGTGTGTGGTTGGTTATTGTATTTACTTCAGACGTGAAACAATTTGGCTATCAAATATGCTTACGACAACTGGGATTATAAAGTCTGCGCTCTTCTTTCTCCATCATCTAATTTTTGCCACAATCGATTATACTCATTGTGCCAGTCTGAGCAAGAGAATCATCATACTTGTTTGCTAGTGCTCTGATATGTGGCCATCAGTCACAGAGAAGTGACACAGGTTGGAGAATTATTGTGACAGTCATTCACTGCAGAAATAGAAGACATGGCATATGAGCCAGTTTGTATGCATGAGTGTGTATGTATGTACCACTTCAGTCTGTAACCTTGTCGTTATACAAATTTAAATATACAGTAAAGGTCACCACAATTTACTAATCATAGAACTTTGGGCAAGTCACAACTTCTCTAAAGCCTAGTCTATTCATCCATAAAATGGGGACTAAAAATAACACTATCATGTGAGGATTAAATAAAATAATACACTTGAAGTGCATTATGCTATGTAAAATACTTGGCATATTTAGCAACCATTTAAATTTTTAACACTTACTGTTTAAATTTTTATTTTTAAGTAACTAACCTTGGTGCTTAGTTCATAAGAGCTGCAAAGCACGCGCACACACACACACACACACACACACACACACACTCACAGATGCTACAATATTTTAAAGGAATCTCTATTTAGAATGAATTAATTTTAAAAACCTCCACCATTTGCTACAATCTGGCAAAGCTCAGTAAGGGTCAAAGGCTACAGTTTCACTCTCTCTAGAGGCAAAAACAGAGTGAAAGGGGTGAGGAGAAAGCCCACTGCCAATTCACAACTCTGGCAGAAGACTGGTTTAGAGATAAGCGTTATTAAGCAAACTTCACTTTGCCCTACACCTAAGGTGATGAAACTGACAGAGGTCACGATTTCCAGAAAGATCAGGAGATAACCTCGCTGCTCAGTCAAAAATACTTTTGTACAGGACAGAGTGGAAGTCCAAGGCTGCAGGCTGGGGACTCTGGAATATGTAATTCTGTAATTCTCATAGAGATTGTTCTCTCATCTTTGGCTGATTCTACTAGAGATTGCTGTGGGGTGGGAGGGGTGGAATCAGCATTTTTTGTTTATCTATCATGTGCTAAACTCTGTGCTAGGTGCTGTTTGCAATGTTGTCAGAAGAGACAAATTTGTGATGCAGGTCTTAGCTCCATTTTACAAATAGGAAAATGGGTCTCAAAGTGACTACGGTAATAAAAAATGTAACAATTAGCAAGAGGCTGAGTTAGAATTTTAAAAATATTTTATTATAAAATACACATAAAAATTAAGTAAATCACAAATACAGATTTTAATAAATAATTATAAGGCAGGCACTCGTAAAACCACAATCAGATGAAGAAATAAAAGTTTCTTATGTATTCCTTCCAAATCATGGCCCTTTATTTCTCTCTTAGAGGTAACCATTTCACTGACTTTTTATGGTAATGAATTCTTAGTTAGACTTAAAATTTACTAATTTCTAAACACTATAGATTAGTTCTTCTTAGTTTTTAATTTTGTAGAAATGAAAGCATACTATATGTAATGTCAATTCTCCCTAAATTGATTTATAGATTCAGCAATCCCAACCAAAATTCCAACAATTACTTTGATGAGTTGATTCTATAATGTATACAGAAATACAAAGGGCCAAGAATTGATTAGATCATCTAGAATAAAAATAACAAGGTAGGAGAACCTGTTCTACCAGATATAAAATCTTATAAGCCATACTGATTAAGACAGTGTGGTGTTGCCTCAGGAGTGGACAAATAGACCAGTAGAGCAGAACAGAGCCTGAAACAGACTCACACTCATATGGGTACTTGAAATGTGACAAGGTGACAGTGTAGACCAGTGGAGAGAGGATGGTCTTTTTCATAAATATTTCTTAGACAATTGAGTATGCGCATGGAAAAAAAAAAACCCGTATGCAAAGTCAATTCTAGATGGATTAAATATTTAAATGTGAAAGGCTATAAAAGCTTTAGAAAATATATTGAAATACATCTTCATGACTTGAGGGTTGAGAAGGATTTTTTTTTTTCAGATACGAAGGTAGAATTAAACTAGACTGATTGGTTCCAAAGTCCATGCTCTTTTGACAATGACCTGCTCTGACATAGGAACAAATACCTCTGTCCTGTGACATTCCTTGATGCGGTGTTTACATTCTGGGAAGAAAAGAGGGTAAGAGAGACTTGATAAAAATAAAAAATAAAAAAACTTGGAACAGCCTTGGGAATAAGGCTCATCCTTGAAAACAAACACCACTGACTTTGTGCATATGTGACTAACTCCACAAAACAGCATCTCCTGTGTGCAAAACTGAGTGCAGTGGATTTAGCGGTGCTCGCTGGCAGCCAAAGCTGAGTGAGGATGAGCACTGACATTGGTCAAGAGGTTCTGGAGCTTGTTTGTCTCTGCTGGATTCGAGGCTCTGGGTCCCGTATTTGAATGACTTGTCTTTGACTTCAGTTCATGTTGGATGACACCATGCCTGTGTAATAATGTACCAAAGCCTAGGAGCAATTGAGACAAGCAGGGTGTAGCAGATGTTCCTGTGCCCTGCCCATGTCCCCTCGGATCTCCCCATGCCAGTATGTGTGGAAGGTGTCGTACTGCAATGACCTGTGAATCTGCCTGAGCGCTTGCTCTTGGTTCAGGTACGGGGCCAGCTAGAGTTGTTGGCAACTTAATCCCCCTCAAGCAGCCCTCCGCTAATGATGCATGAGAATCGGAAGAGAAATAAATAGTGCACCTTCTTTGCCCCATAGGGTGGAAAACTCTGAGGCATCTTCTCACTGTCTCTCTAAGTTCCTGAGAGGATTGAGCCCCAGTTGCTCAGAGTGGTAAAATGCTCTGTAACATGCATTTGATTGGCTGCCTTCCCTTCCCTAGTTCACCTTCCCACGTCCCTGCCAGTACTTCTTGAGATAAACCACTCACACAAAGGCTTTAATTAGGATCCATTCTTGAGAAACCAATCTAAGACAGGGAATGAAGGGGACACTTTGGAGATTAGGACACAGGCAAAAGAAAGCAAATGACTGCCCCAAGAAATGTAGAACTGGTCACTGAAAGTCTGACTCTGTGAGGACAGCAGAGGAACTGCAGTTAGAGGATGTTTGTTACCAAGGAGGAGACCCAGACTTAGCGAGGCCTGCAGAAATGGCCAGAAGGACTGATCTCGGAACTCGCAGAGACTATGAGAGCAAGTAGTTGTGACTGGATCTCAGAGAAAAGGAGAAAGCCACAGCTGGGCTATCCCAAAGAGAAGCTGGGGCAGTGATCCAGACTGTCAGATAGCTAGGCTGTGATATTGTCCCTTTTTATGCAATCCGGTCATGGGGGCATCCTGATGTTCTTACTAACATCCTTTCCATACCATATCCTTCTGGGCTCTGGAAAGCAGTTCATCCCACTCCCGCAGATGGCCCAGCCCACCCCAGGCTCCTCCCACCGCTAGCAGCCCCCTGTGCTGTCCTAGCGGAATCATTTCAGCAAGCGCAACCACTGTCTGCCTTCTACAACAGAAAGTTAACATATGCTCTGTCTCAGTAGTTCCTCCAGAATTCTTGGGCCCTGGGACAGTCAGAGAATTAACCCTAGTATGAATGGGTGGAAATATACCCAATTTGCAAGTCCCATGTCATTGCGACTTTTGTTAATAATAATAGCGCCATATGTATAAATCACGTCCTATTTCCACATGCTTTTCTTCTGCGAATTTTTTTCAATCAACCCCTGTCAGATGAGGGAGAACTTTCGTGTGTGAAGACCCTTATCGAGGCCTCACAGATAGCTCCAGGTGGCAGTTGAGTTAGGGCTACAGATGGGACTGCAGATCTCGAGATTCTCGAGCAATGAGCTTTCAACTCAACTCTGTTCTCTGTTAATAGGCAGCCCAGCAGTCATTTTCTTTGCTACCTCCTCTTTCTCCCACCTCTCAGTGTGAACGAAGGTGGAGGAGGAGGAAAGTAGACTAACAAGTGTGAGGATACAGACTCTGAGGTGACCGAGGAGAGACAAGGAAAAGAGTTGCTCCGAGAACCCCACTATTCCACACAATCCCCATATATACACACATACACACATGTATACGTAAAACGATTAATGTGGAAATTACATTGCTCTAACTATAACTTGCTAATAACTATCCACATAGCTATTTCAAATATATAGATATATATATTTAATTAAGAGCTTTTACAAATGGGTTTTCACATGGTAGAAAAAATTTCTCTTCTTCTTCTTCTTCTTCTTCTTCTTCTTCTTCTTCTTCTTCTTCTTCTTCTTCTTCTTCTTCTTCTTCTTCTTTTTCTTGTTTCTGAATTGACTAACACATTTAGACAGGCTTTCTGC
The DNA here is from genome assembly GCA_028627145.1 of Eidolon dupreanum. Taxonomy (NCBI): domain Eukaryota; kingdom Metazoa; phylum Chordata; class Mammalia; order Chiroptera; family Pteropodidae; genus Eidolon; species Eidolon dupreanum. Next base: position 68,613,378 of record CM053513.1, read on the forward strand.
ACTTCATGATTATATATTTTTACAATTCTCCCATGGTTTTTTCTAGTTTATTTATTTTTAAAACTTAAATATTTTACCTAAGGGAATTTAACCAAGTATAAGGTATGGACTACAACTATAACTCCATTTTTCTCCAGAAAGCTGCCTAATTCTCCAAAAACCATTAAGAAATGACACACCAATTATGAACAGTTTAAAGACCAGATGTGTGGTGTCTATATTTTGAAAATGAGTTTTTGCATGTTTTGCCAGTTGTATTTTATACTATTGCTCTGGGAGAGTAAAAACCAGGTTTATATACATATTACATGAAATACTCAGAAAAAAGTTGTTCAATATGTTTTAGTATCTTCATATTTATAACATTATGCCTTTGGTGAGAAAATGTAATGAGGACACAAGGATGAAACAGTAGCATTGAATCAAAATATTTAAGACAGCAGGAGCCACGGTTAGCATATAAGAAAAGTCAGTGATGTTTGCACTATCTTCTGAGAGTCTGTAGAATAAGACAAATGGACAAATCATGCAGAATAAGCAGGACAGAGTCTGGAAAAGTGCAAGTAAGAGAGGGAGGAGACTTTGTAAGGACTTTCTTCAGTCACCATGTAGGTAGTGCTTAGATCAGTTCTATTTTTTGAAGGGATCAAAATGTTCAGTTCTCTGACCCATATGGGTGTTTATAGAAATGGAGAGAATCAAACTGAATTGGTAATGAGAGAAGGAGTTGGCGTAAGAAGGTGGAACATTGATTTTTACATTCCCCTTCCTTTGAAACATGATTATAAGTAAACTGGGAACTCGATTCCTTTTTAGTTCTGTAATTGATTTAACTATTTCCTTATTTAATATTTAATTACACTAAATGTATTTTAGAAACAAAGTAAGAAGCATTCTTTGAGCCAGTAAAGCCTTCGAGTGGCCTTGATACCCTCATAATCTCCAGCAGTCTCCCAAAGCTAACCCCCAAACTCATATAAGCTAAAAAAAAAAAGAAGAAGAAGAAGAAGAAGAAGAGAAAAAAAAGAGGTGCTCTTATGAAGCTTCTCCAAAACCAGGACCTTAATTCTCAACACTCTGATTGGGATTGCTGCCCCTCAAACTCTCATCTAGAAAACCATTTCTAAATATCTCTATTTGCTATAAATAATTCTAAAATTATATATAATTCTAGTTATGCCAAGGACCAGAAAAAAAAAAAGCAGATGTTTTAATGAGTCAACACTAAAAATGTTCTGAGTAGCATTAAGAAGAATCTTGTAATGAAAAGGTTTTTCTTGTTGCTCATGTATTCATTTACGCATTCAAATTCATTCAGCAAGAGATAAATATGTACCTGTTAGGAAATGTTAGCTTGCACAAACAAAAAACCCAATTCGAACTACTTTAATGAACCAAAAGGATTTATTGGCTCATTTAAAGCACAGAGGAAGATCAGGTTTTAGGGTAGATTTTTTTTTTAATGGTTCATCAGAGTGCTTCTCTTCATAGAAGTAGTGCTTCTATCCTCATGCTGGCTAAGTGTCTATAGAAGTTCCAGATTCACATCCTCACAACAGGAGAGCTCTTCCCTTTCAGCATTCACTCTGCTGGGAATAGCTTAGGCCAATGGTCCATGCACTGTGGCCCAAGGAATGGCGATGCTTCACCAACGTGTGTGTGTGTGTGTGTGTGTGTGTGTGTGTGTGTGTGTATGCGTGTATGCGTGTGCGCGTGTGTGTCGTATCCATTTGAAAATCTAACACTGCTAAAATGAAGGAAGGAGGAAGGCATTCTGGGTCAGTAGACAACGAATGTCTAGTGTAGAACATTTGCTTCACTCTCTGGGAGATTAAAGTATAATCAGAGGAACTAAGTGTTCTCAAGGACATTCAAGTGAAATAGCTGAGATAGAGATAGACCCCAAATACTTATTCACCAATGTGCTTTTACTACGATGTCACCTAACTTTGATGCTATGATCAAAGTCTCAGGAGAGAGAACATGGTCACTTTCACATGACTCCGTGGGTGCGGCCACCCTGGAATCTCAGCTTGTCCATACCGAAAACAAACTTACACAGAAAAATAACAATTTTTAAAAAGTAAAGAAAGTATTGGCTAGGAAGAGAAAAAAAGCTAGAGCAGCCAAGATGCAAGTACCTTTTATGTGAATATATCTGCTACTTGTCTGTTTGTAACAAGTTTCTCATTCTGCACTGGGGAAAGAAAATAAAACATAGTCTTCCTCCCTAGAGTTCCCTTATTTTAAGACATTCCTGTGTATTTTAGTTCATTTGACTTCTCTCTCACTTAGAAATTCTCCTTGTGGTAGAATGCATATTGGCTCCCAGAGATGTCCCATACAAATCCTTGGAACTATGAATGTTACCTTATATCCAAAAGGGCTCTGCAGATATGACAAAATCAAGGATTTTGAGATGGGGCGACTGTCCTGGATTATCCACCTGGGTCTGAGGTAATCACAAGGGTCCTTATATGAGTGACACAAGACAAGCAAAGAAGTAAGAGAAGAGATGACAGATATAGAAGCTAGCATGATGCACTTCGAAGGTGGAGGAAGGGGTCCAGGAGCCAAGCAATGCAGGTAGTCTCTAAAATCTGGAAAAGACAAGGAATCAGATTCTCCCCTGGAGTCTCCAAAAGAAACCAGTCCTGCCAATACCTCGCTTTTTAATTCCTTAGGATTCATTTCAGACTTTTGATGTCCAGAACTCTAAGAGAATAAATTTGTGTTGTAAGCCGCTAAGTTTGTGATAATTTGTTACAGCAGCAAAGGAAACGAATGCAATCACACTATCTATTCCCCTGCTTCTAGATGCAAATCTATTTGTGTAAAGCTCTTCACAGGCCCCTCAGAGTCTAGGAGATAATGTCCAAATTCCTTTACAAATTGCCTTCATCTCTCTTCACTTTTTATCCTCCTCTTGTCTTCCCTCTTGCCTTTCTCTTTCTTTTCATTTATTCTTACTCTAGACCCTGGGCTTTTGCACATGCTGTTTCTCTGTCTGAAAGGGGGTGTCTACACTTCACTGTCTGGCAAATTATTTTCTTTCAACATCTTCTGGACTATGAAGACTTCAGGGCTGCCCTGGACAGAGTCAACTGCTCCCTTTTCAATGTTCTCATCACATTTTCCATGTATCATGATGATACACAGCACATACCAGCCTGTGTTGCCATTGTGCTATTTACATCTGCTTCTCCCGGCAGACGCTGATCCTAGGCAGGAACGTTGGAACTAAGAAATGTTTGCCAGAGGCATGGATAATCAAGCCTGTGTCATTCCATCCTGCCTCCAGGTCTCCAGGGAGCCGTACCATGTCTCCTTTTCCTCCTCTAGCATAGTGCAGATGGGCTTTAAAATGGTTCTCTGGGTTAGAATTTACCAAACAGGACTACATCTCAGCTCTAGGCTTTCAAGACAGAGAAAAATGCTTCATCGCAGGCTGGGATGAGAGGCCAGGCCAGTGGTTGCTCTTGGTTTGAGCGCAACCCTAATACATAGGACACAAATACAGGGGAATATTTTTAGAAGGATAAGTAGACAAGAATTTCAAGTCAGGGGAAGTCAATTAAAGTTAATATTCAGGCTTTAACTAATTGCTTCAAAGTATTTTCAAAAGCCCTCCACTTCCATGAGGGTGGAGATCCACTCATTGCTGCTCTTCTCCATTCCTAGTCTCCTTCCCCACTTCCTCACTTCTGCTTCCTGGGATTGTCTCCAAAGCAAACATCTGCCCCAGCCCCGTCTCAGGGTCTGCTTTTAGGAAAACCTGAACTAAGGCATTGTTTAAAACCACATGGCTACTCCTTAGGGAAAGTCATGACTTTTATGATTTACTGTGGGGATGTAGATAAGAGCATTTTTCTGTCCTTTCATTTTGAAGTCTCACCACCTGTCCTACTCATCTGGTCTTGAAGAGGAGACTCTGCTTCTCTTCTCCCAACTGGCGGCAGCTCTCCTTCCTAGGGCCCCGTCAGTCTACACTCCCCAATCATAACACCCAGAATCAAGCTAGATCAGATACAGCGCTAACGTGGGACTATCTTATGCAAACATGCCATTCAAAAAAAAAAAAAAAAGACTGTTTTCTATCGCTCTTGAAACTTTCAAAAAGACACCTGGAAACAATCACAATGAAAAGATTTCATGCATTTTTTGGAGCAAAACTTATATATTCAAATTACCTTTATATTGGATCCCATCACTTTAGAGGATTTTAGAGAACCCTTTAGGTGTCATTTGGTAGATAAAGGGACTCGGTTTGAAGGTTCAGTTAAAATTTTGTATTATTCACTGGAGATTTTTCCTATTGAATGTCCAAATTGAATATTTTGTTTAAAAATCCCAAAGCAGTTCTTGGTAACAGTGATAACTTTCCACATTTCATGGAAAGGCTACCTACATCTAAAGAACCATAGAGGCTTTATTCTTTGTTCTAGGGTATCAGAGACATCTTGTCTTTTATGACTTATTTTTATAATTTGGAATATCAGGGAAAATTCATTATCTTGACTCTCTTTTTAAAGCAGGTGCATGGAACCTCAATAGTTAGAATAAAGAGGATTAAATTAACCTCAAATTGTCATGCATCTGACTTTTGATTCACAAGTAATGTGGAGTCTCAAGCTCATAACCTTGGACCTGAATGACAGTAAGGAAACACCCGGCTCTGTGTTTGCCACAGAAATAGTTGACTCTCACAATTCCCTTTAAAGTTTGATTATAAGCGAAAAGAGTCTTTCGGCAGCACTGTAGAAGTTAGAGATTCTCCACCCCTACACTGAAGCGTTGAGCCAGAAATCCCCTTTCTGGATATGCTGTAGACTGAACTGTTCCTCCCTCCCCTCCCACCCAAATTCACATGCTGAAGCCCTAACCACCAATGTGATGATATTTGGAGATGATATTTGGGAGATAATTAGGTTTAGATGAGGTCATGAGAGTGGCCCTTCACAATGGTATTAGTGTCCTTATTTGAAGCGACACCAGACAGCTTGCTGTCTCTTTCTCCCTGTCATGTGAGGACACAAGGAGAAGCTGTCTGAAAGGCAGGAAGAGAGTCCCACCAGAAATTCGCCATGCTGGCACTCTGATCTCAGACTCCCGGCCTCTAGAACCACGAGAAAATAAATTTTGTTTTATTTTTAAGCCACCTAGTCTACAGCATTTCATTTTAGCCAACTCGAGCTGACTAATACAGAATAAAAACTCCAGAAGTACCAGTTGGATATGTAGAGGACTCAAATATTATTGTCTCTCCCTTGGAGACTTTTAATTAAACATATAATTCTCCTGGGTTATCTCAACCCTTATCTACCTCGAGGATTTTCTGAAAACAGCTCAAATAAAGTCATAGCCTGCTCTACGGCAAAACAAGGAGCCGGTGGGGATACAATGAGCCCTTGAGTCTACCTAGCAGTGGGTCTGGGTCCACAGGGTGGTCCTAGGTGGGCTTCTTCATAATCATGCCACACTATGCAAGTAAATGTCAGCATAAGAATGTCCAAACCAGTAGAGAATTTTTACGAGAGTTAATTAGAGTCAAACTGACTGCATATGCCAGGGAGAAAGATTTCAAATGTTCCAGAGAATAACAGTTTTTCAGTTTCTTTCATGCATTTGAAATTAAGGAGAGAACTAAGGAAGACGACAGGGAGGTGGGGGAAAGCAAGGCGATGACTGGATTACAGGATAGTTAACAAGATTGTGTGCTCTCTTGAGGGTGGCTACTCATTTCGAATATGTGTTAACCTAAATGTACGATGGACAGGGCTTGTTTAAGGCAAAGATAAACCTTTACTAAAGATGGATACTAGACTTATGGGAGGATTCACTTTGTAAGTTATATAAATGTCTAACCATTATACTATACACCTAAAACTAATATAATATTGAGTGTCAAATATAATTGAAAAATAAAAATAAAAGAAGTTATAAGCCTGGAGTGTGACTATACACCATGACCAGCCCAGTTAGGAATTTATGATCAGATTGCTGTGTGAGGTTACTTTCCACAGAACCCCTTTTTTCTTCCATAGAAGAAGCCCTTCTAAAGGGATGCTGATGGTGTCCATCCCAGCCAAGCCCCTTTATTAGGTGGGTGAATTCAGCCCCAGCTGCTCTAAGGTTGGCTGCCGATGGCTCACAACTGCCCCTTTCTCTGGAGAATTGACCTCTGCCCAAGGGAGCTGGCTACCTAGAGATGTCTGGAAACTTAGCCCCTCCTTCACCCGCAGCCACTGACTGCCTGATGTAGTAAAGGCCAGGCCCCCTCCTGAAGGTGGGTTAATTGTGTAGGGTCATTTGTGTTCCAAAGATCCTGGCAGGTTCCTGTTAAAGATATCCTTTGCTGCTTTCTTTCCCCCACATCTCTTCTTTCCCCCTAGTTCCTTAATCCATTCCTCCTTAGAACTCCAATAAATCACTTGACCAAGAATCCCTATCTCAGGCTCTGCTTCTAAGGAACCCCACCTAAGATACCCTTCAATTAATAGAGGATTCATGAGTGTGCTCCAGGCTGTAAGGTAGCATTAAAAACTAGGTTTATTTGATATTAGACATTTACCATTTCTAATGTCTTTTAAAAAATGTTTTTTTTTATTATGGTGACATTCATTAACATCCAGTACATTTCAGGTGTACAATTTAACAGTAAGGCGCATATATATATTGCATTCTGTTTTAAAGTCTTTTGAGACTTTTTCTTTTACCTGCAATTTAAAAATGTATTCAATTTGTAAGTGTTTGGGGATTTTCTTGTAAACATTCTGTTACAGATTTTTAAATTAATTCCACTATGATAACAGAACATACTTTGTATCAATAATGAAAGCAAAACCATTAGGATATATATCTATATAGCTATATCTACATAATTGATACCTATTATACATATGTTTAGGAATATGTATATTCTAGTGATTCAGCTTTTCATAGACACACACGTGTCTATGTTTATATTTATATTTATATGGATTTGTCACAGGGATTTGACCTTATGCTATGTGGTACAATCTCTGTAAGGCAGGAAAGGCATTTGGAAAGGGAAGAAAGATATAAGTGGGTGGGGTGGGGGGAGCTGTGGAGGAAAGCAAGAAGCTGGAATCCAAAGCAGAAGCTGGAACTTATGAGAATAGGCTAAAACCTACGTCGGTTTTTTTCCCCCTCTGACCCTGGTGGTATGGGTGTCCCGCATTATTGGGCCTTTTATCATGGAACTCAACACATATCTCTGGTCAAGGAGCTGGAGGAGCTAAGGAGGTCCCAGGGGAAAGTGAGACAGCTGCAGCCCATCACTGCCTCACACCAAAGAGGTGAGTCAGCACATCAGTGACACTACATTAGCTACAAAGTGACTGCTGCATCACCTCCCCCCACCCCCACCTCAAAATCTCACACCAGAGTCTCTCTTATGGCCTACCCCAATTAAAAACATACAAGAAAAGGAATCCAGGGAAATACATATAGTTCAGCTTAGGCAAGTTGACATGTTACAAAGCCACCTTAGTCCTTCCTTCATCAAGTTGGAACCTGTGCACATCTCCTTAACCATACTTAATCTCCAGATAAAGACAATATCAAATTCATGTTTCCACATAACGTGATCCACCTATACCACACACATTCCTTTGCCCAAAAGAGGATTCAACCCCTTTTCTTAAATTTTGGAGTGATGTTTTTCTTTTGTACTCCAGATATACTTCTCCTTAGCACTATTGTATACTAGCCATGCTATTTTCCCTTAATGATCATGATCAATCGCCCCAGTGAGTTAAAGTAACCATCTTCTTTGCCTGTTGATTCAGTAGCATGAAGAGCCCAAAGTGACCAGGTGGTGGTCTCAGTTTCCAAGAGGAATCATTGTTGTATTTTCTAGTGGAAGGAGTATTCCCTCTGGAACCAAGACTCCTAGATTAGCAGAGCCTAAGCTTTGGGGATAGGAAGCAAGCATTTGTCTAAGGGATCACTGAAGTTAATAATGAGAGGAGTCACTTTCATATCTACTCCTCAGTTCCCTGTCTCATGAATCCTTTCTATAGGAGAAAGAGCACCATATGTTGGTCATAAATTCAGATAATTTATTGCATTCTGCAGGGCATTTCCCCAGCCTTACAAGATGTTGGCACCATACATGAGTCTTTAAAAGGCCAATTTCACTTATATGCAGAATCCAAGGAACAATAAGAACAAACTAATCAAAAACAGATGCACGAATATAGAGGACAATCTGGTGATGGCCAGAGGCGAGCAGGGTTGGGAGGCTGGGAGAGTGGGGTGAGGGGTTAAAGAAGTACAAATTAGTGATTAATAGATGGTTACAGGGATGAAGAGCACGGCATAGGGAATGCAGTTAGCTTTAATGTAATGGCTAGGTGGAGAGCCAGAGGAAAGAAAGAGCAATTAGGGAGATCATTCTATAAATTATTTAAATGTCTAACCAATGTACTGTATACTCAAAACTAAATTTTAAAGAAGGTATTCCACCATTCTTGTAAGCTAATTGTTTCAGAATGATGGTAATCATGAGAAGAACAGGGAACTCTATGAGCTTGAGCTCTTTCTCATATTTCATTTGCTGTGAAATGAATCACTTGGTCAGAAGTGATGCAATGAGTAGTACCATGACAGTGAAAGTTATTCTATAAGTCCACAAAGAAGCACTTCAGGCAGGAAAGGAAGATTTATATTCAGAGTAATTGTTTCCTTCAGTAAAACAAAGCAGTTCCCCATCTGTGGTGAAAACAGTATAATTTAAGCAACTTGCCATAGCTAGCTGGCTGAACCCCTAAGGAATGGTACCATACTGGAGGTTCAGTGTTGACTTTTGCTGTTGGCAGATTGGGCACTCAGCAGTGGCTGTAGCCAGACTACCTTGGTGAGTGGATGTCCATATTGCTGGGTCAATGCATAATCTCCAACTCTGCTACCATACGGGCACTTTTTTCATGACCCCATTAGGCAATGACAGGAATAACTAGGTGATTAAATCTGGCCATCAGAGGGAAATTGGTGTCTAAAAAAGCAATCTTTATCATTGAAACTTTTTAGAGAAGAGAGATTAAATAAAGAAGCATTTCAGGAAGAAAAAAGAAGAAACACATTGGAAATTCCAATATTGACATTTAGGTTAGGATTCTCAGAAATACCATAGAGCAATATTTTGGGAATAGTGAAGAATAAAAGCAAATTAGTAAATATATGAAGGGAATGAGTGGTTAGTTTTATCTCTCAATCTTCTCTTTTTCTCTTTTTATTATCACACCAAAAGAACATAAACTAGATGTGAGGCATGAGGGGACATGGTTAAAATCAGGGAGTCCTCAGGGGGTTCTGAAGGAACAAATGTTAGGGGACCAGGGCTCTCTGCAAATTGTTTTTGCTCACTAAATCTGTACTTCCTGCTCCTGTAGTCCCATTTCACTGCAAATGCTGTGTTACTGCTACAATTTTCTTCCCTCCAGGTGATGAAAACGACACTCTGGATTTCTATCTTCCTTGGGGTAGCTATTTATCTCAGTTCACAGATGATATTGTTACTGGTGTAAAAAGAGCAACGATGCATAAATCAGCACTTGGTGGCCAACGTTCCATTATGTTCAGGTCAATATTACCTAGTATCATTATTGGGTATTTGTTACTGTGTCACTTGCATGAGTTTTTCTAATTAATATTTTTGTGTCTGTCACTGACTGCTAAACTGAGTTTTGCTTTTACTTCTGTGGTAGAGAAAGAAACTTTCATCTACCCTCTTACATTCTTTAGCTGTTCTGGTCTAATAATTAAATCTGTATGACACAGATTAGCAAGAGAAAATAACCAAATTTAATTACATATATACATATGGGAACCTCACATCCATGAAAGAGTCAGAGACCCCACTCACATACATGAGAGATTCAAAGAGAGAAAGTTAAAATGAGGTAGATATGGCATTCTACCTAATGAGCTAAGGATGAGATAAGGCCCCTTGGGGCTTCAGTGACAAAGGTCACTGCAAGACAATCAGAACAGCAGATGCTCAGTAATTAGTAGTTTGCCCTGTCATACAGATCAGTCAAAAAATGTTATCTCTGATAATATCTTATTATGGGCAAGGCCCCTAATTCAAGTTCTTCTAGTAGTTAAAGGAGAGGGCAGTAATTTTCTCTTGAGACCCCAGGGTCTCTGTTGCCTTTAACTCAAAATAATCCGGAAACCACAGAGGCACATCTTGGGATGATTCATTCTGAACCCTTATACTTACTTGCTGTAGTTCAAAGCCAATTCATCAGAATAACTGGTTTCACAACATTTCATTAGTAGATTTGACCATCCATGACAATCGAGTACTATTTTATGCCTCTGCTTCCAACAATTTATTTATTTCTAATAAATATTCCATTTATTCATCTTAAGTATGCTCAAAATGCCAAGTTAAAAAAAAATCCATCTTGAAATAATGTCATTATTATAACACAAAACAGAGAAAACTTTGAGAAAATATGGATCTAATGTACCTATTTTTAGACAAATAGGAAAAGGAATTTCAGGATTTAAGAATATACGCAGTACAATTTTACATAATCACATATAAAGTAGGAATCAATTTTTATAAAAAGTTCTCATGCTCTAGAGTCTTGTTACTCAGAAAGTGGTCTGATACCAGCAGCATCAGTATCAGCTGGAAGCTTACTAGAATGGTGAACATCAGTTCCCACTTCATATCTACTGAAATTAGAATTTGCTTTTTAATAAATTCCTATGAGATTAATATGCTATGAAAGTGTGAGATGCATTGCACCAGAAAACAACCTTCATAATTATACTATTCTGGTCTTCTAGAACCCTGTTTGCTTTTTGCCTACTATGTAGATACAATAAATTTTATATAGCCATGTAATGAAATCATGGTATAGATGAATGATATAAATGTATATGTACCAACATAGAAAAAAGATCATATAATTAAATTTCAAAAAGTATTTAAATCTTTTTATGGTTCCATTTTTTTTAAAAAGTATACATATATAAATTTATTTAGAAAAAAGTCTACTCTAAATAATAGTATGTGGAAGGAGAGATTACAAATGGTTTCTTTTTTATTTCATTTTTTATAACTTTTCTAAAATGAGCACCTATTACTAGTATAGTTTTTATAATAATAAAAGTTTTTTTAAAGTAGAAAATTAAAAATGGGACAGAATTGTATCAAGAAACACCGCTCAGCGAACATTGAACTCATTTGTTCTTTTATCTTGGATGGACCGTTGAAGCCCATGGCAAATTTGTGGTTTCAGCCAAAGGTCCTCAAAAGACTTCTCTGGGTAGGGAGAGAGTTTGGACCCCATTTCAGAACCTGTATTTGGTTTGTGTTATGGACAAAGTTGCTTCTAGGCAGCTCTGTCCTCTTACTGTTCTTCATCTGTCTTCTCTGCGTTATCGGTGTTGACAACAGCACCAATGGCATCTGGTTGATTTTCTCTTAAGATGCAAGTTGCTCAACAACTGGACAGTTGCTTTCTGCTCGTCCACCTCCAGGGCCTGGGCGTGGGTGGGATGCTGATGCTGGTGAACCGTGGGCTGGCGCAGTGTGATGGTGGGTTCTCTGGGGTTGCTGTGAGCCTGGCTCTGGCCACATAGAGGGGGAAGTCCTTAGCTGTGGCACTGGGGACAGGGAACTGTGTTTCCTGACTCAAAACATTTTTAAAGGGTGTGGAGGAAAAATCATTGGCCCAAGAGTCAAGAGTTATCTGGATGCCAGTCCCAGCTTTGCCTCTAAAGACATGGGGCACCTCGTCCAGTCCCTCACTTAACACCTCTGGCCTTCAGTTTATCCATCAGTTAAACATGGAAACTGAATCAAGGATGCACTCTAAAGAAAATATTTAAAACGACGTTCTTCAAGAAAAAAGGCAAATAATTCCAGATGGGAGGAAGAAATGAAACAATAAAACTATATTTATAATGCCTAAAATTACAGACTTAAAATATAAAACAGTAACATTCAGAGTGGGATAAATGAAATAAAATATTCTAAATTTTTTGCACTGACCAGGAAGAGGATTAAAAATCCCAGTCAATATTGCAATATTGGATTTCAATGAGTATGGGTTTGGTTTGCTAGAATTTTGTTTAGGATTTTGCATACATATTTGATACACACACACACACACACACACACACACACACACACACACATACACACACACCTTGACCAAGTTCTGTTAATTTCAGGTTAGTTTCATATTTGAAAAAAAATCTGTGTGCATTACCTATGTAATTTTCCTGCCAAATAAGTTCAACCTGAATTTAATTGTAAGGAAAATTATACAAATTTGAATTGAGAGACATTCTTCAGAATGTCCAACTGGCTTGGACCCTTCAGAAATAACAATGTGATGAGGGGAAAAAAATAGGAAAATATTCTGGATTAAAGGAAATTGGACAGAGTGACAGCTAAATGCTATGCAGGATCCTTTATAGAATTCTGCCTTTTTAAAAAGGTTATAAAGGATATTACTGACACAATTTAAGAAATTTGAGTATGAATTGTATACTAGATAATATTATAAATTAATGTTAAATATCTTTAATATGATAATTGATTTGTAGGTGAATGACCTTGTTGTAGGGAAAGACAAAGTGAAATATTTAGAGTGAATTACCTTGCTGTCAGTAACTAAATCTCAAATGGTTCAAATGGTTTAGCTAAAACTAAAAAGTAAATGTATAGGTACATAGATAGGAAAGTAAATGAGGTTAAATATTAATAACTGATGAATCCAGGTAAAGGTATATGGAATTTGCACTACTATGAGAAACTTTCCAGAAGGTTTAAAATTTTTCAAAATAAAAACTTTGGGAAAAATATATAGAAAGAATTTAAAACACAATAAAATGACATAATAAAATATGAAGTGGCTATTCATGTGAAGGAAATTGACAGTGAAATCCAAGTGATAATTAAAGTGGCTTTAAGAAGATACATAATTAAAGGAATTCCTCAGACAGGACTGAAAACATTGATGGGCAGTTAGTAAGAAAATGATCCTGTGCTTTAAAAAGAGAAAATTATCATAATCACCACATTGACAGACTAAAGGGAAAACCATGTAATCATTTAAATAAATACAAACATCCTTTGATAAAATTCGTTGCCCATTCATAATAAATACTTGTAGCAAAGTAGAAATTAAAAGGAATAGCCTTAATCTTATTGGGTATTCACACACACACACACACACACACACACACACAGCTACAGCAAATATCATGCCTACTAGTAAAATGGTGAATGCTTTCTCTTTGAGACTGGCAACAAGGCAAAGGTTTCGCTATCATCAGTTTTAGTGATATTTGTATTAAAGATCTAGCCATTGGAGTAAAACAAAAAGAAAAAGAAAAAAAAAGAAATAGGGATGACAAGGAATAAATAAAACTGTCATTATTCTCAGATGATATTATATAGGTACAAATCAAAAGAATTGACAAATTTTTTGGAATTTACAAGTGTTTGGTGAGTTTACTGAAATCAAAGTCAATATGCAAAAATCAACAAATTTCTAAACACCAAGAACAGTTGGAAAATAAAAATTTTAAAACAATGCTATTTACAGTGGCATTAAAATATATCAAATGCCTCTGAAAAAAAAACTAACAAAATGTAGACTCATCAAGGCATAGACTCCTTGTTTCAGAATAATACAGAGAAGGTATTGAATTTTCCTTGCTTCTATTTTAGTTTGATGTCTTATCTTGGAAATTGAGCTTTTTTTCTCTCTTGCTCTCTTAGAGAAATGGATATTCCTCCCGTTCAGAGAGCCCAGTATAAAGTCTCTATACTTGCTGGCCTACACTGACCCAAAGGAAGTCTTCCTATGTATCAGATGTGTGTCAAGCCTTCTTAGGAGGATGTAGACAGGAAAACTGACTGCTATTCGAAGCTTCACTCAAAGTCTACCTGGGGTTGTTTCCCCAGCCTATGGTTGGGATGGACACACTTGGCAGTTGGAGTAGCACCCACATGAGGTCTTTGCCTGTGGAGAAGGCCAGGTGGAAACCTCTGAAACTGCCTTTCCACACACACACACCCCTACCCTCACCCTCTCCAAACAAGATGATACATAAAAGACACTATCACATTCTGGGCATTGATGGTGGAGATTAGTTCTACTCTTAGAGATTTAAAGGATGGGGGGCGGTGGTTGTTTCTATTATGTCTCCTCTTAATTAGCTGACTTGGCTTCTACAGAAACTAGATGACAACTGGAAAATGACTGTACACTATTGCAAGCTACCAAGCAATAACCCAATAGCAGCTGAAGTACTAGACATGGTGGTATTGCTAGAAAAGATTAATAAGCCTCATATACATGATATATAGTCATTGGGGAATACACTTACTTTTAATCTAATCGGAAAATCAGAAACAGTTTGCATTCCTATGGAACAGACAATATTCTTTACACTTTTGCTCCAGACCATGCCCTCTGTCATAACTGAAGGGATCTGGACCATCTGGGCATTCTGAAAAATATCACCGTTATCCATTGCGTAGATGATATCCTCCTGATCCTGTAGGAAGACAGGTGGCTAGTGTACTGGAGGCCTCAGTAAAGCATGTTTGCTCAAGAGGGTGGGAGGTAAACACTGCTAAGAATCGAAGATCCATCATTTCAGTAAAGAGGATGATGTCCACATTATAGGCACACTCAGTAATGGCATTGAAAGATAGTAACAAAGGAAAATCTTCTTGAAGTAGAACTTTGCATGGTGCACCTGGTCATCCAATTTGTTTGGAAGGAGAAGTGAGATAAGCATATATATGGAATCATGAGTGGTGGTGAATGGCTTGCTTAGCTGGTCAGAAGTCTGAAAGAAATATTGGAAGGTCTGTGACAAAGGAGATTTTGGATAGAGGTACATGAATAAATATGTGGAGTGAATGCCACATATTGTTTTTTTTTGTATCACATGTTAATGCCCATCAAAAAACATCCACCGCAGAAGAGGTACTGACCAACCAAGTAAACAAAATGACTTGGCTGGTTACCATTAGCCAGGCTTTGACTTAGTCACCCCACAGTAAGCATAAAGGTCACATGAGCACAATGGCCACAGTGGCAGAAATGGAGGCAATGTGTTGGCCTATTATATGAACTCCCACTTGCCAAGACAGATCTAGCTATTGCCCCCTCTGCATACCTAATCTGCCTGCAACAAAGACTAACACCAAGTGCCTGATATGACACTATTCCTTGAGATCAACTGTCTGCCTGGTGACAAGTTGACTGCATTGGGCCAGTGGATTGTTTGCACAGGAATAGACATCTATTTGGTGCATGCGTTTGCTTTTGCTTTTCCTGTTTGTATGGCTGAGCCAACACCACAGTCCAGGGTTTACAGTATGCCTATTCCACAAACATGGAATCTTATAAAACATATCATCTAAATAGGGAGCCCACTTTACAGTGAAGATGTGTAGGGCAGGCCCATGACTATGAGGTCACCGGGTTGTATTAAACTCACACCATCCAGAAGCTGCCACTCTAACAGGGCATTGGAATGTCATCCTGAACAAAGGTGTGGCTGAAGTACTAGTTCAGAGGTACTATTCTTCAGAGATGGGTGGCATCCTTCAGAATGTAGAATCTTCACCTGATCAGAGACCTCTATAAAGCCCTGTGTCCCTAGTAGGATCCTGGGCCTAAGGAGTGAAAGCAGCAATAGTCCCATTTACCATCAATGACTCAGTGGAGAACTGTGTTCTTCCGTCTTTACAACTTTGAGCTGTGCAGGGTTGGAGGCCCTATTCCCCAGATGGGTGCACTTTTGCCAAGGGACAAAACAAGAGTCCTGTTAAACTATAAGCCACACCTGACACCTGAGTATTTTGGACTCCTGTGTCTGGGGAGCAGGAGGTGGAGTCAGCATGTTGGCAGAGTTGATTGACCTTGACATCAGGAAGAGGTAGGGCTGCTGTTGTACAGTGGGGGAGGCAGGAATATGTATGGAACTCAGGTGACGTGCTTTGGTATCTCTTGGAAGTCCTTGCCTAATTGGCACCGTGAAAGGACAAGCGCTGCGTCCCCGGCCTGAGAAGGGCACGGTTTCCAGGGGTTCACACTCCTGAGGAATGAGGGTTTGAGTCACACCATTCCGAGCATGATTCCAGATATGATTGCTGAGGGTGAGTGGGATTTTGATGGTGAAGGAGGGAGATGAAAAGTTCCGGTTGTGTCCCTGAGGCAAAGTGGCAGGAGTTGCAGGTTGCTCCACTAACATCACTCTTCTAACTCTCCCTTCAGGAAGAGATACCCAATGAGGAAGTACTGAGGAGCTTCTCCCACAAATGTGTGGGGAAATGGATCTGCATGGCACAAAGGGTGGACTTGGCAGCCACAGGAGTGAGCGCTCAGGCCTCCCTGCAAGATGGACCTGTGGCGAGGAGTGCACTCAGCTGATGGCCCCAGCCACGGCGTCTTCAGGATGCACTGAAGCATTTAAGCTGGATATGCTGCCCCTGAGAGCTCTCAGCCAGAGGGAAGTCAGCAGAGGAACCAGGGCCTGGTCGTTTCTGTCCAGCACACTCTCTTTTGTGGACAATCTGCTCTGGAGCTCCCCAGTGTGCTGGCAGAGACCTTCCCAGAGCTGTACTTCCATCTGAGACTCTTCCTACCCAGTCTTCCTTTCTGGTTCTTCCCCTGTCACAGGTGTTAGACCTGAAAGCCTTTCCTGACTACTCCTGCTCCCTTGCTCCTTTGTCTTTCACAGGCATTTCCCCTATCAATCTCTTGTACTTCTGTCTTGGTGTAACATCCATCTTGGGGTCTATATTGAGTCTCAGAGGACCCAAACCGATGCAGCCTCTCTTTTGAGACCACAGAAATGAGGCCACTACCAGGCCATCACACGCAGGTGGTTTCTGTTTTCTTCAGGAAGAAGTCACTAATCTCTCGCTTCCTAATTTTTAGATCATAAAGAGTGGAATGCACTGAAGAATGAAATTTTAGTTTCCTCTTATTTTATACTTGGAAAACTAACACAGGCATGGGTTTTCTCCTTTCTCCTTTAACTGTATACACCAGTTCCAGTAAGAGGAGGCAAGGGGCGCTCACAAAAGTGAGTGCTGATCTGCACTGGGAAAGGTCTGATTATTGTGTCATTATCTTGTCACAAGAAGCAAACCACAGAGACCTCTATTCCTTTCCCTCTTTGCCAGCTCTGGACACCAATTTCAGATTTGTCCAGCCAGGATCCAGAATCAGTTATACTTTTAGCAGTAAAAAGTATTTAATAATGAGAACTTGCATTTTTATAGCATTTTTATTAATGATGAACTCAGAAAGGAAGCTTTTTACAATTAATTTTCCTCCCAACATCCTTTTCAGTTATCAAGAAACGGCCATAGCAAAACTATTACCTCTTCTTGATGGAACAAAAAACACACACCAATTTTAATAACTATTAGAAAGGCAATAGAGAGACAATGGGAAGTCAATACTAAAATTCAAATTCCTTCCAGTTCTGTGCAGTACCCACCATGTGGATGTCTCATGGTACTAGTCTCTTGAGGTCCCAGGTTTCCTCATATCTGGTTAGAAATGTGTGTGTGTGTGACACACTTTTGTGTGCGAGGGGATGTGCATGACAAACTTGATGATGAGAAGATGTTTGGTTAAAAGTTAATTTCTTACCTGACAGATAAGTGACTTGCCAAGGTGACACAATCTAAGTAGACAGAGTCTCTTGACTGTGAACACAATGCTTTGGCTCCTGATGCTGTTCCAGCCACATATTTAGGGTGTTTCTGAGTGTCCTCCTTGTCCGTGACCCCAGACCCCACAGGATCATGATTAACCTAGTCCACTTGCCTGACAAAGATCTGAATTATACACTCACTTTTTAACATTTGCTGTATGTGATTTTTTTCCCAAATGGCTGATTTCACCACCCCATTCCTTAATAGTCTCTGCAAAAGAAGGGTCAACATTTTCCTAGTAAAAAATTGGGGGTTTACATCATCTTTTATTTTATTACAGTCCATAAATATATATAAATGGAATCATTATAGAATTCATATCTTAAGGCACTTAAGTTAAGAAATCTGTTGTACTTGCTCTCTTATTTCAGTCATTAAAGCTTGAGAAGTAAAACTGCCAACGTAATACTCAGTTTGAGGCTTAAAGTTAGTGGAATAAATTAAGTACATTCAGAAATTTCAAGTAAGGAATTAACAGGCTAGAGGCTGAACTAATAATCTTGACATGGTTTGATCATCACTTGGTTTTTTCTTAGTACCCATTTACCTTTTTTATTTACAAATCTAAAAGGAATGCAAATTCTACCTTTAGGGAATGCAGTAGAGTCATTAAAGAGAAGAGACACTTCCATTCATTCTCTGTAACTCAGGACATTTATATTGCTTTAAAACACTAATCTCTCATGTCTTGAGCCTCTTACTGAGCAGTGAATGTTTATCTGTGCGCAGTCCATTTCTCTTTTGGCTGGGATTTTCTTTCTGGTCCAGGGCACCCTCACTGAGCAATTCCAAGTGTGCTTCCTTAGGCATCTGCAAAACAGGCACACAAACTCCACAGCGGACGGATGCTCCACCTCTAATCTGCCCTGTCTCCCAGGGCTGATCCACAGACCCACGGACAAACACAGCATAGTAGAGAATACACCGAAACATGATACTTGTCATTCCTCCCTAACCCTGACTAGTATCTTCCATAGACATTTGAAATGTGATGTCAACATAAAATCTGAGGCTCCAAGCCAACATTTTAGAGATGTGTTTTAACTCTGCTAACACCAAAGTAGGATTTCCCACAGTGAACTCCCTTTTTTGGAAGCTCTTTTTCAATGTTTGCTCAATTCTTACACCTGTGATTCTGTCCTAGACAGATAATCATTGATTTCTAGAATTGGTTTGTGCTGTACCAAAAGTTAGAAGCAGTCCTGTTAGCAAATCATCTGCTCTCATTCAGATGGTTTAATGTTTTGCAGTCAGGAAAAGGACTTTGCTGACTGCACTGGATGTGCGGGCCAGCTCGAGGCACTGAGTGTTCCTTTATGGGTCAGAGTCATAAACAAATTATGCAACAAAGCTCCTCAAGTTTTTTGCTTTACTGTTTCCCCGACCCAGGGAGCGCTTTCTCACACTCGGGCAGCTCAGGGAGAGAAAGGAAAGGCCCTCTGTTGGAAACATATCAAATGCAGAAACTAGGCCACTCGGTGCCTAATGGTTCCCAGGCCCCAGTGGCCGTTGGAAGTCTCTACTTCAGTTCATTTCAGGACCAAACTCTGGCTGGCATTGTGGGGCCATGCTGCTAATGTGCCTGTCGATTTTAAGGAGGGGCATGTGGGAATCTGAGGCAGTGTCAGGCGGTCTTCAGAGTAAACAAGAAGGTGTTTAGGACACATATTATCATCTCCCTATATTTTTAATGCCCTCTTTATGGGTCTGAGGAGTTTTTGGTGTTGTTATGGGAATGATCCTATAAGAATGGTTCTTTGGCTTTATTCCTTTCAAGTGGTCTAACACACGCCTTGAAATTTAATTGTGGACTCAAAATTGCAACAATAAGCCAACCCTATCACAAGTGGTTTTATTCTAAAGGCCATTGTACAATTTTTTTTAAAATTTGCATTCTTTTTTCATAAATTCCTAAAGAATAAAGGTAGCGGACTCTTACCTTTGCTCTGCACGGTGTATTATCGGAGACCACACTCTCAGTTTGGGCTCCAATGGCTTCTTCTAAAACTACGTCAAGAAAGGTAGAATGGAGAAGGCAGAACATAAAAATCTCAAAAACCCCTTTGGTATCTACAGAAATACCCATAAGAATAAAGAGGTAAAATGCATTTAAAAATGTGTCAGACTTCTAAGCTTTTATTGTAGTGTTTCATCATTATCACTTACAAGTGGCACTGACACCATGTTAGCTATACCTTGGTCACTTTATTCAAAGGAAATTCTTTGGCCCATCACTGATAATGCTTATGCTCTGAGTTGACTTTTAAGCAATAGTGACAGACTTGCTGCAACCTCTACTCTTTCTTCAGCCAACCATTCAAGGACTCAGAGGACTTGTAGGTATGTGAGGAATACTTGCCAGGTTTGGGTGTCAGTATACTCTTGGTCCAAAGGAAATGACTTAGTACAAGTAACTCTAGCTGACTCTCAAGTTCTCAAACATTAATTATGGACTTTGTATACTACATTGATTCCTAGCTTCTCAGTCTTGTCTTGGCCTAAAAGGCTGATAAGGGAGCAGAGAAGTTGAATCTTAAAAATATGACCAAAGCAACAACAAAAACTTTAACAATTGACATTGCTTTATATAACATGGTTTTACACTGCTACTTTACTTTCTTATATCAACCTAATTGTATAATATAAATAAACAAAAGATAAATTCTTATGATAGGCTGTAATTTTGAATGACAAGCTGAAGTTCTCAAAAATTAAATTGTAATAAGTGAAATACACATAATCAAATAATTTAGTATATAGCAAATAATTGTTAACCTATAGACTATAATTTTTATTAATAATATTTCACGTATTTTCACAGCACAATGTTGAAATACTATACACTGGAGCAGTGGTCCCCAACATTTTTGGCACCAAGACCCAGTGCTCCTATGAGAATCTAATGCCTGATGATCTGAGGTGGAGCTGAGGCGGTGATGCTAGTGTTGGGGAGCGGCTGCAAATACAGATGACGCTTCACTCACTTGCCCACTGCTCACCTCTTGCTATGCGACCCGGTTCCTAACAAGCCACGGCCTGGCACTGGTCTTTGGTCTGGGGATTGAGGACCCCTGCACTAGAGCATTTGTAGTGTATGGTACAATGCAGACATGCAGCTTTTTAAAAAGTGAAAATAAATGATAAAAATAAAACGGTGTGCCATTTCAATAAAAGCTTAGGTTTTGAATGGTACGAGTACAAACAGAAAATTTTGATTTAAGTAAGAGTTAATGATGTAGTTATTATTCTTCAGCTCTCTTTTTCTAGTTCTAAATATAAAGTTAACACTCATTTCTGCCCTCTTTCATGTCTGTCATGAATAACAAGATGCACTGTCATGTATGACCAAGCCTGGGTTGAAGGTGGGAAGCATAGGTGTTGGGGACAAGGAAGCATCTTAAAAACAAGTGGACAGACCTGTCAGAATCTCATCAAGTTGGTCCACCATAAACTTTGCATCTTCTTCAGTGAAGCACATAGGTGGTTTTATTTTAAGCACATTTCTATGTGGTCCATCTGCACTGAGAAGCACTCGCTTTTCTTTCATCCTAATGAGGAAACAGGAAATACATGTGAGGGCATACAAAAGATAACTAAGATTCTATAAGAATGATGTGAAAATAGACCAGTTTACTTTTTTGTATGCAAGAAGCCCACATTTATAAATTGCATATGTCTTAAACTTTCCTTAGTTGGAGAGATGGAAGGAAATAAAAGAAGCTTTCAAGAGGTTGGGTACCCAGAACCCAGACAGAAATGGAGTAGGAGCGCCTTTACTTGTAAATAACATGCTGAGCTTCGGCTGTGGCAGGAGTCCTTCTCTGACGATCCTTCACTAAGTCAATTCCGATAAAAAGGCCAACGCCCCTGAGGGAGGTAAGGAAAGAAAACTTGACACATATTCTATTAAAACACTGCATTGTCACAAAAATTAACACTCTCCTTAGACTTTAGTTTAATTTAAGGCTGAATGTGACTCCCTTTAAGAGTAACTGTAATTAATTCTAATTCAAGATATCAATCGAGTATTTGCAGCATTTCCTAGTTTTTGTCATCCAGTTTTTTCCCCCCTCTCTTAACTGTAAAAGAAAAAGGCTTAAAAACAACCTCTCCAGAGTATTCAGTTTGTCAGAACATTAAAGATAATAAATGTTTAATATTTATATCTATATATCTATGCAAAATATTGAGTTTTCCAAGATATTATTTTAAATAATTTTTAGTTTAAAATTACTTTAAATTACTTTAGAAGTAAGTTACTTTAATCCCTTCTTTTCATCTTTTTGGTGTTGAAATTATCACAGCTTTATCTTTTAAAAAAAGTATAAAAGTCAGGAAAGATATACACCCAAAATTTAATAGTAGTGATGATATCTTGGGTTCTCAATTAAGAATGAATTTTGTTTTTTATGTTTTCAGTGTTTTCTAGATTTAGTTTTATGTAATTTATTTTAAATTTATAAGATAAAACATGAGCTAATTTCACCTGGAAAAACGAATAACTACATGACAACATCATGATGAACATACCTGATATCTCCTATCAAAGTGTGCTTAGCCTTCTGTTTATTTAGTAACTCAGTAAGATAATTCCCTACTCTTGTGGCATTTCCTTGAAGGTCTTCATTTTCAATTACATCTAGGACAGCCAAACCAATAGCAGAAGATACTGGATTTCCTCCATACTTCAGAAAAAAAGATTAATGAGAAAACATAATAGTTGAATTAGTGGAATTGCTTCAACTATGAAAAATGTGGCTCGTACATAAATAAGCAAAGATATAATTTCAATAAAATTTTCTCTTGTGATATTAATTTCACAGATTTAGAATATAGCATGATTCTATTCATTCAGGATTAAAGGAAAATTCATTCCAAGTTATGTTCTCCATGCTGCATAACTAGTATGCAGGAAATTTATCAGGAAATTTATTGGTTTATTGAAACAAAATATAAACAATGTGTTGGGAATTAAGGATTTCAGAGTATGGTTTAATGAGGGGGATACAGTTTTCTGCCCTTGAATAGTGTGAAAAGAACTAAGCAATGACATCTTTAAATAATTTACATCCTTAGATAACAAATCCTATTATGTATTGTACAGACTACACTAATTTTACTAAGATTAAAACTTATGGCTTTTTGGAGTAAAACTAAGGAAATAAAAATTCAGTATGTCCTATGACAGCCCTATAACTTTCATGGCACTAAATCACCTAAACAGAGAAGTTTAAAAAATTTAAATATGACACAAAACAAAACAAAAAATAATATCTGTTAATGAAATATAATGTCTAGAGTTTAGCAGGGAAGCCATCTATCAGTGGAATAATTAATAAGAACATTTGAGGAAGGGGAAAGATACAGAAGGGAAAATGTAAGAATTGTGCCAGATTGATGAAACACGGCGAGATTAAAGTTTGGGTAGGGTGCTGGATGGTTAGCTGGCAATACTGAGTTTTAACCTTTACTCTATAGGCAAGAAGTATAAGAACATGCATTATTTTTCCCTCTTAGCAGTAAAGTCACAGATCAAAATATACCGTATTGAAATACTCCATGCCCGAGCTGCTGAAGGCCTCTGCAATTTCTTTGGTTGTTACCACACAGGCCACGGGGTGGCCATTGCCCATTGGTTTTCCCATCGTGACAATGTCTGGAACGAAGTCTTCGCCATGCATTTGGAAGCTCCAAAAATGTTTCCCGACTCGTCCAAATCCTACCTGAACTTCATCAGCTATAAACACACCCTCTGCTTGGTGTATATATCTGAAAAGCAAAAAGACAGTCTAATGCCTTCGGGTCACTGAGAGTCCCCACACCCACCCACAAAGATATAGATTATTAGGACTTAAAAAAAAGAATATTGTTAACTTGAAGCCTGTAATCTTTATTAAACATGTCAGTGCTCAAAATGACTTTGAAATATAATCACATAATTTCCAGATTAGATTTATTCTACATTGTTTGGGTTTGTTCTACTTAGAGTAAACTCTTCTGCAGTATTTTACGTGGGAAGAGAAAGTTATGAACAAGAAGTAGTGTTGAGCAGGATTAATCTTCACATTTTTACTAACTGGTAAGGCTATGGCAACAGTCAATGAGAGAGGCTGTCAAGCTAGGGGCTGAAGCAGAGTCCTGGAAGCCCCGATGATGGACCACGTGTAAGCCCTTTATTCGCTGGATCTTGGGAACATGGAGGAATTCCGGGAGTCCTGGGGTGGCAGGCACTCCAACGTGGCGATATACCAGCTAGTTTGGAAGTACTTCAATATTTTAACGACAAGTATGGCCCTATAGAATCGTCACGGTGCCCTCAGTTTGACCAAGGGTGCCCACGTTAAGTACATACTCTGCCACTTTCTGGAAGTAGCCTGCTGGAGGAATTATTTGTCCGCCACAACTCTGCATGGATTCAGCGATAAAGGCAGCAATCTATACAAGAGAAGATGGAGTCAAAGTCCATTAGGCCCCCCTCACACCGCCTAAAAAAGATGACTTCTTATAGAGCAGGTTTTTAAAAAAAATGGCTGGGAAAGGGCCTGTGGCAAGTGGCAAATAGGCCGTTTGATGAAAAAGAGAAGATATTTATGCTGGAAAAGCAACTGATCTGAAGCATTAGCTTTTGAAATTCTAGGGTATCAATGAAGCTACCATGAAATGGAGAGAAAGCTTTCCATTTCTACATAATTAATTTAAATGCAGTGTTTTCATTTGGATCAACTGACTCAGACTGATATTTTGATCAGTCTTGATATGAATCTCTAGAAAAATCACCCAGGTTCTGAATACATGACTGGGTTACCTGTTTCCTCAGCTTGGTGAAATAGGACTGTCTGAGCCTGGAATTTGTACTAATAAAATGAGAGGGTGATCTGAGGCCATATACTAGTTACTGTGCTAGTTCTTGTCCTGAACCAGGTTTAACTCAACAGAATTAGGCAATTCACAATAGGAACTACAGAGGAAGTATTCTAGAAGCTAAGAAAGGAGAAATACAAAATGGATAACACTGAACTAAGAAGAGAAAGCATAAAAATATTATGAGATATGAAGTCAAGCGAATCAAGATTCAGTGTTAGCAGCAAAAGACTATGATCTTGGAAACATAATTTTTTTTTCCCCAGAAGCAGTATTCACTGTTCATGTAAAGAAGTAAAGGCTATATTTGAAGAGGAAAAAGTATGAAGCTCCCACAACAGGCAGAGCTTCCGTCTACCTGCACAGGTATCATGTAGGAAGGTATGAGAATCAAATGGGTTAGGAAGAAAAAGAAGAAACAGTTAAAAAATGCAAATGAGTCTCCAGTCATTAAGACAAGAATATCTGAATGGGGAAAAGCAAAGGCTTTATTTTTACCTCAGTTAAGATTTTTTCTTTATTGTCATGTTGATGCCATAAACATGTGTCAAAACACATTAAAACACCACATAAGTAATCCTCAAATGAGTTGAGAATTTACTGCTAAGCTGAGGACAGTAAAGTGAAGCCTGAGAAAATGGAATGTCTTTTTCTCCTCTAGAGGATTCTGGTTCTGTCTTAGACGTCTAAGTCCAGGCCGGAAGAAGCTTATTCTGCCATGACTTTTACCCAAGCTCTGCAGCTTCAGGCAAGTCAAACCAGTTTAAGGGAAGCGCCAAGGCTCCCTGTGGGTCCTGGAGACATCACTGGTCCTGAGGCTCCAGGGCCACTCTGCCTCTTCCCTTCCCATCACCATATACTAACCCCTTGTGCCGCTCTCCATCGGAATAGTTTGTCCCTGACCTATCACCTTCCTTAATCCTCTCTCCCCTGCCTCTTTGGACCAGATTCTGCAACCCATTGGGAGGTCAGCGTTAGGCCACCAGTTTTGGAACAGAAGCAGTGATTGTATTTCCAAGGTAAATAAAAATAGACCGTCTTAGAGTTATGACTATAATAACGCGATTTTTGAACTGTGAATCAAAGAAGCAGTGATTGTATTTCCAGGGTAAATAAAAATAGATCGTCTTGGAGGTGTAACTATAATAACGCGACTTTTGAACTCTGAATCAAATGAAAATATAACCAGAGAAGAAAAGATAGAGAATTGAGATCTAATTCTTTCCCATCTCTCCAATGTATCGCAGTGATTTAAATCCTTTTTATAAAAGGTGTTAAGATGTTGCCAAAGATGTAAATACAAACCTTCCTTCCACTCTCATGAGCTTTTTCAATAATTTTCTTTACTTCGTCTGCATAAGCGCTGGCTGGGTCTGCATGGTCTTCTCTATATTTTCCTCTGTAAGTGTCTGGTGTTGGTGCCTGAAAACATCAAATGATAGTTTCTCATGATTTGCCTCTTGGACAAATGAGCCTTTAAAATTTGACATTTCCCCACAAGAGCTTATTAGAAAGGTGACCATATGGACTTAAGTGATTCTAGGTTTTTTAGTTCTCTTTCTGTAACATTTCTGAATTCTGTAAGTACTGAAATCTTTGCATTGTAAACAGGAGCTTGGATTTGCACCCATACGCTTTTAAGTCAAGACTGCATCCCTATTCACACAAAGACCAAATTCAAATCAACAAGTACGATTATATTATTTGAAAATTTCGATGAACGAAAACTGTATTAACTACTCTAGATTGAAAATAAACCAACACTTACCAGCTATATAGCAAACTGTAATCATTCAGAAAACTAGAGTGCCTTCGCATTGATTCAGATCTTAAAATTCTGAAAGAAGGTATTGATGATTCTCTTAAGAAAGTCTACTGATGCTTAATTAAACCAAATGAGTTTTCCTGTTTTAACAACTTGATTGGTTTCTTTATTTTGTTTCCTATTTATTTTAGTTAATAAATCTATATAATAATTTAGCATAGAACAATTTAATTTTAAGACAGTTATCCACACTTAATTCAACTCTGAATTTCAAGCTGCCATCAGTGATAGCAAAAGTAATTAAAGATCAAGGGGTAAGAAAAGTAAAATGATAGTTTTGAATAACAGCTATCACTACCACTATACTAATTCACCCATTGTGTTACGCGTCAATGGATTTTAAACCACATTCTGTCATTAAATAGAGTTTTGACTTTAGCAAATCACATATTGCTCTCTAACTTCATTTCTTTTTCATGGTTTCATTTCAATGAAAGGATTGGACTGGATTATCACTAGGCATTCTTCCAGCACTAACATTCTGATTCTCAGATTCTAAAATACTTACCACATGCACAAATTCTTTCTTGACATCTTTGCCCTTTCCAAATTTATATGGACTGATCTCAATTAAAGATGATAGGTGACCGTGGTAAGCACTGAAAAGAGAAAGAACAGCAACCAAAATTGCTCAGAGAAGGATGTTTTTCTATTATATAAAAAATAGTATTGCATATCATCCAGGGAGAATCTTACCATGAATGCCAGATTTAAGCATATGGGATCTAATTTTTCATGGCAAGACTAGGCATTTAATTTGCCAGTTCTCTTTATTCATGTAATAAAACATGAAAAGCCAAATATGTATCCTCGTAGATAATTTTTTTTAGCCAGGAAAAAAACTTAATTTATTTTAATTATATGTGCTAAATTAGAGTAAATGAATGTAAAAAATAATATTTTCTATAGATACATGAAAAACTTCACACATATGTATCCTTTAAATGTATTTAATAGTTACATTCTAGTGAATTTAAAAAGTAACTTTATGCATAGAATGAGCTCAATTTGTTTAGGTGGCTTTCAAAGTATGTCTGATTGCACATGCCAGGCAAATACAGCTTGGTAAGGAACAGAAGATCTCTTCAAGAACTTCTTGAATTGCTCTATGCTAAATTATTATATAGATTTATTAAGTAAAATAAATAGTAAATAAAATAAACCAATCTAATCAAGTGCTAAGATTGAGAGGTGAGCAAGTGGCTATGAAATTCCTTTCTCTCAATTGAAATGCAGGTGGCTGTATATTTCCCTTTCTGTTTCTTGCCCAGAGATGTAATTGGGAGATCTGGAAAAGAAATTATAAAAGGGCCATGAATAGATAACACAAAGAGGAAGGATTTCCCTTATTACAGATTAAACTATGCTACAGAGCCATAGTAATTAAATTAGTGTGGCATTGAAATAAAAACAAAGAGACAGCTGGGACAGAAGGAGAGCTCAGAGGAATTTCCATACATAAGTGATAACACAATGGACTCGAGGTAGATTCAATATTTGGAGTAATTGTAAAGGTAGTAAAAGAAAATAAAGAACATCTTTGTGATTTTGGGTGTTGGGAAAGAGATACTAAGAAAACTTAGAAAACACAAACCATAAGATGCAAATTTTATGTATTTGATGTGATGAAACTAAAGATTTCTGTTGAAGGACACTAATGACAAAGTTAAAAAGATGATAGATAGGGGAAAGATGTTCGAAATGTCTCAAACTAAGAGATGAATGCCCAAAATGGTGATTCTCAATTCTGCCAATATATTAGGTTCATTTGGGAAACTGAAAAATCTATACTGTTTCCTAGAAATCACTTTAAGAGACTCTCTTTAATTGGTCTGGCATGGGGCCTGGGCATTAGTATTAAAAAAACAAAACAAACAAACAAAAAAACACAAAAACAAAAACAAAAAAACCCACAGGTAATTCTATTCTAAAACATAGTCAAGGTTGAGATCCTCTGATCTAAATTATAGGAGCAACTGCAAACCAACAAGAAAAGGATGGAATCCCAATAAAAAAATAGGCAAAGAATATGAACAGGTAATTTTCAGAAGAGAAATCACAAATGCATAATAAATATATGAAGAGATACTCAAACTCATCATTAGCAAATTACAAATTAAAACAACATTGATGTCATTTATACCTATTAGATTCATGGTAAAAATTAGAAAAAAAATTAGAAAGCAGTATACTATTAGATTTTGGTAAAGATACAGAAAACGAGAAATTTCATGCACTGCATAGTGTTGCAACCATTCTGGAGATGGATCTGGCAGTACTTAGTTAAACTGGTAATGTTTATAATACCCTTATGGCCTAGTTTCTGGGTGTTTATCCCTAAGAAATTCTCAGAAAGATCTGTAAGAGCATATATGCAAGGATACTCATTGCAGTGCTATTTATGGTAGCTGCAGGTAAAAGGCAGTCACAGTATCCATCAGTGGGGGAATGACAGGCAATAGTTCCACCCATGTGGTCCCCTTTGGAAGCCACTCAAAACATGTAGCTATTGAGAATGTGAAATGCAGCTATTCTGAATTGAGATGTGCTGTAAATGTAAAACACACATTGGATTTTAAAGAAAAAAGGAGAGATGGAGAAAAAAAAACTCTTCAATATCTTTTATTGATTGCATGTCGAAATGATATTTCAAATATAATGGCTACTAGAAAACTTCAAGTTCTCTATGTGGCTCCCATTATATTTCTATTGGACAGCACTGAACCAGAAGGATAGAGGAACACACAGCAACGTAGAATCTTGAAAAAGTGCTGAATGGAAAAAGCAGAAATAGCAATGTTTGTAAAATTAAAACAGAGGAACATAAAATAACATACATTTTACAAGAATACAAATATAACAGATATACATTAGACACACTAGAATAGTTACCTACAGGTGGGGGAGAATGGGAATAAAAGAGAAACAAAAAATCAATTTTGGTAGCTCCCTACCCCCAAAGATGTTCATGTCCTAAACCTTGGAACCTAAGAATATGTTATATGGCAAAGGAGATTTTGCAGATGTGATGGAATTAAATATCTTGAGATGGAGAGGTAATCCTGGAGGTTCAATGTAACTCTGTTTTCATAAGTGAAAAGAGGCAGGGGGATGGTGGTCAGAGACAGGGAGGTGACATGAGGATGGAAGTAGAGGCTGGAGTAATGACTGGTTCTGAAGATGAAGGAAGGGACCATGAGCCAAGCAATGCAGGTGGCCTCTAGAAGTTGGACAAAGCAAGAAACGGATTCTCCCCTAGGGCCTCCAGAGGAACCCAGCCTTATCAACACTTTGATTTTAGCTCAGAGAGATCCATTTTGGACTTTGACATAGGAACTGTAAGAGAATGAATTTGTTTTGTTTAAGCCACTAAGTTCATTACAGCAACAATATAAAACTAAATACACCAACCAACACATACAGCAAGAGAAGCCCGTAGAGGGCAGGAAATAAGGTGCATGCTCGATTCAACCCTTTGTGCCTGAGATTTAAAAAAAAAAAAAAAAATCTCCTTCATAAAGATGGAAATTGTTAGATTTCTTGTTTAAAATGTAATAAACTCATGTTTGAGAGGTAAAATTGAATAGTGACTGTTAATAATCATAAACTAATGAAAAACTACTTTTACTTGGCTGCATCTTTTCTTTAAAATTTGCTCTAAATTGTTATCTTTTAAATTAATTGCAGTACATAATCACAATAGTGAAGTGAATGCTTGAATTTTTAAGAAACTAATTGTATTTTTATCTTGGAAAAGATTGAGTTATACATTGTAGTGGCTCAATAAATAGTTATTGTGTGAAAACTAAGCCCCGATTCATGCAAAGCCCATCTGGCCATGACCACAGCACCCAAAGGAGCCTCCCCTATTTTCAGGTTCTTGAAGGAATTAAGTATCCTGCAGGCCTAACCTCTTCTTAATACCCTAATATGTAGTAAAAATCACTATGCTGCATATCCGCCCTCCTCTACATGTGCTTATGGTATTAGTATGCATAGAATCAGTACAGTTTTGTCTCTGAAGAAGGTTCTTGCTTGGAAATCTTTTACCCAAGACTTACTGGTCAAGAGTGATTACATCTTGGTGGCCTCTGAACTGCCGAGCCAGGCGCAAGGCTAAGTCGTTGGCTTCAGATCTTTGAGATAACAGAGAAGGAACAATGTGACATAAGCTGTTTTAAAAATATTTCAAAATTTTAATTAAAGTTATAAGAT
Organism: Eidolon dupreanum; assembly: GCA_028627145.1. Taxonomy (NCBI): domain Eukaryota; kingdom Metazoa; phylum Chordata; class Mammalia; order Chiroptera; family Pteropodidae; genus Eidolon; species Eidolon dupreanum. Next base: position 68,644,025 of record CM053513.1, read on the forward strand.
TCTAGTTAGAGTAGTCTCCCCTCATCCAAAGGGTATGCTAGTTCCAAGACCCCCAGTGGATGCCTAAAACTGTGGATAGTACCAAACCCTGTATATACTGTGGTTTTTCCTATGCGTACACACCTATGATAGTTTAATTTATAAATTAGGCACCATAAGAGATTAACAATTACAATCAAACACAACAATTATAACAATGTACCGTAATGAAAGTTATGTGAATGTGGTCTCTCTCTAAAATTATCTTATTGTACTGCATTCACCTTTTCATTCAAAGGAAGCACTTACTAGCTTCTCTTTGATATATCCAAATTCCCAGCACCTCTGCTTTTGTGCTTTGGAGCCATTATTCAGTAAAATCATAATTGCTTGAACACAAGCCCTGCTACAGTCTCAGGGATTAGACAGTTGATCTGGTCACTGAGAGAGCTACTAAGTGACTACCAGGCAGGGAGCGTGTGCAGTGTAGATATACTGGAAAAGGGATGATTCACGTCCTAGGTGGGACAGAGCCAGATGGTGCAAAATTTCATCATGTAACTCAGAATGGCACACAATTAAAACTTATGCATTGTTTATTTCTGGAATTTCCATTTAATATTTTCAGTCTGCAGTTGGCCATGGGTAACTGATTGCAGAAAGTGAAATCTTGAATAAGGGGGAATGATTGTATTCAAAATTTATTAAGAAATAAGCTGAACTCTTCTCCTTCCCCTTCACTCTTGGCTCTCCAACAATCTCACTTCATCTTTCTAATACAAGTTCCCTCGATAAAGAATGAGACACACAAAAGAAGCACAATACAATGCTATATTTGAAATGCTGTCCATTTCAAACTTTAGTTGAGTTCAGCCACACTAGTAGGTGACTAACTTTGAGGGCATGTTATAAGAAGCCTGCCTCAAGCCGGATCCATCCCTGGGAGGCATGGAAGTGTGAGGGCCCATTGACTTGGCTACTAAACTCTGTTGTACTGGCCCAATATTTGATAGAGTCTTTATCTATAAAATGAAGGTCATAATTTTTATATCTGGTTCAGAGAGCCTACGTATACTACTCAGGCACAAGGGAAGAAAATAATCATTGCGGAAGGTTTTTTATCTGCCAGACATCATTCTAAGTGTTTTGTTTTTTCTCTTAACTACTCTGCCAGGCAAATATTGCTATCCCTTTTTTATGGATGAAGAAATAGCCTCAGAAATTATGTGACCAGAATAAATTCTCATAGCTAATAAGAGGCAGAGTCAATTTTCAGACTGAAACCTGTTTAACTTCAAGATCATTCTTTGTATTATTCCTGGCTCTATTGCCTCCAGTCTTTGGGGACAGTATGATTTGGGGCTTTTCCCACTTTGACAGCATAAGATTCTTTAGCAGTTAAAGTCAAATATTACGCTATTTAATTTATTGAAAGCAAGAATGCTTTATAACAAAATATCTTAAGTCTGTACAAAGAGGAAAGAATGATCTTTCTGTTAAAAATTTGCTTTTAAAATGAAAAGAGAAAGATGAACCACAGAATCATCTAATAAAACATTTTCAGAAATTTTAAGTCAATTTTAACACATACATACATATATATCATTTTTAAAATATGAGTTTACATTGTATATCCAGATTTCCTCACAATGTGACATTTCATTGTAAGCTTCTCACATGTCACTAGGCATATATTTTCAAAACACACTTTTTAATGTTTGTACAATATTCCATGGAATGGATATATAATAATTTGAATTCGAAGTTAAAAGTTGGAACATATCTATTCACTTAAATTTATCTCTTCCTTCTTTGTTTTTGTGTTGCAGAAATATGTTCAATTGTCCAAGGAAATAACTCAATCAAAAATCTTACAAAAGTTATAGCTTGTTTAGTAGAGTTTTCTGTGTTAAAATTTCAAGCTTTCAAAGAACTACCTAGGCTCATGGATACTTTAGCTACTTATTCTACTGCCTGAAGAGGCGAGGGTCATTCAACTAGTTAGGTTTTCTCACATGAACACCAGACTTGCATATTTTTGCCATGGTTATGACCTAAGTATCTGCCCTTTGGGATACTTAAGGGGATGCCTTCTCCATCTTTCACAGAGGAAGCATGGCAATAAAAAGTTGAGTGGCATGCACGTGTTAACCAGCAGACGGTTGCTATAGGCTGTGCTCAAAAGCCTTGGAACATGATGTCTGGTGTCCTATCTACAGCAGGCTCACAGAGTAAAGCAGAAGAACCAAACTGGTCTGGTCCCAGTGTATGGTTACTTAATAAATGGCAAGAATGTCAGGAAACCTTTTTAGACATCTGTGCTCCACTGCGAATCAAAAACAAAAGGTATGTGCGAGAGAGTAATCAAAGAGATGGCTGGGAATGAGATGGGTGGGAAACCGGGAAACATACCCTGAATTTGTAAAATAGCAAACAGAGAGTTTCTCCGGCAGGGTTGCGGAAAGGCGCTTGGCATACTCCACAATGTTGTCGTGAAGGAATCGAGAATTTGTGTTTAACAGTCCCATCTGTTTCAGGGCAGCTTTGAGCACTTCTGGGTGACAGTGTCCCACTAAAATTGAAGAGACAAAAGCCAAAGACATGAGTTACAATACTAAATGCCTGGCAAGTGAGGGGGTTTCTGAAGCAAGGAAACAAAAGTTGAGCTTCTTTTTGACCCCCATTTTGCTGCACCTTTCCTCTGCTAGGACTCTGGCTCCATTCTGCAAAGGAACTGCAGCCACGGCAATTCCCAGGACAAATAAATATTAATGGTACCAAGTCTGCCTTACTCCATAAAGGTTTCCTTCAAGACACAACAAGACAGGACAGTTACCATGGGCGACGTTGTTGATGCAGTCCAAATACTGTTCGCCTTGCTCATCAAACATGTACTGCTGCTGGGCTCGCACTATCTTGATGGGATCCGCAGCAAAGAAAACTTTGCATGAGGGCCTAGAAATAATGAAAGGAAACACTTCGGTCTGCCAGTGTTTTTCCTTCTCCATGAAGGTCATGATAAGTGGAAAATTACAATTACATAAAGGAAAGGGAAAACACAATCTGAGTGACATGTTTTTTTAAAAAATTTCTTATCAGCCAGGAACCTTTTACCTTAATCCCCCATTCGAGACATTGCTCATATTTCTTACGCTTGTTATATTAAATTTGCCATGACTTGACAACCCTATTTAGAGGCAACTAGGATCAACTCTGACAGCTCTAATTATGCAAACCAATAACTAATTTTCTTTTGGGAAATGTTATTCTACCAGGAAAGACAAATAAACAAACTTTTTTTGAGGCATACTATATGTCAGGAACTGACAAATATTACAAGTTTTATTTCATTTAATCCTCCCTATATGAAATAGGAATTATTATCATTCTCATTTTTATAGGTGAGGACACTGGCGCACAAAGAAATTGAGAGACTTGTTCAAGGTTACACAGCCAGTAAGTGAGAAAACCAGAATTTGAAAGTAGACTGTCTTATGCCATGCCCAAGATAATGCTTGTTTTCTCTCTAGCTCCTTTTAACCTAATTTATAAAGAAATAAATAGCACTAAAGGCTAAATGCAAATAATTTAGTGTTAAATACAATGAAAAAGATTTCATGGGAGATCATTTTTATGTCTTTCAGTGGTTTTTGTCCTGTATCAAATGGATTTTCCATTCTTAAGTAATAAAATCCAGTTATTCGTCTAACCCCCTAATCCACTCTTTTGGGCATAATAAAGTCATCCGTATTTTTGGTTTCTTGAATGAATACTTGGAGTGTAAATTTTAGCAACATAGAAACATCACAAAGTTTTCTGACCTTGGCTCTATGAACATTTAGAAACTAAAACAATATGTTATTTTTATTTTGGTGATTTCGCATGCACAAAAAATGCCACACACATTAGAGGTAGTTTACAAGGTAGATACTTATATATTAAATTGATATGCAGCTGTTTAGAAAGTATTTTGATGGTTGTGAATAGGTCATCTTGAATTTTAAAACTGCCTGAGATTAAGCGTCATCAGCTAAAATGAAACGATTTAATGAGAATTCTTATTGTTTCAAGCTCAGCTATTAGTTTTTACCTACAAGTTAAAATCCAAAGAAAACCTTTGTTATGAATATGGGCTGAAAACTGCAGACTTCACCTTGGCTCGTTTATGTACTTTCCTCCTTGACTCTCAGATTTTGAGTAAAATTCTTTCAGTCAGTTCATGGCTACTTTCTTCCTTTCACAGAATTTGTTCCGTTCATGTCAGAAATCATTAGGTTTTCACTAGAATCTAACTATATAGTATTGAAAACTAAAAGAAAGAGTAGTGATTAGAAAAAAGAGAAAGGGGTGATTGGGTAAAGAGGAGAAATCTGACCATTTTGACCTTACCGCAGGGTTGAGAGCTCTAACCAGCCTTCAAACCCATTTAGAAAGCTCCCAGGTTGATATCGGGAACCTCAGTATGAGAAACTGCCCATCACTTCTCCAAGGAGGACCCTGGTTCTTTTCTTTCTTGTGTTCCCCAGTGCTATCTCTGTCTCTGTTTCTCTCTTTCCCCCTTCCCCCCTCCTCTCCCTCTTCCCCACAGACCGAAGCAAGCCTTGTTAATTACATGTAAATATTGCAGACCCTTGATTTTACAGGGGTTAGGGATCGCAAAAGGCCACAGTCATTCATTTTTATATGTACCTTAAAAAAAAAAAAAGATCACATTTATTAATCTCATTTGTTCGCTCCTGTGAAGCAGAATGTTATTCCTACCTTCACAGAAGAGGAAATTAATTTGAGAGAGGTCACACACGTAACACGACACCCGAATAGGACCAGAGCCCAGGTTTGACAACGTTTAGTCCCATATGCTCACTAGTATATTACCAAGTCCTTTATAGCACGGACAAAACAAACATAGACTTGAGAGAACACTGCATTTTTAAATTGAAGCGAGGGTGCAGTTTGGGAGACTAAGCTGGGTAAGTAGCATCTTACCCTTAAGAAGGTTGTTTTAAAGTTCTTGTACTGGCTGGGTTAACCCTTCACCGCTTAATCAAGCTACAATAAGTTCACTTTAAACAAAAGTCGGAATTAGTTTGTTTTCATAGCCATCATCAAAAATATTTCCGAGTTCATAGTATTGAATAACTTTCGAGTTGTTGTGCGTGGTACCCTTCCTCCTCCCAGCGCCCATCCCTGGAACGGCGTTCTCTTTCCAGGGCCATTAACCCCCAAGGGTCAACTCCGGCCCGCCTGCAGCCGCACTCCTACCCGGGCTGCAGAGCCGGGACGGCGCTGGAGCCGGCTGGGAGGCGCCCGGGCGGGCGGCGGCGCGCAGGCGCTCGGGGCGCTCGGGGCGCTCAGGGCCGGAGGCTGCGTCTCGCCCTCTGCTGTCAGCCGCCCTCGCGGAGCCTCTGGCGCGCGGCGCCTCTTTTGCAGGCTCCCTGCGGCGCTTCAGCTCTCAGCCCCCTGCGCCAGTTATTTCCCTCTCTCTGCGCCTTTCGTTGGGGCTGGGGAGCCCTTACCCAATATGCTTCCTCCTCAACGCTAGAGTGTCCTGCTTGCAGTACAGCTCGCACATGGTGGCGGGGCAGCCGGGCGCTCCCAAGGGTCTCCCCTCTCCGGTGCGCGCGCCTCCTCGCCAGCCCGCGGACTGCCTCCGCAGCTGGCCTTTCCTCCTGTTATCCCGCGTTGGGTCCCTTTGCCCTGGGCTTCGGAGGTCACTGGTGGCATCAACTAGGGAGGGTCATCTCCTTTTTAAGTCTTGCCCTGCCTTTGCCCTTCCCCAAGCCCCACCCTCCTTCTCCCCTCCTCCGCCTGGTGCCTGCTTGGCAAGTCACTGGAGTAGCCACTCATTTGCCACCCACCCCCTGCCCCAAGTCTGACTCCTGTTCCTGCCCTGCCAATGCTCATTTCCCACCCCCATCCCTCTTCCTTCTTCTGTCTCGTCTTTTATTTTCTTAACTTTGCCTTGCCTTCACTTTTCTTCCTTCTCTGCCTGTGAATTCCCTCTTTCTCACTTTCTTTCTTGTTTCTCTTTTTGTGTATCTCAGTATTTTCTTGTAACTATTCAAAGACAGGCGCTCTCTGCAGATATCAGGACTGAACAGTCATCTCCATTCTCACACTGACATATTCCATAACCTGTCACAACTCAACAAAAGTAACAAGTCTTATGCCCTAAGGATAAATGGTGGACTCAGCCTGCTGTTTGTTGGGAGTGGTAAGTACAGTGTTTTGAACATCTGCTTTAACAATAATTGCACTACTAATTTCTCTAGTACTAATCAGATTATAGAACATTCATGTGATTTATCTGGTTAAGCCTGAAAAACAGCCCCGAGGGATGAGCATGAGCGTTACCATCCCATTTAACGTATGGGGAAAGTAAAGTTGTCCCTGTTCCACATTACACATCTACCTGGTGGTGAACTTGGAATTCATTCCTAGGTTTCTTGACTTCCTTTAAGATGATCTTTTTATACTGATCAAATTTGAAATTAAATATGTGGACATAGGGGACCCTAATTAACTATAATATTAAATCATAAATTATTTTAAGAACTAGAGATCATCTGGTTTAACCCTTCTGTTCTGTAGATAAGAACAGTGAGGCACAGGAAAGATAAAATCTTATTCAAGGTCATGCAACTACTTAGCTATAGAATTTAGGTCCTTTCATTCTGTGTTTTGAAAGGCAGCAGAGAAAGCCTAACTTATCTATAACAACACACTTGGTAAATGTTTGCAAATGACGTTTCTCTTGAATAAAGTTGTTAGTTTACATTAACGCACTGCAGGAGTAGCAGAATTGCATTGTCTAAGACAGGCTAAGAAATGGAGTACTATGAGGGACAGCATGTTAATAATTCTAGGGTGGAAGTCACGTTAGAAATTTCATAAAATCCCAACCATGTAATCTTGATGTAGTTCCATACCTAAAAGATGTTGCCAAATGTATGTCTATTTCAAACCACTTAAATCTGGTGAAGTCACAGGTAGTCACTCTTCCTCTATAAAACTCCAGTGGTCCTTTGTTATTCTCAGTGCTTTATAATATGTCCTTTATATAATGCTGGACTGCCCTGGGTTCTAGCTATTTGATCTCATGCTCCTGTCTTTTTGGTCCTTTTGTATTTTTTTTTCACCTGACCTCTCAGTAGAGCTGACCTCTCCTTTCTTCTCGAAACATTTTCTCCTGATTCCTTGACGCCATCACACTTTCCTGATTTTTCTCTTTTCTCACGCAACAGTTAAATGTTGGCTCCTCTGAAAGTAGAGTCCCACGCCCCTTTTTTCCCTCTGCACTCTTTCCTAAGGTGATCCGCAATGATTCCCTTGGATTTAGAACCAATTGATGTGCCAGATTTATATCTCCACCCAGATTTTCCTTCTTCATCCCAGACTCTCCTGTCCACTTCCTTTCTTGAAATCCCCACTTAGAGGTTTCATAAACACTCCAACTGAAGGAGTCCAAAATCAAAGCTTTGATCACCACTCCCAAAACTATTGCTTCCTATAAGCGCCCCCCCCTCCCATCATCAGGCATTTATCCACTCATTTAAAACATATCAAATAATAACAAGTGTTGGAGAGGTTGTGGGGAACAAAGATCCCTCATATACTTCAGATGAAAATGTAAATTGGTACATCCACTATGAAAACCGGTATGGAGGTTCTTCAAAAAATTAAGCATAGAATTACCCTATGACTCAGCAATCCCTCTTCTGAATATTTCCCCAAAAAACTTGAAAACATTTATCTGCAAAAATATATGCACCTAGATGTTCATAGCAGCATTATTCAGGGTGGCTGAGATGTGGAAACAACCAACGTGTCCCTCGATAGATGATCAGATAAAAAAGATATACATATATACCCTGGAATATTACTTAGCCATAAGAAAAGATGAATACTGTCATTTGTGACAAGATGGAAGGATCTTGAGATTATCATACTAAGCGAAATAAGTCAGATAGAAAAAATTGAGAACCATATAATTTCATTTATATGTGGGATATAAAACTGAAAGCAACAAACAAATAAGACAAACAAAAATTCATAGACCCAGACAACAGTTTAGTGATTACCAGAGGGAAGCGGGGGGAGGTAAATAAGAGTAAAGGGGGTCAAATATATGGTAACTTAAGGAAATTTAACCTTGGGTGGTGAACACGCAATCCAATATACATACGATGTATTATTCAATCGTACACTTGAAACATGTAATTTCTTTACTAATGTCACCCCAATAAATCTAACAAAAAATAAAAAGATAAGGGGATGGCTCCATAGTGTAGTGGTTAGCACATCTGCTTTGCATGCAAAAGGTCCTGGGTTCGCACACCAGATGGAGCCAGGGACCATACTCCGGGTGCGCTAGGCCCTGGGTACACACCGGGAGTGTGTGGGAGAGGATGCCCCACCTTCAGAGATCCACTTCTTAAGAGGAAACAGCAACATCCATGGGTCAGGGCTGGAAGTGGGGGGGAGGGATAAAAGAGGGGAAAATATAAAAAAATAAAAAATAAAATAAAACATATCAGATGCTCACTGTATGTCACCGACTATTTCGGTTGCTGGAGAAAAACAGTGAACCCTCCCTCGGTGGCTCATACTCCAGATCTGCTCTGTCCAGTGCATAGCCACTGGCCACAGGTGACTAAGGATTTGCAGCATGGCTAGTCTGAATTGAGATGTGCCGTCAGTGTAAAATACACCATATTTTGAAGACTTAGCACAAAAAAAAATGTGAAACCATTTCATTCATTTTTTATATCAATTATTTGCTAAAATAATATTTTGTATACATTGGATTAAGTAAAATATATCATTAAAATTAATTTTGCCTCTTTTTAATTGGCTGCTAGCAAGTTTAAAATTACATATTTAGTTTGCATTAATTTTCTATTGGACAGCATTATTGTAGATGGGCAGAATAAACAAGTAAACAAAATAACAAGATAATGGCTTAAGTTGCTTTAACTGTGGTGCCTTGAAGGAAATAAACTAAGGGAAATAATCCTAAAGCAGAAAACTGTGTCCTGGATAATTCCTATTTTTTTCTCAGCTCTATCCCAGTGTCAAATTATTTTTAAGCCCTGTGAACTCCACTTCAAAACACATCTTAAATCTATCTACTACTATCCTATCTGCTGCCACCTTATGTAATCCTTCTGCATCTTGCAAAAGCACTCTGTTAACTCATTTTCTTGCTTCCCCTTTTCACTCTTTCCACCCAGTCCAATCAAGTCCTTTCCATTCTTAACACACATCAGTGACATTCAGCTTTCTTCTCCAGCTCATTTTGGGGCCCTCTGCCCCAACCGCCCCTCACCTCCAACACACACCACACTGCCCTCCTTTGTCCTGAATCATTTCAAGGACTTTGCCTTTGCTTAAGTTTCAGTTTAAATGTTCCAGACAGCCTCAGAGAGGTCATTTCTTGACTACTTTCTCTCAATAGTTCTCAGTGAATCAAAAAACCTAACCCGTACCCTATTCTTTTGCCTTAATCCCTTCCTTTGTTTGGTCTTTATCTGTTTTGTTCATCACTGTACCCAGCACTAGCACAGCTCTTGGCATATGATAGACTGATAAATATTTGGTGACAGACTGACTGTAAAAGGAAACATATAAAGACTTAAAACTTTGTTTTTTAAGATGAAAGTTCTTATGAGCCATATAGCCCTTGAAATTGTCCCCTCTGTCTGTGTGATGACTATCAACTTACATTTTTACCATCTCTTTTGGTGAGAAATATTTTACCCATTATCTTTTATAGAAAGCAAGTTACTGTTGCATAAAAGATAATTTCCCCATTGTTTAACTTATTTCACAATGTAAAATATACAACATTAACTAAGTACCGAGGATGGTCTTTAAATAAAGAAAAGACACAATAGTACCAAAATAAAGAAGAAGGAAAGTCAACAGGTAACCTTATACAAACCTTCGTCAAAAAAACAAGTTCTAAGGTAATTTTTGGTATATTTTCTCATGTACTTCTCCATTGCATGACTATTTGGTAAGAGCGGGCGCTGGGTGCCTTTTCCCCTAGAAGTCGACGTTTGCTCAGTTTTGGTCCTGACCCTATTGATTGGCTCACCCTATTGAGTTTGTTCTGACCCGAAGGTCACAGATTTCTCAACTATCTAGACTTGGCTAAACAATCCATACTTGTGCATGACTGGCATGAGAAGGCACAGCCAACCTGAGCCTGAGACAATAAGAATTCTACTCAATAGTTTGATGAGAAAAGTCCAAAATGGCAGGTTTTAAATTCCTCGTCAGCAAGAAATATGCAAAGGGAGTGAACTATATGATCCCAACAACAGAGCTTATTATATAATACTCAAGATAGAATGGGCGAATTTTACTAGTTCCTCACTATTTCCTATTATCCCATCCTGCCCTGACCTGCCCAACCCCTCAAAAGGGACTTGCCTTTTCTGAAAACCATGTACCATATGGGACAAATACTGGGGTGTGATGGTTTGCTGACATGACACATAATATCCAAAGAGGGTCTCCTTTGTCCCTGACAGACCTTACATGACAGTGCAGGTCACATGTCTTAACTTCCCCAGGAGTCCACACCCACTGATGTCAGCATGTGCATATAACTTTGCACATAGCTTCTAGTTCACATCAAGAGGAGCCCAACAGGTCCTCCCATCTCCGGGAGTTCTAAATGAGCCACTCGGCCATACATGATATGTGGGTATATGTTCCTGCTATATACTGATAGCATGCCTATTCCTCTCTTCCCTCCATCCTGAAGTTCCCCACAAAACTAAGTCCATAGGAGTCTTCAAGATGGGATGGGGGACTTCTCAGGAAAGGGGGTGTGGTGGTGGAATAGGTTATATTTTAAATACTGTAGGCTCAACTCAATTCTTAATGGAAAATGTAGCCATCCTGAATGCCACATAAAAACTTAAGGAGCTAACTGATGATACTTGTACTTTGTGATGCACATGTGGACAGGGGTCTAGGATATGCCTTTCATTTCTTTCTAGTGAGTTTATTTCTATTATTGAAGAAGTCTAGAATATGCCACTGTGGCATAAAAATTATTTTGAGTTGTAGGCTTCTGAGAATCAACAGATTCAGGAAGAGTCTTTTTTCCCTGAATTTCCCATATCTGTCTAAAAGCAGAGCCTCCTAAAAGAACTCAGCTGTTATAAACCCTCTCCTTGGAGTTTCACAGCCAGGGATAGAAGACCACTTGAACAAACACTGCGACAAAACTATCATATCTGTCATCTACTCTCTAAGGGCTCATTTATCTTTCCTAAAAGTAATTTGTTTTCTCATATATGCTTTTTCTCCCATCCCCTTGCCCTAACAGATGTCTTACAAAACAAAATTCAACCGAGTACATTTGAAGATCTAGTTAGCTTTATGAAGTGGTTCATGACTCAGGTAGCATTCCATCTAGCAACTAGAAGGGTGCTCCTAGGAGTTACAAAATAGAAGGTTTTTATAGGAAAAGAGGTGAGACTAGAGAACTATTAACAACAACAACAACAAGATTATTTTTAGATCAGGACATCTTGTGGGGTTTTTTTTTGGGGGGGGTGGTTGAGTGGGGGAGAACTGTAAGAGTTTTCATCACGCAGACTGCTTCTTCTTTCTAGGGAGAGGAAAATGGAGAAAATCCACATGACAGATTATCTTACTGGTGTTTGACCAGAAAATTCCAGACTAGTTGATTAAGATTACATTTCTAAGAGAGGTTGAAACTACAATTAGGTGAATTGTTGAATCCAGGTTTATGGTCATGGGCTTCAGCATAAGTGATGACATTTTGGGCCTGTGATTTTCTTCTCAACAGATGGTATGTACACTCCAAATTCTAACTGCCCCTTTGAGTAATCTTTTTCTGAGTGCTTCACCATAAGTGAATAAAATTTTGTTTTTTCTCCTGTTAATCTGTCTTTTGTCAATTTAATTTGTAGGCTCCCAAGTACTGAACCTAAGTGGGTAGAGGAAAAGTTTTTCCTTCCAGACAGTGTCAACTTTCTAGAGTAAAGGTCAACAAATTAAGACTCAAATCAGCTCATCATTGGTTTTTATATGGCTCATTAGCTGAGAATAGTTTTTACATTTTTGAATGGTTAAAAAATCAAATGAAGAATAATATTTTGTAATATATAAAATTAAATAAAATTTAAATTCAAGTGTCCATAAATAAAGTTTTATTGGAACACAGGCTTGCTCATTCATTTATGTGTTGTCTATGACCACCTTCGCTTTGTAACAACAGAGTTGAGTAGTTGTGACCCACAAAGCTGAAAATATTTACTATCTGATCCTTTACAGATAATACGGGTCAGAAAATAAAGTATGCCCACCTCTGATCTTTCTCATTACTATGATTTAGTCTCATTATAGCATTTCTCGGTGCCTCCATTTTTGTTTACCTGTTTTGTTGGTTCCTATAGAATGTAAACGTCCCAAGGGCAGAGAGCTTACAGTCTTGTTCTTCACTGCATGCCCATAGTATCTTACAGGTAACAGTTGCTCACTACAAAGGAGTAGATAATAACAGACAACATTAATTGAGCACTTACTATATGACAGGCACATGTATTAAGTCTTTAATTCTGACAATAACCCTACTGGACAGATATTTGTTATGGGCTGAATTGTGTCCCCCTAAATTCATATGTTGAATTTCTAACCCCTAATACCTCAGAATGTGATTGTATTTGGAGATAGTGTCTCTAAAAATGTAAAATAAAGTCATTAGAGGATCATATCCAATATGACTGGTGTCCATATAAAAAAGGGAGATTAAGATATGGATATACAGAGAGGAAAGAACATGTGAGGACACAGTGAGAAGTCAGCCAGCCACCTGAAGAAACTAACGCTGCCAACACCTTGATCTCAAGACTCTTTGCCTCTGGAATTTTGAGAAAATAAATTCCTGTTGTCTAAGCCATCCAATCTGTGCTATTTTGTTATGTCAGTCCTAGGAAACATACACCATTATTATTTCCCTTTTCAGATGAGAAAACTGAAGAACAAAAAGATTAAGTAGCTTCTCCAGTTAACAAGTAAAAGACCCAGGATTTGAACAGAAGGAATCTGATTCTCAACCCTGCTCTCTTAACCACTGTGCTATGCTGCCTCTCTGTGGATGAAGTGAGAAGATAACTACAAAAAGACTACAAAAAGCTTCCTAATCCAGCTGGATAATTTGTAACTAGGCCAATGCCAAAAGAATTTTCTAAGGATAGAATCCATGTAAGGTCTTGAGATTTTCCCCTGGAGGAGCTGGCAGAGGTTGGGGGCAAGTAACAAAATCTCCAGTTGAACAACTGATGGGCTGGAGAGGTGTCCCTAAATTTTGCTGGAATTTTACAGGGTGTAGAACTAGGCTGAAGCTCCATTCCGTTGCTCTCCATTCTAGCTGTTCCAGGTAGTTTCGCAGTCATGGAATGACAGCTATACATCTACCAATGCTCCAAAAAATTCATATTTCGAGAAACACACTTTAAAAACCCCATTAACTTATATAGTTTAAATGTTGGAAATGTTATAGCCAAGGTGCTTTCAGTTCTAAGAAGAAAAAGCATTAATTACGTGAACTAAGAAATTGCACCTGGGTCCTCCACTGGTTGGGGTTATAAAAAGCACAATCTCTAGAAGAACCGATTTATTTTACAAGGGAAAGGAAGGTATGTCTCCTAGTGTACTCTGCAGGGTAGCACTGGACAAACTTGCCTAATGCAAAGAATCACCTAGAAAGCTTGTTTAAAGTACAGGTCCCCTCGCCTGGCCCCAGGCCCACCAAAATGGAATCCCACTCTGCAGTGGGAGCCTGGGAATCTGTAGTTTAATAAACTTCACAGATACCTATCATCAGGCAATTTTGAGAAACATTTTAGTAGGAGATAAATTACATCTATGGTGTGATTTCAACATATCTCTGTTATTCCTCTTCTAAGATATCACCATCTCTTGCCTGAATTATAACAATGGCCCCTTAATTACGGCTCCAGGCTTCCTCTTGGGTCCCCTCCAGTGTCATCCTCAGAGCCGCCAGAGTCACACATTTAATATGAAACTGGATCATCCACCCTCCTGTGAATACTGGGTAATAATTTCCCACTCTCCTTAGGAATAAAGTCCACGATTCTGAACAAGGCCTGCAAGCCCCGTGTCCTTCAGCCCCACCTCTTGCCCTCTCCCTCATGTTTGCTCAGTGCACGCACACTGGCCCTCCTCTGAGCTGCCTCACCCGGGTCCTCAGTATGAAGCTCTCCTGGCACCCACCTTACTCCTACCTCTCCCATTTCACTCAGCCTCAATGATGTTATCTCATGGTGGCCTCTCCATGCTGTAGGAAAGCAACTCCAGCTAGCCAATCTTGGTTTAGGATTTTCATAACGTCCCATGCTTTCCCTTTGTAGCACTTGTCACAATAGTAACTAATTAACAAATTCACTGTGTCATTATGTGTTTAAAGCCAATTTTTTCCTGCTAGGATTCCATAGGCCAGAAACTGGGTTGGGCCTTTTTCCACTCTATCCCTCCTGGTAGTCCAGATCCTGGCATATAGTAGTTACTCAATAAATATTTTAAAAATAAATATCAAATGTAGTAACTAGTATAGCAATCACAGCTACAAAGTATTGCCCTTCCCCACCCTGTGGTTGGCATATGCCAGGTGCTTTGACTTAACATGTCTCCAATTTTCATACCAGCAAGGTAGATATTATTATCTTCCTTTTCAGAGAAGAAAATTGAGACTCAGAAGGCCAAACAAATTGCTCAAAGCCACAGAACTGCTTTGGAGTAGAGTCAGGACAAGATCTAAAGTTCGTGTCCCTTCTATTCTGACCAACACTTATACTACCTGCCATAGTTACCTGCCATAGTTACCTGCCAACCCTCTTCTCAAAACTTCTTTCTTAGGAATTTTATGTTAATTTTGTTCTTCATACTGTCAAGTTGGTCTCTGCTAACATAGGGTTAAGACAGCTTCTTGAAAGTTTGGCTGAGACTGAGCATCAGCTGCTTTTCCTGGAGAAAGTCTGAGAGTCACAGTCAAACCCCCTCCCCCCTCGAAAATATTTAAAAGCCCTCAATGAATCAGCATTCAACTGATATGTTAGCTCTCTTTTATGTGAAAAAGTCCAGAAATGTCAGTCTCTTTAGGTGACTACTAGAGAACTAATGGGTGACACCGCAAGAATAAACATGGAACACAGGTATTCCAGTGTCCTTGGGCAGGAGCCAGGAAACAGCCTCAGGGGAACCGGCTGGCTTCAGGAGCCACATACGTGGCTGCCAAGTGCTTGGCTGATGAGGTCCCTTTCTTCCAGGCTTGCCTCTGAGACTGAGAGATACCAAGGCAGGCCCGTAGCAGCCAAAGTTATACAATACGTATGATCAGTTTTTTAAAATGGAAGTAAAGTAGTGTTTAATTTGATACTACATGTTTGATATTATGAACTTTTAAAAAGTTAAGTGTACCAAGATTTTCATGACATTCTGTTGGTGTAGCTTTGAAATTACTCCCAGTCCATTGTTTTCTGATTGTACAGCTTTCTGGCAGGTTTTGCAATAGGGGCTGCTGCTACTGTAAAAGCCAGAGTCATGCCTCCTCTGAGAAGGAGAGCTCCCTTGGAAAGCAAAATGCTCTGCGAAGGTTTCTGAGTGAGATATCATACGTCTCAAACAGAGTCTTGGATAGGAGGGGTCATGAGACTGAACTGCTCTGCCTGGGAAAGGGGACGAATTCTTGTTCTGGAGATGAAGGCAACACGTTTAAGAGAAGACAGGGAGAGAGAACAGGAAGAAGAGAGATGCGAGCATCATAAGGGGCAGCTGGGGCTCGTGTGGATGAAAATGTCAAGGGGAACGGGGCTGTCTGGTCCATACACACCATGTTTACCCTAGGATGGCTGTGGAAATCAGGAGAAGAGGGTGAATTTCATAAACGAGTCCACAGTGAAGAGTGGGGACTAGGGTTCAGCAGAGGCAGGAGACGGGAGCAGAGATGGGCGGAAGGAAACAGTGCCTTAACCAGTCCTGGGACTTCTCCCACGAAATACACAGGTGTTTATAAACACTACTTCCTATGCACTGAGGGGCAGGCAAGCCCCAGTTGACATTGGGATGTAACTGTAGAGTTTGTCTCCCTGTCTCTTATCTTCATTTTTGGCATCTTTCTTATGTATTTCATTCTTTTTAAAATTTATTTTTCAATTACAATTGATGTACAATATTATATTAGTTTCAGGTGTACAACATAGTAATTAGACATTCATGTACCTTACGAAGTGATTACGCTGATAAGTCTAGAAATGATCTAACACCACACATAATTATTACAATATTATTGACTATATTCTCTATGGGATTTCTTTTCCTTTTAGGGAAACTGGTGGAAGGAACAGAGTTTCGGAGATAGATTGACCTGAATCTGAACCTGAGCTCTGTTTCAACTGCTTAACCCATTTGAGTCACAACTTTCTTAGCCAAAGAAAGAATCTCAGGATTATGGGGAGGTTTAAGTTAAGTGACATCATATATTGGTTAGAGTTCAGGTTCTGGATTCAGACTGCTTGATTCAAATCCTGGCTCCACTGTCTGCTGGCTGTATGATTTTTGGGTAAGTTATTCAACCTCCTTTTATAGAAAATAGGGAAAATAGTAAGCCATTGGGAGGATCAACTGAAATAACATGGTAAAGCACTTAGAACAGTGCCTGGCATCATTACGGCAAGCGTTTAATTAGCGTTAGCCATTGTTGTTGTTAATATTTATGTTAAATATATATTAAAAAGTTTGGTCTTTGTAGGACACGAATAAACAACCTTTGCTGTTTAATTTTATAGAAATAAGATCTGGAAATTTCCATGCTACTGACACCTCTTTTTCCCAGAGGAATGAGCTAAAAGAAAATCAGTCGATCATATACATCAGTTATGAAGGTTCATTGAAGCTTAGAACATCTCTCTCCTCATTTCATCCTTTATAAAGACCTCTGGCTAAAGGAGTTTAAAATGCTATTGACATTTAAGTATATTTTATTTGAAAAAAAATGCTGTCAGTTGTAGGAAATTTACCGTTTTTCACTGAACTTCAACAACCTTGTAACTTGAATTGCTAGTGTTCACTCTATGCCTATGAAGAGTGTGTGCTGCTTTTAATGTTCCTGTTTTCTCACATTTATTTTCCTATTGTTGCTTTAGAAATTTAAATTAAGATTCAGATTTTGAAAGTATACTAAATTAAAAAAAAATTTTTTTAAGCAAGTACTGAAAAGGAAAATGCTTTCCAGCTCCTGCGTCTGGGGAGCAGCTGTTAGTGCTGGGATTGACAGCTCCTACCCCCACCCCACCCCCCACCCCCAGTGATGTAGCTTAGCTTCAGGGTACAGTCTGGACTTTACTGGTGGAGGGTCTGGGTTCAAGGCATGGCTCTGAGCTTATGCCTATGTCTTGATCAAATCATTTGTTTTTTCTCTTTGGTTTCCTCAGGTAAAATAGGATAACTGACTGGGATGAGGGAGGGTAAATAAATTATCTATATAGTCCTGACATATGGCAAATACTTGGTGAGTGATGGTTCTTAATGTTAACTTGCTAGGATACTTTGGTGAATTATTTCAGACACAAAAACAGACTCCTTCTTATCCCCACTTCAGGAAATAATGAAATCTAGTAGTTCAGAAATTCCAGGAAGGGTTTAGTGCTGGCAGTTGATTGTATTCTCGGTCCTGAAAAGACACCACTGTACCTGTTCTAATCTTGAATTAAAATAGTTCTGACTCTCCTGATAGTAGCCCTGTTGACTCCTTATGACTTGGCAGCTTTGGCTCTCATGAGAGATCTTGTCAGACATCCTCCTGGAGCTGGGTTCTAGTCTTGTTGAGGAAAATTTCCAGGTCCAAGAGACCAGAGGAAGAAGCTGACAACTCTATCAGTAAATTAAGAGTTTATTAAGGGCAGGTGCTTAGGGGTTGTATAGGACAGGGCAGAATGGATAGGGTGTTACCTGCCCCAGATAAGGGGAAAATGTCTCTCCTGTTTGCCTGGGGCAAGGCAATGTCTTGTTCTAAGAACCAGCGCAAACTAGCACGCTGTGGGGCATAGGGGTGGGGTTGATCAGAAGAAGGTTTCTGAGAGGACTCTGTTCTGCCCCAGAGCTAGCTGGTAGGGGCTTCAACGCTCAGGCAGCAGCTACATCACGGAATATACCTTCCCTCCGTGAGTCCTCATCCTCATTTTCTACAGGGACTTATAGCCAGGCATTTCACTTCCCTGAGCTTATTTTTATAGATTTAGAAGGCATTGTAAGTGCAAAATGATTTTTAAATTAAAAAATGTTCGAAAAATAGATTGTTTTATGTTATGTTGATAGTAATAATAATAGTAGTAAGTCCTTGGGGCTTGCCTAGAGCTCTTTTTTTTTTCCTTCTTTTAGTCATGATGCAGATGATCTTAGGCATCACATTCTTTTCTTTTTACAGTTTTGGTAATATTTTTTACCTTTAATTTGGATAATGTAAAAGTGTAGAAGGGACTTCTTTTAAGGCAATATATGTATTATAGATCCTTGATTTCAAGCTCAGAAATGAATGAAAATACACTTTTCTTTATTTCCAAATGTCTGTTCTTTTTGGAATTCTTGACCTGCTTTCTCATTTGTGCCTTGGTAAACACACCTAGTAGAGGCCCAGGGAGAAAGTACACTCTGTTCTCCTTTGTCAGCACGCTCTCTTTCCCTGAGTGTTCAGGAGTTCAAGTGAGACCATCAGCTGCTCCATATGCTGGAAACTGCCTCTTTGAATCCCTCTGACAGAGGGTCCTCCAGGGTCCAGAGCCCCCCTGGTTGTAGGGACCATCCCTGGGACTCTAGTCCACTCCGGAACAGGTCCCTGCTCTGCCTCTACTATCAGTAATGTGAGTATTTCTAGCCCTTTCTCATATAAAACATTTTTATATAAAAGGCTCATATGCAGAAACAAACTCATTTGCAAGCATACCAGTCAGAAACTGATATTCTAAACTCCAGTCAGAATATCCTCACTTGCTAAGAAAAGCCTGATTCAGGGCTTAAAAACCATGACAATAATATGAAAACACTTTTCTGTTTACTATCCATGAGTTCAAGAACTGTTTTATATTTCTTCTTGGTTTTCCCCGCAACACTTTTCTTTTTTGCATCACCATTATAGAATTTGTTCCTGCTCCAGGGGTGTTCCAATGAGTTGGTTTTGTTTATATAGATTGTCAATACCTTGAGGGCAGGAGCCTAGTTTTGTTATCTTATCCCAGTGCTTTGCATATGTTATGTGCTACAGTGTTTTTCACTTGAATAAAATGTGGGAGTGGCAAATAGATTGGAAAAGATAGAAAAAGAAAAATAGCAAATTAATTTCAGATTTTAACACGATCATTTTATATTAATTAAAACTTTGGACTTGCTATCAATTCAATAAAGGTGACTTTGTAAAATGTAATATTACTCTTTTAAAAAGCACTTTGAAAAACCAAAACTTTGTTGGCACTCAGACAAGTTCTTTCTGCCAGTTTATAAATAGGTGGGCCTCTCTGGGACTAATATTTTGTTTGCAGCTTATTTTTTTTAATTGAAAGATAAATCTTTATGTTATTCAGTTCTCAGATTTGTGGATTTTATCAAATACACATCTTACCTTGGATTTACTGGAAAAACCTGCTAGTTGTATATGTCAGACTTCATTCTAATCTCTGTGACATTTAAATTTGGCAGTTGCAGAAACATTTGGTTTGCTTATTTGTTTGCTGTTTGGTTTTCTTAAAACAGAAGGACATTATCTGAGAGATAAGATGTATATCCAAGGGAAGTACTTTTCACTTAAGTGAATTAGTTTTGGGGTCACTAACACAACCAGAAGGACTTACAGCTATAATTTTTTATCCTGTGTGAGCTTGTAACACAACTGGACTAAAGGGCATTTAAGGACACAACTTTTCTGGGCATTCAGGGTCTGCCCTCTATTGGTAAGATGTGTTGTAAAAAAATGCCTTTGTCCTCCAAAATTCTGCACTAGGTTGAAACAAATATTATTGATTAGGCATAGGGTTTATGGGAAGTCAGGCATGAACAAGATAAAAGACTCTACAAACTCAAAATTGGGTTATAATTTTTTCTTAGTCTGGGACTTGTAGTTAATGCAGAAAGATAGATTGGGGGAATGCTAAAGAAAAATAGGCACATTATCGACAATTTTAAGTTTCACAATTAGAAGAATATTTACTTTGAAATTTTGAATCAAATAAGTGATTGGACACCAGGCTTAAGGTCTGCTCCATTTTCCTCCATGTACCCAACACACTATTTAACTTTACATAAATATATCTTGATTCTTTTTGTATACCACTTAATCCCTGACAGTAAGTTAGTTACTAATGAGACTCTTGTTAGTTACTAATGAGACTCTAAATATTTTGAGACAAAAATTTTTGGTTCATTGGAGAATACTATTAATTTAAGGGTTTCTAATTTACAATAATGAAATTACAACTTTACAAAGCAATGAAACTTATAATATAATGTCATTAAAAACTAATGCTTAATGGGACTATTAAGCCAAAATAATAGTGAAAAATATTAAGAATATAGACTATTTTGCATTCTTTTAAATCACTTATGTGATCTTCTCTTTTACATTAAAAATTAATATACGTAAGAAGTCTTGGGGAAGGAAAACACATTTTAATATATTACTTCTATGGTGTAAATGTACATGAGTAGGCTCTGGATCGTAAGGGGGTTTACCCATTGACATTTTCATAATTTAAAAACTGTTTTAGGTGATTGCTATTCGAAGTTGCAAGTTTTCCACCTCTTTGTCCCGTTGTTTGGCTTGTAGACTTTAAAGCAGTCTAAAGTATAAGTAAATTTCTGTGTTAGCTATATAAAAATGTTTTTAATAAGCAACCTCAAAGGATACCGAAACCCAAGTTTCTTTATTACGAAGCTCTCTCTTTTTAAAAAGCATCCAGAAGAAAACAAATAATGTGCTATTTGTCAAACCCTTTATTTCTAAGTATCAGCATCATTCCTAGAAAATTACTCAAATGTCGCAGCAGTTTTCTGGGAGTCATGATTTTCAGGGTAGAAAACAAAGTTCCCTGGGCAATACCTGTCATATCTGTATTCTACTTACTTTTTTTCTATCCTGTCCACCTGTTATGGATTGAATCATGTCCCCCTCAAAAGAGGTTGCAGTCAGTCCTAACCCCCATTTCCTGTGAACGTGATCTTATTTGGAAATAGGATCTTTGCAGATGATCAAGTTAAGATGGGGTCGTTAGGGTGAACCCTAATCTAACATGACTGACTCCCTATATAAAGGAGAAATTTGGTCACAGAGACAGACAGTAGAGACAGAAGACCATGTGAAGACACAAGAACAGTATTTACCAGCCAAAGAATACCTGAGGCTACCAGAAACTAGGAACCCCTTGAAATTGTCAAGATGCCAGTTTTCTGTTTATGTGTTTACTTTGTGGTTCCCTGCATGCACTCCAACATCCATTCACACCTTTTACCTACCATTTCTCCACTTGTCTATGAACTGGATTTTGGTTTTCTGAAAGTCTGAATGTTGCATTCATTAGCATCCTCCAATATACTGCAAGTAATTCTTACATTTCTCTGACATGATGTTGCTTTTCCCCAAGAGGATTCTGCTTGCTTAAATTTTATGTGTGAAGGTGTCCTCAGCACTTCAGAAGACAAGTTCAGTATGAACTAAACATACAATTATCATTTGGAGATGCTATACAGGAAAGTGCTCGGAAGCATGGAGTACCATTAAATGGAAGCTTTAATTGTAATTCCCAAGTTCACATGATACACTGAAGTTACTTGTGTACTTTGAGTTGTCTCTCCTCCTTCACTGTGAAAGGGCTGATTGATTGAGGAGAATCCAAGGGTAATTCTATCATCAAATGTTCTTACTTAAAATATTTTATATATTAAGAAAATCTATTCTGATTATCCATCTTTTTCTAAGGGACCCCTTTTCATTATCTGAGTCATGTCTCAATGACAAAAATTAGTGATTTTAGTGTCAATGGTTGAATATTCTCAGAGTGTAGTAAATATAACAAAAACAGCACCTTAATTGTGTAATGAGACTTGTTATTCATTTTTTCTTTCTCACTTTTAACCTTGCATATTTTGGAATATGAATCAGTTGCTTCTACACTGCAGAGTTGGTTCTTGCTGTGTTTCCCGCTGTTCTGAGACCCAGAAGCACACAAATATATATATTTAATGTAATATTATAATTTGTATACATGTATATTTACGTATCTTACATGTATATTTACATATATGCATGCATTTGATATTTTGATCCAGAGTTACATTTGAAGTTTGTGTCAGTTCAACCACTATAATTAGCTTCTTCCTGCTCTCAGATTTACTCTGACAAAGAAAGATATATTATATGGCAGGAATGTTATGGCTAGTTTTTGGAAACGGGAGACTCATCAAGAGATAGTGATCCAATTTATTAAAAGATTCGATACATGTACTGAAGGAGATAGATAGAAAACATTTTTAGCAAGTATCATGATTCTTAATTTTAGTTCTGGTCTTAGAGAGGAGGGGAAAGTTCATCCTCTGGTTCCTACATGGAACAGCTCCAGATAGTGGCTTCAGATATTCAAGAGACATGGGTGGATTTGTAGCCTCCTCCCATGAATCCAGCCACAGGCCTTTTGAGCAGTCTTGAGTTGTAGAGTGAGAAATGGACTTGGTTTGGCCAACATTCTTCCTTTGTGCCAAATTGTACCTCAACTCATATTCTGGCTCTCCTACTTTCTAGCTGTGTGAGCTTCGGGGAATTGCTTAACTTTTCTGAGTTTTAGTTTTCTAATGTGTAAAATGAGAACAATAAAGTATCTGAATCACAGAGTGGTTGTGAGGATTAAACGAGATGATATATGTGATGGCTTAGCATAATGGTATGTAGTAAGCACTCATTAAATGACATGTATTACTATTACCTCTTTATCTGTCTAGATCTCGAATTCCTTTGTGTCTCATTTTCACAGTTTGGGAGCAGCCCTCTGAGACTGTTAAGCTGAACTGACAGATTAGCATTTGATCACAGTGTCCATAATCATAGAGCCAAGGGATCAGTTAGGTTAGGACATGTTGGTGGATCACTTAAATCTATGCCACTGTCCCCAAAGCACCTTGAACGAGAACCTTTTCTTGTTTCATTGAAAACCAATCAGTGGTATTAAAAAACAGCTCAAATGCATGTGAGTAAGAGACATCACTTCTGTAGGGGAAACATCACTAGAGCCACTCATTGACTCTTGCTGTGCTTCAGTGAGAGCTAGATTTTAGTCCAAATGTAGAGATATTTAAGAGAACACAACTGTACACTGAGTTGCTAGGGAGTTATGTGACAGAAGAAAGTGTTACAGTTATCTGTAGCAATGTTTTTATGAATTAACCTTTATTGAGTATGAATAAAATCTTGCACTATTAAACTTAACCAGAAAAAGCCCAGTTCATGAAAAGCCCATTACCCTAATCTAGGTTAATATTATAGCATGACATGTAGTGCCAGGCTTGGAACACAAAAGTCCAAGGTTATATACATGTTCTGGCATGTGCAACTGCTTGAGAAAGACACTTGGAGTTCTATCTTGTCCAGCTGTTTGACTAGACTGCAACACATGGGTGAAAAGGTAGCAAAATGCCTCTGCTTCAGTGGTTCTCTATTCAGCTGCCTTTTGATGACCTTCTAATTGTTTATTCCTGAGAGTTCCAGGTATTTCTCCTGTCAGTAGTTAACTATATGTACACAAGGAAAGTTGCTAAGTGTCTTGAAAGGTGATGACATTCAGTATTTTTTTAACTTAAGTTATTAAAAGAAAATTACTAGCAGAATTATTTACAATAACAAAGATACAGAAATACCCTAAGTGTCCATCTGTCAACAGGTGAATGGATAAAGAAAAAGTGAGACACACACACAGGATGGAATATTATTCAGCCATGAGAAAGAAGACAATCCTGTCATTTACAACAACATAGATGAACCTGGAGGACAGTGAGCTAATTGAAGTAAGCCAGATACAGAAAGACAAATACTTCATGATCTCATTTATATGTGAACTCTAAAAAATGTTAAATTCTTAAAAGCAGAAAATAGAATGGTGGTTTCCAGGGTCTGGGGAGTAGTGAAGATGGGGAGCTATTGGTCAAAGGGTACAAAGTTTCAGTTATGTTAAGATGAGTAAGTTCTGGAGGTCTAATGTATAGACTGGTGACTATAGTTAATACTATATTGTATGCTTGAAATTTGCTAACAGAGTAGATCTCAAGTATTCTCACTGTACACATGAATGGTAACTATGTAAAGTGATGAATATGATAATTAGCTCAATTGTGGTAATTATTTTATAATTTATGCATATCAACGTATACTTTACATATACATACAATTTTTGTCAGTTTTACCTCAGTTAAGCTGGGGACTGAAAAGAAGAAAACAATCTATCTTATTATCTTATTAGCTTTTCTATCAGAATTGGTGCTTAGGCCTGTATATATGGTGTACACAGATGATTTTGTGACAGTAAAATCCTTTAGGTCTTAAGAACAAATGTCTTTTTAAATACAGAACAGAACCTAATCACTGCAAACTTTCCACTAAGATAGTAGCTACTGGTTTACTGATTATTAACTCTGGGCCAGGCTCTGACCTAAGCCTATATGTATTGACTTAATAAATATATGCATTAACTTGCCATCTCGAGGTCGATACTTTTATCATTCCCATTTTACAAATTAGGAAATTGAGGCCCCCTGAGGTTAGATAACTTACCTTAGTAAGTGGTCAAACAGGAATTCAAAACAGGCCATTTAGCTCTAGTAACTGAGGTTTTTTTTTTTTTTTTAAGCAACAAATTAAGGCTGCTATTTTTTCCCCCAGTCTGACTTCTCTGTTTCTATTTAAATTAAAAATTTAAAAAAATTAATTTTTAAAATTTGCTTTAATGGAGTTTAGGTTGGGGATATATTTAGTTTAGGTTAAATGGAATATATTTATGTGGTTTTCAGGCCAAATTAAATATAGTTATTAATAATCATCCTGATAAGGAGTGACTTTCAAGAATACTTTCAAGAATGTGTGTTAAAAATAGAATGTTTTTCAAGCTGTTAATTAATGAAAAATCTTAATTTTCTGGACTTCTTGACATTTGTGTTATTTGCCAGTTTTAGATTAATATATTATGTTCTTTTTTCACTGTAATTATTAAAATTCATAGCTATTTTTATATTTATAATGTTGCATTCTTTTCCTTTAAGGGGGATCCAAAATTATACAAGCTTTTGGGTTCTACAATACTTGAATCCATTCCTGTCTTTCTTTTCTTTAATTTGTCCAAACCTGTCAAAAATTTCTGAGTTTCTCCTCTACTTTCCCCTACTGAGACCTGCCTGAAAAGTGGGTAGCTTTGTTCTTCATTTATTCTATTTTCAACCTATAGAACAGGGCAAAAGTTAATGCCATGTTTTCTTTGGGTTTGGCATTTTGAAGCTCAAAACATGAATGAGTTGTTGTGTGGTAGGAGGTCATATTCCTTAGAAAGGGACTTAGGCTTCATTCAGTCTTTAGTTGGGGGAAGGGGGCAATAAGTAGGTATGGAGATGATAAAGGGGGAGATGATGGCTATGAGCTCTTGGACTTTATGGAAGTCTGTTTGAACAATAGTTACTCTGAGTGTTGGATAAAGGGAGGTAACACTTCTTTCCTGTCTTTAAAACAATCATGCATTCAGGACAAAGAAATATTGACAATGTGGTCTTGGGAATTGGGAACACCAGAAGTTGGTTTTGTTGAACATTTTCAGAAATAACTAGGAAACCAAGATAGTACAGTGAAGTTTCAAGTCTATGGTCTACGGTGTCATCAAAATCTTCTGGGAATTAAAAGATGATGTTGAACTACAGGAAGACCCTCCAGAATCCCAAAATTGTCAAAATGATGCCAGTTTACCTTAGCTCCAGCCAGGATGAGGTCAGGTGAGTGAGGCTGACTAGCTCAAAGGGGCGAAGAGGTTCAGTCTTGAAGTCATATCGTCATAACATTATGTCTGAAATGGTTAAAGCTTCCAGAAAATAAGAGTTGTGAAGGGATTCCATAATAAAAGCTGAGAATCCCACAATGTATGGAATTTTATGAGCAAATTCTTGGAGCTCAAAATAAGTGACTTTCAGGTTGATGAAATTATGTATTGCTTCACATAATGGATAGATTTTGAGGATTTTGCATGTGAAC
The DNA here is from genome assembly GCA_028627145.1 of Eidolon dupreanum. Lineage (NCBI taxonomy): Eukaryota > Metazoa > Chordata > Mammalia > Chiroptera > Pteropodidae > Eidolon > Eidolon dupreanum. The sequence continues at coordinate 68,670,324 of CM053513.1, forward strand.
AATGTGGAGTAAGACAGAGCTATACATGTTAAAAAAAAAAATCTCTGAGTACATATAAAAATCCTCCTTTTGCTACTCCCAAGGATTTTAAGATGCCTAGGAGGAATTGGAAATTCAAAGTGATATGGAGGTCCTCTAGTCTTTCAGATAAGCAGTTGTGCAATTGTGTCAGAAAACTTCAAGTTTTCCATTCAAAGAGACAAAAATCTGTTTTTGGAAGCAGAGAGACTTGGTTTTGAATCTGGGCTCAGCCACTTACTATCTCTGTATTCTTGAGAAAAATCACTTAACCTCTTTTAATTTCAGTTTCTTTGTCTCTAGCATGGACATGAGAATCCTTTTCTCCACAGACTCACAAGGTGTTGTCCGGATGAAATAAGATAACATACATAGGACCTAACACATTCAGTAAATGGTACAATTTATGAACTCACTTGTACCTATAATTTTTTAAAGTATTGGTTATAAATAAAATAAGAGAAAATGTGTATGTAGTTTTACATGTGAACATTTTCATCTGAAGCAGTTGAAGCACTTCTGGAGATTTCATGACCTTGATTTATTCATTGCGTATGAAGGCATATGATGGCAGGAGCCCTTCATATACCTCCATCCTACCACTGCCCCCATAAGTAGTTACAAATCTTGAATAGATGGCATTAGAATTTACCGTGAAGTAGCAAGACCAGTCCATGAAACCTTGCAAAATTACTTTCATCAACAAATTTCAGCTTTGGAATTTTCCATATAAAAGCTAATTCTAGTCTTCCTTGGAATTTTTAAATAGCTCAGCAAGCATTTGAGACCTGATATAAACAAGAAAACCATTTGCTTAGGAGGAAATAAATTGCCTTAGACACTTGCAAAACTCACTCATTGCTCTCACTACTTTTAGTATTTTGGGGCCAACCTACCTAGTCAAATGCTGCACAAAAGCTTTTTCTGAAATTCACATCTTTAGGTAGGTACTTTTATCATTCCCCTTTTATAAATTAGGAAATCAAGGCCCACCTGAGGTTAGATAACTTGCTTTTAGTAAGTGGTGAAATAGGGCTTCAAAACAGGCCACTTAGTTGCAGCAACTGAGTTCTCAAACACTTCTACATGTCTTTCAAATGCTGAGAAAGACTTTGCAAACATCAATCGAGAATATTCTAGAAATAATTTATTCCTTATTTTATTTTTTGAAAGTAACGAGCTTACTCAGAAGAAAATGATGAAATTTAGAATGTTTTTTTTTTTCTTTTTCTTTTTTTCCCGATAAAAACTTCTCACAGAAATGCATGTTAGGCCTTTGGAACACTGTGTGCTTTCTGGAGTTTTCATGCTCTATTTCTTGGTGATAGGACAATGTTCTAAGGGCGAGAAGATTCTGGTTCTATGCTCTGCTAGTAACACCTGTTTCATCCTGGCTATGCAACTCTTCCTCTTTAAATCTTTTTCTCAAGTGAAATATTAATATACTATTATTCATCTTACATAGTCATTGGGAGAATCAGATATAATCAATAGGGAAGTGACTCGAAAGTACAAAATGCTATGGAATAAGAAGTGGCATCACTATTGCTTATTGTCACTTGTCACATATGGATGGAATCATGCCATTTCAGAACTGGAAGAAACTGTAGTGGCATCGAGCACCATAGTGGTAGAGCTGAAAGTGGTGGAGCTGTCCAGAGCTGTAACACTTGTCTTGCATTAAAATCTTCGCTCTGTCACTTATTTACTGGACAAACTGTGGTCCAGCTTCTCTGAGTCTCAGCTTTTTTATTTATAAAAGAGAATAATATTTACTTTTCAATGTTATGAGAATTCAGTGTGATAATATGTAACAGTAATATCCTGTCACATGCTCTCTCAGGAAATCCTAAATAACCTAAAACAAAACAAAGCAAAACAAACTCCAGCTTTCCAGTTGAAATCAATATAAGCGACAAAATCACACATCGTAGTATTTTGAAGAGAAACCGGTTGATAAATATTTAAGTATTAATACAATGAAAAATTTCAAGTATTTTTACTAGTATAGCATGTAAAAAGTATGTGATATGAATAGCATCTTTATTTTATCAAAAATATCGATTGACTATTGATAATTTTTAGATAAATATCATTTACTATTAATAATTTTAGAAGATGCCAATACCACAAAATACAATAATATATATAGTTTGTTTATTTACACACACAATGAAATAATCTGTGAATAAGGGCAGTGTGGTAGGCAGAATAATGACCCACCCCAAAGATGTCCATCTCCAAACCCCAGTAACCTGTGAATATGTTATGCTATGTGCCAAAAGGGAACGAAGATCGCAGAAAAATAAGTTTGCTAATCAGCTGACTTTAAAATAGGGAGATTATCAATGTAATCACAAGGATCCTTAAAAGAGGAAGAGAGAGGCAGAAGAGGAAGAACCAGAAAGATGGTGGCATCAGGAAGACAAGCTGGGAAAGGCAAGAATGCCGATTCTCCCCTAAGAGCTCCAGAGGGGAGTGCTGCCCTACCAACACCTGATTGTAGCCCAGTGGGATCCATTTTGAACTTCAGAACTATGGAACTATTAAGTAATACATTTCTGTTGTTTCAAGCCACTAATTTTGGTAACCTGTTACAGCAGCCATAGAAAACTTATACAGTCAGTTCTGTTTCTTTTCAACTCTAATCTTATTTTTTTCTTTTTTAATTACATTGGCTGAGATTTTTAATGCAATATTTAATAGGAGCAGTGATATTAAATATCCTTTTCTTGTTCTCAACTTTAAACGAAATGTTTTTCTTTGCTGTTAAAAAAGATGTTTGTAGACTGTTGTGATGGTTTCATAGGTGTATACCTATCTCTAAACTCATCAAGTTGCATACATTAAATATATATAGCATTTGTATGTCAACCATATCTCGATAAAGTAATTTTAAAAAAGGAAAGATGTTTGCTGTAGGTTTTTTAAAACATTTATATTATATTTATATCATACCTATATCATACCTATATCGTACCTATATCAAATTAAGGAAACTACTTCATTTTAGTTTTTATCAGGAATACCTATTGAATTGTATCAAATTATATTTTAATTATATTTAATTTCCTTTTTCTTATATCTTCACTACATTTTTTTCTATCAAAACATAACTTAATTAGGCTCCCCACCTCTTTCTTATATATTTGGGAAAGGGGACGAGTCAGAGAGGAAGGTAATCTTTCAAAATTAATGAATCCTTTAGTCCTAAAAGTATAAAAGTTATTTGTACTTTGGTGGCATTCTCAGAGCAACAACAAAATTGCTAGATGAATTAAAGAAGTGATAACTAATTATGGCAGCAAGTTATGGACAGTAAATTATGGGCAGTAAATTTTAAACAGCAAGTAATATAAAATATGTGGCTAAAATCACTTAAGGATAAATTATCTTGTCAAATACCTTTACCCACTTTTTCACTTGCTTTTGTTTATGTTTGTTTTTATTTTCTGAAGGTAGACAGAATAGTCCAGGGTACTCCACAGTTATTCGATACCTAAATGGCTATGATATTTGATACTTTGTCCATCTATCAAACATTTTAGCCACAGGTGAAATCAACAACTATTCCTTCTACAGTCTCATCTTTTTAGTATTCCAATCTTCTCAGTCAGTGGCTTGATATATTATTGGTTCAATATAAATGTGGCTCAGCTTCTTTCCTTCTCATATTCCTACCTCACCTTTAAGTTGCAAGTCAGCTCATAAAATAGCAAGAAAAGTTTGATTTTAGTTGATTGCCTATTATGTACTCTGCTAAAAAAAAAAAACATTTCCCAAATGGGATTTTTATCATTCTTGGACCTTGTCATTGCCCTAGAATGATGGTTTTGAGTCAATACTAAAATCAGGTTCCATTTGAAGCTAAGAAGTCAACCCTATATTTAGGGTGGAGTTATGAGAGGGTAGCAATGGAGATGAAAAGGGAGAGTGGAAAGGAGTGCCAAAGAGTGAGGTGTTACCAGTGAAGACAGCTTTGAAGAGAGTCACTACTTGGAACAACACACGTGAAGAGAATGCCATCTGAGCAATAAGCACGTTGACTGCTGCATACCTGAACTATGGCAGATTTTGATTGAATGAGTTAGATCAAATAACAGTGTGTAGCTCATTTTCCAAACGGTGTTCTATGGAAAATATATCTTTTATTCCTTTCATATATTCCAGTTTACATTCTTATATTTAATGAGCTTCTTTGTGGAATACTCGTTACTATTTTATAGAACATTTATTTTCTGGAGAACACAACTTGGTCCAAAAAGAGTGAGAAATAGTACCCCTAAGTCTTTGTTGCTATCATTATTTGGTGTTGATAATTTGTAAGAGAATAGAAAGGAAAATACCCATGGAATATGTCTCTTGTATTGAAGGATTCCTTGCTATCATATCTGAGTCAACAGAATAGTCATGCAAATTTTAACATGAATTACATGCTGTTGTATTGCATATTCTCACACTCAGTTGCTTATATTACCCTTAGCTGGCTTGTTCTGTATCCCTTTGGGTAATTACTTTCATTCATTTACTTATTCAACAAATATTTATAAGTGTCAACTACATTTCAGGCATCGTGCTGGACATTAAGGATACAAGAAGCAAACGACACAGGCATCTCTCTTCTTCTCTATGAGGAAACACCATGTAAGAAGTGCTATGATAAATGAAATACAAGGTGCAAAGGGAGCAACTAACTAAGATTTGAGGAGCTGGGGAAGTTTCCCCAGAGGTGGCAATGTTTAAATTGAGACATGAAAAATAGGTAGGAGTGAAGGAGGTAAGGTGAGTTTTTAGGAAAAGAAAGAATAACGAAGTCATAGAGAGAACATATGGAAGTGGTAGAAAAGAGCCTGGTTGAAGAACTGAAAAATAAGTTCAGGTTGTCTAGATAAAGTGCAAGGGAGAAAATGGTGAGAGATAAGGGTAGGGAGGTAGGTAAGAACTGAGTAGAGAAGGATCTTGTAAACCAAAATAAGGGATTTGAAATTTATTCTGAGAGAAATGAAGAGCTTCAATTTAAAAAGTTTTAAGCAGGGAATGATCATTCTGGCTATCATATAAGGCAGGTCTGACTATTGTGAGACCTGTTCTAGAGTAATTCAAGCATAGATACAGGTTACCTGGGCTTGGATTGTGACCATGGAAATGCTATGAAGATGATAGGCCTAGTTTATACTGAGCCAGGAAATTCGCTGGTCATGAAGAGTGGGAAGATGAGGGAGAGGGTTGAGTCAGATATCACAGGTAAGTTTTGGTTTTGCCAACTGTGTGAATGGTGATATCATTCCCTGAGATAAGGGGCACAGGAGGGAGAGCATGGTCAGGAGGCCAAGAGCAAGTTTAGACCTGCACATGCTGAGTTTGAGGTGCCTGCTGCACATCCAAACATTGCAATCAAAACTAGAATCTGGAGAGAGATTGGGGCATATTGACAGTGACATAAGTCTTAGGAGTTAAGGTGTCAAAGTCCCTAATTTGAACGAAGGGAAGTGACTGGGAGGTCAGTAAATGACAGCAGCAAGGAAGGGTGGTAATAACCAATTAATATGAGTCTCAAGGAAGTGGAGCTTTCTATAAGGCAGATGGAGAATTAATTGCCTGGAACTGGCAATGAGGAACAGTGCAGATGCTCAACTTTCCATTCTTAAGGTATGTGACGGCTGTTGGAGGATTAGCAGCTTCCACATGAGAGAGTTACGAAAGAGTGAGCTCAGAGTTTTAGTTAACACTGATAATGAGAAAATTCCTAACTTGAAAAAGGTCATAGCACATCTTTCTCTAGTTTAAGAATTACCTGGAATGCTAGGAACTGTGTGAATTGCATTACCCGTTATGTACATTAATAAAATTGATAAGTCCAAGTGAGTTTTGTTGTAATTGCAACTTTTGTCATTCATTTATTCACTTAAAAATTTTTTTTGGAATCTACTATGAGTTGAGTTCATGCTTGGTTTAACATCTAATGGAGGAGAAAGGCAAACATACAATTATGAACACTTAGATAAGTGTTTTAGCAGTGACAAGTAAAACAAATTATTGGAACAGAGAAAACAGAATATCTAAATTTGGCAGGAAAGGGTGTTTAGTAAGTTGACATGTGTTGAGTCTTGGAAGAGCGAGAATTCGTGAGACGAATGGTGGAGATGGGAATGGAGACCATGTCAGGCTTAGGGAGCAGACAAAAGGATCCTCAAATAGTTTTAACATGGAAAAATCTTTTGGTGAGGGGTGCTGACTAGCAAGACATGATGCTAGGCAGAATGAGTTACGAAAAACTTAGTACTTTATAATAAAGTATCTCAATGATAATGGGGGACTACTGATTTTAAGCAAGGGAATGACATGATTAAATTTCTAGGAAGAATTGTTTTTGGTGAAGTTGGTTTTGGCACATGCACTTGGCATACACTGAGGAAGATAATAAAAACCTGCTGTTCTATACAATGTTGGAGTGCTCTAAAAGACAGTGCCCTCTATAAGAAATCTCACATAAGAAATTTCCTATTAGTTTTGATCCTTTTGAGGAAGTAGTATGTTTTCACATTATGGATGATATAAACACATTACTGATTTTTATTTTTATTATGAACACCAAGTAACTCAGAAAAATGAGTTTGGAGGTACACCAAGAAGCTCAGGCACAATTTTATCTCTTTTCATTATAACTTTTTTGGACTTTGTATATGGTTTTCTTGGTTATTTTTAAACATATTTTTAATTTCTTTTTAAGTGTTTTTTTAATTTGCCTCAAATTCTATGTGAAATAAAATGAGGTTGAATTAACAAATAAGATACGGCCATCAATGCTTTCCTTGAATCATCACCTTCAGGGTAATATAGAGTATGAGGTGAAGGGGATGTGGTTATTAGAGGTAGGGAGGTTAGTTAGAAGGCTCTTTTAAAAGCCCAATTGAGAAATTGGGGAGTCTAAATTAAGGCAATAGTAAAAGGGATATGAAGAAGTGGGGGTGGATTTGAGAGATTTTTAGGAGGTAGAATGGAAAGGACTTGGTAATGGATTAGATGCTGCATGCATGAGAGAATGAGTGGGTGGTGAGAGGTAGGCAGTGTCTAAAAGAAGGGCAGGTGGAGATGGTACATTTACTGTACTATGGAAATCTGGAAGAAAACCAGGTTTGAAAGTGAAGATGATGTGATATGGGACATCCATGTGAACATGCCTGTAACAGTAGGTCTGGAAATTAGAAGAAAAACTTCAGTAAGGTAGAAACTTGGACTTTGTGGGATTGAATGAGTTTTCCTGGAGAGAGAGAAATTTTCAAAGAAAAGCAAAAGCAAAAAATGCATGTAGATCAGAGTCCTGAGGATCATCACTTAATGATCAGGTAGAGGAGAAAGAGCTGACAAAGGAAAATGAAAAAGAAAAGCAGGAAAAAACGGGAACTGAAGGTATATAAGATGGTGGCTGTGGTCAATTGTATCTAATGCTGCTGTTAAGAGTGAGATAGATGATCAAAAGTGTGTGCTTTTAGTCAGGACTTGTATATAACTGGTGATGAGTGGAGGCATTCAGTCATTCATTATTTAATACATTTAAGTGATTATTATATACTACATTCTAATTATAGAATGATGACTGATTTGATGTGGTAGAGATGAGTCAATGGAGTGTAAGAAAGTATAATTCATCAAGTTCAAGAGTTATGGAAGAAATGTGAGTTTGGACGGAAAGAGTCTGTAGGTTTTACCACCTAATTCATAGAAAGCACTATTTTTTTTTTTATTTTAGAAAATCATCTAGCTAGGTATGTACACTAAGTTGACAGGTGGCATTGCAATATTGAAGAAAAAGAGAATAAAATTGTTTATGGACTGTGTTTAAATCAGAGAAAACAAGCCAAAGGTATTCATGAACATCAATAAAGATTTATAACAATACAATTCATTACCACTGTTTGGATTAATATTGTAATAATTACACACTTTTTACATTTTGAAAATAAGTCATAAATAGTGTAAAAATAATTCTGAAGATCAACTTCTCACAAACTAGGAACCCTGTAAACAAGTTAAAAAAGCAAATAAAAACCAATTAGAAACTGAACACAATGCAATTATTGCCAAACGGCAAATTGAAAACCACACACATCTTTTGATTCAACAATGTCAGGTGGAGAAATGATAATGAAATTGAAATAAGAAATCAAACAGAGAAAATTCAATCTTTCAATTATTTACACTACTGAAAAAAACAGGTTTGTGCCATATTTACAGTGATAAGACACAACACATTCTTAGAATAATCAATTATATGAGACTTGCCCAAAAACATTAAGAAAAATACGCAGTGTAATGCTTGCCAAAATATTTTTTTTGCATTTTCTTCTTATTTTGTATTTATGCGATTTTTGGCAATATAAAAATAGCTGCACATAGAGATGAACTTTAAAATGTAAAAAATACAAATAAAAATATAATATTTTCTAAAGGAAAATCAGATACATACATCTTTTAAAAATGTTAAGTTGCATGAAACATTTACAACATTATAAAGCATATTCACATAAATGTCGACAATATGTAAGACATTCTTTTGTGAATTCAATTTATTATTTCTCAGATATGTGAGAATATTCACTGCATTTTGAGAAATGATGGTACTTTGTTTTCAATAAATCATTACACATCAGGTTGAAAAAGTCTTCCTATTTTCAAAAGGACAGTTATGTCAATGAACAGCATAGGGAATCTTATGAGTTTAAATATATTTTAAAATATCAGACATGTCATTAAAATATTTCAGTACTGGGTTAGTAAAAAATAAATCCAACAAAAATTTAGGTTGAAAGGGTATCTCTGTCATGGTGTATAGTAAATCTAGCCAACATGAAGATATTTCAACAAATGTGGGAAAAATTAGGGGCTGAAGGTCAGTGGAATCATAATTGGTCAATCACATTAATTCCACTAGGAATGAATGATTTTAATAGCCAGAATCAAACATCAAACATAAGTAATTGTTCTTGTTATTTATGAGGTTGCTATGGCCTTGACCTTCCAGAGATAGTAGGTTTGTTTTTTTGTTTTGGTAGAAGTTGGAAAAGTTCATTTTTGGTAATGTTAATATAACTTGATTAGCAAGAAATAGAGAAAAAAGCAATATTTGCATATTCCTATGATCGTTTATTAGACAATATTAAAACACCACCCACCATTCAAGCCTAACTTACTCCTGGGCAAGATAAAATATAGGGGTAAAAAAAAAAGATGAAAAGTGGTGTTAACATTTTATGCTACAATAGTAACATTAAAAAAAATAAAAACTTCGGAAAATTAAGCATATTTTCTAAGTGATAAAAATTTAAGATGCTAAAGACAATTTTTATAGGTCCTGTCAAGCTGATTCAACCATTTTCCAAACTAGCAAAGGACACGTAGAGTGAACTACTGATGCATAAGTTCATACTGTCCCATTAGAACATCATGCACAGAAAGTAAATTTAAGAATAGACTTTTTCGGTGGGTAGACATTTAAAATATTCTCATGTTTTCTATAAAATCAAATAATAAAAGAAAAATTCTGCAAGAATGCTTTTCATAATAAAAGTGAAAAATAGAAGAAAAATATAGGCATATTTGTGTCAGGTATGCTATGAATGTATGCAGACTTGCCTAACTCTGGTTTTGTCATACTTAATCAAATTATAGATGAGAATGAAAGTTGATAAAAGGCATATAATATATGAAAAGAACATAAAATAAGAAGATCCATGAACCAAGTAAAGACACATCATCTATAGGTATACTGTTTTGTTTTACATTAAGAAGACTGGTCATTGAACCATAGTTAGAGCAAATCTGTGAACTTTAAAAATAAAATCACACACTAACAGTTTAGGAATGCTAAACAGAGAAATGAAATTATCCACAGTAGAGTTGTACTGTCCATAAAAAAAAAGAAAAGAAATATATCAGCACCAACATGAATGAAAAACAATTTTAAAGCTAAAACACATACCAATTTGGTATCCTTAAAAGATGCTTATCAGAAACAGAACCTGATCTTGACTTATTTCCAATGGTCTTTCGTGTATTTTTTCTCAATACTCTATCCAATAATATAAACTAAAAGAAAGAAATCTTTAAGAAAAATATGTATCTGCCAACACATATATCAGAAGACATAATTAATTGGTTCATGTGGCAATTATTTGAGGGTTCTCTATATTGATGACAAAATGGATGGCTGCAAATACTTTAGTAACCAAAAGTTTAAGATTATCCATAGTAATTAAAATCTAGTAATTCCACTGAACAAAGTACTATCACCCCTTTGTTTTTCCCAAGGAAATAAATGTAATGGAAGTTTATAGCTTCCTTTAATCATGGAATAAAAGTCAGTGTTGTTGAAGTCAAAGCAAAAACCCAATATACACATAGGACAGAACAGTATTCATAAAAGGGTGTTTTTTTAAAAAAAAATTTTGTACATAAAATGATTATCTTTGAGGTATTCTTTTGAAGCTGTGCAAGTTTTAAATAGTGATCCATCTTAATACCTGTTCCTAATAGGCGAGTAGAAAGAAGATAGGATGAAATATAGCCACCAGATTTTTCTCAAGACACTACTGTTTGTTTTCCTGAAGAGACTGTGCTTCTACCTGCTTTAGTTCATCTTTACAATCCATTTAAGACAAATCTTTTAGGCATTGAACAATACCTTATCCTAACCATGTCATACAAGAGATAGGTAGAAAAATGCCCTCTGTTTTAAAAATGCCAAATTGGCTTCAGAGTGTGGAATGTTACTAGAAATGTGACCAATTAAATTGATCAAATAGTTTGATTATCTTTCTAATCTTGAAAACTTATTGGAAATAAAAAGAAGGCATTTTTGTAAAATTGAATGTTCGGTTATATAATATGAAAGAGATCATAAGGGTATTAAGATTCTATGAAGTTTATGATCCTTGTCTTATAATAACATCTTAACTGTTGTCACCATAAGTCAATTATGAACTAATTTCCCCTCTGGTGGTGAAAACCTACCATAAAACTGGAAAATTTCCTACAAAACGGCATTAAGTCAGAAGAATTGTATTATCTCATGGGCTGAAAGAGTGACTTTCCTCACTGATGGCAATTCTCCTAATGGAACTCTTCCACTTAGAATAAGCCATTTCAAAACATGCTACCAACACTTTACTGTGCAAAAAAATGCTCAGTCTAATACCAGTTAGGTAACTTTTGAACAAGTAGATGAAAAAATACTCTCTTTTTGGCAACTATATTTCACAGCTTTCTGAGATCTCAGATTTGGTCTGTGCATAAGACAAACATTTAGAAATGTAAAAAAAAAAAAGATAAAGAAATCTAAATACAGATAAAACTGAGATTTAAATAGAACAAAAAAATAGAAATGAGTTAATGCTATTAAATGTGACCAAATCTTGACTTTATCTTAACTGATAATCACTATGTATGTTTATCATATAAAAAAAGTCAAAAAGTACTGAAAAACTTGCTTAACTTTGATATTTTACAATGACTGAACTGAAAGTGAAGCTTCTTTTACATTCTCTTCAATTATTCAGAGCAAGAGAGGAAGTAGTAAAAGGTCACCTTGACTTTTGGTACCAAGTTATTAGGATTTGAAGACCTTTTTAAAAAAATTGTTCAAAACAAATATGAAAAAAGCTGCAGCAAATCTTTTCTTAGTATTCTTTGGACTAAAAAAAGAAAAGTATTCAAAAGAATAGAAAACATCTTTCTGCTTCTAGAACTTTGTAGAAAATGGTTGAAATGGTTGGATCTTCGAGAGAAGGGAAGCTCCCATATCAGCTTCGGTAGAGATTGTGAGGTGAGCCCTCTTACATCATCAGGAAAGGTTATTTCAGTCAACCCTTTCAGGATGTGCAATTTCTTTAGCAACTTGAGCTTTGGTGGGATGCACACACCCTTCAACCTCAGAAACAGGGGCTGCCATTCCAAGAATCTTCTACCCAGAAGTGCTGTATATCTCTCTCATTTTTCAAAAACACCGATATTAAAATCTGCTGGAATTCAGGTCATTAAGAAAAAAGTCTGCTGTTCTGAGTTCCTGAATTTGTAAACCTCTTTCCTACTTGGTCACACAAGAGACAGCACAGGATGCTGAACCGGTCCTCTTTCCTGGTCTTCACTGCCGAGGGCAGCCCAAGGAAAACTGGTGGCACAGCCAGCTCAATTCCTTCATATTTCAACCAAGGCGGCCATGTGAGCCCACAATACTGGAAGCTGTAGATCTGCAGTTGGGTCTGCAACTCCCTCAAAATACAAGACAATTTGTTTGTGTGCTCTCTGCCACCTTATCTCTTTTTGGCAATAAGCCATGGTGTAACCCCCTTGAGTTGACAAAAGAAATAAAAGCTCAGCTGTGATCAAAGGAGTCATCAAGTGGCATGCTAGCATCTGAAGTTACACAACAAGCAGGTTTGGCACACAGTCATGCTTTTTTAGTCAGTTTCAATGGGTGGCGTAGAATCAATGCTAACAGCGAAGGTGAGTAGTGATGTGACAATAAACTCTAAAATCAGTCAGTATAGTAATTTTCATAGTTTAGAGTCCATATTTGGTCACAATTTCATGTAAACTATTCCATGGCATCTTTTGTCCATGCAATTAACAAGCCCAAAGTAAAAAAATAGCAAGAATAATCATTCTCTATCACTGATATGTCCATATAAACACATATCTTCACATAAGATAAAGAGATACTGATCTATATTTTTTTGCAGGCTTCCCACTAATTTCACATATTGCCCAATTTTGGATGGAAGCAAAGAAAAGATGGACATGTGTACTACTGAAAACAGGAAGAAGCAGCTATATGTAAACATATCTCAGACTTGTAAAATCTGCAATTCCATTTTCAACTATAAATATAAAAAGTGGACCATTATATACACAACTTCATGCTTGGAAGGTTAGATTCATCACTGCAGAAAAACAACGAAAAAGACAAATATATAGAATTAGTAGTCTAAGATAAACATTTCAAATTAACATTTATTTTAAGAAAACTGGTAGAACCCTGAAGTGTTTTTTTTTTTTAAATTAGTCAGTCAATAATTGTCCTAGACATTACTTTTCTAAAACTCCAGTGTCATCAAAATTGCCATCCTAGATTCAACCCACATTTTCCATTTTGATGCTGAGAAGTTTGTGGTGTTTGTTTCAGTACCTATTCCTGGAAAGCAGAAAACTAGGATTTTTTAAAACATATATGTGCCATAATTCAAATACATGTCTTATTTATAATTTGTATAATCATCTCCAAGCATTAAAATACACTGTGGAAAGGCTGAGAATTCTAATCTCAGTAGCACTATTTACTTCACTGACACCTGACTATAATACTCTACTTCTTGTTTTCTCCTTTTCTTCTTCTTTTTTGTTAGTCCTGCCTGGCTGCGGACAATGTGCGAGGTAAACCTGCCTGCCACCTTTAGGCCAACAGGTTCCATTGTGATCTAAGGTGCCATAAATCACTGGTTCCTATGAAAGCTATACCTTTTTTTCCATTAAACAGTTTTAATCTCCAGATGAGGATGGATGACAACTTTAATAGCCTGGAAGTATTTTCCTAACCATAAATTCTGCTGTTTACTCATGAACTGGTACATCATTATTCTTCAAAATTTGGAAAACTGAACTACAGCTAGAAAAGAAAGTAATTTAAAGAAAGCTCCTATCATTTTTGTATGAAAAAAATTATTATTGAGAGTAGCATGACCGGAGGGACTTGTTCATCAATCATAGTGATTTACACTACTGTCAGAATCTGAATTTTCAGTCAAACATTTACCACTATGCTCTAGAGGCTAATAAACAAAATGTTTAAAAAGGGTGGTCTACAAAACACAGGACTGACCAAAGGAGTCTACTGGATTTCTTTTAAAATATCATTTAAAAGATAATTTGATTTGACTGCGTATTTGATTAAGTGCAAATGTAATCAAAGGATCTAGCTAACTAGACCACATAAGAGATTTTAGACCATTCCATTTTTCTAATGGTTTTTCTCTTCTTTTTTGAGGAGAGATTAATCACAATGATTTGCATTTGTGTGGAGAGCAAGTGAGGATGAGTGTGGTAAGCAATACTACAATTTTATCATTGAGTGATTATTCTTTATATGTTAGATTTAAGAGATCCTTAATTTTATGTAGACAATAGTATCTATTCTGTGGAAAAATGAGTACTTAAAAGGGAAATTTCTGATTTTCTGATGCTACTCCTATTATTACTAGGTTTGTCCTTTTCCTGAACTGAAAAGATGATGAGTGTTTTGCTTATTGCCATTATTATGCCCTTACAAACAGGAAGTGATTCAGAAGCAGCTGAACATGATGTGCACCCAAGTTCTGAGTAGTGTCAGAAAGATGATAAATTAAGCCTTTCACATCTCTCTGTATCTAAGGTGTGCTATGACTGTATTAAAAAAAAAATCATTATAGTATTAGGTTACAGGTCAAAGGTTAAAGAGTAAATGGTAATTCCAGCTCAGGGTGGTATTAAAAATTCTGAGAACAGAGGTTATGATGGTGAAAGGATACTTCTCTCAGGTGAAGAAGAATATGATAATAGGCCCATCTTCCTGAGAACCACTTGACCTCAGATATGATTGAGATAACTATCAGAAAGGCTGGAAGTGGAGTTTGGGAAGCTACTAAATAAATGACGCTGCTGAGAGAGAAGGAAGGTGTTTCTTTCCCTGGTCAAGTGGGGTGAAAGTAGTTAAGCAAGAGAGCGAGTTACACAGGATCTCACAATGTAGTTAATGAGCTAAGATGAAACCAGGAGAGTCAAGCTTCTCTTCATCTATCTGCAGTCCTACATAGTTCTGTATAGTCTTGTTGATGAAACATGCCTGTCAAAAATTACTGCATAAGCCACAAGGTGTTAGTGAAAAAGTTGAAAATCATCAAAGCAGCGTGTATAGTTTCCTCTAGTTCATTTGTACACTAGTGGAATTCCTTCATTCTTCAGAAGCATATATGCACTGTCCTTTATAGTCAAGATCACACCATGATTATCTGTCAGCAGAGCAATTCCCTGCTTAAAGTTCTTCCACTAGTTTCCATCGTCACCTTCTAGTTCTGTTACTTATTAGCTCTGTGCCTTGGAAGTTACTTAACCTCTCTGAATTTCAGCTTCCTCATCAGCATCATTGAAGATAATTAAGACCCTATAGGGTTTTGGTGAGGATTAAATGAAATAATACCCCTTAGATAAAAGGGCTTATCTCGTAATAAGATTCTCTGTCAGGGATAAGTTCCCTTCCCTACACAGTGACCATGGGCAGCCATATGACGAGGCTAGAATAAACTTATACTATAAAGGACACCACTTATATATAACCAGATTCTCCTAAATAAATCAAGGCATCATTGAAGAAAAAAGATCATGCTTACATTTTCTGCTTTCTCAGCTTTACAACTAAAATTGACAGGGTTCTACCATATATTTGCATGTTTGCCTAAGTCGTTGAGTATAAATAGAAAAACAATCACAATTAAGAACAGTTTTAAACAGTAGGAGAACAAAGTGTTTATTGAGAGACAAGCAAACCATGCACTGCCTGCCCCTTTCCATTCTGAAGAGATGATTTGAGAGAGAAGGTTCCAAATTACAGAGTTTGCTAGGAACTGTTTTTAGTCCTCGGTTTAGGAAGAAATTAGCAATGAACGTATTAATCAAAAGATATTCTGGAGATGAAATCTTTTGCTTTTTAATATCCAAACAACTTTCAGCAATGTCAAATTCAAAAGGTCTGTTCTAAATGGAAAAGGCTAGGTTGGGTGAAGATAAAGGGAGTGTGCTTTTTTAGAAATAATTCCATAAACCTACCTTTTGCCAACAGCCAGGCATAGGTAATCCATCTGGCCCCTGTTTTAAAGAGAATAAGAATTCCTCAGGCTCCACAAAAGTGATCATACTTCATAATTCACATGCTCAGAGACTTAAAAAATGGATTTCTATGCATCAGGTAGCTTTAGTCATAGGCATCCTATTCTAATTATAATAATTAACTCCCAATAGAATACTCAACGTTAGTTAAAATGCAGAAAATTCAAATGTTTCCTAGAGTGAGTACACATTTTAAAAATACATAAAGCATAGAAAAAATTATGCCAAATTTTGAAAAAGTAATTTACAAAGGATAGTGGTCTACTCAGTTCTACCTTTAGTCCATAAATCTGTACTATTCCTTTAAATTTCATTAAAACACATTTCACAATTATCTTTATTAAATAAACCAAAATATGCTTTCTGTTCACTATGCTCTATGATTAAATGCATAATAATGATAAATAATCAATGTTGAACCATTTCTATCTGAAGTTTATAGCTCTTCACACACTATCTTTCACTTTTCTATATTAAAAGAAGATATAGTGGAACATAATAAATTGCATTAAAAGAGAGGCAGCCTATCTATATCTTTATAGTAAAAGGTTATCCACAGAACTTATCAAATTTTCTATTAAAATTCTTCAGAAGCCAGTTAAATTCTGAATAAACAAGAGATTCCTATATGTTGCAAAATTTATTTTCATTTAAAGTGTAAGCACTCTTCAGATACAAATGGTACAAATAAGGTAGGGAGAGTTGGTACATTATGAGACATGCCTGTGTTTTCTCCCAATGAAATGATTGTGAAAATAATATTACTTATTATTAATACTAAGCAAACAAAACAGAAGACTGGGCACTTATTGATATTTTCTAATTTTAATTATAGACTGAGTAATTTTTTTCTATACATACAATCTCTTAAAAGACTTGAGAAGCATAAATTTATCTTTATAGAATCATGCTTAGCACTAAAAAAATAATATAACATGCAAATCAAGTATAACCATCAGCACAACCATAAAATGTTTTCCTTTATACCTCAGAAAATATGAATATACTTTTTTAAAATGTAAAAAAAAAACAAAAACAAAAACCACTTTGAAATAGCTTTATAAGATATTTGGGAAAAATTCAGTAATGCCAGATTGGTACAAGGAGAAGGATCACCCAGTAGAATTTTAGATTTTAGTATAAGGAGGATTTTTGAGTTCATGCCAATGGAGATAGGGAGTTCTGTCTACTTTAGGAAAGTCAGTTTCAAAAGGAGGGACCATTAAATTGAAAAGGTTATGTGACAAAGAAGGGGGTTTGGGCTGCAGACTATTATCATCTTTAGAAGCTCAGAGAGGTTTGGTTTTCTTCTGTACAGCCTCTTAACAGCATTCCCTTGAATTGGCTAACTCCTGACCACAAAAGCTTAACTCTGTAGGTTTGGTCTTATTTACTGCCTGACAGAAATTTATGGAAAAGGCAAAAATGCCTTTATTTCTTTTAGAGGAAAGGGAAAAAAAGTTCAATTTTGGAGTAAAACCCTAAGTTAGCTGTGCCTTTACATAGAAGCTTTAATGTAATTTTAATGTAGTCTTTAAATATTATTAAATATTCCCCAGAACGCAGACCTGGTGGTCCTGTCAGTTGTGAGAACGATGTCAGGAGATTAATTTGCAGTCGTTGATAGAGATGCATGCGTGCTCTCCTCACTCTGCAGAGTTGCTGAAGGAGCTATTCATGCACATGCATGTAGTGTATTTATCATGTAAAGCTTGTTCCAGAAACACCACTTTACACTGATAGAGATGAATATGTAATAAACAAATGAGACCGCATGCAGGGTGGTAGGAAAGAGAAATACTGTACCAATTGGCAAGGGGCATCCAGCCCATCCAGGCCAGGCTGGCCTGGCTCCCCTTTTTCCCCCTTAACGCCACGGAATCCCTGTTTGTAAAGATTAACTCATAAAGTTACTAACACAAGAAATCACTTATGCACAAATTATGCTAAAGAAATAATCACAATAATAAAAGGCTGGGAGAGGAGCAACTCTGAAGTGAAAAGTAACATGCAGTGAAGCTAGACAAAGTAAAACAGAGCTTGACATAACCCTGTAACAAGGGCTGGTCTGGGAATAGTGACCTCTTCTGAGAAGTACAGAATAGTGCTGGTTTCTCTTCAGATCTCACATTTGTGTTCTAGTTGCAGGTCAATGTTGAGTGTTAAGAAACCAGGCAGAGCTGGTGGCCAGAGACAAGGTGTGGAACATACCAGGATAACCCAGATAGATACTTCTGGTACCTTGAAGTCATATTAAATGACCCCAATCAGAACCCCTGCTGTTACGGGTCCCTCCAGCTTGCTCTTCTCCCAGTTTATCCCTTCACACATGACATCTGAAGACAGAGTTCCATGAGTCAGACATACCAACGGGCAAGGTGCATCTAATCCAGGGGCACCCTGTTCTCCTTTCTCCCCTTTAGGCCCCTTTTTGCCTTTCTTTCCCTTTTCCCCCTGTGAATACAAGGGTTTAAATAAAAGACAGGTTTTATTTGGGGGAAAATAATGATGATTCAAAAGATGGTTTAGCCAATAAAAGTCTGGAAGGGCATTTACCACTGTAAGGCATAATACTATAAAAAGAACAGAGTGACAATGGATTTTGGGCAATGATATATGCGGTTTTATTTATGATACTCAACAAGATGACAGGAGGAGACCTAAATGCTGTCACATCAGAAAAGAGGACCAGTGCTGATGTAGGGCCCAGAGCAGCAGTCCTTGTGAATGAGTAGTGACAGATACCACTGTACTGAAGCCAGCCAGTGGCAGGTGAAGTTCAGAGAAAGAATGGATACTTCACCCAATCTTCAATACCTGCCAATTTGTTATTTTCTAATTCTATGGTAAATGGAAGCTGCATTGAGCCAGAGAAAAAGAAAAGAATATTAAAAGCTTCTTTCATTTTGAAATATATCTAATTTTATGACTTATTTTTTAGCTCCCATTAAAAATTTTTCAATGTATTAAAAATATGCTTCTATTTATTTTAACATTCTTTTTCAAGAAACTAGGAGCAAATGCTTTCCTTATTAAGTCAGGTAAATAAATTTAAAAAGTGTTAATACTTCTCAACAATGCCAATTGGAGGAGCAGGCTTATTTACAAATCCAGGGTTCTTCTTTAATTCACTCTTATTGATCGTATGCCAGGTGTTCACAATGGTAAATAGGTTTCCAGCTTACAAAAACCAAAAAAAAAAAAAAAAAAAAAAAAAAAAATCTGCTCGAGAGAGAAGCAGTTTGGACGAAGTTGAGCTAACACTAAAAATGAGGTAGGCAGGATAATTACATAGTGGGAATGTAGCCATGGAAATTAGTATTTAGGAATCAGGTAAAGGTTGTGGAAATCTGCATGGATCACACGGATGGAGGAATTAAGGAAAGGAGGCAAAAGGAGGAGAAGGTAGGAATGCACCTCAGCTGTTTCACATTAACATAAATATCTCTGCATATTTATAGACAAGAAGTTGGTGAGTACAGAATACAAAATACAATACATATTTAAATCAGTGTATTCATTCTGCAATCAGGATGGCAGTTACATAAAACTGATTAATTTCAGAAGCAAAGCAACATAAATATTCAAAGGTGAAAAACACACTGAACAGAAATATATGAGATATGCATTCAAATTAATATATTCATTCTGAGTGAACAAAAGCTCCTCATTTATCTCCTGTGTGCCAAAAAGATTGCATCAGAAGGCTCGGAATCAAAAACACTTGGATTTCTTTAATACTGGAAAAAGAGAAAAATTTTGTGTGGTTCAGTTGATCATAATCAAAGACAAAGACCTGAGAAGCCAGGGTGAAATGAGAGCAGATGTGACAGGAAATAAGCTAGGAGGAGCATTTGGGAATAAATTGCTCACTCACGCAAGATGAATGAGCATCCTTCTTTAGTAAGTAACTTCAGTGCTATGACATAAAATTGATTTAAACCTTTTTAGGTGAGCTCTTTTCTCCTAGGACACAGTGGACTCTTCCTCACGTAGGTGTGAATGACACCAGGGGTGTTGGGTATTATTAATTAAGAATTCACTTCATTGTTTGATTTATAAATCAACCCAGATTAATAACTCAATAGAAAAGTGTTGTGATGTGAATGCTGACTGAACAGGGTATGGGAATTTTTCAGTAATATTTTAGCAAACTTCAAGCTTTATAGAAAACATAACTACTGTACAAAGAATAATATATTGGTGTTATTATTAACTAACATAGTTTTGTAACAGTTAGGGATTCCCTGTGTAACACAAAACCTTATCTGCTGTTGTGGGTATGAGTGCATAAGGGCTCCTGCTAATATCTGTCTCCCATGTCAAAGAATGATATACATAACATTCGTCTCCCAGGTCAAAGAATGTTCACATTTAGAATCTAATTTTCCTAAACATAAAACTTTTATACATGAATCTGAAATATGGAAATATTTTATATAAGTGTTTAACATTACTTGAGGATTAAATCTGTAGCTTAATGTTTTAATAAATTATAAAACTGATCACTTCTTTGTTTAAAAGATAATTAAAATGAGTAACCTCATAATGGTGACATACTTTTGAGTAAGATTTTAGACTTAGATAACCCATTAGATAAATAAGAAATAAATGCCTATAACCTTTAAAACAAGGGTCCCCAACCTCTGGGCTGTGGACTAGTACTGATCCATGGCCTGTCGGGAACCTGGCCACACAGCAGGAGGTGAGCCAGATGAGTGAGTGAGTGAGCGTGTGTGTTTGCAGCCACTCCCCACGCTAGCATCACCACCTCAGCTCCACCTCGGGTCATCGGCATTAGATTCTCATTAGAACACTGGTCCCTAGTGCCAAAAAGGTTGGGAACTGCTGCTTTAAAGCATACATACATTGAGCTAAAATACACAATTTATCTCAAAACATGTATATTTTATAGTTAGAAGTTATAATTAGGAAAAGAACTATTTTTATGCCTTGTCTGTGAGATGCAGACAAAATAGCATCGACCTCGAGGTTGGTGTGAAAGACTTATCACACATAAAGCTTTTGGGAAAATGCCTATGTGCTTAATAAATGTAATGATATTTGGTGATGATGATGGTGGTAGTTTCACATAATTGCTCATCTCAGATCAGTCCTCTTGTCATTGCAAAGCTAAGTCATATTTAAGGTCTAAAAGTACACAGCAGGCTTAATGCCCTTCTTTCCTTGACAATTCTCATTTGACCATGTTTTTCAACAGCTATGAACCTTACTGTTAAAGAGAATTTACAGGGTTTTTGAAAACAGTGTGTTGGTAAATAAATTAGGACACAAATTAATCTGAGAAATATAACTGGTTTAAATTTGAACTGAGAAGGTACACTTTCAGCCACTTTAAGAGTTTTACTGAAGTGCTGAGTTTTTGTTTGCTTCCTTTGCTGTGTCCAGTGTAAAAAATTATTCTTCAAAATCCAAGCAAAAGAGAACAGAAAGGAAAAATTATTTTAAAAATCCATAATCCAAAGTTTGCTTTTAGATATAAAACCATTTGCCTGCTTTTGGAGCCTATATACCCTGAAGCGGATGGTCCTGAGATAGAACCTAAGCACAACATCAAAAAATATACCAATAACTTCATTTAAAAATATGCACAGCATCTAAAAGTGGCATATCCTAATCTCTGCCTAATGGACTCGCTGGGGTTGATCAATTACACTGCTTGTCTTCCATTCTCCAATTAAATCAAGACGCAAGATATACCTTCTGTCTCTCTTCTGGGAATGTGTGAAGATAACTGAGGTGTGGGCTTTATAGGGTTAAGTGAATTCTGCCAGAAGACTGCTACAGATTTGTGCTATTTCAGTTTAGTGTAATAAATGCCCTTGTTCTTTCATTTTCAAGAATCCTCGAACATTATATCTTTCAACACGTTGGTGTCGGGTAGTTGAAAAATTGTAGCCTGGCTATCTGGGGATTATAATTTTCTTCTATTCTAGACAGTGGCCTTACTTCTAGTGGGATAGCCTTCTTCATTCCTCTCTGAAGACCTGATTCCTTAGATCAAGCATGGGCATGTTTCTGGAGCACAGGATGGAGAAAGATCAGATATATGAAAGAGTTGCACAGGCTAAACAGCAAAGCAGACAGCATGAGAAAAATCAAATAGGCACATGCTGAGAGGGAGAGGTCACCTTTTCTCCCTTTTCTCCTAGATCACCCTTCTCGCCTCGTGGACCAGGGAAGCCCTATAGTGTAAATAAAAAGCAAACCAAAGAGATCTATTGATGTAACTGTAGCAAAATCGCATTGCAAATATAAATTTAAGATTTCATGTTTTCAAATGTAGATATAAAAAAATGGCATGCCCAACAATCTGAGAACTCAGCTAAAGTAGCACTTTCAAAAAATAGTTAACTAACATCTATATACAACAGGTTTCTTGCTTTTTCTCCTAGGAAATGTATAGTGGAGAGAAATCAGGATACCAGTTTGAATCTTGACAAGTTCACTGCTCCGTGTGGCCTTGGGCAAACCACTTACCTCAGCATTTTAGTCCCTTGACCATAAAATGGGGTTAACGATTTACTACACAACTGTTGGTGTGAGCATTAAATGTGATGATATAAAGTACAAGAATTATGTCTGCACACAACAGGTGCTCAATAAATAGTAGCTATTATTACTTTTGTTATTGTTATTATTCACATTAATACAGGGTGACCAGTGTTCAAGAGGCATTTACTTTTGAGATTCTCTATATTTACAGAATTATAAGATATATAGGGACTCTATGCTAAAAGGAAAATACTGCATAACAGCTTTGAGACTAGTTATATCATTCTTTAAGGGTAGCATGTGAAATATACTTCAATTTTATGTACATTTTTAAATAAATGATTCAACTGCAGACACTGAGAACATCCCTAATTTGGAAAAGTATTTTGAAGTGGTACTATCAACTGTCAGTTATTAACTTTACACCAGATAATTATTTTTTCTTTTATGTTTATCTTACGCAAACACTAGTGGTGTATTTCATATTGCCTACATGTAGCAATATATATTATATGCATAACTGTGCACAGAAAAAAAAGAAGTATTCTTGCTGTTATTGACGATGGAGCATCTATTGTAATAGGAAGATGTTTGATGCACATATTACTTACATCAAGACCAGGCTCTCCATCTTTCCCCTGCCAAAGAACCACAGTAGCTACGTTAGTGTTCCTACGTTTCATAGATAGGTTATTGTTTTAGTTAAGGCTGCCTGGACATGCAACACTGGTATTAGAACTATTTCAGAAATGTGAAAAAAGATTCTTTATTGATTAGTAATACAAATTTCATTACTAAATAAGTAAAATGACTGTTAATGTTGTTGTTAAGGGTCATGAAAGTTTTTCTTCTATATCAGGTTATTCAGTCTGTTATTGTGCTGAAGTTAAATGCTTGGTATCCAAGTTATCAATCCAAGAATAAGTTGAAAGCAAAAATATGGTTTAGTTAATTTAAAAACGCACCAGCCCTAATAGAGTATGAATATCAATGCTGCTTTGATAATTTAGTAGCTAGTTTATAAGTGAGTAAAAAACGTGGAAATTTTATTGTTAAATATAGTTTTAATTTGGCTAGATGTGCACCTAGTCTATTAAAATCGAGGGTGTGAAGGTCATAACTTAAACACTGTTTTTAAGTAAGCTTTATAAATGAATGATCCCCACATACAAAAGGAGTCATAAGACTGTTGAAGAAGGATAAAATCACTCCCATGTGCAGATCATCAGAGCAGTGACCCTATTGTGTCAGACAACGAATCCGCCTAAAGTTACTGAAAAGTTGTTTTGATTCTGTCAATTGACATCTATTTCAAAATCAGCCTTCACTTGGAATCTGTTTTAAAATCAGCCTCTCTTTTAGCACTGAAGTAATCATGGTTTAAGTTTATTATTTCAGTTCATAAAAACTGGAAGGTACAATGTATATGGAAGGTACATAGGGGGTTAGAAACCTTATACAGCATATATTCCTATTGCAGTCCCTACCCTACTCCAAGGAATCATTTATGATTATCTCAAAGATAACGTTCTGAAGCAAACCTGAGGCCTTGATTTGAGGTCTGTGTAATTGAGTATCTTTGGAAGACAGAACACTATCAATATTCTATGTCCTGAAGCTCCCTTGTTACCACAGCAACTTATTAGAAGGCTCAGAGACATCATAGTCATCATAAACATCAATTTGAGTAATAGCTTTTATTAGCAAGAGTAATTTCAGTAAAAAGTAACCTAGGAGAGAAGATAAAGCCTGCAGGAAGTTGTTTTAACCAAGGCTTCCACATCCACTTTTGGTATAGTGACCCTCCAAAGTAGTACCGATTATGGGCATCCAGTCAGATGGCAGAGGGAAAGCGTCATCTGACAGTGGGAATCCACTTTCAGGCTGGTACTGGTCACCTCATGGACAAGTTATGATCCTCTCAATCTCATGAAGTGTGTGGGTGTGTGTCCATACATGAGTGGGAAAATATGACACAGGTATGACCTATCTCTCAAGGACACGGTCATACTGGGGTTGGAGAAAATTAGTGGATTGTTCTTTGCTCCTGTCATGTGGTTAGTTGGCCCCATGAGAGAAGGGTTAATTGTGCCAGTGACAGGCAGTCTCTGCATGCTGAAGGTGGTGACCACACACAAGACACAGAACTCACAGGCAATCCATAGGGCCCTCTGGGGCCAGGCTCTCCCACAGCTCCTTTTTCACCCTAAAATGAAAGATGGAAAATTCAGATCATACATAAACACCTATATTCAAATGCTTTCCCTAATGGCTTGTGGATAAAGACACTATCTCAAGTATCATTCTATCAAAATTCCAAAGATTCAGGCTCTTCCAGAGTCACTGCCAATAATATAGTAAAAGTAATCTGCATTAGACTATTTTATTAAATCACCTTTGAAAGAAGGACAGTAAGGAAGACTACTGCTGTCCTGTTGTGCAAAAGGACTGGCAAATCTGGAACGCTGAACTTGTTTTATTTTTGGCACTGGTATGAATCATTTATTTGTTACTAATTATTTTAAGTTACTACTTTTTAAAAATGTAAGAATAAAATGCCTTTTTTTTTTTCTATCAAATGTCTCTTCCTCACCAAAGCCTTCCTTAACCATCCTGGCCCTGTACCGAGCTACACATGGCACTCACATATCTGGAAATACGGACAGGTTATAACCTGTTTATTCTTTGCTGAGCCAGTGATTGGAATATGCACCTTATGGTGCCAGGGCCTCTGCTTTGTTCTCTCCTGCACCCCCGTGGCTTACAATAATGTCTGACACATTAGTAAATATTTGTTGAATTCATGAATCAAGTCAAATTAATACAATCATGTGCCTGTTTTGCTTCCTTTCTGAAAAGGAGGGTTTAAAAATGTTTATGCCTTCCACTAAATGTCTGACAAGGTAGGTATGTATTACCTTCATTGCTAGCTTGCCCCTGGCTTAAATGACAATCTTGAACGCTTACAAAGACTAAGTGTAACTGGAGGTAGCCCCAACAATATGAAGTAATTGTGATAATAAAGACATGTTCTGCATTTCAAATAGTGTTCTCCTCTGCTGCCATCTTCAAAATTAAGGGGTTTGTCAGAAGTCATGGTGATATTTACATTAATGACCAAACAGAAAATGTTACCTCCCTATAACACACCCCTGAAAAAATTTAAATGTTAGCAAATTTTTTTCCTGGGTCAAATGCGAAGTTCCTCTGAAAACTGTGCATGCAGATCCAGTTTTTTGCTGTTTCTCTATTCCAGATTCCAATTTGAAAAAATTTCAAGTCGCTGTTAACATTTTTCTTTAAACTTAAGGGTTTGTAGAGCTAATTGGCACTGTCCCCTAGGAGCACATATAGTGTAGGGAGATTACTGAAAATAAATATAAAGATGATAAAAGCTTGTTGAACTTTTAATCATTATTACTCAATGTTTATTACTGAAAGAGCAGCAATTGCATTCAGTCAAGTGGCCAGGCTTTGAAATGAAGCAGATTTAAATATGAACTCCAGTTCTGGCACTTACTAGCTATGTGGCCCTAGGTAACTGTCCTAATCTTTCTGTGCCTGAGTTTCATTGGCTGAAAAATAAGAATAATAATACATATTCTACAAGAATTTTTCTGAAGATAGATGTGATTATAAAATACGAAGTTCATTACTACCCAATAATATGTCCCATAAATAGTAGCTATCATTATTATTATGTACCTAGAGGTCTTAATTTTAATAAAAAGGGCTTGGCAACCTAAAAAGCACTTAATTCAAAATATATTTATTTCAGTTTGATCTGATAGTGTTATTTATGATTTTTAAAATGGTAGTGGTGGTGGTGGTGTATGTGTGTGTGTGGTGCGGAATGGTTAAAAGGGGGGTTCACATAACCTGGAGTGGGTCTGGTTTTAAAAAACTCAACAAATTAGAGTTCGAACAGATCATTTAAAAAATCTCCACGGAGTATTTCAATATTCCTATTCCCTTCTCTCCCCTCTGACTGAGCACCTTGGCTTTATTTCATTTTAAAAATAAATACACCATGGCTTATTTGAATTAAGTTGTCACTAAAACATTTGTCTGTGGAACTCCTTTTATAGAATTGCTCACCCCAAAATAATTACTTTAAGCTAATAGTGATGATTCCATTTCACCCACCAGTGACTGTTTCAGAACAGGACATATGACCCAATTCTGGCCAATAAGGTATGGGGGGCAGTCAGCTGCGAAACAGTGGGGAGGGGTTCCTCACTCGTAAGAAAGAGGCAAAGGAGAGAAGGTCTCGATGTGTGTTCTCTGCTGATGCTTCTCTGGAGGGGGCGTTTAGAGCCAACCCGTGACCAGTGTGCCTGTGGTCAGAAGACAAAGCCGGCACACGGAAAGTGCACAGGAGCAAAGACTGGAGTCCCTCCATTGAATATTTTGATATAAACAATATATTTCTTTATTGTTTAAGGCATTTTGAATCAGGGTTCTGTCAGTTAGAGCCAAAAGCATCCTAATGGTCCCAACTTGAAAACCTGTAGAAACATTAACACAGGTATTTGAACAAGCAACTTCTTCTCCTAGATTAAATAATTCCAAAAGAACTTTTGAACCTCCCCAGTTTAACAACCTCTAGAGAGTTCCTAAGCAGTTACAAGGCCAGATGAAGAAATCAGTCAGAGGCAAGGACTATCAGGTGCTTGAAGAGCTGAATACTAATGCTGTCAGTCATGTATTTGACAATTTCTTAGTAACATTGTCTGTCAAATGCCTGGCTCCTTTTAGGCTGATCTAATTTCATTCAGGCTCTTTAATTTGCATGCCTACACTAAGGAATTATTCTGGAATGTTCCCTTTTCCTGGTTCTTCCCTTTAAAATGTGAAACTTTTTCAAGAGAGTCCAGATGATGCCTCAATCAATTAACTGAGAATCGCACTCCAGTTTAGCACTTCGGGTAAGGGGCACTTGGAGAGTACTGATACACGATCCAGTTAAGGTAGTTAACATGCTGAGTAAATACAAGTGTAACACTTTACACTGCACACCATTTGACTTAAACTTTGCCTTCAAAAATTCTTAGAGATTTCATTTGCTCTCCTGGTTAGTTCTGCCCCAACATCGAGACCTGATACTCTTGTGACACTGTGGAGCTATCGGAAGTAGCAGCTGATTTACCAAATGGTAAACCCTCTTGAGCCCCAGGGCATTCTGCCAAAAGACTACTTGAGATTTGCTGCTCCATTTTTAGTACATGTACTGAATTTCTTGACACAAAGCTTGAATGGTTCAGCAGTGGGAGGCTCTTTGCTCTTAAATATTTTTAATTAAGATGATTTTCATAAGTCACTGGCTTGATCTTAGAAATAAGATCAAATAAAGATAATTTCAGATTCAGACTATTTATTCCTTTAGGATTCACCTCTTTCTAGAAGCATTCTTGGATAAAGCCAGCCTTCTTCATCACTGTATGTACAGCCTGTACTGTTTATATTATTCACTTTGGCCTCATTACCTGGTTAATTTTCTCAGGTAATTTTTTCCTCTGCGATTAGGTTGTAAAAACTTCTAGATCAGGTAAAATAGCTATTTCCTTCATAGTACCGAAAAAACATATATAGTGGCTTTGTAAAAAGTTATAGGATGATGAATTAATTATAATTGTTTAATTCAACTCACTGGAGCAAATTAGCAAAATAGACTTTACATAAAAGGAAGGAGAGTTTCCATTTCACACCAGAAAGACACTGTGTTTTGTACATCATAGCGTATGATAAATATTTACCGAATGAGTGAATTAACTTTATAGAACACGGAACTGAAATGTATGCCAAATAAATCACTATGCAGTCCTCTATGTTAAAGCAAATTACCCCGGACTGATGAAACTCTATCGAGTTTTAAAAGACTGCAAACTTGCACAATGAAGTATTCCAACATGTTGAAGCCCTCACTATTAGGATACTTTCTTTACATCCTACTCTGGACAGTGGGGAAACTGATGATACGATTCCACTCAGACACAAAAAACACTTCTAAGTTCTCCAAGGTGAGGAAAAGAAAAAGTGGGAGACAAAACAGAGAAAGAGGGAGAGAAGTTCCAGACAGATGACCAGCTGCTGATGTGGCAGTACATTTTTTTGTGTCAGATATTTATCTTCTGCTTTTTTTTTTTTTTTTTTTTTTTTGTTGTTCCCAAGGATATAGAAACATGGCCTAGCAATAGAGGAGTTAGTGAAAGGTTTTTGTTTTATAATGTACTGAAATTATTTCCTTATGGTTAAAGAAAGACAGACTATTATTTATTTATTTATTTTTTAAAGGAACATGAGTAACTGTGTGGAGGAGAATACTTAGGTTTTGCAATTTTCCTTTAAAAGTTATATCTTACTCTCAATGAACACAGTGGCTTTATATAAATGATTATCAACCTGAATATACAGTCCTGGAAATTTTGGCCCCATTGACTTCAATTTACTGGATTAAGTCCAAATAAAAATATCTTCCTTATGGGTTAAGAAGGAGTGGTTTGAGCTATTTATTTTACCCATGTAAATGTACGCATTGTTTTTCATTAGGCAGCCATAGTCTATGTTAATACTCTATTCTTCTCTCAGTGTGAGAACTCTGAATAGAACTTAAGATGGTATCTATTTTCATTTAATATTTGATAGACCTTTGTTTCTTCTGGGAAATGAACTGTTCAGTTCAAATAAAATTAAAAAGCTGCACCCTGTTTTCTTTAGGTAACAGCTTAATAATTTGAAAAGCAACTTACTCTTTCTCCTTTGGGACCTGCAGGGCCATGGGGTCCCATAGGGCCATCTGTACCCTAAAAAAAGATAAAAATAAGATAATATGAGACATATCCCATGGGCTATAAGAGAAGCAGTTATAATTTATCTTGGA
Organism: Eidolon dupreanum; assembly: GCA_028627145.1. Classification (NCBI taxonomy): domain Eukaryota; kingdom Metazoa; phylum Chordata; class Mammalia; order Chiroptera; family Pteropodidae; genus Eidolon; species Eidolon dupreanum. The sequence continues at coordinate 68,699,650 of CM053513.1, forward strand.
TTTTTCCTGCATGAATGATGCCTTAGAATGTTAGTAAGACAACTCAGCTCCTTTCAAAGTGCTTTATACTTGAGTCTTTCAGGCCAGTAGTTTTCAAGCAGCTCATACAAAAGGAATAAATTATATAACTACACATTTCAGTGAAGGGCACATACAAAAAGCTGTATATCATGTTTAATTATATATTTCCTCCCTGACTAAATGGAATATCTTCATTTTGACCCATAATCTTAAGAAGAAAAATGTAATTGTTTTCTTTCACATTACCTCTTGTTCACTGTCATTCTCCACCCTTCTTTCATTGGCCACAAATGCTCTAAACTTTGTTTTCAGCTGTTTAAGATGCTTGAACACTTATACAAGTGAAAAAAATATTAAATAAATGAGAATAGAGTATAATTGCTCAAATCAAACTTTCTTCAGCAATTTTAAGAACAGCAGGGGGCTTAGAAGGAAGGAATTATTTTTGTAGGTTCTGCTGCAGTGGCTGAAGTCACTAGGCTTTCAAGGCACAAACTAGGCAGCCAATGATTTAATGGCATAATTGCCTTCTGGCTTCCTGGTTCAGGATTAGGATTTCTGTGGCAGATGAGATAATATCTGAATGAATAAACAAACACTGAGGTCCAGGGAAAATAATGATTGCCTAAAGAAGGTTTTTAGAATTGAATAGCTGAAATTTCTTTTTGATTCTTAAAAATGTAGCAAGGCCTTTAAGTATATTTGCTCATGTTCAAGAAGACTTTGCTTTGATTTGCAAAGAATTTATTATATATTTGCAAATGGAACTATTCCGGCACAATTTTGAAAATAGTATTCCTATTTCTGTTCTACTGTTCCTATTTATTCTATGTGAGTCTTGTGATATGAAATAATTCAGAGTTTTTAATTCGTTATAATGTTGGTGAATTCTCATCATTTTAAACTGATCTTTTCCCTACTGCCTGCATTCAAAGTTCATCTTCAGAAGACTTTGAAATACTAAGTATCTGTGTCTGAAATTTAAGAGATGGAGCTGTTAAGAATCAAAGAAAAGTGACAAAATGACAAGACAGACAAGTCATTTTGATGAACAGAGATTTGAAAGTTAATTCCAATGAAGAAGTTACATTTCTAATATGGACATATACATAAAAGGAAAAGCAAGTTAAAATATATTCACATTATTTTAATCACTTCAGAAGGTCTTTCTCATGAATTACAGGAACTGTCCATTGGTTATGAAGAAATTTGTCCTGGATTCTTAAATAATTAGACTGGTCATTCTAGCAAGCTTTCCAGACTTGAGCCCGGGCTTCACAAAGATGTTCTACAGTTTTAGCTGTCCGTCAAAAAGAGCTGCAGCCCATGCTCTGTCCACCTTTTCCTTTTCTACCACTACCTTTGGTCTCTCTTCTCCTTTTACTCCAGTCCTAGGTACCCTCATCATTTGATGAGAGTACATGAACCAAAAGGGTCTGTCCTGAAGTATAGAATTCATAGCCATAAACGCGTTGGAGCAAGACGAGGTACTGACTCACCCGGGCTCCTGGCTTTCCGTCTAAGCCAGATGCTCCCTGTGTGATTTGGTTGGTAGCAGGGTTGGTGGGTGTAACACGAATTACAAGAACAGAGATTAGTATGAGGTACCGATGAACAAATGTAACACTTCATACAACATAATACGCAGTCACAGGGTTCTGGGATGAATATCACATTGCTACAAATTGTTAGTTAAAAAAAAAACAAAACACAGGACAATAAACATCCTCACAGATGATGGCATTTTAATGACATTTCCATTTGACAAATTCTTATTCAGACATCAAGTTAATGAGGTTTATAAAGTGGGTTTTAAAGTAGTTACTGGGAACAGTCATGGACTGCTAATATCCATATGAAATTCATTTCCTATAGACTGTACTAATCGTTAATTATTTTTCTTTCGGTTCTGAAGAAAAAATAATGGCAATCTCCTAAGAAAGGGCTCATTATAATAATCAATCAAAGTTAGCATTTCAGAGGAGAAGAAAAGAGCTCTAGTTTTGCTTGTTAATATAGTGTTTGTGAATAACTGCAAGACTTTAACCTGCTAGGATGACTTTGTGGATTTTAATGAACAATAGTCAATTGTTTTCTCAGTTGTTCTTATTGTGTTCATATTAGTCACCACTAGAGGGACTTCTAGGAACAGGAAAAAGCTGGAAAATTTTCATGAGTCTAAATAAAAAATAACTGTCCCAAACAAAACCATCCCTCAGTTTGCTTCAAATAATCATTGAATCAAAGTCTAAATGAGAAATATTTTAAAAATCTAATGTTGTTCTCAGGCAATCCATGCTTTTCTTTACCTTGAGCTCTAGGCTACACATAGTCCATCATTGAAGGGTGACATTTTTCAATATTTGTTTCAAGAATAAGCACAATTACATCCTTTTTAAGGTTTTCGCATCCAAAACTCGAATATTTATTTTTAGTCCTTTAAAAATATTAAATCAAAGACTATTTAAGAAAGACAATGAACTAGCCCTGCAAGTTCTCTTGGCAAGGTTGCAGAACTATTTCCCCGTTTTATGCTTCAGATGTAATTAATAATACAAAATGAAAGAAAAAATCTATTCTAGTTGCAAACTCTATCAATAATACTATACCATATATATTTTGGGTCATTTTAGTTTTTTATTTTACAATTTCTCCTGTATAATTCTGAGTCAGACTATAACTGCAAAATACATCTTTGGTTAGGAATCACTGAAATTTTAAAAAAAATGTGTTGTTTGTTTAATGTTAGCATATGTTGAACTTTTGGCTAAATGTCATATAAAAATTACCACTAGCCATAAATTTGAAATTAGGGCAAATTAAAGAAATCAGATTGAGGTTTTATATAAAATAGAAATCTAAACTTTCTTTTGCCTTTTGCTACTTACTTTCTTCAGAGTTACCATTATTATAACATTTAAAAATAAATAGGGAGATGGTAAAAATTTTTCACTGATAACATATGTACCTGGAATGTGAATTAATGACTCATATGAGTTATAGAAGTTTTATGCCTGGGGTCTATTGATCAAATTGGTGTGATTTAATTTATGCTCTAATTCAAGGCTTATATCATTCAATAAATTAATATATATTAAGCACCTACTATATGCCTGATCTATCTATGTAAGTCACTGGCTATCAAATAGAATACTTTAGTACTTAAGATACAATACCAAGGGAAAAATAAAGATAGTGGTCACTTTTTTTATGTGTAAGATATGTATATAAACTATTTTCTATTACCAATTTTATGTCATATTTTAATAATCTGTAATGTTCTTTATTGATGTTTATCTGCATTCGTTGAATAGACAGAATCTTAAAAGCTTGAAACTAAAATGGCACATTCAATAATCATTTAAAATAATCTCTTTTTGGTTGTAATGGAAAGAAGACATAAAATGCATAAATGGTAAAAATCTCTTTTTTGTTAAAAATAAAAATCTTTAAACAACTACAAAATATTTATTCTGTTCTATCCACTAATGCCACAAGAACTGCACAAGAGGGCATTTCCAAAAACGAATGACAAACAACATTTAGATCACAATATGATTGATTAATGTAAGGAGCCACAGCACTGATCTCATGCCATCATCAATGGCCAATTGCATACCTGCCACCAATAGAGGGCTACAGTTTGCGTATCGAAGGAGAAAAAAAAAATTGAGGGAGAATTTTAAACTGCACTAAATCATAAAAACTTTTTGGAGAAATTATGACATAATCGGCATGATCCTATTTTAAAGGGGAGGGTGATGGGAGAAGAATTGCAAGCTTCAAAAAAGGAAGACAGGCATGTTTGTGATTGAAGGACAGAATACTTATGGTGTTGTGTGTTATGGGGTCTTCTTCTAACAGAAGAGCAGACATCAGAGAACAAAACTGGGCTGGGCTCTGCACTAATATAATGTGCTCTCCAATTACAGAAGTCTCAACTGTAAGATAGTTGCCCAGTAAACCAGAGTTGTTACTTAGGGTAGAAAGAAAAGTCTGAGATTTGCACTGAAATGGAAAGTTTTCTTTACTTACTGGAAGACCAAGGGGTCCTCTGTCACCCTTTTGACCTGGTTCACCCTTCAATCCTTTAACACCATTTAACCCTGGTTCACCCTAAATGCAAAAGCAAATGCCAATTTTGGTTGCTATCACGGGCGTTTCAGCTGTGAGAGAAGAGAGCCAGTCTCTGACATGGTTGCAGATTCCAGTTTTAAGTAACAGCTGAGTCAGGCCAAATTTGCCTTGTATCGGTTCAAAATTAATTTTTAAAATTTTTTTAAAAATTAATAAACTGAAATTGACAACTAAACGATATTCTAAGGAAGCAAAAGCTCCTCACAATCAAAATACATATATAACTAAATTCCTGAATTTTTCATGTGTGTCTCAAGGAAACTGGTGTTACGTTACGTTGTTCTGACCAAGCAAATCAAAGACAATCAGAGTGGAGAATAATGAAGGAGGTTCAATAGGAAAACCCACTCTGCTGCAATGGAAAACTGGAATATGCAGGACAGTGTTATATACAGACATTTTAAGCCTTTAAGCATTTTACCCAGGGGAATGAGCTAAAACTATAGCAGGTGATGTTTGAAGTAATGAATGCCATGTAGTGAGTCCTAATTCACTGACATTGCCGAGTCAGGTGCCCACATGGATTAATCAATAGAATAGACAATGAATCGCCAATCCCGGAAGAGAATACGGAGATCGCAGAACTTTCATGTAGTTTTAATAACTGTCTGTGTGTCTAATGTTAGAATAAAGGTCTCAATTTAACTTAGGGTGACATTAAAAAATCCACAAGAAGTGATAAATTCTGTTGACTGATGTTTTTTAAAAATCTAAGAATGCGATACACCTATTTTCTATCAGCAGCAGCATATTAGAAATAGAATTCTGACCTGTTTGCTTTTCAGCTTTTAAGCACAGACATTAATTTTGTCAAGAAAATCTTTAAAAAAAAAAAAAGAGAGAGAAAAAGAGAAAGAAAAAAAAGAAAATCTTGAAGGATTTGTGAAAAGAAGATGATTTCAGTCTCAAATGCCCTACAGAGTCATTCTGGGGTGGGGGGATGGGAGGGTAGAGATTATGTTTACATGGCAGGAGGCAGTATTTTCCCCGTTTGCCTTATAATGAAAATCAGCATGTTGTTAAACATTAAGCGTCTGGAGCCCCCATCTAGTCCTCAGTAGCACAGGAAATGTGTATTTTAAATAAGCTTTCCAGGTGATTCTTCTCAACAGGAAATTCTAGGAAAGAGCTTGTCCTTGAACTTTCAAAGGGGTCCCAAAAAAGTAATGAACACATTTGGGCACAACCTAGTGAAATTTGGGGCTCCTAAAGATAGGACGAGCACAGTGCTGCCACTGTAGGAAATCCAAATGTGCTATGGTTGATAAAGCATGGTCCCGGGAATGTCACAGAGCTGGAGTTAATGTGAGATGAAGGCCAAGGCTCAGTAGTTAGCTTCAGTTAACCCATCTCCACTTGAGATTCATGGTCTGCATGTGTGTGGTCTTGAGATGATGAATAGGCAGGGAAAGGCTGTGAAATTCTTTGCCGAGGAATCATGTGTTGATAGGAGTGGGCATTAATTAAGAAGGCGAGTTTATAATTAATCAAATTTAGTGGCAAAAAGACCAAATTTCAACACTGGACCTAAATTCCAGTCCTAGATCTGTCATTTAATTAGCAGGGTAATTTTAAGGTAAATAACCTAAATTTCCTGGGCCTATAGCTTATCATCTACAAAACCAAGGAACCAGCACAAGTAATCTATGAGGTCTTTGAAACTTTATAAAAATTCTCTGTAATCTATGATTTAAGTATAATTAAAGTGTAGGCAAAAAAAAAAAAAACAAAAACATTGCATTTTAGATATCAAAAGAATCATGGGCATCTATCAATCTAGTGATGATGGTGTATCTGAATCACTTATGGAATTAAAAACACAGTCTTGGCGGCTTTAGCCTGAGTCATACAATTTGGTTGGTCTTTAGGGGTGCTTTAACATCCAAGTAGAGGCCAAGATTGGGGAAAGAGGGCCCAGAGAAGTTAGATAACTACTAAGACCACAAAGCTGATAGATGGACTCTCTTCTGACTCCCAGAACAATGCTCTTACCCCAAACTATGATCGATGCTTCTGAGACATGGTCACTCACTGGCCTTACAAGAAAGTAATGTATTCTAAGGGGAATAATGAGGCATGAACTCTTCCCATGTTTGGGTGAGTTACCTGCCCGACCTCAAAAACAAAACTCAGATTTTTGAAGTCAGACCAATACCTCTGCCGTCCCTAAAGCTGGGTAGGACAGAAGGAGACCCCATAAAAGAGTGGGCTGCTTTTTGGATCCTAGTGCTAACACTGCATTTATGTGTTCCCCCACCCCTCACATTTAAATGCACCAACTCGCTACTGAGAAGCTTTCAAGAGTACTGAACCTTCTATCAAGCAACCTTGAGGACTAGCTAAATTTTTTGTTCGTAACAAAACATCAGGTTACAAGATAACAGTAACAATTGACATTTATTGGGTGTTTAACAACAACTGCACCAGATATTTTGCTAACTGTTTTAAAATCATACCTCATTATATCATCACAACCCTATGTGGTAAGTTACCTTGTTGAGTAAATGAAGGATCAGAGAGGGTAAAACATCTGCCTAAGTTAACATAGCCTGTCAGGGACTAAACTGAGATTAGAACATAGGTCCTCATCACACGTGCTCCCTAGAAGAAGCAGATTGTCTTTCAGGGCTCACTTTAATCCTCTAAGATGTTCTCTCAGCCTAGACAAAGGCAGAGAACAGGTGGAGACCATTCTCACAATATAAGCTGCACTAATGCTGACAAGGAGAAGTTACTCTCCATTGTTCTCTTGTTAATCCAGAGATGGAATACATGTATGTGATGTAATCTTCTCCTCGGTATAGCATACCTAATAAACCCCATTCCATTCTAGACCAGTGACCTCTGGGGGGAATACAAAATCAGGGTGCTGGATAGTCAAAGCATTTAGATGCAGTACTGCTATACAACAAGTGAGAAGTATCAATAACATCCAACTGTATAAAGATAATAAGAAAGCATCTGGGCTAGTCTGAGAATTTCATCAGAGTTACTTCTAAATGGTTAATTTTGAGTATATTAAGATTAGCGATTTAAGAGACTTTCATAGTGACAAGGAAAAATGGCAATACGAGGAATAATTCATGTCCAGGTGATATCACTTAAATTTTTTCTAAGTCATTCTGTGTTGTGAGATTTAAACATCTGGATACTTAAAGGCTTAAAGATTATCAACGTTACTTGACAAGTAAATTAGACAGGACAGACATGCTTCCATCATGCTTCTCCATGATTAACAAGGAAATAGAAATCAAATAATCAAGGGATTAGTTAGATTACCTTTGGTCCAGGAAGTCCATGGGGTCCCTGAAAATGAAAAACACAGCTTTTAATTAAGAACTGATTCACCATTTCCCAGCAGAAGTGATTACATAAACAAAAAGATGTAAAACAAGAATCTTCTTATTTGAGCTATAGCTAGAGGCAGGCCAGTGGATGTTAATACCTAGTGAAAGTTCCCTCCAACTCCTGAATTGCTCTGTAATAGGAAATTCATTAATAACAATTAATGGATTTTTTTTTCTGCTAAGTAGCTATGAGAGGGAGGGTGGAATCTAAAAGGGTTACATGGAAGAAAAAATAGAAAAAAAGTATTGTGAACCCACACTACTCCTATTTTTCAAATCTCTATTTAAAATAATTCTAGGTGGAATATGTGAAGTATTTTATGAGTTTATGTGGAATACAGATAGGTCTTAACAGACAGAAATTTGCTGAAGAAAAGTCCCAGACTTTAAGTACCAGTAAGGAGGGGACCTTTTCCATTACAAATTGCTCTAGACCTAGGTACTGAGAAATCTAAAGTAGAAAGGAAATGAGATGATAATCAAGTCTGGAACCTTGCTGTATCATTTGTTTCATTTAAGACTAAGGAAAAAATACTAAGACAATAGTGGTAAGCATTATTATTTAGAACACATTTATTTTTACAAAGATGAATTCTTCAAGGTTCTTGTAACAAATATTTACCAATGGCAGGAAGTCATATAAATAATCTATTGGAGAAAAGAGTATTTAAATACCTATCAATGAAATCATACGAGAGCAGGAAAATTTTTTAACAAGCGATACGTAGGTGCTTATTACATATGTCTACATTGGAATAATATTTTGTCATAGATAAGTTGTGGGTAAACATTTTCAGGAAATGGCTGTTATTTTATCAAGTATTCTTATCTCATTTTAGTAATGATTTAAAATTCCTTTAAACTAATTAATTTTATGATATGAACAGGATATTGTTTTTTAAAATTTAATCCTCTAACTTAAAGTGGAGGGAGTATAAAAAAGCCAAAAGTATGTTATTTGCTTAATTCTTAATAAACTTTAAAGGAAATAAGGTTAATTATAATTGTTTTGTGAATAAAATAGAAGTGGCGACTAGTAAGAAATAGATGATTGAGTCTGGGACTATGCTCTGTGACTCAGACCACTCCAATGATGCTCTTTCTGTGTATGATTGAAGACATGTGGTTTATTGAGACATCTTAGACATGAATGTGACTTTAGACATGAATGTGATTTGTCTCCATCCTGCCCCACTCAAAGCCATGGAAGCATTCTGCCTTTCAGGTTCTAACCTTAAAATAACTGTCATTAGGTAGGCATTTGGAGAATTACTTTGGTTTAGTGGCTGCCTTCCTCACTGGACATGCGTTCTGTGAGGGCATGGTCATTGTCTTCACTGGTCACTGACGGATATCTGCAGTGGATGCTTACCTGCCTGCCAAAGTACCACAAGAATGCAAAAGAAAAGATCCAACAATGTATGTCATCTGTGGAAGTGAGCTTCAATTTTTATCATATTATTTTATAAAAATGTTCTTCCTGAATATTTTACTAAAGGCTCTTAATCCTCAGAGCTAGTTAGAAACATTCATTAATGGCTACACTTATTAATCTTATTTTGCTACTACTGGCCTAAAACAGTGATTGGTTAAAATGAATTTCTGATGCTCATGTCACAAGGCTGGAGTGAAGCTTACTTAATCTATCTGTCTTCAACTTTCCTATCACAAAACTAACTCTTTACAACAGATGTGTTTGGGGGAGTGAAAGACAATACTCTAAAGTCAGTATATCTCAAAGCACCTCGTATTTTCTGTCCATTCCACAGAGAGTAGTACAAAATACAAGCTGGCTATTTTGAGGAATGTGTTCATGTTTTCTCTAGTAGCATGCTCATAAATAAATGATTACATTTTGGAGAGAATAGAGACTTACCATGGGGCCTGGTGGGCCATGGGGACCTGGAGGGCCTGGTGGGCCGATGATCTGTATGTCCAAAAAATAAACATAGATTAGGTTACTTCTTTAGATAAGGTGGTTTGGCTTGAATCTTCTGCTGGGGTTCTGCTAAGGCCATTAATAGTTGCAGAAAAAGAAGGATACTGGAAGAAGTGATGTGTTTGATTCTCTAGGTTTAGAAATTCTTTCATGAGAACAAAACAAAACTTAAAAAAATACAGTTGTTTTATAAAAGCCAGATTAAATCAAAAGTACATTCAAAGAAAAGGAAGCAACCGATTATTAAGAAACATTATAATGCCACAATTAAACTCTCAAATATTTCACTAAGCAACAACAGGGCTCTGAAGAAAATAAGAACATATGCTCTATATTCACAAAACTCTACCCACAAGCACTGTGGGAAAACCATTGATTTTCTCCCCAGGATTAGACAGTCCTTTGAAAAATTGCTTCTAACTGAGACCTCTGAGATATTTTGTCTCTCACTGTACAAAGCCAACAGATATTTCTTTTACAGTTTGACAAACCAAGAGGTTCATGGTCTTTCCACTGTTGATAAGCCATCTGACAAGGGTTGAACTAGATGAACAATAGGCCCATTTCTGAGTTTTCCAGGAACCATGGAAGATCAGCCCTTGTGAACTTACGGAAGGGCCCTGAGGACCTGGCAATCCGGAGTCTCCTTTTTCCCCCTTCATCCCGTTGGCACCCTACAAATAACCATTAAGAGAGTTGAGCTGGACAACTTATTTCTGAAGCATAAGAAACAGCTGAATTTTCTCCTCAAACCCACCATCCTCTTGAAATTTTTATAATTTTTTTTTAATTTTAAAAAAAGGATTTATCCCCTTGTATTTTAGCCTCAAACATCAAGCCACCCCAAATCTCTAGAATTGTGGGTGATATATGAAATTAAACATAAAGTAAACACAAACTAAGTTAGGCTTGACTGGTTAAACTTCTGAATATACCAGGTTATAAATGTTATATTCTTTATTTATAATATAATATTTATTTACACACTTCCTTGTTTTAAAAAAGATTAAGGGCTTTAAGGTTGTCTACATTTTTATCCTACATTTTTATACAATTTTCCTACCCAATTCTCAGTAAAAATTATGGGGGGAAACCATAAAAATACAACCCCATACTATCATATATATAAAGAGAACACTTTTCAGAGTAATTTGTTTTTTAGTTGTTTTACATTTTTTGGTTTATTTTTTATCATAATTTATTTTTAAATGATCATTATCACCATCTTATGCAGACTAAATTAAAGTGACTGACTTTATTTTACTATCTTCTAGTGAAAATAATTCAGGAAAATAAGGTTTATTTTATAACTCATTTGTTTAGATACTTTAAAATTAATTTTAGAGTCCCAGTTTTAATAATTAACCAATAATACTTCAACCATTTAAAAACAAAAATATTATATGAACCATTAGATGAGACTGCATCTAATAATATAACTCTTTTCTGATTATTTGTCTTAATATGAGCACATCATACAAAGTACAAACATACCGGTAATCCAGGTAATCCGATTCCTCCTTTTTCACCTGGCACACCTGGGTCCCCCACATCTCCCTTTGAGCCTTTGAGTCCCTACAAATAATATGGTTTGCATGTAAGAATCATTTGGACCCTTGATTGTCACTTCCTAGGAAAAACAGAATTCCAGATCGATTTTGTCAAAGGGTGGATCCTATGTGGAGATGATCCTGATTTTCGTTTTTAGGTAGAGTTATTTCTTATTGCAGTTTTTACATTGAACCAATACCATTTCTTTGTATCATAGAAGGAATTAAATTCTATCACTTAGGCCATTTAAATATGAAAAACATGAATTTAGGTGTTGGCATCATTGCTACCCTATTTTTACCTGGCAGCTAATTCTATATCACCAGTCCTAAAAACAATTCAATGGATTTAATTTTCAACAGTACAATACACCTTTGAACCAAGACCTGTTATAATAACAAAAGTTCAAATAAATTTCTCTCATCTCTACCCACTGTATCCCCATAGCCCTCTTAAATGTACGCAGAAGTTCCAATCACCATCAGTTTTCAGTGGTCCAATCATTCACTGCACACTCATGCACAATCGATGTTTAGAAATACTTCAACTTTTCCAGTTCCTATATTGTTCTCACGACGTCTCTATGAGGTGATCCAGGATGTTATTTTGAATGTTAACGAATCTGAATTTTGTGATACTAATACTGAAATTAATTTATATTGTTAAGCATTTTCATCAAAAGGACCTCAATTTGACATGACCAGATGGCCCACCCGCTCTTCAGAGAGGATACTGACAGTTACTACAGTAAGGGGCTCTGAGGCTATGCAACCTGTTCATCTTTTCCATACTAAAAACTAGTTACAGACTGAAACGAAGTTTTTCTTGTTACTTATACTTATTTCATAGCACCTATTTCAGAATCACTCAGTAGGTGAGTGGGTGGGTAGGTGTCTGTATGAATAACTGAATCTTTCTGGTTAATTGGACCCGTAGGAATCTAGTGATAGCTGAAGAACAGCCAACACACTGGACTTAGTAGCAGAAAAAGACCTCATAAAGCCTATAGGGAAAAAAAAATCCAGCTATTGTATATGTACGGGCAATAGATTGTTGTTATGCACGCCAAATTATTTATAATGACGAATAAGGGGAAAGGTAATATATAACCGGATTTTAAAATTCTAATGTAATCTCTGATTGATATAGCAATCATCTGAAGTCTCTTTTTTTAACAATGTTTATTTAATGTGGTATCATGTAATTTCAACATGTAAATCTGATGTTAAAATAATTCATCTCTTAAACTTAATTTCCTTATCTACTACTATCCTACTATCTCCTGAGGAGTATATTTTACTAACTGTATCAAAAATCCCCTTGATTTCTTACTATTTACTTGATTTTAGCTATTTATTGGTAAATAATGGAAGCCCAGTAAACATTAAATAGCTTGAAACTAACCCTGTGATTCGATTCTAAATTTTGAATTCTGGCCAGATTCTTTTTGGCTTATGGGACAAATTCAGCCCAGAGCTTGTTTTTGCACAGGCTGAATGTTTTTAAAAAATTTTAAGGCTGTTAAAAAAAAGGACATGCAACAGAGACTGTATGCGACCTGCAAAACCTAAAACATTTACTCTCTGGCTCTTTATAGAAAAAGTTCGCCAACCTCTGTTTTAGGGGAAACACTTGGAGAAAGTGCCATATTCTGCAAAGCTGCAAGTGTCCTGCTTGTTTCTGTCTTTTCTAATGATCTAGAAAATTAGATGTAATGTTTATTTGGGAAAAGAAAATGTCAAAATAACACATATAAGCAATATCTAATTTTGCAGAAACTGTGGTCTCTGTTTTTCACCTTGAATTATATGTATTCACTGACAAAAATTAGGCTATTCTTACTAAATTGGTAATGATTTTTCTATTAAAAGTTCACAAAGGTATCACTTGTATATTGATAAGGAGTATTAAGACAAAACTAAAGCATCATATAGCTTGTATATTTCTGCAGGAAAAAAAACTGTCTAATTTAAGACCAATTGCTTTTTAGAGTTAATGTAGTCTCCAGAACAGATGGTGAAAAAAAGAGAGGATATCATATATCAACACTCATACCTTTTTGGCTTCAAACCTATAATAAAAGTAGTAATCAATAATGATGCTTTAAATGACAGTATATATCTTTGAAAATTACCTGCTCTCCATCAACTCCTGGGATTCCTGGAGATCCTGGCTCTCCCTGTTAAGATAAAAACTGATGCTTCTTTCCATTTATCATTGGTAGCATACTAAACTAAATAAATATGTTGCTAGTTGGTAACAGTACAATCTGACTTTCAACAAATGCATTATAACCCAAGAATACTTTATTACATCATACCACATACCTAAACTGAAATAACGTTTTCCTGAATATTATGATTAACAATACTTATATGTAGCTAAGATCCAGCGTTTTTATTTTTTCCTCATGTGAGATGCAGGCTTAAAAAAATGGTGAAAGAAAACTAATAGAGCTCTTTGATGACTGATCATGTCTTATAGCAATAACCTATATGCCTCAGTTAGCTAATTTTTTTCTCCTTAAAAAATATGTATGATTTCTCTTATTTTCCAATTTGAGAAAAAAGCAAAAACATGACAGTTATCTTAAGAAAGAATAAAATGCAAAGCCTCATAAGTTCACAATATTTTAACTGGCACTGTTTGAACTGTGAACATAAATTCATAATGATTGTGAACGTGCTACTTCCAGATAAGCCTTGTTGAAGGATATAATAAATGAGGTAATATCTTAATCCATATAAAATTACTTTTGGATCAGGTCTATTTCCTATACTATGCTAGGAACAAACAAATTTACTATTTACATTATGATTTATTAGAACCCTTGACAAACACAAAACACATAGATTTATTTTTTCTTAACTAAAGATGTTCTAAAAAAATAAAGATGTTTCATTAAAAACCAAACTTAAACAATGTGCTAGAGATTTAGCCAAAAACAAATGTCCAGTTGCCTTTCAGTTGGAAAGGTACTGAATACATTCTTTGAAAGGCAAGATTTTTATATCAATGAAATCATGCATTTGGATCCCATTTTAAACATCCCTGGTTTCCATATCTTGGAAATTTTGTAAAAACAGCTCTTCTGAGGGTAAGTGGCCTGCCTCACAGACTGATTTCCAAGGGAGCTGACTTGAGGCTGTACTTTTCTAGAAAGTTTTGTTTGGTGATGTTATAAACCACAAGGTTGAAATGGCTAGAGCTCTTTTCCCTGCTAAAAACTTTAAGAGCTATTGGTAACAGCATGAAATTTGAGCCTTTCAATGTCTAAGAAGGCATGATAAACATATGAAAAAGAAAGAAAGAAAGAAAGAAAGAAAGAAAGAAAGAAAGAAAGAAAGAAAGAAAGAGAGAGAGAGAGAGAGAGAGAGAGAGAGAGAGAGAGAGGGAGGGAGGGAGGAAGGAAAAAAAAAACGCCTTATTCCAGGTTTCCTGCTCTTGGTGGTAGCAGCAAAGTTTATTTTGCCACAAACAAGCCTGCTGAGGTTGGATGCAAATGGCTAAGTCTTAGTTTCATTCAGTCTGAATATTTGTCAGCACTCTGGGTCCAATAATGATTGCTTTGCTAAACTTTTACTTTCAAAATGTGACCATGAGTGTTTTAAAGAAAAACATAATTTACGAATTATTCATTTATCCTTCACCCATCAAAAGTAGTTTGTAGTTTTCCCATGTTTAAGAAGTCAAACAATCTTTGTTTGAAAAAGGAAGGAGAAATGCTAACTGAATAGGTCTCTATTCAGTCTGAGGCTGTGAGTCCTGGGTGAGAATGAGTTTTACATTTGACTCAGGCTGTATTTGCTGGCTCTTAGTTATAGCACATCTCATCCCAATAATTCCAACCTTCTCAAGGAGAGATCATGGAAAGCATAAAGGACTGAATCGGCTAACCTAAGATCTCGTTATAAGATCACTATAAGGTGCGAGGGGTGGGGTAGAGTGACAGCATAGAAGGAAGGGCGGCAGGAAGTATAGTGAATTGCCTGCCTTGACCCCACTCGTCTAAACATTCACTTGACCAATTTCCCCATTTTTCAGTTTCAGCTTGAAGTCATTCTTGACTCCCAAGGCTGAGGTGGCCTTTCCATTTTCATCTTAATCAAAGCACTTATTCTATTTATAAATATTATGCCTTGACTTGCCTATATCCCTGCCCAGGCTGTAAGCCCCTTGTTGAAGCTCCTTACTATGCCTTAGTATCTTTACTAGATATTAGTGCTTATCACAGAGTAGAGGCTCAAAAATTACTTATTGTATAATTGAATTAACAAATGAATAGCAACTGGATTATACAGCAAGGGGAATGTAGGTTTTAATGATATAGCCTTCTTGATTATGTGGTCCTTTTTGCCCCTTTGGGTCAAGGAATGGGTGCACCTTTTGGGCTTCTGTAGGCCTTTCAGCTTTAAAGAAGAATAAAGTCCTAGAAGTTGTTGAGGTCTGTAGGGAATGAGGTACATCTTTAGCACTGGGGACAATTCTGGTTCTGGAGACTTAGTCAAGTGAGAAGATGAAACAAGGAACTCAGACCTTGGTTGACTCTACACAGGAAAAAGCAATCTGCAGATTTCCTTCTAGATTGTCTACTCCAGCTCACCAAGATATTCAAGAATAAGAATCCAAGCCCACTTGCTCATCAGGAATAAAAACTGTGTATGACTAGAGCGTTTTGTGTTTTATCTCTTAAGAACCAGAATGTGGTGGAGAAATAGAGAGTTAAAAATTCCAAAGCTTACACTGTTATATAGGAAATCTGTTTGAAATTAAGGTCTATGTTCAAATATATCTCACATAGGCAAGGACCTCAGTAATATTCTACTTTATGTTCCTTTTTATAGAAAAATAACCATTTCTATATGCTAGCTTTAAGTATCTTGAAAGAGTACTAAAGCTGGTGTGTGTGTGCGTGTGTGTGTGTGCACGCGCGCACACACGCGTATGTGACAGACTTAGCCAATAAACTGTCTTAAGAGGCTTAGACAAAAGATGGCTTTCTAAACTACTTAAATCGCCTACAAAAATCCAATGATTAAAGTCATGTTTCAACACATATAGCTCAGTTCTGAAAAGCCAGAGTAACTGGCTATGTGTTAATTGAGCAAATGTGCTTATATGACTATGCTTTAGAGGGAAAAAGCTAAGGCCACCAACAAATTTCAGATATAATCAAGTAATTCTAGGTTTTATACCAACTGTTCACAGTTGGTATGTTTCATTAGATAAGATTTAAATGGCAGAATGTCTGAATATATATAATAGCAGGATGTTTATAAAAAATGACTTGAAAATGATTCCTAAAATTGTCATTTGTGAATGCATCATGCTAGAACTTCTCTTGTTCTCTTTATTACAAAAGAATTAGAGGGAAGGATCTTTTTTAGTATCCAAGTAAATTTTTCTTCAGTCTTCCTCTATTTAAATATTTTTTTATACATATTTAGTGTTTCTTCCTATTTATAATTTATATAAAACTTGTTTTTCCCTTGTTTAATATTGTT
Organism: Eidolon dupreanum; assembly: GCA_028627145.1. Taxonomy (NCBI): domain Eukaryota; kingdom Metazoa; phylum Chordata; class Mammalia; order Chiroptera; family Pteropodidae; genus Eidolon; species Eidolon dupreanum. The sequence goes on from CM053513.1 coordinate 68,716,149, forward strand.
TTTCTAAACGTTCCCCTTCTAAATTTAATGTCATTCCCATTTCTCTCCCTTGTTTCCTTTTTCCTTTTTTTCTGACCCCTCTTCCTTTAGCCCAAACCTCGATTTCTATTCTTAGCTCTTTAAACAAGACTGCTGATCTCAGTTTCACTGGTATTTCGTTAGACTGATTTTCAAAGATACATTTATTTAATATGGGATTCTCTACATCATATGTGGTAAATGAAAATGAGTAAAATGAAGAATAACCTTTGGCCCTTGTAGTCCTTGAGGTCCTGGTGGTCCAGGGGGACCCTAAATCCAGAAAAGACAAAGTTATAAAAAGTAACCAAGTGTGTGTATTAAATTTTATGCTTTAAGCAAAGTACACTATACATCTTCCTAATTTCTATCAAAATCAAATATCCCCCAATATTGATTTGCAACAAGGAAAAATTTCACTGGTTACAGAATTATAAAAAGTACATGCTTACATGAAAAAAAATCAACAAACATTTAGACCAAAATAATACTGAAGATACTTTTGAGTTGATTTGTAAGACAATGTAATATTGCTGCTTTGTCCTACATTCATCTTTTTGGGTTGAATTAGCTTACTAATATTATTTGTGTTTCCAGACACATTTCTCCTTTCCCCACCAAAAGACTTTGATTTCCAAACACTATAGAACAAAGATATACTATTAAGGTGAGACTAAAGGCTTGCAAGAAAAATACCTCTTTTTTTTGGCTTTTTCACGAAGCAAAAATGATTCAAGTGGGGCAAATATTGTAAAAGGTTATTAGTATAAAAAAAAACAAAGCTAAATATCAGATAAAACCAATTGCTACATTAGTACCATTATAAGCAGCATGCATCAACACCAAATACAAAGTCACAAACCACAGAAATCATGCAATAGGAGTTACCGTAACAGTTAAGGTGGTAATCCTCTGTTGGGAAAATGTATTGATAAAGACAGAGTTACCTATTTTGCGTGCCAAAGTACAATAATACATTTCTGAAATCACCAACTTTTTAAATATGTCTTGGCAAGACTGATGTCTTATAAGGAATTAACAAGATACTGAGAGCATATTATTCTATCTTCAAAGGAATATGATGTATTGTGAAGATTCTTTTAAAATTACTTTTAGAATTTCATTTTAATAATCTACGGATAAAGAAAAAATAAAATGTCAAAATTTTAATTTATCTGATTAAAAAAATTACGTAGTGAAATAGTATATACACTAGAAGTTTGTCAGTGTAACTGTGACCTGAGAAACTTCATCATTCATAAGCGCTCTACTCGATTAGAGAAAACAGAACTATTTAATTTATAAGTGATAATTTTTGTCTCTTTTAGTCTGAACCTCATCTGTTGCACTATGATAATCTTGTGTGTGGGGGGATGGGTGGGTGCATGCCATGACCAAAGATAAGAGCTGACATGGGATTCATCTAGTTTCTTAATATAAAGTGCTTGAGTATTGTAACAAAATATATTCTCTCAAAGTATGAATCTCCAAAGTACTCAATCTCTAATCCATGAATTGTTTTTGTATTGTTTTCCAGTCTAAGTCTTGTGTTACACTTTATGCAATCATTCTCTGTTAGGGACTCCGGTCATAGAGAAACATCATCCAATTACTGTGAATACTGGTTTAACACCATCCCTTTGTTTTCCACTACTCCATTTCCATTTCTGATCCAGGCTGTTGTTGCCATTTTTATTATTGTTGTTGTAAAAAATAATCTTAACATTATCTATCTTATTTCAAACACTTAATTGAGTCTCTAGTGACATGGTGCCATTATTCCTTAAAAAAACAATACATTTATTTATGCATGTGTACAAATGATTCAACTATGTACTCTATGATAAAATCAGTTATAGTCATTACAGCTTCAGAAAAAACATAATAGGCGAAAATCAACCAGTGCTTCTTAGATAAAGGCAAATTGACCACAAACTGGGGCAAGGCTATAAAAAAATCAAGACCCAGATTTTTATATCATCATGTCTGTGTAACATAAGACACTACTTTATTCTTATGGGATTCACCTAAAGCAAGAGTTGGATTTATGGTTATGAAAAAGCTACTTCTTTGCTCCTATAGGTAAATCAGTCATTTTTAAAAGGCTGTTAGAAAATTATAGAGTAGAAATAATTTCTTTATCATTGCCTCCAATTACATATTGCAATTTTAACTAGAAAGCAGAATCATAAAACATTAGAAAGGGAAGGAAATTTAAAATGTGAACTCTCAGAGGTTTTCCAATGTGAGCCATATATTATTCATTTTCCACATAAACACAAAACTAGTTTATTTTTTAAAAAAATTTAAAGATAACATGTTTTATAACAAGGTACATATGCATTTAAATGATTTTGTTAAATAATTATATTTGTGATACCTAAAAATTATACAGGGCAGGTTCCATCCAGTTAATAGAAGAACAAATGACAGAGTTTTTACTACTATCTAAAAGCACCAGTATGCAGACACACAGAGAAGTCCTAAGATTATTTGTTTACTTTGGACTTCTTGTACCTGGTTCCTCTAAGTTAAAGCTACATAGACTCAACAGGATTCTCACCTGAAGTTCAAAAATAATTTGAAAACCAGAATTCTTCGTAGTGATAAAGAAAGACATGCCATTCTCTAGTGAGGCATGATGTGAAATGGGAGGCATGAGCTAGAGCGACTGTAAACTGGTTGAAGGCTAGCAGGCTGCTTTGTGATTTATTCCCTGAGATGCTTATGTGAAGCTCTTTAGAATTAAAGGTTATTTTCTTTCATTTCTCATAAAGATGCAAGCTTAAAATCACCCATGATTTACACTAGGGAACAGGTTTAGTTTAAATGGTGGTGAGGAATTTTAAAAGCTTGAGTTAGGAAATAGATTTTATTGATAATTGCGGAAATGTAACCACCTTAAATAAAAGTCAGAATAAATGGCTTATGGCAAATGTTCATGCAAATAATAATTTTCAAAAAAGGCAACAGTAAAATCTTATATTTCTAATGTGATATTTTCATCACTGTAGTATACTCTTATTTATCTGATTGTCTTAGAGTTTTTTTTGTAGTTTTTTTTTTAGAGGAGGTAATAGTAAAATGAAATCAGCAAAATTGTGAAAATCCATCACTGGTTAGAGAATTAGGAAAATAAATATCTACAACTTCTCAATCTGATGGCTATTTAATTTAGTTCACTTTATTAGGGATTCTTAATCCATTAGAGTACTATATTAGGAACACAAATAGTTTTGAAGTAAAAAATATAACTATAAGCTATTTACTAGTGCAATACATACTTGTCCTAATAAACCCATAAGAATGGAAAACCTTTAGGCTGAGATATAAACATGAACTAGTTGATTATGATGGATATTGACTTATTTACAGTCATATAGAACTCAAGGTGAAAAAAAGAAAGTGAACACAAATATTCTTTCATACCAAGACACAGGTGTCAGAATTTTAATAAAGTACAGTGTGTTTAGCAGAGTGTTCAGGAGCTCCTGAGAAATAATCCTAACTATAGTATTAGATTTTACAGGCTCTTAGGAAAAAATCTATTCCAAAAACATCTTCATTTTACAAATAAGATCAATGAACTATAGATACATTAAGTGACTTCCCCAAAATGACTTAGCTAGTTAGTAGCAAAAGGGAGATCAAAACAAAGATTTCAGTTTTTGGCTAAGGGTAGCTTGCTCCATGCCAGGTCCTGTTCATGGACAGGATGCTTTAAAAGGACTCATAATTTTGCAGAAAATAGCCAATATTTGGAGCATTTTTTGGAAGGTAAGAGAATGAATACCTCTTAAAGATGGCAGTAGCATTATGGTGACATTGCAAGCAGTTTAAGGGAAATTTATAACATTGCTAATAAATTAGGTTTAAAAAATGCGTCCCTATATTTTAAAAGTAAGAACTCTGAAAACATAGTAGGTACACCTAAATGTCTTGTTCTGTTCCTTTATACATTCCCTTATCAACTTTTGGGAAAAGGGAACAACTTAGAAAACTGGTTCTGGAACTTCACAATAGCCCAGCAGCTACTACTACTTGTGTGTATCCACTTGGCTGAGGACACTAATTCAAGCTTTTGACTGAACATACTGCCCCAGCAGCATTTCTCCAAGCAGTAAGCATGCTTCTCTTTGCATTTTAGCAGAAGAAAAAGAATGAAAAGAACAGAAAAGTATGTCGAGCTGAAGACAGATTCTGTAAAAACTATTTAATACTTTACTAGTTAAAAATGGTAGTTGTAGCAAAGGACCCGTAGAAATATATGTCGCCCATAATTAGAGAATGTTAGTTAAGTCATGAGGATAGAAAAAAACAAGCAAACAAGTGAATAATAGTAAATATTTAAAACAACTGATTTGGCTTTCAAGCAAACAAATGGACTGTACATATGAGCTAAGTATACTTCATTCATTCAACCGACATCAGTTTATTTAATATTTATACCCAGACCTGTGTCTGGCATGTTGGGGAATACAGAGTAAGCATAAGACATGTTTCCTATCACCAAGTAAATTCTGGTCTGGTAAGTGGCAAGAATGAAATAAATTATTCGATTTGAGAAAAATTAAATGTTAAACCACTGGGGCCTGATTGCTGATGTTTAAAAGAATTAAGAGGAGGAACTCACCTGGGTGGCGGCAGTGGATTGTTGGAGAAGATTTGGATGGATAAAAGAAAGAAAAATGGGGTGAACCAGGCAAAAAGAGGGGAATTTTTATGGATATGATAAATATGATCACTTTGGGGGAAAATGTGTGCTGTGGAGAAATAGAAAATTCTGTACAGGAAAGGCAGGATTATAGAGTCTTGAAAGTCAGACAGAGAAGTTTGAGCTTGATAGAGTAGGTGAGAGGGTTCATTTAGGTTTCTTAATGGATTGAAGCCATCAAAATAGTGATAATTAGTAAAATTTAACAAATATTTAAACATAAAAATAAAATATAACCAATATTTAAATATAAAAATAGAAGAGCAGGGAGGCACTAGGGCAGAGGAATCGGTTGAGGACTTGTTGCAGTGTTCGATCTGAAAGAAACACCATGTGGACCTCATTGGGATAGACAGAATGGGGGCAACCTCACGAGATACTTTAAAAAAGGAAACAGGAGCATCTGGTGAAATATAATGAATGAAGGAGGAAGAATAGTTTGAAAATAACTCTCAAGTTTCTATTGCAAGAAATTCAAAGACTTATGGTAGCATGAACAGAATATAGATAGTTAAGAAAGGGAATCATTTGCTGGTGGGAAAGGTAACCAGTTTAATTGTGTGTATTCATGGAAACTGATAAAGCAATGGTGCATCCATAGTGGAAATATTCCTAGAGCACTGGGGGTACATGCAAGTCAGACCTGGCGACGAAAGATTTGGAAGCAGCCATAACATGGTAGAACGAGGAGTCGTTGTACCAAGAAAAGAATAGAGATTTGAGGATACCAAAAATCAGAGACTGGACGAAAAACCTGGAAATACTAAAATAGAGTGGATCCATCAGCAAAGACCACTGGCAGAGTAAAGGATCCAAGAAACCAGAAAGAAAAAGTTTCAAAAGGAAGGTGGTTTAGTATAAATGTTATGGAAATGTTAAGGGTGATAAGTACAATGGGCTTGACATAGAGGTTATTATTGACCTTTATAAGGTAAGTTACAGAAAAATGATGATACAGGTTAGAATATAGGAGTAGAAGCATGAAAAGGGTGAATAGGAAGCAAAGGTGATAGAGGAGACAAAGCATACAGTTTATGGTTTTTACTTAATGGAAGAAAAAGAATTGAATAGTAGTAGTAAAAAAAAAGAAAAAGAAAAAAAGAACACCTAAAGAGGATCTATCATATGTCAGGCATTTAGCCATTGCTCAAAACAACCCTATGAAGTAGTTATTACAATTGTCCTCATAATACAAATGAGAAAACTGAGGCACAGAGAAGTACATAACTTGCCCTAGGTCATGTACTTAGCAAGCAAGAGAGCTGAGATTTGAACACAGGCAGCTTCAACTCCAGAGCCATAAGGTTCTTTACTGCTTTGCTAGGCTCGTTTTTCATGCAAGGAGACAAAGACTGGTGAAACTAATACAAGGTTTAAACCAGGTAAGATTTAAGCAGATCTGAAGGTAGAAGGGAAAAAAAAAGATAGAAAGATTAAAAAATGCTAGGAAGTAAAGAGGATAAACTGGGGCAGAAAGAAGGGAATGGGTTCAGTAGAGGGAGAGAGTGTACTTTGAGCAGTGGAGCCCTCTGGGATCTAAGGCGTGTGGAAGCTGATATTTACACACATTACATGGTGCTCATCAGTGTCACTGTCGTTTGCAGTTACTTGCCTGCAAGGCTTCATGGAGGTTGCCATTATAGTCTATAATCTCGGTGGCTCCTTGATCCCCCTTTTGACCAGGTGGGCCCTATGAAAAAAACAACCAAAAGAATATCATGGAGGTTTGGCTAGGAATATAGAGGGGACGATAGCCAAAAAACAAACAAACAAACAAAACAACAGAAATAGCAATGTGCAACTCCCTTTGACCATCAATTCTTGACTAAGGCACAACTTCACCCTAGAGTACATAATCATGTTTGAATTTTGTCCTTATTTCAAAGGAGGCAAACCACTTCTAATTCCTTTTGGTATATTAAAAATATGAAATATGAAAAAAGGAGAGATATAATTTAATCTCTGAAACTTTTTTTTAAGTTTATTGGGATAACATTGGTTAATACAATTATATAATTTTCAGGTGTACATTATAATTTGACATCTATATATTCTATTGTGCGATTACCACCCAGAGTCCAGTTTCCTTCAGCTACCATATATTTGATCCCTTTTATCCACTTCACCCACCCCCAATCCCCCTATATTTGACCCCCTTTACCCCGTCTACCTCTTCCCCCCTCCTCCATCCCTACCCTCTGGTAACCACTAGTCCATTGTCCATGTCCCTGAGTCTCTGTCTGTCCTGTTCATTTGTTGCTTTTAGGTTTATATCCCACATATAAGTGATAGCATGTGATTTTCAACTTTTTCTGTCTGGCTTATTTCCCCTAGCATGATTATCTCGAGGTCCATCCAGGTTATCGCAAATGGCACTATTTCATCTCTTCTTATGGCTGAGTAATATTCCATTGTATATATGTACCACAGCTTCTTTAGCCAATCATCTATTGTAGGACACTTGAGTTGCTTCCATGTCCTGGCCACTATGAATAGTGCTACTATGAACATCGGTGTGCAAATATCTTTTCGGATATGGGTTTTCAAGTCTTTGGGGGTAAATACCCCGTAGAGGGATTGCTGGGTCATATGGTAGATCAATTCTTAGTTTTTTGAGGAACCTTTATACTGTTTTCCATAGTGGCTGTACCAATTTGCAGTCCCACCTGCAATGTATGAGGGTTCCTTTTTCTCCACATCCTCTCCAACATTTGTTATTACTTCTGTTGATTATAGCTATTCTAGCAGATTATAGCTATTCTAGCTATTCTCCAACATTTGTTTTTACTTGTTCTGTTGATTATAGCTATTCTAACAGGTGTTAGATGATATCTCATTGTGGTTTTGATTTGCATTTCCCTAATAGTTAGCGATGTTGAGCATCTTTTCATATATGAAACTGTTTTTTAAAAATTATAAAATGAAGGCTAATCTGATTTGAGTTGCAAACACTTGTTGACTTTATCCAGATTTATTAAAGTAACCTCTAACCTCTTCTACTCATCTACAACTCACAGATTGCTTCTTCATTCTTTAGGGAAATAGAACATTATTCTTAGGAAATGCCTTTTTTTCCCCAACAGGAATAGAATTCCATTAAAATAAAACCAAATAGGGAATGCAAAGGAAAATACATATATTTTCAAGACTTCTACCCTACTTACCAGCTCTGCCACTGAATTTCCATTAGTCATGTCTTAATTCCCTGCCTGTGTTTAAAAAAGGCTCTGAAAATATACGTTATTGTTTTCTTTATAATTGAGTTAATTGAAAATGGAAAATTCTACTAGCTGATGGCTATGGGCTTCTTACTGCTCATTTAGCAGAGGAAAAGGAGATGGAGAGTTCCTTAGACCTTCCTCTCATGAGCTTATTTTATGTTAGAATCTACACACTCATTTCTTCTGACAACTAAAATTAAAAATAACAGGAAAGAGAGAAGTAGTAGGAATAATTACAGCAGTCTACCTCCAGTGCTATTATTGGACATTATTAATCCAGGTGCCTTGTGAAAAGAAACACAGAAACATACTTTAAATTTGGGCTTGGAGGGGAACAAAAGCTTAGATGAGAGACACACTCACCCTTGGTCCCAGCATTCCAGAGTCTCCTTTGTCTCCACGGTCACCCTTTCCCCAGTGAAAAGAGAAAACACCTAATTAGTAGTTGGGACAGTCTCTGATCTAAGGTTGTATTTAATACCACAGCAGCACTTTTAATACAAACTTCAGAAGTGGAAAATAACAACTAGAAGAACAATAACCACTGACATGGCAAATGCTTTTTTAAGATGCACCTTGAAGTGAATTAAAATTCCCCTTTCGGATACTAGAGTACATGGGAACAACAATATATATGTAAGCTCTCTCACTAGGGATCTTCAAAAGCAAAGCAAGTGGTTTCCATGACACCCAAAGTATATTTTTACCTCTCAGATTGAGCCATGTTCTTGACTTTAATGAAAAGATTTGGGGCAAAGGGAAAAAGAGACAACCACTTCAAATGTCTGTCCTCTGAGAAGTGTAAATAACTGAGACAAGGAAGGAACGGAGAGCTTATTCTAGGGAGAATCAGGAGGGAAAGGTCACCAGCTAGGCCTCCCTGTGATGATGTGGATCTAAGGAAAAGTTTTTTTCTGTAGGTATAGGCATTTTAACATTCAGTAGGTGCTGAAGTGGACAGCAGCTAGCTGGGACAGGTGGACAGGGCTGAAGGTTGGGGCAGGGCAAACCCAGCTCTCTCTTTTTTTTTTCCCAGTGCAATATGGGAAATCTCTGAAGTTCCGTTTATGGTGTTATTACCCCACCTGGAAAGATATCAGGATCCAAACTGCACACACATCACTCTGAGAACACTCAAAATTCTCAGAAATCTAAACAGAAACACTGGAGATTTGAACCTGTCTAGATCTGAAGGTTCTTTAAAAACTACCTTAAATATATAGAGGCCTTATCCTAAATGGAATTGAAAGCATTTTGTTACATCTTTTTACATATTCCTATAAACTGGGTAAAGACCAATGAAGATAAGCAGAAAAAGGGATTATAATTTTTGTCTACCCATATTATGCTAATAACACTGACCATAATAAATTTTCTATGAAAAACAAGATGAAACAAACCAATTGTTTTGAGATATCATCATAAGGGTGAAATTATTGCAATCCCAGGGTGTGAAAGAGTTTCATCTAAAATATGATTCACTGTGCAACAAGCAAAAAGCATAGTTCTTGAAGGCCTCGTGTTACCTTAAAATGATTACCAGGTTACTGACCTTTGACCCCTTTGGGCCTCTAGTTCCTGATTCACCTTGTTTTCCCTAATATAGGAGAATATGAAAATGAAAAAGAAAAAGACAGAGGAGATAAGAACAGAAAAAAGAAATTAACAGTGACTCAGTGAAGAAAAATGGGAACACTTTATTTTAACTGCCACAATGGCTCTATTTAATGTTGGCTATTAAAACACTAAACAAAAGTATCATCACCGCTATAACTGAAACTGCCCTTCCACCAGTGGATAAGAAGAGCTCTGTGAATAATTCTCATTAGTCTCAAAGTGTGCATAAATCTCCTTTTCATCAAAGAGTAAATCATTTCCTGTATCTCTGGGATGGGTTATTAAAATAAAGTGTTACCATATTAGTTTGCAGCAAGTTTAGAAGAATAAAGATTGGATAGTCAAATAAATCCTTAGCGCTAATGTTTTCAAAGTGTTACCATCTAGTTTCCGTCGAAACTAACACAACACATATCAACATTTTCTCAGTAAGCTTTAATACTCATTGAGTAATAGCGATAATACCTCCCCCTTTACATTGGGATGTGTTATCAAATATGTTCATTGAAAAAAGGGTAAACTGGAAAAGTTGAATTATAAAATCTTTTCTGAAAAGAACCAATTACAATACATTATTTGTGATTTTGGCTGTATTAATACCTGTAGAAGAATTTTTAAATTTTAGTTTCGTTTTCTAAGCAAGTAGCACACATTCTGAAACCAAAGGATAGTATTTTTCAATGTAACAATAACTGACCTTCGGTCCAGGGGTTCCAGGCTCCCCTCGCTCACCTCTTCCAGGAGGCCCTGCCTCCCCTCGTTCACCCTGTCACAAATTGCAAGACAGGTAAATGGCAACACCCCTCCCCATCCCCATCTCAGCTGGTCCCAGTCAATTATTAAGTTGAATAAAATAAAATTTAAAAAAAGCAGAAAATTACTATTATTTATCATGTACCCAGCACTGTATTACTCTCAACATGAATTATCTCATTTAATAAAACAATTGTTCAATCAATTGTATTATCATTCCCATTTGATAGATAAGGAAATGGATTGGTAAATACCTGTCAGGTACCTATGTTGATAAATAGAAAGACCTTTAAAGGGAATTGATAAGGGCCATCATGATACCTCAGAACAGAAATAGACATAGTTTTCATTCTGTAGCCACTTTCAAAGTACTACCGGGAAGAAGCACGGCAAAGTGGTTAAGGTTTGGTAATGACTTTCATTTGTCACTTTGTAATGGCCAGGCTTTGTAATCTCACATCCTGGGTCTTAACTCTAGCTCTGTTATTTACCAGTTCTGTGTTTTGGGGCAAGCTAGTTAAGTTCCAAAAGCCTCAGTTTCCTTTGTAAAATGTAGAAAATTGTAGTACCGATCTCATAACTTATAAATGTAAAGTGCTCAGCACAGTAAAAGACACATAGGTGTTATAGTTTTTTGCTCTAGTCACTGCTCTGTGAAGTATAACATGGTCACTGCCCTAAAGAAGCTAGTGATCTAGGTTAGACAAGATTCACCTGAACAAAATAGTTAAGAATGTAATGTAAGGCCAAATATGAGAGAAGAAAAACCCTGATAGAATTTTCAGTGGTCCAGAGTGGCTTCCTGAAGGTGAGCTGTTTATGATTGTGCTATTAATGAGTGCAGGAACTGCCCAAAACACTTTACATGCATTATCCTATTTAAACCTCAGAACAGATGAGAAAGGTTTTAGTATTTAAAGTCTACAGATGAAGAACCTGAAGCTCAGAGAGGTTAAGTAACTCTCCGAAAGTCACAAAGCTTTTAAAAGGGTGATGTAGGCTTTAAAGTCCAAGATCTTTATTTGTGTCATTCTCACTCTGGGGAGCCTTTGTGGTTTTACAGAGGAGGTGGGATAGAGTAGGCCAAAGATAAGGAAGACTCAATAAGTTTCTCGGCATGAATGGAAGAGAGTGGGGAAAATGGGGAAGGTGCAAGAAAGGTAAAAGACTTGACTGGATGCAGGAGATGGAAAAGATGCTCCAGAAGGAATATTCCAGAGATTAGAGACTGAAGTGCTTCTGTTGACATATGGATTTTTTTTCAAAAGTATTACATTTGGTATTTCTCTTAATATTTTACAGATGAACTCTAAAATAGTAACTATAAGCTTATTTTAGGGAAAATCAGAAACCTTTGAAAATCATTTATCTGCAGTATACCGTAGGAGTGGAGTCTATATTTCTTTACCTAGAACCTTTTTTTTTTTAATCCTAATACCCCTAATTAGTTGCTTATCACTCTTCGCAATTACATTATTTATTTGTTTACTTCTTTCTCTCCTCCCATCCTTCCTTACACACACTAGTTAGGCTTCAGGAGAGTAGATAGAAGCTGTTTTTGCTGCATTTACTCTCTCCTCATTCTCAAATACTAGAAAAATGTCTGGAAAAAATTTTCATTCTTGAATTAATGGATAAATAGTATTATTCAAAGTATTCTAAATTATTGGGAATAAGACCCCATTTCTTTAGAGTAATATAGGTCTCTCCAGGACTGAGATAGATGCTGAGGCTACAAAAGTGCATAAACAGATTTTTAGATGCTGTAATATATCTTCCTTCATTATGATTTCTCTTCACTGTGTTGGGGGTAAAATATGCGGGTTTAGTTTATTTTTTTAATTGAGTGGTACAAATCCAGATTGCCTATGTAACTGGAAAAAAACTAGTGTTTGCCTGGAAGAGATTTTTAAATAATCATGACTGTTCCGTTGTGATACCAAATTCATGTTAAATAGGCAATTTAGCTGAAAATAAACTTTACAATATTGTTAATAAAATGAATTTCCTATCCATATCCCTTCTTGTAAAAATATAAAACAGGTACAGTACATTCTTTACTTTTAGTGGGAGTTCAGAATAGTGTCTGTTATTAAAGTATCTGATCTGTAACATCAGACTGGGTTCTTCATGAACAGTAATTAATGTTGATTTCGTGGTTCTACATTTGGATTTTTTTTGAATCTGTGGAATAGTTTAAAATCAGAGAACTAAAGAAAAGATATTTAGGGATAAGCTACACTCTCTACCACCTGTGTTTCTTTTATTTTCCCTTGTCTAGCAAGCCAAATGCTGTAAACATTGAGAGATGCAGCTCATTCCTGGTTCTCTTCAACACCCGCCAAGTTTCACTTGTCTGTGCCTATCTACGAGGCTGCAAGCCTGAGGAAATACAACAGCTCTTGTATGAACACAGAATACTCATTATTCTCTTTCGTGGGCTTGCGCTCGCTCGCGCGCTCTCTCTCTCTCTCTCTCTCTCTCTCTCTCTCTCTCTGTGTATGTATATATACATACGTACATGTGTATGTATGTATCTATATATACATATGTACATGTGTATGTATGTACGTATGTATATTCCAGGAAGTGTGTTTCTTGTGTGAATCTGTTCAAGCTAAAACAGGCATTTCTCACATTTTGTTAATAAGCCTGACAGCTCATTATGTGAAATAGAAATTGCTCGAAAAAAACAGCAGTTTTGCATGAATTCGATCTAGTTTCAGTCTCCTTTAGGCCACACATAATTTCCATTTACTAGGATTAGAGTTATTTTCTCTTCACCAGAGGGAATGGGGACCCCTCTGTCAGAACAGACCATGAACACATTTCTCTAGCTCCTGGAAATCATCCTGGCTTATTTCTGGTGAATGCAACACACGTTGAGGCAAAGATTGCTATGGTTAAAAATGAAAGAATGCAATTCGATCTAAATTTGCCCCTTCCTTAATTCATGAGTCTGTCACGAGTAAAGTTCCATTCTCAGAGCTGTACCTTTTTATGTCTTACTGGGTAGATAAAGAGAGAACTACAGGCCTGAGTGTATCCACTGCTGGAAAAACATATAAAACATAATCTTTTATATGGTGGTAGATAGATTGTGCTTTTAGAGCCCTCTCTAGGGTCGCCAAGTGGAAGATCTTGACATGGTTTTCATTACAGAATCTTTCTGCAGAAGTTATTGAGAATGAATCATTTTGAAATGATGCACTTAGGAATCTATGTGAAATCAGTACTCCCTGAAATCTAGGGAGTGATGAGGGAATAATAATAATGTTTGATTTACATGTATGTCTTAAAATCAGTGATAAAGAGCAGAAATTAATGAGTTTTATCTCTCCTCCTTAGAATCCCACCACTTTTCCATGTGGCTGGGAAGCTAATAACATCACATCAATTTAGGAGCAATTTGGGGGACAACTGAAACAACTAATATATTCTACCTTCCTGTCATCTTGATTAAGACTTTCTAAAATTAACTTCCTATTACTCTACTTAATATAGTAGCTCCATTAGAAGTATTAGTAGTAGGTTATAGGCTGCTTTAGTTCTCTGTGAGGCAAAAATATGTGGTCACTTAAATAATAAAATTACCCCACATTTCTTTCAACATAATGGACTGAAAATACATGACCAAAAAAATTTTCAGAAAGAAAGGAAAAGAATAAGACTCCACTCACCTTTGTTCCTGGTAACCCTGGTAAACCGGGCTCCCCTTGAGGACCAATGAAACCTGGTTCTCCCTTTAAAAAGATAAGCATATGAGATTGTTATTCACTTGACAGTAAATAAGTAAAGTTACACTGACTTCCTTCTACTGGAATTTTACTCCTTTGATTGTATATAGCTTTCTCGCTGAAATCCAGCTACTGACTAAAAAAATTAATCAGAATAGATTTTGGTCAATAAAAATACTTTGAGCAAAGCCTTGGAGATTTAGAAAGTAAAAATGGCAAAGCAACCAAATAAAGGTCTATAATTTCCTTTCTTATCTGTTGTCCAGTGCTTCTTACCATTACCAAATCCAGTTATGTTTGGGTGGCTGTAGTAGGTAGCCTCTAAGACAGAGGTAGATGATCCCATCTCCTGGTATTTGTGCCCTTGTGTAATGTCCTCTGCTTGAGGATAGGCTGGATTTAATGACTCATATCTAACGAACACATTATAATGGAAGTAATGGAGAAAGCAAGCTGCTATGCTGTGAGTAGTCCTATGGATAGATCTACATGGTGATGTCCAAGGTCTGCCAATAACCACACGTATAAGCTTGGGAGCAAATGCTCATAGAGTAGGTCTTCAGGTGAGACCACAGCCCTGCTTCACTGCATGCTTATGGGAGACACTGATCCAGAGGCACCCAGCTGAGATGTACACAAATAACTGTTTGTGATTTTAAGTTACTCCAGTTTGGGGGGTAATATGGTATGCAGCAATAAATACCTGAACAGCGGATGTGGTGAGGGAAGGGATTCAGGAATGTTTAGCATGAAGGGAAAAACATCTCTCCTTGCCATACACTTTCATAACTGTTCTCTACTACCTGGAGTAAACCCAGTTACAGTATAATAAAAAATATATCTGGTCTTATTCCTGGTTCCTTCCACAGAGCCTCTAAAACCCTTGGAATTTCCTGTGTGATAAGAGTAATAGGAGAATCTTTTGTTATTAACAAGCCCCTTTCAAACATAGCTGAGTTTATGCTAATGAGTGACTCTAGGTGGGCCCCTAGATAGCTTCAGGATGGAGGCTGTGATAAGAAGGTGGGTACTTTCAGCCCTTTCCCAACTCTCTCCATTTTCAGAGGGGAGAGGGGTTGGAGACTGAGTTTATTTACCAATGGTCAAGAATTTAATCCATCATGCCTAAAATGGGACCTCCATAAAAACCCTTAACCAATGGGGATCGGAGAGCTTGTGAGCTAGAGAACACATCCTCGTGCTGGCAGGATGGTGTACCCCAATTCCATGGGGTCAGAGGACCCTGTGCTTGAGGCACTTCTGACTTCACCCTATGTACTTTTTTATGTGGCTGTTCGTTTTTATCTTATATAATAAACTGTAATAGTAAGTATGGCATTTTCCTGAGCACTATGAGTTGTTCTAGCAAATTATCAAACTTGAGTGGGAGTAGGAGTGGGTGGTACCCTCAAATCTGTAGCCAAGTCAGACAGAGTGCAGGTAAACAGAGGACTCAGTACCTGTGATTTACATCTGAAGTGAGGGCAGTCTTGTGGGACTGAGCTTTTAAACCTGTGAAATCTGATGCTAACTCTGAGTAGCTGGTGACACAGTAAGATTGAACTGTAGGACACACAGTTGGCATCAGAGAT
The DNA here is from genome assembly GCA_028627145.1 of Eidolon dupreanum. Taxonomy (NCBI): domain Eukaryota; kingdom Metazoa; phylum Chordata; class Mammalia; order Chiroptera; family Pteropodidae; genus Eidolon; species Eidolon dupreanum. Next base: position 68,731,801 of record CM053513.1, read on the forward strand.
TCAGAGTTGGATAATTGGTGTTTGAAAAGACACCATGTATTTGGTGTCAGGGAACACTTGAGACCAGTGTTCACATTTACTTGACTATGTAAAGAGTTCTGTTTTCTTTTTAAAAATGTGAGCTCAAATGTAAGAGTCTAACTTCCTGAAATCTATAATGAAGATTTAAAGCAAAAAACATGATGGCTCCATTCCCAAATATATTTTTTTAAATTTTTATCAGCCCCCATTGGATTATTTCTAGAGCAGTTGCTAATATTTATACAACTGATTCTTCTTCTAAGGTAGTGGTATTTCAACAGTTTTTTGATACTTGAAATTGAGCAGGAAGATACTGAGAGGATGTTTTATTAGAAGTGTTAAAATGTCATTAAATATTTTTGAAACAAGTGAGTTTTTAAAATATGCTATATAGAAACTTGAGTACTAGGTGGGAAACAAACTGTCATTATCATCACAAAATGTCATATTGAAATATAACTCAAACAAATTTATCTCTAGCTCTGATGTTCATGGTACTGGTTTAAAAAAAAAA
>CM053513.1:68732835-68749940 GCA_028627145.1 Eidolon dupreanum
CTGCTAATTCCTCCTTTCCTGATGTATGGTTCTTAATAATAAATCTACATATAGCTTGAATGATAAATTATTCTTTTCTCCTGGGAAGACAATATGCCTAATTATTAATGGAAATATTAATTGGTTATGTCCAGCTGGAAAAATTCTAAAAATCAGTGAAGAAAAGTAGAAAGAGATAAGAGTTCTTATTAACATTCACTTATATACCTCTAGGTTTCTGAGTCATGGAATTATTAATGTCTTATATAATAACATATTTGAAAAAAGTTACATTTATTACTTCCTTTATTTTTTCTGATAAACTTTGAGGTAAATACTATAATCTTCATTTGACAAATGAAGACACAATGGCTCAGAGAAGGTAAATAACTTGTTCAAGGTCATATACATACTGAAGAGCAGAGCTGGGACATTCTTAATTTAAAATCCCCACTCTTAAGTCTGGAGGCCGACTGCCTGACTTTGAAGCTGAGCTCTACCACAAATACCTGGGTGACTCTGGGCAAAGCAGTTGTCCTTCCTGTGCTTCAGTTTCCTCACTAATAAAATGGAGATAATACTGTGGCCACCTCATAGAACTGCTGTGAGGAGTAAGTGAGCTAATTCGCATATAACAATTAGGGTGGTGCCTGAAACAAATAAGTGCAGTATGATTATCCTCTTCATTGGGCAGAGAAGACAGACAAGAGTATCTTGAAAGAAATTTAATTCCTCATAAATTAACCCCTGATTAACAGATGCTGTTTCACAGTTGGATAATGGTTACTGTTCCCTTGGCAATGTGGCTGAGCATCAAATGGACAGACCTGGGTAGATGTTAATTTATTATGATTGTCACAATAAGTTATTTCATGGTAGCCTGGTTTTTAATACAAATTTCAAAATCAAAAGTATCATTTAGAAGTCAGATCTAGTGATGCAAGCACAGGCTTTGTGGCTTATATTGACTTAATATTTAAATGGTCAGAAACTTGGAGAAAAGGTAGTCTGTGATGAATACAAAAACTCTCTAGAGATTGGTAACATGGTGTTTTAGAAACAGAATTCCAAGACTAAGGTTGTCTGGAATTTAATTTGTAATTTGTAATTTAATTTAATTTATGACACAGTGATAATTTCTCTTCCCCTTGCCAAATCCTGTTCATCTTTTACGTCTCCCCTAAAGTCACCTCTTCAAAAAAGCATTCCTTGACCCTTTGCTCCAGGCCAGGCTGCCCCATGCTTCTCCTCCACAGTACCCAACAGCACTGTAATTCATTAGTTTTAGTATAAATATTCATCCAATGAGGCTGGAACTTCCAAAAGGGCAGAGGCATCTTACTGTCAGTGCTCAGATGGTGCCTGGCATTTAATAGTTAGGACTGAATGGATGATTGAAGAAATTGATAAGTGAATCAACGGACACATTTAAGGGAAGTTTTAAAAAAAGCTTTTGAAAATTACATATGCAATTTAATTAGATCTAGTAAGTCAGTATTTTTATGATCCCTTCTATAATATCCAGTGTCTTTTCAATTAAAATGGAAAATAAGTGGGCTCAATGTCATAATCCATTTAGACACATTTGCTTTGTTGTTTGTTTTATGAACAGGCTGTGAGCTGCTTCCCTTCCTCTCATCCTCCTTAGTCCATCCATCCCAGTCCCTCAATTTTTTATTCTCCCTTCTCCCAATATTTTCATTTAGTAGAATAATTGGTATCAATTTTATAGTAACATGACTAAATAAAGTCAGAAGGAAAATGGTTTAAAAAATCTTACTATCATTGTTTTATTTCAAGTCAGTATTAGATTGCTTCTCTCAACTAATTTTTTTTTACTCTCTGTAAAATTAATTACATAAAGAATAGAAATGTCATTTATCCTACTTAAGCAAAATTGAGTGAAAAGTCTCTAAGATTAAACTTGTATACAAAAATGCCTCAAAACGTATAAATTACACTCAAGGATGAAGTGGTTTGATGATATGAATATCCTATAATAGATGAAAATGATAATGTTTCTTTAAAACAAAAGAATGCATTCTATTATTATACATAGTTACTAGAGAAAAAAACAGTCATGTACTCTTAATATTCTAACGTGCACAATCACTAAATTTAAAAAATAGAAAAATTAATAAAAATAAGTTAATTCTAACTTTAGCCTGCAAAAGGACCAAATTGCTGTAAGATACTTTTCCTGAACTATTAATTAATCTGGAATCACTTTATTTACTCTAAACATCTTTACTTAAAGTTTAAAACCAAAAAGTCATAAATATGTTGGGTAATAGATCACTGGGCAAATTCTACTGCAGGAAAATTTTAAGCTCACTAACCAGAAATCAAACAGAACTGTAACACATTCAAATCTTTCAGAAATTTAATTCAGACTGTTTAATGACAGGGTCAAGGTAGCCAAAGAAGAGTGTATTTAGTGGTTATTGTACTTAAGTCAAGAATAAAAAATGAGTTCATTGCAGAGCCCACTGTACAGACTTGAATAAATAGCTTGACCTTTGGAAGTCTGAGAGCTTCAATTTATCTACTCTCTGAATATACTTACAATAAAAATGCCATTAGAAGTATGCTGTGAGGATGAATGTCAGTGAAAACTGTGAGACCCGTGAATAAGAGATAAAAAGGAACTCTAAATACCATAACTATAAACTAATTAAAATTTAATGTGACTTAAACATCACATAGCTATCTGGGATAGATTCATAGATAATACACTAATAGCAATTTTTTTTATTTATGTTATATTTCAAAGTCTTAAAAATAAATTTTAGAAAACACTTAAAAAATACATGAAACAAGATCTACTGATATTTATCTTTTGCTTTGGAAACAATCTCCATGACCCTAGGGTCTCAGAAAAATTCTGGCTTGTTTAGACAAAATAATTTGTTTTCAATCCTGAAAATCTTTAACATTATTTTCATAGTAATGAAGAGACAAGGATGTGAACTAAGGGATGCACAAATTAGACTTCTAATGTATCCTGTTCCTCTCCCCAGACTTCCTTTTCTATAGCATTTACACAGGGCTAGGTACTGATTGCCATTTAAATAAATTGCCATTATCATGAGTTATTCTTATAAATGCCAATTAATGTGAAAATGCATCAAGAGTAGAAAAAGATAGGGTTATAACAACACCTATTAAGGGTTGAAATTTAAAAAATTCTGACTCTCCCTCTTTCCCTCTCTCTCTCTATATGTGATATCCATTTATTTTGTCAAAGGATGCTTCAATTAAAAAAAAATCTACTACAATTTTTTTAAAAGCTAATATTTCTCCAGTATATTTGAGAATTAGAATTAATTGACAAATATTCAGATAGACATGAGAGAGAGAGAGCAAGAGCGAGAGCAAGAGTGAGAGAGAGAGAGAGAGAGAGAGAGAGAACGAATGATGGAGCACAAATAAAACGTTAATTATGTTTTCCAACAAGATCTATTCATGAGAATTACAAAAAATTTTGTGTTCAATATAATTAGCCAGATAAGAAGAGGACAGCACTTTATAACTTTAGGCAAGGCAGCATTAAATCTGCCCTAACTGCTTCAGCAGTTAGAAATTTAATTTAGAAATAAATTCAAATTATGAAAACAACAGCGTTCAGAATTGGGAACAGAGAATGCTAGAAGCTGGTTGAATTGGAAATTAGATATCGATGACTTTTTGTAGATGCAGAGTTTCACTTAGAGACTTAGAAATAAATTAGTACAGCACTGTCTCTCTGGGGCCTCAGAAAAATTCATTGTATAAAGGAAGCCGCTTGACACAGAGAGGAAAAAGGCCTTTCAAAGGCTGCACGTGAGGTGGAATTGCAGAGAGCATCCCCAGTCCAGGGCAGCGCTCCTACATCACCCCCTGCTGGTTGGTGGCTGAGCTTTCAGATAATCCAAGACTTGTCTTTCTCTTTCCCCTACCTGCAGTGCTTACATCCCCACCACCTGGTATGGGCGTGAGGTGGGTGGAGAGCCAAGGGACAGAGAAACAGTTTATATTTATATATTATTATATATTTATATTTTGTATATTAAACATTTTTTTCAGCTTTTTAAAAAAATTTTATTTTGTTAGTTTCAAGTATACAGTACATCGGTTAGACATTTATATAGTTTAAAAAACGATCTCCCTAAGTGCTCTTTCTCTCCCCTGGCCCTCCAACTCACCATAACATTAATGCTGACTGCATTCCCTACGCCGTGCTCCCCATCCCCGTGACCATCTACCAACCACTGGTTTGTACTTCTTTAACCCTTGACCTCATTCTCCCAGCCCCTCAACCTCCCCGCCCCTCTGGCCACTAACAGATTTTCCTCTACATTTGTTTATGTATAATTTTGCATATTCATTTCTCTCTTTGTCATGAAGTCAACTGGCTTCTACTCCCTACTTGAGAGTAAGCCTCAGGCTCATTTGCTAAAACTGCATAAGTGTGGTAATACTACCATAAATACTTGATAACATTTATTGAGCATCTATTGCATTATGTTCACTTTAAGATGTTATCTAGTTAATACTGCTAGGTCTGGATTCCTATCTTGAACTCGAGTTTTAAAAATAGTAAATAACTTGCCCAGTCGAGGACAGGGACATGAAGCATTCTCTCTCTGACTGCAGAGTCCATACTCTTTCCTCTGTCCTATTCAGCCTTCTGTTTTTCACAGAAGGGTACTTAGTAGCCCATTGTAGACTGTGATGCTAGAAAGAGATAGATTAGAGTTTCATGCCATGTTACTGCTTATTCAAGTCTTTTTTCCTAATATGATCTGAAGAACTGAAAAACCATTATGAAAATAAGAAATGTTCAGATTAGCAATCAAGGTGACTAAAATGTAAAGAAAAGTAGTAAAAAAATGTAAAGTAAAAAAAAAAAGTCACCACTATGTTTATTGGCAAAAGCCAATGACCAATTTTGTTAATTTGAATCGATGGAAAATGTTCTAGTGGAAAATAAACAAAATATTTCTTAAAGTAGTTTACTTTTCTTTATCTTTTATAGGAGAAAAGCAGTTTTATTTTCTAGTTGTTACCTGCCATATTTCTGATGGCTTAGAAATTATATTCTTCCTTAACCACTGTCTGAAAACTATTTTCTAAGTATTAAATGTATGACTTTAGAAAAAGTAAAATCGTAATGTGGAAAAATTGTTTTTTCAAGACATTTAAGGACACTGGGGTATCTTTAAAAATTATTATGTCATTGTAAGCTTTCTTCATAGAAAAATAAATTCTAGAGATCTGAGAATTATTCCATATGCTTTAAGTATAGAACTATTACTCTACTTCCAACTTTGTTTTTACTGTCTAAATGATCTGCTATTTCAGGGAAGGGGACACATTTTTTGCACTTTATTTTCTTAAAGATGATATACCAAATATTACAAATGTTACATCATGACTAGGTTAACAGACATTTCACACACCAAGCTTTAAGTTCTATGGAGTAGGAAAAACAAATTTAAACTAAATTTTGTTCATAACTTCATAAAAGTGTGAAGTCATTTAGCTTCCCCTATGTTTTACAGAACACAATTTAAAATGCCACAAAGATGTATAACAAGACATAAAACTGCAAATATTAACTGTCTATTTCCTTGAAATATAATTTAAACTTGGTGACTAAGACAAGAAAATGTCACATTCCTTTCTCTTGCTAAGGAAATTGCATATTTCCTTTGCAAAAGTAAAGAATATTCAGTCTTCATAAGCATATATGTGACAGTTGTTTTGTTTCAGGTTAAAAGTTTCTATAAATTTTCATGACTGTCTCAAAGTTGGAAAAAAGAAAAGAAGAAACAAAGAAGAAAAAGGAAAACACTGACCTTAAGTGTACAAATTTTGTTTGTCACCAATGTTAAAAACGTTTATGCTATATTCATATTTTGTCCTTTATAAATATTACCCTGAGTTATGTAATTTTCAAAATCATCTTCAAAGGAATACACCTTCAAATTTGAGCTTATGTTACCTTCTGTGATCTGCAATGTTCTAAACAAAAAGTTAATCTCTCTTTATCAGGATTTGTGAAACAAACATATGCATTTTACTAAATGGAAAACAGAGTTGGGGCACGGGCAGTTCACTACTGGTGAGTGTGCAGTTTGGTTGGTGGACTAAAAGACACCATGAGCCTTGGTTGAGAACATTAATATCACTTGGGAATTGAATAATTCTGGAAACAGAGGACTTCTTTTAAGATGTAGATTGACCAAATTTCCAGAATTTCACTAAAATGAAATAGAGGAAAAGGTTAATAGTAACGTCAAATACTGTCATAGGGCTTTTCATCTACTCATTTCATCCTCACTTTGACCTTATTAGGTAGAAATTGTTATTGTCTTCCTTTTACAGATGAGGAAACCAAGGCTAGAGAATTCAAAGACTTTGCCAAAATTTGCACTATCTCATACTCTTAGCCACTCAGTAAATTTTACTGTGCTTGTGTCTTATTAAATAAGAGAAGAAAAGACAGATGAGGTAAAGAAGGTCATGAGGAGGTTTATTCTGTCTGTAAATGTGTGGCTCCATATGATTTCAGAATTCAATCCAGAGTGCATGGATTTAAAATCCTCTAGGACAAGCTGGTGGGTCACAGGATTTCGTAGAGCCCACCCTAAACCTCTGAAGGACAGGAAGGCCATTAGCTCGGCTCCCTGGCTCCTATTTTGCTGGCCCAGCTAGTGGTTTTATTAGTTACTATCACAGCTTTCCTGGTCTCTGGAGAGGTTGCAGATTCAAAAGTCAGTCAGGACCGTTGGGGAGCACAGAACACCAGATCTACCTGTGGGATGAGTCTAGATGCATGCTTTTTCCAACTACTGTGTGACCAGGATAAAAGTACACATGTACATAGATATCTCCATGTAGAGCTGTGAGGATTTTTTTTCCCACTTTATTCTCTATTCCCCATTATTAACAGCAGAGAAAAAGTGTACTACCAGATTTGGGAAGTCTATTTAACTCCCAATTTTGCTTAACTATATAAAGAGCTTGCTCTGGATTCAGAAGATTCCAATAGATCTCCTCTGTAAGAATAACTTTTGTTGAAAAAATTAATACATATTGCTTTTCCCATGACAAGAATAAGCTAGAGTGCATTTTGTTTATCACAATATATGTTAAATAGCATTTTCCCTATTCCACATATATTTGTGAGCAAGATTTGGTTGTATCTCTTACATAACTTATCAAAATAAAAAATTTTCTAAGGATTTCTGATATATGCATCTTTAAAAATTAAACTAATTTGATCATTTGCACCATAATTTCCCTATATCACAAAAGTATGTGTACAGTTTTTATAAGCACATAACTTATTACTAACATCACTGACTGGAATACTTTTGCAATTTTAATATCTCCAAATGATCAAAAAAGCTATATTATAGAACTCACCTTTTGCCCATTCATCCCTGGAACTCCAGGTGCTCCAACAGAGCCCTAAGGAGACATATAACTAAATTAAATCGATATCATAGTCACAAATATTTCAATTCTCGACTTATATTGCATTAGTTATGTCAGCCATAACTTTACTTTGCTAAAACATATCTGGGAGGCTATGTTTTTCAGATCTTATCCACTGTGTTCAAACATAGGATAATAAGCATCAACTTTTCCCAGAAACTATGGAGTTAAATTTAACCATTTCTAAATATTCACTTAACTATAATTTGATTTTAAATAAAGTTTCATTATAAATTGAGACCCATGGCTATCACAGGGCCACATGACTCTAAACTTGGGTGCTTTTAGGAAATAAATAAACTTAGTTCCATCTGGAAAAAGCCTGGCAATAGCAGTAACTCTTGAATTTCATTAGTTTAAATACCACAAAAAAAGGTAATTAAAATAACAATCACTTGTTCAACAATTAGTAAAATAAGGGACCCATGTTGTAAACTCAAATCTGTTGTATTTATAGCATTTCTCCCCCACCTCCAACTTTTAGAAAGTTCTTTTAAGCCGTATGAGTGTGAATATGCCTTGCAAAGTAGACTAGAAAAAATGTTACAATTCTTAAACAATGACAAGGAATAACACAACTTCTGAATATAAAATATTAGGGGTGTGTGTGCGTGCACACATGCACTTAACACATACGCACTGGGGTGAGTATGTACACTGGGGTGAGTGAATACCAATGACTGGACATAGGTGGGGTAAACTAATAAGAAAACTAATTATCTGTGGAAATCTATGACATTTAACTGGATAGAGTAACATCAACAAATGTTTTTAAATGGTGACGTTATTTCTCTCCATACACCTACCTCCCTCTTAGGCTCTGGAGAAACCATTTTTAAAGAAAATGTGCTTATTCTTTGCCTAGCACTAGAAAATAGCTTTTTCTTAGAAGATGCATGATATTAAATTTCTGAATAATAATGGGGAAAAATTTTTAAAAAGTTGTAGATCTAAAATTGCTCTAAAAAATAAGGTCTATTAAAAAATATAGTCACTATATGCAAAATAAATGGAGATGGCAAGTTCCTTAGTGCTTTCAGTGATTGAACTGAGTGGGTCATTAAAGGGCTTCCCAAAACCTGAGGCAGTAATTTTATCCTGGTTGCATGTGGATTAGGGTAGCTTTACAATTTCACACTATGCTTAATAGAGACATTACTGGAAGGACAAAGTGTTCCTATACACAAATTATCTCACAACTCACTGGCTTTTACTTGGTTTGTAGGATTATGTTTCAACAGATGTCACATGCCCAATGCTTGGGGATAAAAAGTCTCTATCTTTGATGGATTCCAAAGATAAAGATAATCACTTTCCCACCTGTTGTAATGCAATTGTTTTCTTTAGTTTTCTGCAGGTTAAATATCCTTTCCCCACCTGGTAAGGTGGGAGGTGTAATGAGGAATGGGGATTTAGTGATATTTTGTTGGCAAAGGGCCATTGACCTGTTACTGATATATTTATTACTGCAGTATTGATGTAATTTTAGACATTTTAGAGCCTATCAGAATATAATGATCAGTTCCGATGACTCTGGATAATGTTAAATGACAATCAGGAAGTCACTTTTCAGATTACCTCCGCAAAGAAAGACACTGGTGGGCCACTCGAATACAGTTACCAAGCAACAAGTACGTACTTTGTTCTGGTCAGTTCCAAATATTTGAGCGAGGCCATGCATTCAATTTGCAATGTCGTTTGACCCTTCATAGTCTAAGTTTTGTTACATTTACCAATATTTGAATTAAAAATTCAATAACCTACATGTTTGGCAGACAGCTTAAAAAGAGTCTGCTCTGGATTCATTGGATTTTCTATAATGGAGTCAATTAGAAATCTAATAGCTCATATTATATGATTGTATTTTTAGAAAGCAGACTACACAACCCAGACCAGTTCAGCATGGTTTACAGTAGCTAATGACATTCACCGCTCATGCTTAGCCATTAGGCCATGGGAACATAATTACTTTTACAATATTGTTTATACTCTACCTTTTGTCCTGGAGGCCCCAGAGGACCCTAAAAAAAAATCAATTCAATTAACATAATACTGTACCATTTAAACTTAAATACCAGTGGTAAAACTGTGTTATTCTATAAGGTTCTCTTTGCTGTGCTGAAATATGCTCATGTTTTTACATCAAGGAAAATGAAAATTTTCTGTTGGAAGTACATAAGAGATCTTTTCTTCTCGTTCTCTTTTGAAGGACATTAAGCATATGCAGTAGGATCTTGATTTTTTCCTTTAAAAAAAGAATCTTTGTTATCCCAGTGCATCTGTTTCTTCAAACACCTGCAAATCTACCACATCAGTCTCATTTAGGAAGCCCGAAATGTTGTAGCTAGAAGCAGTTATAATGCAATGCAGTTCGCCAGTAAACAAACAGACACATGATATGACTTCTGCATCTTCAAAACTTCAGTAAGCAAATTTGTAAAGGAAATAATTGAATAGCATTACAAATAAACGTGTTTTATTCTATTCTTCCTCTTATGGAATGTAGTCAATTGACCTGCACAAAAATCTGTTTTCAAACTAAGAGATGACAAAGTCCATTGTGGTGCACAGTGTGCACCAGAAAAGGGAACAAAAGACACAGTTGGCTCTGTGATACTAAGTTTGGGGGTGGGGGGCTGCTGCGAGGGGGAGAAATAAAATATTTAGGAAGATGAATACAAATATAAAATGGAAACGTGGCAGTTCTGAGAATAAGCGGTTTTTCAACCACAGAGTCAGTGCTGGGATTCTGGTGGGTCTACTTAGAACAAGGCATGGCTTTGGGACAGTGGGAAGGAGCACAGAGAGATACAGCTATGGTTCTGACCACTCGTATCTATTTTAAAATAAAAATATTAAGCAGTTTTCTTCCCATTTCTTCAAAAACACTTAATTTAGTATATTTTAACAAAGTTATAGATACTGCATCATTTTATATAAAGAGCTATTCCATTACACTTAACTAATGGCTAGCTTATTCTCAATGTGTGACCTTTCAGTCAATCAGCATCTTACATTCAGACTCTGAATCACTAAATAAAGCACTAGAACGCTTATTAGAGTCAGAATTGGTCATACATAGTTTTTTTTTTTTTTTTAATTAAGAATACACAGTGTTTAGGAACATTCCAAGAATCTGTTCCTCACAAATTGTTTTGTAATCCTCACAGGAAAGCTAAAGTTTCCTCATATAATCAGCTTTATATTATTGAAAGTGCACTGTACAATATCACCTCTACATATACCTTTTAGACTTATTCAACCAACCAACTTCTTAATGAGCTTATTGTCTGACATATCTGTGTAGTCAGACATTCTCTCCACCCATTTAAAGTTCTCCTTGTAGATTCTGCAGAGAAATATAGAGGCTATTGAAGTGTACATTCCCTCAACATCATGTCTCTTATCAATTCGAACCATTGGCCTCCTTTCTATATCAGAAAAAGAAGAGGCATTCCTCCATGGGCAAATGCATTGTGTAGACTCTGGAATCCATCCTTGCCTCCGCCCTCAGGGATTTGAGGAAATCAATTATCCCTGCATCCATCTCAGAGCCTCTTGCTTTCCACTAGTTCCTTCTCCTTAGCACATAAACATGTTTAATCATTTCCTCACTGGGGTAAATTGTTTGGGAAGTGAATGTTAATGCTAAGTAAAGGCAGAATTTGGAAGTTGTAATGATAGGAGATCTGAGAGTGAAGAAAAGATTTGCATTTTATTATTGTCTATGATTCCATTTTTCCAAGCATCTCCAGAGTATTTTATTTCTTAAAATGTTGATGTTAGAAAGGAAATCATATAAGAAAAAAAAACATTGATTTAATGTTTAGACTGAGAATGTATATATTCAATTCAAAAAGGTTTGTTTCCCATTATAAACCTAATTTGCCACTTTAAAAATATTGTTCACTAAAATTGGATATTTCATTACATCAATGAATAACCCTAGAAAAGCATATTTTATATAAAAATGGCATATTTTAAATCAAGTGTTTTAACTAGAGAAACTCATATTTTCTTATTTGGTATTTGTCACATGATCACATTAGATCCACAGATTTAGAAAGACTACTCATAACTCTGAAATCCATAAAATTATATTATTTGAATATTTTAGTACAATATTTAATAAAAGTCAAAAGATTGATATAAAGAAAATGTTTTTCTTCACTATTAAGGAACTACTGCTATCTTTGCTAAACTCCAAAAATAAAAGCACTTTTTAAGACATAGCATTAATTTTGAATTGTGAATACATGTTCCATGGATTATTCGTAACTATATTGCCAAGGATATAGTCTCAGCTACCAGAAATCTGCATGTTCTCCTTTGATCTCACTGGCAGGAGAAATGGTAGCAAGCCAAGTCAAGAATAGTGTCATTTATTATTAAGAAGAGACTTGGAATAAAGCAAAGTTGAATAGAAGGCACACACATTTGAGTAAATTTACACACACACACCCTCCAAATAGTTATTTTACTGATCAAGACTTTGCTTTTAGGTATGTGCTTTGAGTATCCTCAGATTAATAATCCCGTTATATATATGTGATACTGTGGTCATGAAATTTAAGCTTACAAATGAAGGCTGTCATTCAGTAAATGATTTTGAAGTTAGGGTATGCTGCCACCAATTAATTAAGATGTCTACATTTGATTAGTTTTGTGGTTTCTAGTGCAAATATAAATGTATAAAGTAATGAGCAAATGCCATAGAATGATTCGCTAATTTATTTAAACTTTCTTATCTATAATTTCAGCTTGTTTCAAAAGTCATTACAAATAATGACACAGATGAAGAATGTCATAAGTTCATTATTTACTAGTCAAACTAGTGCTTCTTATTGTTCCTAAAATTAAAGTCAATTTGTCTAGTGTTTCAAAATTTCTAAAATAATTATATTATTTTTATCCCCATGAATTAATAAGTTTGGATCAAACAGTTTTCCAAGCCAAAGACTCGATCTTTTCAGTGCATTTTTATTAACATATATTGTTCTTTTCTTAGACATTTTCTTGGTGGGCATCTTTATATTTGCATATACACTGTATATAACCAAATAACATGTGAATAATCTAATCTCTTTTATTTTTCAAAATAATTTCTTTGTATATGTATATGTCTCAAGATTAAAAACTGTGTAACATACAGAATCTCAACACATTAAGCTATATTTCTTTAACTCCAGAAGTGTTAAAATATAATTTGAACCTTGAAATATGCTCTTTTCAATGTAGGTCCTGGGTGTTGTAAAATGTATAAACTTTTTTCGTTGAAAGATTTTGCATAATGGACATATGTTTACTCAAAAGATAAAAACTAATAAACCACTGAAAAATTGTCTGCAGGTGAACTTTTACACCAGTTTTCCTGATCTTTCAGAAAACACCAATCTGGAGAGCTAATGAAAGTTAAAACTTATAAACTAGTAAGAAATTTACACTGTGCACTTGATTTTCTCTCCTGTTTCCCCTCCCCCCACCAACTAGATGCCATTTCTAAAAATTATGCAAAATATTACGTAGAATATAGGAAGCAAGTGAGTTAAAGAAATATGATAGTCCCCAATTAGTGACTGTCTTTACCAAAAGTGTGTTTACTCAGACATGAGAGTGATCCCTTACTCTTTTAGCTGCGAGTCCAACAGATAGTTATTCAAGAATACCTCTCCCAGTCTGGCTCTCTACTGTAGCTGTATTGCTATACTCTTGTTCAAACTCCTCACTTGCCTAGCTAATGTGACATCTACATAAGGGCCACTCTGTTTTTAGTCTCCGTCAGTCTTTTCTGTACAGAGCTTTATGAAAAGTTAATGGGTTTATACTTTTTTCTGCTGAAAAAACCTTCAGTGGCTTTCCACAGCTTTGAGTAAAGTCTAGGCTTTTGTAATAGTTGTAGTTCACCACATAAACCATGCTTTCACATCTCTACATCCTGGCTATTGGTTTCTACAACGGGTTTTTTCCTCTCTGGTCTTTTCTGTTCCACTGATTCTATAATTCAGAGCTCAGTGTCCCCACTCTTTGGGTCCCCTTCTTTTGTTCTTCAAAGAACCCCTATGAGGACACTTCTTTCATAGAATTTACCGATATGTAAATTCATACACATTACATGTATGTAATTGCCTGGTTACTTCTTTCTTTACTCTAAATGTCTTTTATCATGCACAGTAGCTGGCACATAGTAATTGCTCAGTGAATCCTTTTGAATTAATTCATTAATTCATCCGCTTAATGGTTTTCAAATGCCCATTGAGTATAAGGCAATGTTCTAGGCACTAGAGATACAACAGTGAACGAACTAAACAAAAATGCATGTCATCTTGGACGTTGTATTCTAGTGAATAGAGAAGGACAATAAATAAAGAGAAAGTAACTCCTGGATGGAGCTCTAAAAAAGGTCAGGCAGTGGGCCAGGCATATAGAGGGAGAAGAATGCTCCAGGCAAGGGGACAGCAAGGGCAAAGAGGTGGGCACATGCTGTCTTCAAAGAACACCAAGGAGGCTACAGGTAGGAGTAGAAGATGGGGCTATGGATAGGGAAGGGAGATCATATTTGTATGGCCCTGTAGGTGATTGTAAGCACAATGGTGTTTGCTTTGAATATCATAAAAATTATAAAAATGAATTACTGAATATGTAAAGTAAATCAAGTTTTTTTTCTATACCTTGACAATAAATATCTCAAGACAGGAATGACAAGATTTTTCACTCTCGTCTTCACCAGAGAATTATAATGCTATGGGCCTATTTCAATAACCTCTAGATCACCTATAACTACAAGGGTGAATGAATAGAGGAATTCAGTACATGGCTTCTATATTAAAACAGCAAAACAAAAATCATCTTAATTACATGACTGCATTAACATTCAGAGTGCTATGGATGTGGATATAGGTCTAAAGTGTCTAATGCACTTCAGAAAGCCATCATGAAACAGTAGGTAGAATTATCAATCCAAGTTAATCTTCAAAGTAGGCAGTTAAGAAATGGTTGCACTTTCCAGCTTGCAAAATTTTTTAAAAAAATTTAATTAAAAAAATCTTTTGCTTGCTAGATCATGGAATGGGAAAAATTAATGAACTTTTCTAACGCTACCAATGTTAGCACAAATTTAATTGAGGTATTAATTACTTAAACAGGAAGCAGAGTTTCTAAATGATGTGCTTTAGGCTGCCTCTTGGGAGGTGTCTGAAGGCAAGTTCTGGTTGCCTGCTATTAGGAAACGATGTTCTGTGTGAGCAGGGGCAGACACAGTTCCTGTTCTGTCCCTGATGGCTAACAGTAAAATGTGAAGCTCTGAAAGCTGCTAGCCATTTCTAGATATAAGAATATACAACCAGCTTCTGTAATAAAAAATACAGGGAACAAAAAAGAGGTGGTCCGTCTGTGAAGGGGAGGATAAAAACCCCAAACTATCAAGCCATTTAAAATTATCTCCTTTTTGAGTGAAGAATTTTTTCGTGATTTAATAAAATGAAGAAAATGCTTTTTAAAATCTGGTTTCATAGGAAAGAATGATAACACATATGATCTACCTTACATGATCATAATATGTTAGTATCAAACTTTCTTGAAGAAAGTTTGGTGCAAAAGACTTTAACTTTGTGAAAGATATTAACCTGGTCAAATACATCACAAATCAGAAAATCTATAAATTCCGTTTATAAAAAGAGAAAATCTGAAATAAATAATGGAAATTTGTCTTAAGAAGGATTCACTTAAGATGTACTTATATAAAATTCCATGTTCTACTTGGATGTTTGATGAGGGAAGGTCAAGAAATATAAACTCTAGCCACTATTATATGTATGTCTGGAGTATAATTCAAGCAATGTTTTACAAGATTCAGATTTCATAGCCTAAGTGTGTGGAAGTGCCAAACTAGAAACTACTGGGAAATGTTTAGAATATGAGAGAGTGTGCTGAAATGTTTTCAGTGTAAAAGCCAATGATTTAGTTGAACTGGGTATAAAGGAACACAGCATAAACAAAAAAGACCGGGATAGTGCTGAGATGGGAGAGCCTCATCTCGTTTCGAGTCTTTCATGGACTCTGTCTTCCATCACACTTAATCATCTGTATTTTCCCAAGCAGTCTCCTATTAGTCTTCATGTGAAGTTCTTAATTATTTTTCTAGTCTCAGCGGTCATAACTCACTTCCTTTGTGAGCCTTCTCCAATGCACCCAGACAGAGCTTCTTTTTATCCTCTGACTTTCTCTAGCACATTTCAATTGGATATATTTTAATATATTTACATATTTATAAGATATACTTGACTAGGCAGCAAATTCTTCAGGCCGTATATTTTACATCCTCAACACCTAGGTAAGTCCCTAGCAAATAAATGATTACTGACTAAATTGAAACAATGAATTAAAGAATATAAAAAATATTAAATTCCACTTAACGGATTTCCTCCATTATTTTACTGCTCAAACTATCATGCCTGTATCACTAGAAAGAGTTCCCAGTTTTCAGACAGTTGTTTTTGTCTCAGTATCTGGGATTTTTATTCCAATAATATCACTCCGTAATTTCTATTATTTGAAGAAGTTTCTCTAAAACACGTCTTATTTAGATCCTATCAATGCAATGGCATGCCATTATATTAATTCATAAATATTTGATAAAAAGAGTTTTAAATGAAATAATTATTTTTTAAAGTAAATTATTTCTGACTTCTCTAGCTTATATGCTGACTTTTTGGGGAAAATATTAAACCAGGATGACTCATTTATTGGTGTTTCTCAAAATCATGAAGCTGTGACCTCTGTAACAGAGGTCTCTTAAAGCTCAGGAAATTAAAGAAGTAATACATTTTTCTCACCACTTGACAAAACCAGGACCCAAGACTAAATACTGAGCATTAACTACAACCAGCAGATTCATTATAGATCTAGGCATTTGCGAATCTATGGTCTGATTATGTCTCAAAACAGAGATTCTATCACCTTTCACCAGATATTCAGGGCTGAAATTAGCTTACTCCATCCCTTTTAAATATTTAATAAATTTTTTCTCGTTACTAAACCCCAAATGGAACGACATGGAAAGAAAGAAAATTAACAGGCTTCCTCTGCTCTCTGTGATCAAGCATAACTCCCTAGTGTACCATAAAGGAAGCATATTTATGGTTCACAAAGGCCTATCACCCTACACTACACTTGGCAAAACATATTTCTATTCAGTTATGTATAAGTGTATTTCCTATTTTAAATCAACAATGCTGAGAAACACTAGCTGCTAAAATTAAAAATCCCATGATCAACAGAAGACTTAAATTTATGAGTATAATATATACTCACCTACTATTCAGTTCTGTTTTCTATCTAGATCAGCAGGGTCCAACGGAACTTTCTGAAATGATGGAAATGGTCTAGATTGCTCTATCCAATATGGAAGCTACTAACCACATGCAGTTATTGAATACTTGAAATGTGGCTAGTGCAATTGTTAGGAACTGAATTTAAACTTTATTTAATTTTAATTGATTTAAGTAGGCACACTGATTAGTGGCTACTGTATTAGAAAGTCCATACCTAGCAGATTTAGACTATAAAACACATAAGACTGTAATCAAGTGAACTGGATTCTAGCCCAGTTCTGCTGCCAACTATTTTGTGACCCTGGTCAAGTT
>CM053513.1:68750440-68874094 GCA_028627145.1 Eidolon dupreanum
AACAGATGTGTACAATTTGCTTTTGTTTTACTACGGAATATGAGTTTAAAATGTTATTAGATGGTAATGTGCCAGCATCTTTCCATCTGTGACTCATTAGCCCTATATTACACAGTCAGAATTTTATATATAAACCTCATATTTATGTAACAAAGAACAAAAACAGATACAAACAAGAAGTCTATGAGGGATCAGAATCTTGATTAGTGGCGATAAATCATAATGTCACTTTAAACAGGATTATCTAACAAAAATAATTCAAAATTAAAAAAAATTTAACAGCACACATGGTAGGCCTTACAAATGTTTTGAAATTTAAATATATAAATAAGTCACTTCTTGTACTCATATCTGAGCATGACCAGTTTACAGTTTGACCATATTTTCTAAATGTTCAAAAGAAAGTATTGTTTTAGAACACCTTAGTTTGGTTTCCAGTGTTAACCAGCTCTAAAGAGAAAGTGGATAGGTATTTCTCACCTCAGATGGATCCTTTTCCTCAAATAGAAAATCTCTGAGGAAGGTGATTTTATGTTGCTCAGTCATCTTAACTGTGAACATGCTACCACTTAGGCGCTTAGAGCTACATTATAAAGACTTCATTAGTGATCTAGGCAAAAGGGCTTCAGGAGTTTACATGTAGCAAAGTAGAAAAGAGACATGGAGAGAAATTCTCTTAAATTGTAACAAAAATCTTATGGCCTGGGCTTTAATGTCCTAGGATCCATGCTTTTCAAATTAGGGTAATACTTGAAGGGTACATGCCAGTGTCCTGGGAGTGTTTAAAGGCAATGGTAAACATGGTACGCTTTCCTTAAGAGTCAATTTTAATTAATGGTAAATAATGTTAAACATTTTTATATAAAGCAAATATTGACAAAATTTGGGGTAGAATGTAAAATTTGCACACACTTTTCAAAATTTTACTGTTTGATGGTGGTAGAGGACCTCTTCTCATCGGGGGTGACCTCCAGATCACATGCAGACGCAGAGCTGAGTGTCTGCTTCCTGCAACTGGCCTCTGGAGACTAAGGCTGAAAGGCACTGGTGCTGCATGCCTACCTGTAGGTCATGGCTTCATGTGGCCATGTCTGCTAGGCTCCCCTAGCTGTTCACACAGAAAGAGCACTTTTTCATTAAGTATGCCATTTTCCCACAGTATCATTCGTCATAGTTCTTTCTAAATAAATGGAATTCACATATTTTACTTGGTTTTACATCTCAGAAAATTTGCCTGGTACACAGATGGTTTGAGTGGGTGTGGAAAAAAATGTGTCTCCAGAAAAACATGGAGAAGGAGTCCAGGAATAAGCTGAAATACTAAAATAATTTGTACACTTTTTACCCCCAAATATTTTGAATTCTTAAATTGGATATACAAGAGCATAAAACTACTCTACATGACACGTTTTCCTCCTAAGAGCATAAAGACCTAGACTCCTTCATGAATCTTCCTGACATGCTGTGAAGTAAGTAATGATCTGAGGACCAGTGTTTTCACACCATTACAGGGGGAGCTCTATCTTCCTTCAGTACCTTCTAGAAGAAAAGATGAAGCCTACCTCAAAGGGATGATAAACAAATAAATAATTCATAAGAAATGCTTCCAACTACTTAGAAGCCATAAATTCAAGATGCTATGGTCATTTTTATTGTGCACTTAGTAATGATGAGTGTTATATGATTACACAATAGTGAGAAAATTTTATGTTTTGTCAAAAGTATTCAGTGAGCCAGAAATTCAATCCAGGATTTCTAATTTCAGACTTTGTCATCATGCAACTTATGTGTTTATAATGTCTTTCTAGTTTATTTATAGTTTAAATATTAGAAAGCTTAAAAATTGACTAACATTCCAAAATATTTAAGAAGTATTTATTGATTGCCTTCTGTCCAGCAGTCGCTGTGTTAGGTCCTGGAGATCAAATGGTGAGCAAGACCCCAAGTTCACAGGGTTTAACCTAGCGGGGAAATGAGAAAAAATAAGCAGGCAGTAATCATACGGAATGATAACCGTTATGACGGAGAAGAAGAAGGGCTACAAAGGAAATAAGATGGGCACCCAACACTGGGTTTGAGGAGTCATGGAAGACCTTCCCAGCCTGGTGAACAAGAGGATGGCAGTTGGCAGAGCAAGAGGAAAACCAAACACAGAGAGACTGTTTAGGAAAATGTTACAGTAGTCTAGTTGAGGGACTGTGTCCTAGAACTAGAGGAGGGACAAATCGATAGTTTCAAGTGATATTAAGGAGGTATAATCTGCAGGACTTGTTGCTTGGCTGAGAACATAAGGGAGAAAGAGGAGCAGAGAATGGTCCTTGGTCTATTTCTTGAGGAACAAGGAAGATGCTAGAGGGAATACTAGAAGAGACTGGGTTTTCTGGGCAGGTAGGTAGTTACAGATGATGAATTCAGTTAGGGACATGCCGAATTTGAGTCGTCTATGGACAGCCAAGGGGCAGGGGTTGGATATAAACATAAAATAGTCAGGAGGTGGGAATCATGAGTCACAAGGCTGTGTGAAGTCATGGAGAGAAGCTGTGGACAGAACATACCTGGGAAAAAAACACTTGGAAAGACTTCAACTTAAGGGACGAGCAGAGGAAGAGGCAACTACAGAGAGGATTAATACAAAGCGGTTGTAGAAGCAGGAGGAATGCTAACTCTCTTCTGTATAAGCAAATGATTCAAAATGACAGACGCACATACTTGACTTCACTATTTATTGCATCATTAATTGTGTTGTATAAATGTATATAAATGACCCAGAGTAAAAATAAGCTAACAATGGCCAGTGTCAGTTAGTGTTCACTGATAAGTGCAGGGAGTATGTCTACCAGAGGTTATAGAGGTCTGAAGGAAAAAACAAACAATTATTTTAATTATAAAGGTGGATAAGGGACCCGAACAGCAAATTATATTGGAAGAAAAAAATGTGTTCTGCTGAGAAATGAGAATCCCTGAGTTTCTCGATAATGTAAACAGTATCATGATTCTGTTTGTCCAAAATACATCATGCATTACAACACAACCATTACAGAGGGTATGTATGCAGCATAAATAAGGATAAATATTCCTAGAAGTTGATAAAATGATTTCTAGCTAAGAGAGACCAGATGGGGAGATATTATAATAGAATGCAAAAATATTTAGGTAAAAGAACAACTGTAGTTTAACAGGAACTGTTAGAAGGCTAAATAAGGAAAGAAAAGAAATTTAAGAGAAAGAAATTTGCTGTTAAATCATTCCATATTGCAGTAGCTGGTATAATATGTCTGAACAGAAAAATTAACTATATAAAGCTCTAAAGAGCTAAAGGAATCCTTTGAAAAACCATAATATGAGCATTTGGGTTTGTGAAAAACAATTTATAACTGAAAAAGACTGCCTTATGGAAGTACTAATTATGGAAAGAACTGGGTTTCTATAATTAATTATATAATATTGGCTCAAAAAGTTTTTTATTGATACTCTAAGTTACATCCTATTGTATGCTATCATAAATGTTAACCCTAGTCACCCCAGAAATTAGCTTTTTATATGTAAATGATAAGTGTGAATTTACAAATGATTTAGAAGAAAAAGAGAGCAATGTAATCCTTACATTAATAAATGTCATTAAATACTATGGCAACTAAAATGCTAAGTAAAGTTAAACTGCAAAAGATCTGTGAATAAACAGAAAGATGGCAGATAAACTTCAACATTGGCAAGTGTAAAGTATAAGAAAAACTTCCTAAACTTCACCTACTGAGAAAGGCTCTAGTCGTTACATATAATCTAATAAGGGATTCCAGGGGTTATTGGTATGTTTCCTAAGGACATTCAGCTAAGAAAGGCCAACAGAAGATGAAAAGAGGTCAGATTCCTAAAGAAGCATGGTCCTTTAGAACCATGGTAGTATAGATGCAGGTTACAGGGAAGACAAATAAAACAGCTAAGAAGTCTGGAAGATCATGGCAAAATAAAATTGTATCAATTTTATATAAACTTTGCTATCATTGGATCAGAGCTGTTCTCTCTGTTAGAACATCAAGAGAACAGTCCTGTCTGAGGGTTTCTTAGCAGTGAATAAGATAATAAATAATGAGGACGATGGTAATGATAGTAGTCAACATTCATATGATACATACTATGTGCCAGGTATTAGTCTAAGAGCTTTATAAACATTAACTCTTTTAATCCTGACAACAACCATCTGACAGATGAGAAACTGGAGGCACGAAGAGGTTAAGGGTTTTGCGCACATAACTGTAAGTAGAAAAACCGAGATTTGCACCCTGAGTCTACCTTCTCAGCAGTTATACTTTCCATAAATCCAGCCTCTGAATTTCATTCCCATTTACTCATTCATTTATTCAAGAAGAATTTAATAGGATCTTGTCATAAACAAGGCAATACTTATCCCAGGCTTCATTGAGCTTGCAGTATAACCAAGAAAGGCAGACATAAGATAAGCACTCACAAATGTGGTTGAGATATCTTTTGATATATTTATCTGTGCTCTTTTTCTCTTAATTTTTTCTACTTCCTTTGCTCCTCCATCAATGTCTTACTTGTCCATCTGTTATTGTCTTAGAAGAAGTATGAGGAGGAAGGGTGGAAAACAAAACTAGTCAATTAACATTTCGAGAAATCGAGAATATCTGGGAAGATACTCCACCTCACTGGAAGAGTAGGAGATTCGTGATCACTAAGGGCAGAGGGGGACTTAGCTCTGCTTCCCAGCAGCACTTCCAGAAATGGCTGTGTGACATGTCTTGATGCAAAGGAACACAGGAAGCCTTGCACGATTCCCCTGTCTGAAGGGTGGCACAGACATAGCAAAAAGTTCCTATGCCCCCAAAAGCACGAATGATCCACTCTATCTGAAGGTCTATGCAGGTCAGTCAAGCCTTCTACCTTCTCAGCAGCAAACTGTGGACTGATGATCGAAGACCAGGTGACTTTCTATTCCCACCCCCAGACCTCTTGAAACTTTAAGACCCCAGAAGTATGAAATAGTCCTAAAGGATGAGAAAGCATGGAGATCCTGAAAAGATTGATGTTTGTTTTTTTGTCAGCTCAGAAAAATGGAGCCTCAGATTCAGACACAAAGATAATAGAGGGCTTAGGTAATATATATATATATATACATCTATATATATATATATATATAGATGTATATATATATATATGTATGTGTGTGTGTGTGTATTTATATATTTTTATATATGTGTATATATAGTATATGTATCACATATATGTATATATGTGTATTTATGTATATGCATATATATATTTACAGCAATAAAAAGAATCAAATCTTTCCATTTGGGACAACCTGGATAGACCTAGAGGGTATTAAGTTAAGTGAAATACGTCAGACGGAGAAAGACAAATACTATATGAATTTACTTATAAGTGAAATCTAAAACAAAATGAAACAAAACAAATGAACAAACAAAATAAAACAGAAACAAACTCAGATAGAACAAACTGATGGTTGCCAGAGGGGAGAGGGGTACATGGATGAGTGAAAAAGGTGAAGGGGAATAAGAGATACAAACTTCCAGTCATAAAATACATAAGCCATGGAGATATAATGTACAGAACAAGAGATATAGTCAATAACATAAGAAATTTGTAAGGTGACAGATTGTTAACAGACTTATTGTTGTCAATACATCATAAGGTATATAAATGTAGAATCACTACGTTATATACCTGAAACTAATATAATACTGTATGTTAACTATACTTTAATTAAAATAAATAATAAGGGGGTAGGTTTAAGACAAAAATAGAGGGGAGATATGGTTGAATAGGAGCCAGGCCAGGGCTAAAAGGAAACAATGAGGATGCAACTGATTCTGCCGCAGGGGAAGCTGACCTTGTACTGCCACATCTTCCTGATAGAAGCCAGAAATCCAAGTTTCTTTTTAATGAATGCTCCAGGTTTTAAATGTTTGTTACTAATTCAAATTTCCTATAAAACATTTTATAGTCCAAACAAAAATACATTTGCTAGGAGGATCTGGCCCACAGTTCATCAGTTAAAGATCTCTGATCTGGTGCTTTTGAATGTTGAATTAGAAACAAGACAAGTGTGGAAGGGCTTTGTTTCAGAAAGGAAATAATACATTCACCGTTGAAGGAACTTTATTTTGTTCCTTTTGAAGAAAGGGTTACAAGTTCTCATTGCATCAATCATATGTAATTCAAAACACTGGTTCTTAAATCATAAAAACTTCAAAATACGATTGTTATACAGGATCTCTAAGAGGAAGAACAGAATAAAGTATAATTCCTCTTAGAAAAGGAAGGACTACATCCCATAGTGATGGATCTGTTTTGGGAGGCGTGCCATGATTTGAGCTCCTAATGAAAGAGGCTGTTGTGTTCTACAGGTTATGGTTTCTTTGGGAATCTCAGAACAGATTTTCTTGACTTCTGTGAAATTAAATTGAAATTTTATAATAATATGGATATAAGAAATCATGATATAAACTTTCTAATTTTGGGTTGTAATTTCCTGGCTGTGCTTGATGATGATGTTATTTAATAAAATGCAGTAGTGCATTTTTAATAAAGTTGTTAACATACTATAATGTTTATTAGATTTAATTTTTAAAAGTGATATTTATTTGCACATATAATTTTACTCAAAATAACTATACTGATAATATTCAAATTCTTTTTTACCTCAAATTTCCTTTTATACCTCCCAATTTCAAATATTTAGATGATAATAAGCCAGTCGAAAATGTGAAGAGTAAAGATTAACTTGTTTTGGAAAGTTACTGATAAAAGGGCTCAAAATAAGCCACAGCAGCAATTTCTGAGAGGGTCAATTCTCTCTTTATTTAAATGTACTTAATATTCCATTTATCAAAGGATCTTGCCACATATAATAGAAACTATTTTTTTTAGTATGAATACAAGAATTAATTCAAAGTGTAACATGGTCTTTTAATTTAGTAAATATTAAATGAAACGTTTGCTTTACTTACTAGTAAAGGAAAAAAGTAAATAACTGTTTTCTGCATTTAAACACATAAAATGATGTATATGTTTATGCATATGTATAAGACCAAGGAAAAAATATTTCTCTGACATCTTAAAAGTTCGATCTAAAAGCAACAGCCCAGTTTCCAAAATACAAACATATTTCAAAAGTCTTGTTTTTCTTCCTCAGTGCATTTTCAGTATCATCAACCATAAAGAATAAAGTTTACATTTTAAAAACCAGGTAGCATCTGGTATTCTAAGTACCAAATTTTACCACCTCATCAGCTACAACTTTTATGATTCCCATATATACCTACAAAATTATAAGATGTATGCTTATCATATCATTATTGAAATTGAATTTCTTATTTACACATAAGGCACTGTCAACCTTTCTCCTTGAGTGATATGGGATATTAGCATTTATGGAACACAAAAGTGAGGAAAAATAAATGATTATTTTCCAGCACTGGGATAAAGCTTGATGACATTAAACACAGTTAAAATGAAGCTTCATAAACATGAATAGTATAATTGTCCATGTTTCTTGCATTGTAAAATATTTGGGGAAAATTATTAAATGTGGGGAAAATGGCATGAAACAAATGTGACTAAGAAAAAAATTATTTTCAAAGAAAGTGCCAGAGTCAAATTTTGTACAAGGCATCATTATCCAATTTGTGAATTGTTTGGCCATTAATTTCCCTTTCGCTCTCCTATTCATGGTAGGACTTCCTTGTTATGACTATCCAATTAGAATTAAGGAAGAAAAGGAAAAAGGAAGTGAAAATGAAACTAAGGATGAATATGGCATAGGACGTTAAGATCTGTGTCAGGAGCATTAAAGACCCATTGTGTTTGGGGGAAAATACTAAGGACAAAACGAGCATTTTCTGTTAGAATCAGAAAGACAAAGAATAGAACAGGTCTTTTCCCCCTTTAGTCAACTGAGAGTAAAATGTTAATTGATAGAAGAAATCAATAGCAGCCAGTTTCTATTTAGCGTCTAATTCTGTCAAGCAGAAAAAGATAAATATTTGGATTAAAAACTGGCACAACTATTGATAGTATTAAATGTCAAGAAAAGTAAAGAAACTATAAATAGAAACTTTGGGAATCTAAATTAGTCTGAAGAAATGACTTTCTTAGCCTGTCTTAGCCTTAAGAAATGACTTTCAAAATACTGAATATGTGCAAAAGAAAAATCAAACCATTCAGATCATTTCTCAGGAGCTGTAAAAAGGACTAACAGAAGAAAAAACAAGGAAGATAAGTCCTGCAAAATATAGACATATTGGTAAAATTTCATTAAGTCTAAACGAGAATAAATTATTAAAAGGATTATTGATTAAAATTTGAAAAAAAGTGCAGTTTAAAAATACAATCTTTATTTCCTTTTTAAAAATGACTATTGTAGATGGATGTACATATATAACTGAATTACAGCAAGAAGTATGTCAAGGTTTCTTATATTATCTTTGGATACTAAATTGAGAAACCTGAACTGAAAAACCAATGAAAATAGTGTTTTTGTAACTGGTCGAACGATTTACCCAAGGAAATATTGCTTAACTGCTCACATAGTTTATGTTCTCATTCTTGCTCCATTCACCATTTGTATTAGTATGTTAGATTAGAATTCTCAAACTTTGGGTCTAGGGAATGATTTCTCTCTCTCTCTCTCTCGACAGATGATAGATAGATAGATAGATAGATAGATAGATAGATAGATAGATAGATAGATGATAGATGATAGATGATAGAAAGAAATGACAGATAAACATACAGACAGACAGATCTGCTTCTATATCTCTATTTTAGATATCCAGAAAATGGGACAGAAAGAGAGATGTCATATTTGTTGGATGGCAGACTCAGACTCCAGAAAGGATCTCAACAGTATCTATCATACTCATAATATGGGAATAAAAGTAAGAAACTTTTTTTTTTTGGACCTATAAGCAAGCTATATAAAAACACAATTGGAGAGCTAAGGGTTAGTAACAGTGAAAAAAAATACTTTAGCATTTAAGTTGATAATAAACTTATATATCAATATATGGTATGACTTCCAATGTCATTTAAAGATCATCTAATTACAGGCTATGTTAATAGAAACATAAGTAGGTAGGTGATATGCCACTTGGGCCAGGCTGTATCTGAATTAATGTGTTTAATTTCTGGGCATCTCCCTTAAGGAGGACATAGTCAGACAGGAACGTATGCACAGAATAACCAGGTGAGTAAGAAGACACAAAACTGTCACCTGAGGAATGGATGAAGGAGCTGGAGTTGGAGCAAAAGAAGATGAGATGGGATATGAGAGAGATTTTAAATTAGCCCAGAACTGCATGTTGAGCATCATCACCACCACCATAGGGCGTATTCAGGCTTAGGCTTGGCCAGTATTAACTGAAGGATGTAGTGAATGAGGGTTTGGACTAGAAGGGCTCTGGGGTTCTTTCTAACCTTGAGCTTCATTCAGTGTTTCCATAAAATCACTTAAGAGTTGTCATGTGGAAGAGGAATTAGTTCAGAAGGCAGGACTAAAACTAAATGTATAGAAAGTAGAAAACGGCAGATATTGATTCAAAAGAAAGGACAATAAATATTTATCGAATGAATTATTAAAATACTTTGTAATATTTAAAACTGTCTATAATGAGAATAGCCTACTTCATAAGAGAGTGACCTCCTTGCCACCAGAGATATTTGAATAAAAATCACAAACCATGAGTTTAGGCTACCCTATATAACTGTTTAGGCTATTGGCTGGCTGTGAAAATGATTTTTTTTTTTGCAGTTCTAAATTAAAATTTGAATTTCATAAAAAGTGAATTTATCTTGCCCATATTATCTTTCCCCTCACCACCCTTTTAAAATAGGACAATCAAGATTTATTTAGAAACTCTTTCTGGCATTGCCAAAAAGATTTATAGTTCTAATAAAAAGGTAATTTTTAGTTCCTATACTATTACACAGTTAAAAACACTATAGGAAAAAAAAGTATTTAGAATACATACAACTCTTTTCCATAAAAGAAAATATATACTACCTTGTAGGATCCTTTTAATGCTATCTTTATTTAATCCTTTGGACCACACCCTCAAATTCTGTATTTGTTGCATTCATACAAACCAGGTTTCAAAATATTTTTATACCATGAAGGACAAAGGATCAAATAATACTGATCTAAATTAGTTCTTTTCTTAAAATTTATCAGCATAGCTATAAAGGAATTTAAACAATTTATGAACTGGTTTTTTATTGGTGCCCCTTCAGGGCAATTTTGTTGGAAATATAGGGGAGATGTTTCCATTAATTCAACTACACTACCAGAACAACAACAACAACAACAACAACAACAACAATAAAAACCCAGAAAAAAATGCAGTGCCTAAAAACATGACAGTTCCTAGTGGTACATTGACAAGTAGTATAAAAAAATTATTTGGGTCCAATAAAAAATGTGCAACTAAATTTATACTATGATTCTAAATATCTGCGAACTTTAGCTAAAACCTATATAGATGTCTAAGCTCCATCATCTTAAGTAATAAACCGAGATAAACACTTTTTTAAAAAAATTCTAGAGGAAATCTGAAATTTGGGGCTGCATTTTCCTCCAAGGAATGTTATTGTTTCTAACTTTATACATACATAACTAAAGAACTAAAATTTATCTTTTTAATATTATTTTTCTGTTGTTTAATAATTATTCTATTCTGTATATAACTGGGATAATTTTTTTTAATTCTGTTATTCTACAATTCCTATTTCAATAAAATTCTTAAAGATAGCATAAATTGTTTCGGTATTTGAATATAAAACTACCAAATTTGAACTAGTATTAATTTTAAACTTTGAACAGACTTAGTATACCAATAAAAAAATAGCACCATAGTTTGAGAATCACCAGTGTACAAAAAATTCTAAGTAATTTCAAAACAAATTGTATGTAAATTAAGTTAGAGGCAATTATGTAGCATTCTTCCTAGAAAATAATCTGTCATTGGTAGTTTTGTTACCTGTGTGTCTACATATTTTGATGAAATTTATCATCATAATATCAGACACAAAATCATCTTAATATCTAATTCAGTTACTGTAAACTCCAATGCTAACAGGGACAGTGCTGCACATATGTAAATAAATGAAGCTGGCTAGATGTCACTGTGTGTATTACAGAATGCATGCTCCATCTAAAGCAGAGACTCCATTCAAATTTAGATGAGTGAAATTATATATATATATATATATATATAAATGTATACCCAGTGGTGCCAGACCTTCCAATTTTCTGAGGGAAATAAAAAATAAGATTTTATAAAAAATTGCCCAACATTAAATTGTTGGCAACTAACTTGAGAAAGCCAAATAAAATTTATCTACTATCAGAATCTGACCCACAGGCTACCAGTCTGTAGCCTCTACTTTGCCTCATGAGAATTATCAATCCAAAAGATAAAGAGAATATTGCATAAAATAGTGTACACATTTCAAAAATAAGAAAAAATGAAGACATTAAATTCCCTCCTCTTGCTACAACCAAGGGTGTTACTCCCCACCCCAAAAGGATATTCCATATAAGTTGTGACAGTTTCTCAAACTACAATCCCATTGGCACATGCCATTTTATTTGACACATTCTAAAGACCTTAAGTTATTATAATAGTTACTATATAAAATTCTGGGTAGATAGCATGACTTAAACTTTGCATTCTTCTCTGACAGACTTATTACAACTCCATGGCTCCAAAGTGGAAGCAATACCACAGACCAGTGTAGAGTTACAGCATTAACATTCAACATTGTACTGGTGACATAGCAAGCTTTCTCCATTTCAATTTTGTTTGACTTTTCTGCCTAACAGTGGAAAATGTAGGGTGAAGTTGTAAATCTCTACATTAATTTTATGAACAAATCCAAAATGTCCAATAGATCTCCAGATATTCTCTTTCCAGTAACTCCTCAAAATTCATTTCCTTTTACAAAATTATTGAATAATTGTGAATGACTACTGAACAAAAGATCAGAAGACTGAAAAATAATTTTGTACTGAGCAAAAAAGGCAATAAAAATAGACTGGTTTTATAATGCTATAGTCTAGAACATCTTAACACTTAACATTCTTTAGAAAATTTATTTTTTCAAAGTAGAAATATTATATGTTTATCTATGCCAGAAAATAAAAGTGGTGTGTGTGGGGAATGAAGTTAATTTAAACATAGTAGTTATCTACTTGTCAGAGAAAGAATAACATATTATTAAAAGGTTAAATATTCTTACTATTGTTTTCATCATCAAAATGATAGTAACTGTCACATGGATTATAATTTTTTTAAATGACAGAGATATAATATCAAAGAAATGTGAAAAAATCAATAAATATTTGTCTCTTAAGAATTACTGCAAAAAAATGCAGTCAGTGGACTCTATTGCAAAGCTGGAGCAAATGGCTGATGTGACAGTTAAGGACTGTTGCCATGATTGTTTCCATCTAACTTTGCAAAAAAACGCTGAGAATGCTGTCCCTTGCAGGTTAAGCACACGAGAAGAAAAATTATACAAACAAACATAAAATCAACAAGAAAAATTAAGCATTAAATTGTTAAAAGTTAATTTACATGCTCTGTAAGCAATTCTGAAATGCCATACTAAATAAAAGTGTGCTTTTTAAAAAACAGTTAATGAAGCCACATCAATTTAATCCAAAAAAACTTCCCAGGTTGCTCTGAATATGTGCCTATCTTTTCTTAATAGGATTTAGAGTATAAACAAAAGTAGGTTCACATTTATATGTGTTTAAATCTTGTGTATGTGAATAATAACCTATACTTCTGGAGAACTCTGTTTTATGAAGACAGTATAGACAACTGCAATTTTACATAAATATTTACACACATACATGTGTATTTAAAAATCTATAGAGAATAATTCCTATTAATAAGAACTGATATATGTACAAACACCTACATACAGGATGATATGTAGTATAATAATTTAAATGATTAGTTGTGAAAAAGGCAAGTGTTTGATAATTCTTAATATGAGAAACAACTCGTAAACCTTGAAAGGACAAAATACCACAGCATAGGCAATTTAGCAGTAGGCATGTTTTAGCGGATTCTCTGGTGTGTCTTGGGTTTGGACACAGCTCCCTCAGTCCCATCCTTCATTCCATACTCCCTACTGGAAGAATTTCCCTTCTCCAATCCTGAAAATCTCACACAGTGATGACCTCCTCTAAGTCTTAAAGGGGTCAAGACTTGGGTGAGATATTTCAAGGTGGGGCCAAAATTTTAATAGTCTAGATAAATAGATTAACTAAAATAAGCCTGATGAAAGGCCCAAGGAAAAAAGATATTTTTCCAAACTATTGAATATTTTCTTAATTAAGATTTTGGTAGTGTACCTTTTAACTTTTTCCTCACCTGTCAATAAACTTGGAATGTTCAGGCTGACATGTTCTTTTGAAGAAATGTTGAATGAGGCAGCAACTACCACCTGCTGTTCCCTTGAACTTCCTATGGTTATTGTTAGTTCCTGCTAGCTCATCTCACATCCCATAGGCTTCAAGCCAGAACAGCACTGACAATTGGCCATGCCAATTTTTCTCTCCTCCCACTTACTTATCATCATTTCCTTATCTTAATTCTTAATTTTAATGAATTCTTTCAGGCCTGTAGCTAACTAAAGTTCCTGTCCCGGAAAGAATATCCTATGTTACTAGTTTTTTGATATTTTAAATGCTACATTGGAGAGTTTTGATGTCACCTTTTCCATCACTAAGGCTCCCTTATCAACAGATTCATGCTAGACTCACAAGTTAATAGCGTGATAAGAATGTCCAGAAGTTTTCTTGGCATGTGGAACTATGAAAACAATAGTGTTACATTATTATTATTATTATTATTATTATTATTACTACCACCATTATTTCTGTATGGGTTAAATCATTCATAAATTTATTTGTGCCAATAAAAAACTAGTGGTTAATAAGGGTTTCTCTTAATATTAACATTTTTCAAACAAAATTTAACTGACTTCTAAGAAATGAGAAGCAAAGCTTCCTGACTCCTTCCAAAGTTGCTATAGAATTGCATGTGATGTAGGACCTTGCAACTAACATCTTTCCCCTATAAAGCCAGTCCTGTTTGCCACTTGTGATTTACAGGCTGTGTCTGCTATGGGGAGCTGCTGGACACATTAGTGCAGGTATGCTTATGAAAGGACACTGCTGTCTGGCACTAAATGACTTTCCAGAGATCCATCTCATTCAGAACTACAGGAAATGTTCTCCCTAAACATGATCTGTCAATGTATAAGCCATTATTCCTCCCATTCTAAAGGGGAGAATCAAAAATATATACTTGCATTCTAGTCCCTTCTGCAAATCCTAATGCACCTTTAAAAATCTGCTCTTTCATACTTTCTTGATTTCTACTTGGTTAATCCACTTCATTAACATTTTTGTTGCAACTATAATTCTGTATTTGAGAATGATAGAAAAGGAATGGTGGTAATTACATTGGATTTTGTTAGTGTAAATTGCTTATAAATTGCTGTATTTCTTATTTGCATTATTACTCATAGATATTACAAACTATCGTATATGTTCAATTTTTTGTCCACTTCACATACAGATTTTAATATATTTACCTATAGGCCTACTTTCTCTTCCTTTTATAACACTGAAAGCCATCCAGCCCAAATCCATCTTTCCCTCCACATTTTATTATATGCTTCAGTTGCAGGCATAATGCAAATGATAGTTCCACATTACATGGATTAATAAACATAAGATGTGTTTTAATCCAAGTGAAAATTACCTTGCTTAAATATGAAACAAAGAGAATAAAAACTGTATAGTTTTGTGTTTGAGGGGTCATTAATATATAAAGCATTCTTTAAATTATTTAGAAAATATTTTCTAGAAAGCAGCACTTGTAAAACTTAAAAAAGAAATATAAATGAATAATATTATTAAAACATATACATTTATTATCTTTCATCTAAAATATTTCATTCTATTCATTTTCAAGAAAAACATGAAATGGTGCACATTAGCCTGTAAAGGTTGTATGGTATATGTCCAAATATATAAATCATGTAAAAAAATAAAAAGAAGAATATGCAGTTAATATAAGCAGTGAGTACAAAAGTGTGGACAAATATAATCTTTCATTTTACAAAATGGAGTGAATAATTATTTTATTATAAGGGTCACTGCATTAAAAACACTGAAAGAAAATATAATGGCTATTTAAACTGGTTGGCATCATTCTCCAGGATTCCTTATCAGAAAATATGCTTAAGATTGGATTTTGGTTTTATTTTACTACATCTGTAGTCATTAACAGAATTCTCAGTCAAGAGCTCAAATCTCAGGCTCTCCATTATTTTGTTGTTGTTGTTTTAATATATGGTTTTACAAAATGTTCACTTTTACTCCAAATCTTTTATATAAAGTATACCCCTCTGGATTACTATATTTATAGGTTTACTTATATTAGACAAAAACGTACAAGATTTAAAGTTATGTAAAACAGATAGTTATTCTTCCTCAACCTTTTCAAATATATCTTCTTTTTCTTACTTGATGAGCTCAGTGGTACAACCAATAACTGAGATATAATTTACAACACTGACTTCCAAGGGATATATTGTTTACACATCAACAACAATTTGCAAAGATAATTTATTTTTTTTAATTGACCCACATTAAGACAAATTTACAAATGTTCTGGGGCTCAATTCAATGTATCAGCTCTTAGTGGTTTGAAGTATGACAGGGAACACTCAAAAGAGAGCTCTGATTATAAAATATAACAAGAACGTTTGCAAATTTTAACAAGCTTGCTGTTTCCATGCCAACTTCTTCTGAATCTGGAAAGCATTAAAATAATTTTCTCACAATTTATTTATTTTCATTGTGTTATAGCAATTCCCTTTTCACAGGCAATACATTCCATACCAAATGAGCAGTGTATTCATTAGGGCTAAAGAGAAAGGCAAGGGTTAAATAAATAAGAACATCAAATTAATATCCAAGCCTAACTGCTTTAGCAGAGCCAAAGAATCTGTTTAATCATTCAAGTCAACAAAGGTTAAGATAATAAAATAAACTTCTAAATGCTTTCCTTTTTGGAACTTAATCTGTCTTGCCGAAGATGTTTTTAAGATGCTATCAGTTTTGCGTAGTCCCAGCTGTTATGAAAATTTACTTGAATACACTGGGAAGAGAAAAGAATTTTATGAAAATAGTTAAGCAGAGCTCCTGGGTGGTTTATCAAAACTGTGAGAGCCCAGGACTCATTTAAAACCAGCTGTTGGCTGATGATGTTGAGACCATCTAAATCTTTTCTTTATCAGGGCTCTGTGTTATTTGGCAAGGTGATGGTAGCCAACTGATTAGAAGATTAATATATAGTCCAAAGATAATTTCATGATGTTTGTTCATTTTACTAAGTTTCATTAATAAATTTGCCACAATTTCAGAACATAATACCCTAATTTAAAAAGACAGTATTAAACATTAAAATAGCTTTGCTTATTTTTAAGGCTATGTTTTTAAGTCACTAAGATATAGAAAAGAGATATGAACCATTAACATCAAAGCCTCGGTACCACTGTGACTCCTGGGGCTGTGGTTCATGATGAGGGCAGAGACTCTTATGAACTGGGTAAGCAAAAAGTCCTTTTTTATAATCAAGAGAGATAGTGGTAGTTGTAGTAGGTACAGACGGCAATGAGAAAGTCCTTAAAAGTCTTGAGTCTTTTATATTTGATGTTCAGGTCCTGATCAAGAAATATAATTCAATCTTTTGAAAAGAGACTCAACTAAAAGCAGGATAAAAAAATAGCCTGTAAAACTTGTAAACACAGCATTATGAAAAGCAAAAAATAGACTTCATTCATCTGGTTATCCTAAAGAAAAAAATCACTAATAGTAAATATACCAGGGTCTTGATTTATACAATTTTCAAATTGGCAGTATTGAGCTGAGAAGCATAATTGTATCATAACAAGGTAACTGGGTATTCTGACGTCCCTTGGATGGGGGTCAGCATTGCCCTGCCTCCCTATGTTCCATGTAGACAGATTCTAGGGTATTACTATGCAGCATTCAGTCATTTTTTTTAGAGGGCTGACAGTGCATGGACTATAAAGACCAAGACTCTCATTTGCGTTCCCCAGATTTTTCAGTCTGATTTACAGGGGCATGGAATCTTAAGCTCTGAAGGTCTTAGCAGCCATATAGAGGCAGCTTGGCATTGTGGAAAGAGAGCAAATCTTGAAATCTGGGTCTGAGTCCCAGCATTGCCTTTTGGTAGATGTGTATGAAATAATGTGGACGAGTCACTTAACTTGTTTGAGCTCAATCCTATCAGAAAAAAAAGAAGTCATATTAATATTTGTTCTATTAACTCACAGAGTTACTTTTGAGGATAAATAAGAGAATGTATGGAAAATGTAACCTGTAAATTCCTAGGCTGAAACCCTGGCTGTGCTACTGAATGGCACAATTACCTTGGAAAAAATATTTAAACTTTCTAAAATCTTGGTTTCCTCATCTATTAAGTGGAAATAATAAAAGTAATTATTTCAAAGGATTATTGAAATAGGATGTCTTCATTAAGTGTCTGGCATGTTTTAAGAACTCAATAAATTATCATAATTTTTGTTTTTATCTAAGCCATAGATAGTTCCGTAATCCTTACTGTTTCACACTGAAGTTGATGACTATAATCACTACCTGACTGATAGGGAAGCAGTCTGATCCACTAGGAACAACACATACTAGATGCTGAGAGAGCTAGGTCTGAATCCCACTTCTATCACTTAAAAATTACATGAACCTGGGCAAGTTACTTCACCCCAGATTCCTCATGTGAAAATTGGGGTGAATAATCAGCTATGATCTGTTGAGGATTTAGTATAGATTTTTTTTATATGTTATTTTATTTAATTCTTTTCATAACCATAGAGACACAGACAGTGGTAGCATTAGAATTTGATGCCTGTTTGACCTGCCCCAGCCCACATAAATATAATCATCTCACTATACTGCATTCATCTTTCTTATTTTTCATCCCTGATTATCTACCTTGATGAACTGAATAAGGCTTAGAGATGATGTGGCCGACTTACCTAGGAAGGTGTTCAGCAAGTTGTAAGGCTCTAAGTAATTAGCAATTATGCCTATTATGTAAGGTATTATTTCCTAGTTCAACATTCATTTAGTCTAGGAATGGCCCTACAGCTCCCATACAGCAGGTCTCCAATCTCTGTTTGACTATAGGGTAAAGTCATAGCCTCAAAACTCTGTAATACAAATCTATGAGGATGAAATGAAAAAAAATGAGCATGGGCATGGTGACTGACAGCACAGAAAAAGTACCATTCCGACCATACAGCCTAAAGGCTTAACTGCTGAAGCACGATGTTCGACTACGAAATTGAACTGAAGATTAATGGTAAATCTGTAATGACATCTCACCAAGAAGCAAGGAGGGAAGTGCAATGCTAATGTCAGGATGCATTCACATATGGAAATCTAACATTCAGTGTCTTGTAGAATAAAGCTGAATGATATATATGGTTGTTATATTATACCTAAAGTTGTAAGCTCGAACTGGATTCAATGTTCACTAACAGGAAGCTCATGCCAAAAAGCCCACTTTCTTCTGCATTAAATCATATGCCATCAACAGTATTCAAAGATAGTCAACTTTCCTACCATTTACTTTTTTAACTTCTTGCAATCTTTCACTTTTGCTACTTAACAAAATGCATTCCCTCAATATCCCATGACTCCAGAACACCAACTCTAAAAGCTTTTTTTTTTATATATAGATCTCATCCTTGTGGTTTTCTTTTTATTAAGAACATTTTGTTGCTCACCTTTCCTTTAAGTAATTCTTCCTTTAGTATTTCAGTTTTTCTTTGAATGTTCACTCTCTTTTGCTGACTCTCTTCCTGTCCCACTCTCTAAATGTGGATATTTCTAAAGTGTTTCTTGCTTCACTCTAACACCCACCATTTTCTATTCCTAAGGTTTCAATGCTTATTCTGTGGCAGTTCGGCTATGTAACCTTTACGTCCGGTATGACAGCACCTTAGATTTTTAGTCTCATGTTTGCTACATTATTCAAGTGAAATATTGGGATCACGAATTCGACATAAATAAATTCAAACTTATCTTTTATCCTCTTGACTTTTTTCTGACCAAGTTTATCATGCAAAGGCAGAAACTTCAGACCTATTTTTATCTTCTTTTTCAACTTTAGCCCCTACGTCCAATTTGCACCAAGGCTTGTGTTAAATTTTCACCTCAATATTCTTTAATTTTATTCCCTGGTTACTTTTTTTTAAACTTTAACCTGGTCACAATTCCACCTTCATCTTCCACCTTCTGCTTCAAGACTGTCTCCTACCAATTTCTCTTCTACTAGTGTCATCTCTGGCTTTTCCTCTCTGTTCAGATTTTTGTTTGGTACTTATGGCAAACTCTACTGGTGAGATGACCCAACTTTCCTTTTCAATCTCATTCTCCGTGGTTCACTTCCAGTTTTGAGCTAACTATGTGACACAGTCTGACCAATGAGACATGAGTAGAAGG
The DNA here is from genome assembly GCA_028627145.1 of Eidolon dupreanum. Classification (NCBI taxonomy): domain Eukaryota; kingdom Metazoa; phylum Chordata; class Mammalia; order Chiroptera; family Pteropodidae; genus Eidolon; species Eidolon dupreanum. Next base: position 68,770,056 of record CM053513.1, read on the forward strand.
CCACTGTGATATTCATAGGAAAATTTTTGTTTTCTTAATATGGATGCTTCTCCCTTTATCTTCCCTACCAATTAGATTAGATAGATGTAGATGTAGATATAGATATAGATAGATATAGATATAGATAGATATAGATATAGATATATAGATAGATATAGATATATATAGATATAGATATAGATATAGATATAGATATAGATATAGATATAGTTATAGATGTAATGGTTGGACTTGGAGTCTTTCTTGCAATCATGAGAGAAAGGCCAAGAGATTCAGAGACTTCCATAGTAACATCATTGAATTATAAAAATAGCACCATCTACTGCCTTCTCTGAACTTCTCATTATGTGAGAAAAATAAACTCATATTCTAACTCCCATTGAAAACATGGAGCTTTCTCTGGTATTTTGTCAGTTTGACCCAAATAATCTTATAAAAATTCTCTACAGTTGGACATATCTTAAATTTTATATATTTTCATAAAGAACATTTCATAATAACACCAAATTGTCTGGTGGTAATATACATTAAATGCTGAATACAAAAATCTTCAATGGGTTCCTAATCCCCACACCAAATATTCAAAATGCTCCATAATATAACTTTGATAAAAAAATTTTAGTCTTATATAATTTTTCTATATTTAACCTATTTCCTAAGCAAATGAAATATTATCTTTCCTTAAGTGAATCCTGTCATCTTTTACTTGTATAATATTGTTTATACCATTTCTTCTTCTTGGAATGTGTAATGTCTTGCTCTTAATCTTATCTTCTAAAGACTACTCATTTATCAAGTCCTAGCTCAAAGAACAACTCTTCCAGTCTCCAGTGATTATTAAAAATGATAGAATGTTCACTTTTCTAGCATCTCTTGGCATAGCTACTTAAGACATATAGTTTTCTTATTCAGGCACCCATGAGATTATCAGATCCTTAAGGGTAGTAATGATATAATAACGTCCTATTCTAACATTCAATAAATATTTATTGAGCCCTTACTGTTCTAGGTGATGGTGTTATGAACAAGACAGACCATGTACTTGGAGTTTACATTTCAAAAAGGAGCACATTTTACTGATAACAAGAAAGTAAATAAATAAGCAAATAGGATAATCTCAGATATAGACTGGATAGTTAGGGAAGTTCTCCCTGAGGAGGTATCTGAGATGAAATCTCAGTGATAAGAAGAACCCCATCACAAGAAGACCAGAGGAGAGCAAACAGAAAATCATCATCAAGTTGGAGTGAATGTGGTATGTTTGAAGAACATATGAAACACAGTGTGGCTGGAGCATAGTGGGTGGTGGGGAAGACCAGTGTGAGATGAGGTTATAGAGCTAGGCAAGGGCCAAATCTTGAAGGTCTGTGTAGGCCAAGAAAAGTGGTTTGAATTTCATTCTGAGGTTTAAAACAGGGAGTAAAATGATCCAATTTATAACGTAAAATGATCTCTCTGGCTGCTGTGCAGAAAATAGATGGATTATACAGGCTAAAGAATGGAAGCAAGATTGATTGGAAGACTACCACAGTAATCAAGAACATGAGATGTAGTAGGTTGAATTTGGTGGTAGCAGAACAGAGAAAGAGAAAAGTGGAGACATATATAGTCTCTATAGTATTAAGCATGGAATATCGAACAAGGTAGATGCTCAATATACATTGCTAAATATATGTCCAAGGGTTTCAAGATAGTATCACCTTCTTAATTTCTAAATTATCTTCAATTTTTCCCAATTTGATTCACATATTACACCTAATATATTCCTGTTTGACACTTAGGAAGCCAAAAAGAAAATAAAAGAACTTCATATTCAAGGAACAATATAGATCTCATAATGGAAAGTCAGCCAATGAAGAGGTGAAATGATGGAACATCATATTATTAAGTTAATTAGGGAAGAAATAAATTACTTGAAACAAATGGTAATGAGAAGAATTCAAAATCTTTGATAGGATAAAGATGGTCAGGGTATTCAAATACAAAGATCTATTTAAAAAAAAAAAAAAAGACAGTCTCCATCCACACCAGCTGGAATAGAGCGCCAATAGAGAACGTGGGTAAAATTAATTTTCATTAATGGAAGATTTTTCCAGTTCTAACTTACTTTGATTTTTCTGGGAATATTTTATTATCTTGATATAACAAATTTCTAATCAGTAGCTAATACTATCTTACTAGAAATAAATGTTTATAAAATGCTAAGAGCACTGAACATGATCTGCCTTGTCTCTAAATTAGAAATTTGAGAAAAGACAGGCAATTTGGTAAGTTCTCATTCTCTTTCATATGTACTTGCCAGGACATTTAGATTTTTACTTGTGAAGATATGTCCTACATAATTAATTCAATACAAATTCCTTTAATACAAAACAAAATCCAGGGGAAAATAGGATCATTTTTTGCCACTTTCTACCCAAAATGTTAAATGGCCCCTGAATCGTGTGAAACTTGGCCCCAGTCAGTGTGAAAACTGGCTGAAATCTGTATGAAAGGCAGTCTGGGTTCATCAAAGTAGTTCATGAACTTTGGCCAAGCTTCCAAGAAACCTGGTCCAAGTCTTAGTTTGTAATGCAACATGAAACCAGGTGAATTTCACACGGTTTCAGGTTTCATCCTGAAAATTTGGCCTAGCTTTATAATCAATCATCACTTCTTGGAATGATGAAAGCCAACACACCTTTTTTGAATATGAGGACTACATGAATACTGATGACAGCTAAGCTGTGAACCACCCCTTTACTTCCTTTGCCAAAAGAAGATTTCTCAGAATGGAAACAGTCTCTCTCTTACCTGGAAAGGGCAAGTTGAGTGATTTTGATATTGTGTGTAGAAAGAAATGATACTCAATACATGGAGATGTGCCATGTGAAATAATCACCACATACAAAGCAAGTGGCTATACTCTAATTATTTAAGATTATGAGAATTTTATTTCATTCACTTCCATGACATATATCATGATGTTTAATCTCCTCAACCATAAGATGAGCTTTTAGCTTGAAGCTAGTCATCAGCTAAGATAACTGCCGTGAGAAATGAAATGTTCTGAGGCATAATCATTATTTCTATATGAAGAATGGCTGAAGAACAGAAAGGAAAAGAAATAACAGCATAGCTTTTATCTCGTTTAATAAATATAAGGAGATAAGACTACAAACTTCTCAAGTAAAGCTCTATTGCAGTATATACACGAATTGAATTATTACATACAGTGACAAAAAAATTCTACACAATTGTGTTTTCGACCTGAAAAATTTAAATGTGCTTTTCCACTGTAAAAAAATTACTTTCTTCAACCAAATACTTGCTTTTGTGCATAGTGACATGAGAAAATTGAGAGGTATGTCTGCACAGAGCCACTACATCATTGGAACAGTATGTCTGAACATTTGGGTAATAAGGCACAGATGTGAAGCAGAGGACTTGGCACTACCAAGGTAACAACAAAGCATTCACCATTGTGTTATAATGGTTAAAAGAGCCACATTTGAGAGGAATAAAAGAATATCCCTCCTCCCTGGAATACTAAATTATATTACACCTTTTATTTGTTTAAAAATCTATAAAAAAATAAGAAATTCAAATAAGCATTATTCAAACATGATGAATAAAAATATAAAATGCATTAATATTTTTATCTGTAACATATTTATGCGATAGCACATAAAATTTAACTGCAGAAAAAAGCCAAATTCAATAGGAATCCACAAGGCCTTTATACAGCAAAACGCTGTATGTAAGTCTGAAGGACCCAATGGCCATTGAAAAGGTATTATTGTTGACTCTTAGTAGGAATTCTGGTCCTTAATCAGTAAGGCTATTATTTACTGTACAGTGTTCTAGTTACAAGTATCAAGTTAAGATAATGCAACGATAATAATAACAATACATTAGTTATTATTAAGGCTATTTCACTAACAAGTGGTATGGTATTTTTGCCAGGCATTATTAAACTATGTGAAACAAATGCAGTTATGAGGCCAGAAGTACCTTCATTCAATAAGTTTGGAGCTGAAAACTAATTTTCTACCCAGGATTGGAAGAATACAACTTACCCGAGGTCCCTGATCACCTTGTTCTCCCTGTAGGGTAAGAAAATGAGATGATAGTAGTTTTAGCACTAAGTCTGTACATGATGCTCATAAAAAGATCAAAATAAAACATAGTATATAGGTCATGTCAATATGAACTTCCACTAACTTAGTTTGTTTCTGCAATTCATATTCTTACCTTATCACCTTTTGGACCAGGAGGACCCTGAAAAAAAGACAAAAAAAATATTTTTAAAATACATTTTTACACATTATAGCTTGAAAGATGAACTACAGCTAGTTGTGAGATTCATGGAAAGGACACAGAGATATAGCTGTCAATGAAATTTCTCAAGGTATTTTGGTTTCTAAACTATAACTATAATATGGTTAGAATGTAAGACATATATGGTATAATGTATAATGATATATACATATATCATTATATCCATATGTATATGCACGTGTATATATACACACAGAAGAAAAGTATACATGTCATAAGTATATTATATGCTGAATATATTTTCATAAACCGAACATGCCTCTCTATGCAAGTGGATCCAGCTAAAGAAACTCAGAAATGCCAATTGTGACATTTCTTTTTCACTACTTTCCACCAACAGTAACCACTATTTCTGACCTCTGATCAAATAGATTAGTTTATGAACTTTACATAAATGGAATCATATTGTATGTCTGGCATCTTTTGCTCAAAATATGTGAAATTCATGCATAATTTTTTGTGCAGTTGTACATCATTTTTCTTACTGCTTTAAAATATTCCATTGTGTGAATAAAACATTATTTATTCATCCTGCTGTTGATGGCCACTTTTTTCCATGAGTTTCTAAGTCTTGACTATTACAAACAGTGCTGCTATAAATATCTTAGTATTTGTCTTTTGATTAAAAATTGTATGCATTTCTTTCTGTGTGTATGGAGTAACATTTGGCAAGTGATATTTTATGCATTTCTGCTGGGTATCTAGGAGTGATATTGTTAGGTTATAGAAAATACATATGTTCAGATTTAATAGATACTGTCAAATAGTTTCCCAATGTGGTTCTAACAATGTATGAGAACTTCAGTTCCCCTATATCATCACCAATGCTTGGTATTTTCCATCTTTTTCACATTAGGTATTCTGGTGGGAGGTATAGTAGTTTTACATTGCATTTTAATTTGTATCTCCACAGTGATTAATTAAGTTGAACTCCTTTTAGGTATTGGCTACTTTGCATTCTCCTTCATAAAGTGTTCACATCTTTTGCCCTTTTTCTATTGAGTTGTCCTACTGATTTGTTAGAGTTCTTTATATATTATACAACATATTACATACTGTAAAACTATATGTACACACATACATCTATATGTATATGTGTGTGCATACATATATGCATATAGAGAGATAGCATGCAAATACATTCTCCCACTCTGCAATATTATGTTTTTATTTTCTTAAAGGTGTTTTCGATAAACAGAATTTTTAATTTTAATAAAACTCAATTTAACAGTTTTTCTCTTTATAGTTAATTGTTTTTGTGTTCCACTTAAGAAATCTTTGCCTACTCCAAGATTATGAAGAGATTCTTCTGTGTTGATTCTAAAAACTTTATTATTTTATTTTTTGTATTTAGATCTGAATTCATGGAGAACTTATTTTGTGCATGATGTGAGGTCAGTCAAGACACTTTTTTCCCACATGTGGATATCAGACTAATCCAACATCATTTATTGAAAATGCATCTTTTTCCCCATTGTAGTACAGTGTTATCTTTGGCATAAATTAGATGATCATATATATGTGGATATTTTTAGGAATTTGTTTTGTTGCGTAGCTACCTATTCTTAAGCCACACTGAGATTTAACTTACCTTTGAATGAAAATACTAGTAGGAAATACTAATTCTAGAGGCATCAATACTTTTTTCCCCCTAGCTCTTAAAAATGAAATCATGTTTCAGGGCTCAGACTGCCTGAGGAATTGGAGCATTTCATGCTTACCTGTAGTGTCTCACCTTTACCTTTAGCAAGGCTGGGAGGCAAGGAGAAGCCTAGACCAAAACTAAAACCAACGTTCTAGCAAAGTACCCTTCTTAGGTCCCAGTGGAAACTGCTGTCACTTGAGGTGAGCATGTAGGAATGCTCTGCCTACTAAAATATCTCCTCCTAAGTATCAGGGGCAGAGGAACTGTACCAAATTCCCATTCTCAGTTGTGGCACTTCCGTTAATAATTGTGAGGTTATCATAAAATTAGAAATAACAATAACATGTCTTATATTGCCTATATTTTACCATCAACAAAGAACTTGTTGTAGCATTTAATCTTCTCCCAATCTAATAAAGAAAATATATTAATACTTTTATATAAGCCTAAAATCAAACAAACATTATCATGGGTAGGCCTCTTGTAAGAGAATTAGCCTGGATTTTAACCTAGCCTGTGGGAATTTAAAAACCACGGTTTGGGATGCTAAGTGTTAGGACACAGCTTTAGCACTAGATTCTCAGGAAGAATGATGACTCTGTGCCTGCCTTCAACAGGTGCCTTCAACAGGTGCCTTCCAAAATGCCTCCCAACTGCATTTCCCACAGAGTTGGATCTTTGGGACAGTGGCCCCAAGATCTCAAGTTCAAAATAAGAGAAAGAGAAATTATAGGAGATCGGCAAGGGGAAGGGGGGCTAAGATAACAGAATCAAATAGACAAACCCTCTTATCTCTTTCCCAGAAAATAATTTTGCCATTAAAAAGGGTAGGCTAGGAAAATTAATTTTCTTAACATTTTCAGTAAATTTTTAATGCTTTTATTAATGTTTTCATTAATAAATGATGAATCAAGTAGTGAGTAATCAGTACAGTCCGTGTGCCAACCTCTGTAAAATTAAGTTTAATGAATTTAGTTGGTCATTTGAAACACACACAAAATGCTCACCAATACTCTATAAGTAGAATTTTATTTTTGGTGGGGCCAAAGGCAACCCTAAGAAAAAAATGAGAGGATACCTACCATCAAGTTTAAGAAATACAAGGGAGATTCTAACTTTTATTTAAATAGCATGTTATTTAACTCTATTTTTATACACATTTGTTGAATGCCTACAGAGAGTTTGGCAATGGTGTAATCACTAGAGAATATGGTGGGCAAAGCTGATTAGAAAAGCTGAATAGTCTGATCTGGAAAAACTAAATAGTCTAGTGCTAGAGTCAAATACTCCCTATATACTAGCATTAAGAGAAAAAATCACCTCTAGAAAATCCAGCTATTATAAGGTCATTTATAGTTAATGGGGACCCCTCCCTAGCTTTCAACCCACCTTCCTCCCAAAAGCTTCTCCTCCTTTAAGTTCTATTTGCTTTTTCCAGTGAGATTTTCAAGGGCAAGCCTCTCACTGTACCAGTCCTCTAAAGTCACTTTGTTAGGTTATATGAGGTGGTTATGGTCAAAGCTTTTCTGAAATAATTTTACACTGGGAAACAGAGATGACTTTTTATTCCTTCAAAGTCCAATTACTAATGTCAAAGCTACATGTGTCAACTAGAGCTCTTTAGACAGTTTGCCATAAGCAAGGATGCTTAATTCATGAACACATGAAAATTTGCATTCACAATTGAGCAATAAATACTACTGCTACAGAAGGGGGAGTTTCTGAGCAGACAGAATGGCGTCCTGGCACCTGCCAGCTCAAGACAGAACCGAAGCAGAGGTCAACCTCCACTCACAGCTGCGGTGCCTGCTTCGGACACTCCAGACCCCACTTGTGCTCTTGGGATTAATGGCAGGTGTTTTTCTTCTTCTCTGACGGAAATCCCACTCTTCATTCTGAATTAGACCTTCTTCACTGCAAATATGGGTTAAATGTGAAGAAAAAAATGTAGGCTACCTTAGTAAACACAGATAATATTTCAAAATTTGGGAACTATGGTTCTTTTCTAAGTCAAAACATTATAAGTAAAAGGTTTCTTTGATTATTAACTTTTAAAATTAAAGCTGGGTCATCATTTAAATTATTTTTCATCTTTAAAGTAAAACTCACTGGTATTAACTAAAGGACTGGTGGCAGTACAAATTAATGAATTATTTGAATTACAGAATATTTTTCAATTGCATTTTGTGGCTTCCAACTACACCAACATATTTAATGTGCAGATACCAGCATCAGTGACTGACTGGTAACTATGTGAAGATAAAACTTTGTCACTAAATATGGTTGAGGTCAATGAAAAGTAAATATGGTAAAATTAGTGGTCATAATAAGTGATTAGTGAGTCAGTTTTATATAATTCTTTTGGGATTCTTGTCCTTCTTGTCTGGTCTAGCATGTTGGAGTCAGATCTTTTATAATCTCCACTAAAATCAACAAATATATTTGAAATAATTTTCTAACTAGTTTTACATAATTAGCTTTATTTACATAAATTTTAAAGTTGCTAAAAAAGTTTTTATCATTAGTGCTATTACTCAATAGTTGAAACATTTTCTTTTAGAGTGTTATTAATTATTGATTTACTAAAAAGTATTTAAAAATTTCAGTGACAAATTTTAAATTTCCCCTATTCAAATGATTTTATGGTAATAATCTTTTTATTAGGACCAAGCCTTTAATGTGGATCTTAGCCTATACCAATTTCAGTCTCCCAAAAATCTATCTGTATTCAAATAACTAAGATTTTAGCTAGTTTTCCATGTTCTGTTATCTATTTCAATTAAATGATAAAACCAAACTAAAAGCACAGTAAGAGGCAAAATAAATGCGATTCAGAAAAATATTGGATTTCAATCTACATAAAAGTAATTGAAATATAGTTGGAAAACAGATATATTCATAAGGGTTGGATGTCCCAATAAAGGCCTTTCATTCACTACAACTATAAATTTTGCCTACTTTGAACTGGCAAGAGCGAAGAGGGAATAATTTTTAAAAGATGGCAATCATGAAAACAAAATTAAATTCTGCTACAGGTCAAAAAAATGAAAAAGGAACAAACCCTAGAAATTCTTGGCAACCAGAGCTGCCGGGATAAGAATGAGGTTATGATTTCTATCCCTGAAAATCGTAGGTCATTTTTATTCTTGAAATATAACCAACCTTTCCCTGATTAATCTTTTCATTACTATAGAATTATGAGACAAGCAAGTTTCATTTTCTAAGCATTTACGGCTAAAAATTAGCCAGGCGACGTGGTTTGAGTCTGGAGGAGGGACATGTAAATTTAATTATACAGTGGAATAAACACTGTGTTACGAGAATACAGACAGGAAAGAAGGTAGGAGAGCTGGAGTTTAAAAGACGATATTGCAACTGGCTCTTGAAAGTTGGCCAGTGATAAAGGGGACTGGGAAGGAATGAAGCAGATTGAGAAGAAGAGAAGAAACATGCGTAAGTATGAGAGGACATCACTATCAGGGAAGAGTGAGTTTAGAGTGCTAAGAACATAAGTGTGTGTGAGTGGAGTTGGCAAATAGTAAGAGAGATCTGGGAAGGCTGGCTAACAATCCCTAGGTCCCTGGGCTGGATTCTGTCATCAATATAACAAGATGACAGTGAGATCAAGCGTGATTTATGGGACTCTGAAAATATGGAATATTATTCTTCTTAGGAAGTTGTTACCTTCGTCCAGGAGAGAGATGGTAAAGGCCTGAATTAGGATCATAAGGGTAGGGACACAGGGAAAGTTCTAGATTCAGAAGATATGTCTGAGGTAGAACCAATAAGACCAGTTAACTGATTGGACATGGTAGCTATGGACAGATCACCAACATAGTTTAAGAAGTCTTGCTCATTCGAAATTTCACAATTTAGTGCATCTGCAGAAAAGCATTGCCCTAAGCTGGTTCAATCCTGATAAACGCAGCAGCTCCAGAGCCAAGTGAACCATATAGAGTGTTAAATATGGTTTTAGGGGTGTATTTCAAATCCAGACAGATTGTTGGCAGCTTTGGCTGACTTAATCAGAAATAGCTGAGAGAGAGAATTCTTTATTATCAATGTTGGGCAAGAGGAGCACAGATGATACGTGGTGGCCACACTGTGCTGCCACCAGGCAGAGGCCATCCTTCTTCTGTGTTAATTTAGGAATAAAGTACACGTCGATTACATTTTCCTTCCTCTACTTTTTAGACTGCAACATGAAAATGGGCTTCCTATCTTTCAAAAGTCATAATTTCCTTAAGTCTTTGAAGGATAAAAGACACAGTCTGCCGTTCTCTGGGAGCACAGCGCGACCTCAGCGGTCGCTGCGTGTCTGACGTCGGTGTGCTCAGGCACTCCTGCAAATGTTACGTCACCAGTGTTCAGTCTCCCAGGGAGGAAAGGAAACGGGGGAAACCCGTTCTTCCCTGGTCCAAGCAGGATAGAAGCCTCAGTTCTACCAATTGTGAGGTATTTGCCTGCTCTTTCACTGCATAGTTGACTTGGCCATTTTGCCAGTGAGATAGACGCTCTTATGTGTACGTGTGTTCATGAAGAAAGTGATGGACCATGGTTTTTAGCAGGTATCTGAAACAGCAGAAAATCATATTGCAAATAGGATTAACAATAGAAAAATCCAGTGTTTACCAGAAAAATGCGGACCCTACCTATTTACATGTGAAAAAACCTTCCAAACTCGTGAATAAAGTGTTTTATGCAGTTTGCAGAGGTTCACTTCCACCTAAAATGTGAACATGTGTGCTTCCAAGTGTATACCTCAACCTTGAGGTTCTCCACTTTACTAGCATAACGTATTTTTTAGGGACATTTCTTTCCCAAATCACCTTTTTTTTTTTTTTTTTTTTTTGCTTATATTATAGACTTGCAACTTTGCAAATAACTTCAGATAGTAATTCATAAATTTTAAACTTTTAATGGAAAATCTGATGTGAAAATGCATAACTTCCTATGTATAAGTACAGATCAATGTGTGTGTGTGTGTGTGTGTGTGTGTGTGTGTGTGTGTGTGTATTAACCTCTGTGAGCTTCAATCTCTTCATCTGTAAAATGGGGAGAATAATGCTTACTGTTTGGCTAAAATGAAACACTGTCCGTGAAGTAATCTGTTGAATGTCTGATCTACCAATGGTACTGATTACTAAGTATACACTCAATATTTTTAATATTTTTAATATTTTAATCTTTTAATAATTTTTAACAAAAATTAAAATTTCTTTTTCAGATACTTGACCTGAGGATGAAGAGAGTAAATATACTGATTTCCTAAAATGTGGTGAGAAATGTGTTAGGTGAATGGTTGAAAGCATTTGGAGAATATGCAGTTTTAACATAGGTTTACCTCGTGTTCAGGAACTATTACCAAACAAAACAAAGCAAAACAAAAAATGCTACATTGTAGTTTTAGCCACATTACTTTAATGGCTAAACAAGCCTAAACTTCTGGGCCTGGAACTGCCTAGTCAACCGTTGCATGTAGTAGGTGCTCAATCAATTCTTACTGAATTGAAACAGCAGAAAGAAAAAATGCAATAAAATTCTGTGTTCAAAGCAGTAACATATAAAGAATTATACAAGAACCAGATTCAACATTGCTACAGAAGAACGGTGTTTATTAAAGTGTCAAACTCTGCTAAGCCTGGGAAGGGAATTATAGCTATAAACAGATTTATAGCTTCAGACTTGACACCTTTCATTTCGCATTGATGATTAAGAGACCAAGCAGAAAAGGAGGTAGGTATAAACAGAAATTTAGAATACCAAAACCAACCCCATTTATTACAAAACTAATTTTTACAGCTATTATTTTCTGGGCATTTTTTGTGGTGAGATGGTAACTCTAAGCTCTTTTGTGGTATCAGTTTCAGTCCTAAACAAGGAACTGTATGCGCCTATGATCAGTCTTAAGTCATAAGCAGCTGCCATAAGGAAACAATTAGTGGGGTCTAGCACTAAAAGAAAACTTAGCAAAACCAAACATTAAAAAAGGACTCTCAAAAGTAGGGCTGATGTAGCTTAGCTCAATGGAGTTAAGGGCTTATAAAACAGCAGGAATCAGGGGAAGCTCACTCTGGCTTTCTTTTCTAACACAATACAAATTAAATACAGCCAAATTACCACTTCTGCCAATCAAAACCAAGGGGGCCCGTCTTTCTAGCATCATTCCTTGCCTCTAAATGTTTTTAAGGGATTGCTAAAACTTTTTGTTTAACTTTGCATTTTTAAACTTATTTTTAAGAGGTCAAATAAAATGAACTCCATGGTGAAAGACTTGGAATCCTAAACATTCCTTTTGTGGAAAGAAAGTATCAACTTGCTCTCTAAATGCCCACAGTAGCCCCTGTGATTTTACAGCTAATGGTGTCAGCTATCCTACAATACTCTTTGTGTCTTCAATATAATTCAAATGTATTCAGAGGTACATGCATCTTTAAACCTTGGGTTTCATTTATAATTGCCTATTCAGCATGTTTCCTAAGTATTGTCCCTACATAATTTTGCCCAGGCTACCTAAGAAAGCCTATTTTAAAGATCACTTTGATTCTTTCCTTCACTTGTAGTTTCTTTTCTTCTTCTTTTTTTTTTTTAATGTCTACAGCACCTGGTATTCCTAGGTGGTCAGTCTCCCATTCAAGTACTAACCAGGCCTGACCCTGCTTAGCTTCCAAGATTGGACAAGATCGGGCACATTGAGGGTGGCATGACTGTAGACTTCACTTGTAGTTTCTTATAGAACAATACTGATTTTGTAAAGGACAACTGAGCACAACACAGGGAGAAGAGTAAGGTGTCCCTTTGAGTCTAAGAAGATATGCAGAAGGAATGAAAAACACAACAGTTCAATGAGGCTAGGAGAGCCTGAATTCCAGGGTTGGTCTATGATTCTCAAGCTTCCAATGTAAATTAGAAGCCCAGTCTCCTTCCTTTTCAGCTGATGACTGAAACGATTAAAAATATTTAATGTAACCTTCTACAACTATCATGCTCTCTGGCTCCAGATTTTTCTGTATCTTCACACTCCGCTCTCTATGGAGTGAAGATTATATTGTACGCATCCACCCCTCGCCTCCTCCCCAACCTTGCCCTGCTCCTTATCATTGCTCTCACCCCTTCCACCATTATGGTTCCCTCGAATTCTTCCTCTTGGTTTCCACACATGTTCATCCACCCTCTCCTAAAGTGAGGTGGAAGAAATGTGGCCTTGGCCTTCTATTCTTTCATTTGAAAGTCCTACCTTATACTTACTATTTCTAGCTAACTTCCCTAAGTAACTGATTGGTCATGGAAAGAAAGGAAGTTGGATTCGAGGAAGGAGAAAAGAGGTAACAGAGTAGACGTCATATTTTTAGTCTGGTTTTGAGAAAGATAAAGTAACAAGAGCTGAAATACATATTGGTCTTGGGGGCATTTCTTTCCCTTAAGAAGAAGAAAACCAAGCTATGGGAAGGGAAATTGCCAAGCCAGTCCTTGGGGCACTGGAAAGGAGTTACCCTGGGCTTGGCTAAAACTCAATAAACCAGTGGTTTGGGAAGGAAGGGTTGGCAAAGTTCATAAATGTTGGGATTGCCCAAATTTGTGTCTAAACCTTTTGTTTTTTTTTCTTTTTCACTTCGCTCCCTTCATCAGCTATTGAATATATCCTCAAGGCTTTAACTATTACCTGATTTATGTACTAAATTCTTTTCTAGAATGGAAAACAGCTCACCAGATGTCTAAACCAAGATATGCCATCCTCAGCTCAACTCAACATTCTTAAACCAAGCTTCTCTATTTCTACTTCAAGCCAGTCATGATTCCTGGCTTCTGTGTTTTTGTTAAACACACTGCTACCCCTTCCATGCCTAAATCCTACAGATTTCATTCTCCACAAATTCCCGTGAATCTACCTTTCCATGTTGGTTGCTGGCACTCATGTTCCTAAAAAAACAGGACTAGTCTATAAGCCTCTCCTGGTCTTCCCTTACTCTACTCCATCCCATACACTTGTCAGATTATGTTTACTAAAGCACATGTCCGAACATATTTACCAGCTAAAAACATCAAAGACCATCTGCAATCCACAGCAAAAAAGTTGTTATAGGAAACCATCTTCCACCAACATAAAAGCAGTGAGGTGACAGGTGTGGAGAATCCAGCCAATCGCACTTGACCTGCGGATCGATCAAACACTATCTGCCTCTTGATATGGTGAACTAGGAAGTACAACACACCTTCATAAGAGAGTCTCCCTAAAATCTGAACCAAAGCCTCATGGAACTGACAGTTTACAAGAAATACTGAAGGCAGGGGAACAAGTAAAGCAACACCATGAGGAAGTCATTAGACTAGTGTATAATGTGGGGGCATTCTGTATATAGGATGAATGTTCTGGAAAAATTGATGACATGAAAAAATAAAGAGAGAAAAAAGACAACTATAGAGTAAAAGAGATTGAAGAGATATAGCAATTAAATGTCCAGTGTGAGTTTGGGGTCTTAATTAAAATGAACTACCTGTAAAGAGACATTTTTGAGACAATTAGGAAATTTGAATATGACTGGGTATGATGATATTGAGGAATTATTGTTAATTTTATTAGGATTGATAATGAAATGATGGTTATGTTTTTAAAAAACAGATATTTTCTTTATTTTTTCCACCTTTCCCCCCACCTTGTTCTCTGTATCTATGGGCTTGTTTCTGTTTTGTTTTATTTGTTTTGTATTTTAGATTCCAGATGCAGGTGAAATCATATAGTATTTTTCTTTCTCCATCTGACTTATTTCACTTAGTATAATACCCTCTAGTTCTATCCATGTCATCGCAGATGGCAAGATTTCATTCTTTTTTATTGCTGAGTAATATTCTATCATATATACATATATCATATAGAATATATGATAGAATATATCATATGTAGATATGGAATATATAATATTCCATTATATATGTGTGTATATGTGTGTGTATACATTTACGTGTGTGTGTGTGTGTGTGTGTGTGTGTGTGTATAATATATATATCTCACATCTTCCTTCATCTATTGATTGGACACCCTGCTTGCTTCCATATCTTGGTTATTGTAAATAATGCTGCAATGAATAGAAGGGTGCATATACCTTTTTGAATTAGTGCTTTGGATTTCTTCAGATAAATGCCCAGATATGGTATTGCTGAGTTGTATGGCAGCTCTATTTTTTAATTCTTAAAGGAATTTCTATAATGTTTTCCACAGCAGCTACGTCCACTTACAATTCTACCAAGAGTGTACAAGGGTTCCCTTTTCTCCACATTCTCACCAAAATTTAATTGATTTTTTTGATAATTGCCATTCTGATAGGTGTGAGAATACTGCAAATTATGTATCCAATAAAGGGTTAATATCCAAAAAATATATACGGAACTCATACAACTTAACACCAAAAAAACCCCCAAGCAATTCAGTTAAAAAATGGGCAGGGGACTTGAATACACATTTCTCCAAAGAGGACACACAGATGGTCAAGAGACATAGGAAAAGATGTTCAATATCACTAATCATCAAAAAAATACAAATCAACTCCATGTATCTTTATATTAAAAAAAATTTTACTGAATGTGAATTACTGTGATAGATTCTGCCTGACCTAAGATCTTAAATAATTAACACTGAATATACTGACCATTTGAAAAAAATAAATCACTTCAGCTTTATTAGCTTAAGGGAGCAGTAGAAGCTCCTACTGTTATTATTTAAAATAAGTTTAAATGTGGCCTATCAAAAAGAGAGAATAGAATAAAATGTTTCTAAGCTATCATTTTATCTACTATCATAATATTTCTCCACTTTAATCTCTACACTAAGAAATACAGTCTATATTAAATGTGATATCAATTGAATATGACCAAATGATATTCAATGAGAAAATAAATTTAGTCGAGTAAGAATTCTGGTTACATCAAAATTATCAAAAAGAACCCACAAAAACATATATGTGAAATTATATATACATATATGATATACTTGAGAAAATTTATAAATAAAAATTTAAAGTTTAAAACATCTCAAGCTGAATTAATTTTACTCCACTGAAGAACAATATTTCTAACTAAAACATCTGTTATCTTTAGAAAGAATTAGACACGCTTACAAATGTGCACAAAGTGTTTGCTATGGATGCAGAATCTTACACTATGACTATATCTAACAGTGATAATCACTTTTCATGAATTTCTTAATTTCAAGATTGGTCTATTTATCCCAAACCTCTCTATGCTTCGAAGCCTTTATTCCACTGGATGTTTACCCAGAAGATGAAGTACCGCTATGAGGGTAACACGTCTTTATGACTCTGTCTCTGCATGAGTGCTTTGGTGAGAAGGTGTGTGCATAAGTAGGTCTTTAACAATAACACAACGTGTGCCATCACAGCTCTAAGTGCTTTATCAAGTCATGTATTAAATAAAATCAACTATCTTTATTTCACATTGAAAAACTGAAGGAAAAAACATAACTTGCCTAAAGTTATACAGTTTGTAAGTGTTAGACCAGGATTTGAGCCCATGTCTGCCCAAGGAGCCATCCCCTAACCCTATTCAATGTATTCCATATGCTGCTTTAAAAACAGAGTGCTAAAAGTTGATATTTTCAGTTGCTCCAGTCATTTCATCATCAAATGAATATAAAGTTATCTTTATATCTGAATTATTAAATGTATACATTAAACAAAAATTTATTGTGCATTTTCTACGTATCAACACTATCTAAAGAAACAGATACAAAAATGAGTAAGAAATTAAGGGAATTTCAGCTTCCAATATGCAAATCAAAACTAGATTAACTTAATTATTTATGAAAAGCTATGTTATTATTCACCTTTATTCAGAAAGAATTAAAAGAAATAAATTTGATAAAAAATAAAGCATAAAGTTGGCAATAAACATTATTCAATTAATTTTAGTGGAAAAGAATTCTAAGCTAAAATTAAACTTCGAGAATGATGTTATACCATTTCAATACACAATGACCATGGAAAAACAAAAAAATATGGGTTCTAATAAAATAAATAAGCTGTTATGCTATGTATAGTCTTAAAAATATAAGCTATTTCCAAATGGAGTCTTTCATATCATATTAAACATTTACTTAATAAAATACCCAAAAAACCTAAACTGTTAGGACTTTAATAATCATTCTCTTTATCATCTAACTACCACATAAAATATAGATAGTGGAAAATCATAATAAATGGTCAAATCTAGCATGATTGATTAATAATTACTAGTTTAATATGACAGTTATATTATGTAGTGAGCAAAATAAGGATTTTCTATACACACACACACATACACACATGCACACAGGCACATGCTTTCCAAACTTCTTGGAGAATGTAGATGTCCTCCCCCTGCCCCCAAGTCAGACTATATGGATGGGAAAAAGGCTGGACTGAAACACAAACATGAAATATGGGAATTGCTAAAGTGTTAAGTTAGAAGGAGCTTAGTATATAATTAAAAACACATGAATAGAAAGTTAAATCCTGCCCCAAAATATCAGAAATAATTCTATACAAGGCACACACAGCTTGGTTTTTATAAATTTTAGTAAAATGTATGAAATGGCAATGACGATGTCAGGAAAAAAAAAAGCAAAAAGGAATTTTGAGGAATAAGGCAAAGTGACATCTTCCACTTCTTTTCAAGTACATTTGAAAAAATACAAATGGAAGCCACACGCTTCCATGTGCAGTTGTCTGATGGTATTTGCTTGTGGTTTTCTCTTACATTTTTTTCTCACTGAGTAATACAGAATTACAACATGCACGCCGCTTTAGTACTCCGAATTCCTAGGGGAATCACATCTCCTTTATGTTCACATGCAATTCCAAAGGAGAGTTACAAGGAAGGCTCTTAAATTCAAGAATTTTACACAAAATAAATGTCCTTGGTATGGAAGTAGTACTTTTCACTTACTACAGTGCTTCTACTATTTCATTATCCTCTATTGAATATACTTATAGAGTAATTTTGGGTGAAAAAAGGCTGATGCATCTTTCTAAAGTGTATGAGATGAAATCCAGAGGTTTTTAAAAATAACTAGTTTCTATAATTTGTATTGAATCATGTATTAGTGGGATAATAATATTGTTTAAGTAATGTGGCATTACACACAACCACCATGAGCTACTTTCTATGACTGCCTTGATTATTAAAAATCAAAGCCAAGCCTTGAATCCTTTTGTAACAAACAAGTTGTTACAAAATAAAATAATACATCATAAATATGGCCCTGGGTTAATGCTATCTGTTTATTTTCATCAAAAAAAATCAATATAAAAAAATTATGAAATGAAAGGAAATAAAGGTATCCTAATGCTCTAAACCGTGTGGTAGTGAAATATTAAAATTGATAAAGTTCAGTAAAAACTCAGAGCTTAGGCACCCTAGACACCTGTTTTAAATGGCATTATTAATGACACATGGTATTACTGATGGGAGTATTTAGCATTATGAAAAGCTATTAGTTCTCTCTCTTCTTTAGCTTCCTTTTCCTTAAGCTCTTGTATATACCACTACCGACTCAGTAACATTTGTTGAATTTCTATGTACAAGGAACTAAAGATGAAAGAAAACATAGGTCCCACTCTTGAATATCATAAAAGTTAGTAATAAATAGAGAAAAGAGGTTTATAAATAACTATGATACAAAAGAAAGAGGAAAAGGTAAAGAGGAAATTATTACTTAATGAGTACATGCTATGTACTAGACACCAAGTTAGAAGTTATACATATGTCATCTTATTTTAATCTTCATACCATCTGTTGAGATAAGACATTGTTATATACACTTTATAGAGAGGAAAATGAAAGTCAAAGTAATTGAGTAACTTGCTCAAGATCATAGAGCTTGCCAGTGGAAAAGCTAAAATTTGAATTATGATCTGTCTGCCTTTACTGTCTATGCCCCTCTACTTTAAGTGTAAAGTAATATAAAAAGCTGTACAGATAAAGCGCTGTGGGGATTCAGCAAAAGGGAGATATTACATTCAGCTAAGGGAGAGTAAAGACATCTTGATGGAAGAAGTGGTGCATAAGTCTGAAAGGTGATCATATTTGGATGTGTAGAAACTGAGAGTATCTAGGGGCTGGGAAGAAAGTAGTTCTGCAGAAAAGACTATTTTAAGAAAAAGACAAACAGATTCGAAGAAAAAATAAATGGTTTACTTTGGTTCAGATGAAGCATAGTATCCAGAAAGAAGATAAATTAAAAATTAGCAGGAGTTAGGGCTAGAAAAGCAGGCCAAATCAAAGGATATGAATGTCAGGCAAAGAACTAGATTTCATTTCACTATAAATGGTAATCACATTGAAACTCAGAGTTTTGGGGTCAGAAGAATGACATAATCAGAACCATGATAGAAAACTTTTATCTGGCAGACACACACAGCATGACATTTGTTGATGATACACTCAATCCCAACCCTCAATGTCTTCACCATAGAGAGGAGAAAGCTAAATGCTCACTTTCCTGACTCACCTCCCTTGCAGCAATGGCTGGGCAGGCAACAGGTACGTCTTCACAGTGCACAGAATGGCAAAGTCAGTATCAAAAAAATAGAAATGTAAAATCTTGTTAGGTGGGCAGTGAGCTAGAGGAACTTGATTGTTCTGTCGGCCATTTGCAATGTAGCTCAGAGCATTTGCACCGTGACTCTAACACCTGGTAGTAGAGAGGAAGGAGAACGAGGACCTGGGATAAAGAGAGTAACATAGAAAGGGAATGCAGGAGTGGAGATCCAGGAAAGGACTTAGTTACCAGAGAAATGGTGCCTGGATCTAAGCAGAAACCCAATTATTAGAACTAAGGCATGGCACCAGGGCCACATTTAGAGCAATGGCATTGATCCTGAGTCACCTGCATGTTGGAAAAAGTCCTCCTAAAATGCCTCATGTTTAAGGTCCCAATTGGACCTGGGGATTCCCCAGGTGTGCAAATGCAGGTCAGGCCTCGCAAGTGCTGTTAAAGTCTTCCTCAGATGCTGGGTCTGCAAGAACTGACAGGACTATCACACTCTACTTGGCTATTTATACTAAAAGAACTATCAAAAGAACAGAGGTTCAGTCTATCTTGTTCACACAATTTCATAGCCTTATTGTGTGTGCCCTGTATATAGCAGGGGCTAAATAAATACTTGAGTAATTGAACTATGGTAATATAAATTAATGAACAAATATCAAAGTGAGTTTTATTTCAGATTAATTTTGCCTCACCTCCAAATAATTCTTATTATGTCTAGTTTGAATTGCAAATGCTCATGTCTTTTTCCTAATTTCTTCTCTTTTCTTTCTTCTCTTACTTACTCTCTGTTCTTTTTATTTTTTCTTATTACTCAACCACTTTTTCAAGCCTCTGTGACATTATTTACTCTCCCATTCCGTTTCCTAAGAGGTTGGTCTTCTTTGTTTCAATGGATTCATAGCAACATCCTCTCCATTCATTTCCCTGCCTCTTTCCCCATCTTCACCACAGCTGCCAGAATTGCCTTTTTTCTTTCTAATACCTTTTCATCATCTCATTTCCCTTGTCAAGAACCATTTTCTTACATATTTAAGTAAATGTAAAGACTCACCTCTCTTCTCTAAAGCCTATTTTCATATTCAATTTTGTACTATTACTGCAACGGCATTCACTGCCATTTAGCTTTCCAGTCTGTGCAATTGTTTAAAAATCGAAGCTAAGTCCATTAAACCGTCTTCAACTTTAGAAAGACAATCAGAAGAACTCCCTGAATATTAGACATTTTCCCTTTTTACCATTGGTCTGCAAAATAAAACCTTATTAATCTGGAATTCCTTACTAAATAAGTGTAATATAGAAGAAGCAAAATTGAGTTATTCACTCCCTAAGGAAGAGTTTTGCACTGTACAAATAATGTGAATAAGATGATGTAGGGATGTTCTTCCTACACAAGAAAACTCTCACTGACATAAGTATTTGCACAGGAATAACAAGGTGCCAAATATAATTTTGTCCAAATCTTTTAATAAACTTGAAAGGATGTACAATCTTCCAACTCAGACATTTACAACTCTTTTTTGTGGAAGTTAGTTGTTTGGAAGTCTGATTGTATCTTCCCACAAGAATTGTAACAGAAACATGGTTTTCTTTCTCAGCCCAATCAGCAAAAGTCTATTTCTAATGTACCTAAAAATAATTCTTATTGTACAACAGAACCAGCATTGGTAATACTCTCTTAATGAAAGAGAGTTTGGGATTTTAGAAATGTAACTCTCACAATACCACCAGTCACAGAAAGTGTGGGTTTCCAGTGGAGTAGGTAGTCTTGCTAAGCGGCATCTCTGGGTGACATGGTCATGACTCAGGGATGGGAAACTTCGGTTTGGGGACTGCTTAAGGGATCTTGTTTGGAGAAAGCTTGTTTATGTAGCAAACTTTCTCCTTTTCTTTCCTTCCAAAAGGAGGTGGGGTGAGAAGGTAAAGAGAACGTTTTGCAATGTTCACCCCCTTCCCTTTCTTACAGTAAATAAACCCTAAGAAAACACAGAGGTGAGGGAGGAACAGGATCAGCAGGGAAGAAATGTAGATAAACTTGTTATATTAAATCTTATATAGATAAATAATAACAAATGAGTTATGAAGAGTTCTGGTTCAGAAATTATATAAAATCAGGAAAACTACCCTAAACATGCCCAATCCCGTCTGATCTTGGAAGCTAAGCAAGGTCAGGCCTGGTTAATACTTGGATGGGAGACCACCTAGTAAGACTGGGTGCTGTAGGCATTAAAAAAAAATTAGAGAAACTGAAAATGTTATCATTTTAACAAAAAAGTGGATATCGTTTTAAGTCACCAAAAAGATTTTAAAAAGGAAGACATATCCCAAATGATAGGTACCTGTTATTATATATATAGTATATGAATAAAATCATTTTTAGTGATCCAAATAACAAAACATGGACATTTTAAGAGAAATCTGATAAAATAAAATAAACCTTTCAATCATTTAAAAAACCATTATAATTTTCTAATTTAGGTTTTAAATGTACACTGTTTGCTTTTACACTGTATGAACCTTATAGGTCTGAGATTTAATATATAGTTTGCATAAATTTACTCAAGGAAAAAGTGGATTCATGGTAAGGTGTTAATACTAAGATGTAATTATATAAACTACTATAAACTCTGCTGCACATATTGATAATCACGCCTACTATACAGGTCATTTCTAAGTGTTCATATTTTTAGATAGGTGAAATTTGTTCTTGGAGTTAAAAGCCTATTTAAGGTCTATCTCGCGTGCGCGCGCGTGTGTGCGTGCGTGTGTGTGTGTGTGTGTGTGTATCTACACTTGGGATATATATATATATATATATCCCAAGAGTAGATTAGAGGCTGGGAAAATAATATATTACAATAGGTAACAGAGAAGATGAAAAATAGAGATGGAAAGGAGCCTATATATAAAAATTCTTGTGTGTTATAAAAATCCCAGCGCAAAGTTAATCATCAAGTACTAAATGAAGAACTTCATTAAGAATTATTTAATTTAAAATAGAAAAATGGAAGTTTCTCTTGAAAAATATCATGATAATGATGCAGACATAAGAGGTAGGTCAGACTTTTCCTTAGGAACATAGCAACAAAACTCTGCCTATATTTTGTGCCTTAGAAAGATAATGTGAGGTTATTCCTTGGCTTCACATTTCCCCTCATCCCTATCCTTCCTGAATTCATTGCTTTCAAGTGTCCACTAAGGGCAAACTGGTAGCCAAAATGAAGGAAAATCAGATCAAGTCTCTGTTTGAAAATGCCAGTCCTATCCTCCTTGAAAGTCTCCAAAATTTTTAAGTATAGGCAGACTTTATTTTTCAGAAGAGCCATAGCAAACACAAGACCTGATGTGAAGGTATTTTGAATTGCCAATGATACACTTTCAAATCTTAGCTGCGGTCATCCAGAATATTGTTAGTTCTGTCCATTCTTGGTTCCTGCACTGGTTCATCATCTTTCTTCTGCTCATTAACTGTGGTTGTATACTGATGACCATGTTCTTCTTTTTACAGTTATTCTCTTTAATATCTCATTAACTAATATGCTTTTAATGTCTTTTTGTTCAATTTCCAAATATTTATATCTATGTCTTAATTTCCCACTCTTTGTTTTGTCTATGGGACACTTGCCCTCAGATGGTGTAGCAAACATAGGTGTCAACTCATACCACCGCTTTCTTCCAAGACAGTGCTAGAATACAGGTCCCATATGTCCCTATGGATTTCTGCATTCCTCTAGCAGCTGGAGTGAGCTAGACCTTCTCGGGACAGGTCAGAAGTGCCAGGGAGTTAACATGAAGGAAGGGAAAGTAGTAGTAGATAAATACATCGACTTCCCTGCCCTTCAGTGGGACGGTTCTGGGGCAAGCTCTACACGGCTTCTTACGGGTTCCTCAGCAGGACTCAGTTCCAGCTGTCCACAGCAGTAACTTGTTCATTAATGCATCCATTCTCTGGTTTTCCTCCCCTTCCTGTGTCATACTCTCACTCTCTCACAATGTTTCCTGGGATCAAGTCCCAAATAATCTATACATGCCCACATCCTTATCTTAAGAACTCCGTGGGGTAAGGAGAGGTGATGCAGGCTAAGACAGAGGTCCTATTAAAATTTTAAATATGTTAAAAATTATAATCTCTTAAAACCAAGGCTCTAATTTATTTTATCATCTATTACCTCACCTTCTTCTTTTTTCTTCTTTTGAGAGTTAACAGGGGTATGAGGATTTTAGAGACAAACTTGACTTCTGCTCCCAGTTTTATGGTGTCATTCCAAGTGAGTCAATTATCACACACACACACACACACACACACACACACACACATTTTCCAGGGCTGTTGTAAACATAAATAAAGCATGCAAAGCACCTTTTACTTTTCCTTCATCCCATTATAATGATGCAGTTTCAAATTTAGGGAATAAGCTACAACTTTCTTTGTGTTTTTTTTTCTTTCCAATAATTACCTTGAGCCAACTAAGAATCTGAATGAAAATCACAAATAATGAGAGTATTCTCTGATATGAACATAAATTAATTACAGATGAAACTTTTTCTCATGGGTATAGTATCAAAAAGACTCCTCTGCTGAAGTATGTGGGGTTTTTTGTTTATCTTGTTCGACATCCTTAATATACAGAGCTCATAAAAACTACACTGTTCCCATGGTCTAGAATTAAGAATTAGCACACTATAGACAATTTATGATACTAACAAAGATATCATGAAAATAGTTTATTTATGAAATAATCTAAGACAGAAATAGCATTCAATATGTTGAGGGGAAAGAGATGTAAGGGAAACTCAAGAAATAATTATGTTATTTACAGATATTATGGTGTTAACGGTAAAACGTTAATAACAGCATTTCCTTCTCTCCAGCTTCCTACATAGTACAATAAGTATTAATATTTAATTTGTTGTTCTTTACTGACTCTTCATTTCTGACAAGTCCCTTCTTTTTCACTTTCATCTCTATACATATTCCTCCCCTTCCTAAAATATCCTCATTTTCTTCAATATGATTGGGGGCTCAAAAGATTTTCTGTTGACTGCATTCACATTTAATTATAAATCATGTCTGCAGCAGTTGGTTTATATTGAAAATAGAGAACGAATTCAATATCTGCCTATAATGAATCAAAAGTAGCTGGTAGGATCGCAGTCTACATAATCAGAGCCTGTGTGGATTTACAACGACATTATTAGTACATGATTAATCAGTACCTAATGTGAACCAGTTCATACCAGACATCTACTAAGTCATTTCGTCTTACATTAAAGTCCTGTGGCTCTGTTTCAGATCAGTTAAGGGTTTTGCTTTATATGATAGTACATTGTTAAACTTGCCATCTGGTCCAACAGCTGATGTGGCTCATACAACCCCAAAGAGGCCCCAAAGCTTTACTCCTGGGAAATATCTAGTCTACCGTGTGGTGTCATGATTACTGGCTCATAGCTTTTTTGTTTCTTTTGAAAAGAACTGCAGAAAAACCTCCATACTGGAAAAATCCTAAATCAGAATTAATTTGTTAGAAAAGAGTTCACTTACCCGAGGACCAGCCTGACCCTGAAATTGAAAAAAAGAAAGGGAAACAGTTATAAAATTGTTTTCTTAAGTAAATATTTTTACTACTAAAACTTAAACTAGTTCTGAAAATCTTTTCAATATATTTCTGAATATAACAATACCTAGCTACTGACAAACTTCATTTTGTGGGTTTAAAAAGTCATATATCTTCATACTTTTACTCTGTTATTTATGTAAAATCTTGATACTGTGGCCTGTTGCATATAACTCCAAAATGATTCAAGGGTTTTAGTATGCTCTAGAATTAAATTGGAGAAAGAGAAGGCAAAAGGTAAAATATACCTCACATGATCATAACAAATGGGTTATGATCAAGAAAAAACAGGCAGATATTTTAGTTTTAGAACTCACAGAGTCTTTGAATTTTTCATTGTTTCTATAATACTTTAAGTTAATTTTTAAAATAAACATCTATCTCTTATTCTACATAATCCAAACTAAGGGAATTTTAAAAAATATGAGATCTTTGATTCAATTAATGTGCACCATAATCCCTCATGCAGTCCATAGATTACATAACCTTTGGGCAATCCAATTCTTCTTGTTTAAGCTAGTAAAAATGTCAAAGCAGCATAATGGCAAATGCTTCTAAGAGAAAATCACCTATGAATAAAAATATTGAATACCTATCACCTTCCTAAAATCTCCAGTTAGGTTTTGTATATGATGAGATGAAAGAAAAGTTCACACTGAGTTAGGAAAACTTAAAAAATAAATTAATAATTTAATCTCATCGTGTCAGCTGTATACCACTGGGTATTGTACAGGACACCATGGAATGAACACAATTCCCAGAGAAGACTCTTTCTCTTTTAGCTCCTCTCCAAACTTGGAATTTCTTAAGTGCTTGTTCTCTAACTGACTTGGGATAGAACAGATGATTTTCAAAAGCTCTGTCCAAAAATGTGGTTGGTCAGGTTTTATATAATCAAACTAGGAAGAGGAAACTGTTGCAGAGGTTACTCACTCCACTCTCGTACTCTTTATTGGTGGAGGGGGAGAAAGAGGATATTAATTAATTCCTTTCTGAGTGCCAGGAACTTCTGGATGCATTGTTCTATTTATCATTTATAACTGCCCTGCATTTTACAAATGAAGAAACTGAGGCTCACATAAAGAAGCTAAAAATCACACAGCTAAACAGGGGAAAAAGTCACAATTTAAACCTCAACTTGGTTCTGAAGTTCCTGCATTTTCCATCATGTCACTCTGTCTTTCATTCTGAAAGCTGAAACTCATAGCTATGTTGAGACTGGATCGGATCAACAGTGACACCAGAGCACCACTCAAGTGAGTGGATGCTCTAAACTTCCTAACCACTCCTGGCTGCAAGTGTGCATCTCCACTTCCAGACGCGGACCTTGGACGAGCGGGGACAGGTCTGTTAACTGACACCTGTACAAAACCCAGGTCAGCAAAGGTTTTGAGAGTAACAGTCCTACTTTTGGCTCTAACCATGGAGAACCTACGGGGGAGGGGGCAGGGCTCTCCGCCTACATGGAAATGAGTGTCTTCCCAGATCCATGTAATGGACGAAATCACAATAGGTACTCACTCTCACCTGCGCTCGCGAGTGCGCGCGCGCTCTCTCTCTCTCGCTCTCGCTCTCTCTCTCTCTCTCTCTCTCTCTCTCAATGCTTTAAGCTTCTGAACTTTTTGAAATTTTAAACTACTGAAAACTCAGAAATGTGAACCTATATTTTTTATAGAACCTCAGAATACATCTCATATGTTTTTTTATAAAAGCTAAAATGTGGAGTTCTCTAAAATCAGAAAGAATTTCTTCAAAAGAATATATTTTAATGTTGTTGAGATTTTTTGATCCCTGTGGTTGTTCTACAGATGACAGACTTTTCCTATTTTTAAAATGTGGCATTTCTGCCATTACACTGAACAAATGATTTTAGCATAATGTGTACATACATTTATAGGTTATTATATACAAATATACATTGTGTTATGAATTTTACATTAGTGACAGGGAGAACAAATAGTAAGTGGTAATAAAATGAAACAGTTGACTTTTACATGAGGATTGGTAAGTGTATAGTACCAGGAAACTCAGATCATCCTAACATGTGATATGAAGTTCAGGTGTGTGTGTGTGTGTGTGTGTGTGCGCGCGCGCGTACGCGTGCGTGCGCGTGTGTGTGTGTGTGTAGGGAACATGAAAAAAGAGGGACAGAAATAAGTTAGTAGGGAGGCTTCCAAGAAAAACGATGTATATAACATGACAAATTTGGTAACTCTCCCTAAAACACATGGATTACATGATACAAGACTTACAAATTTTACCCAAGATTCTAAGACTGCCTACACTCAATATGATGTAATGAACTATTTGCTAGCAGACACCTAGAATACCTGTAAGAAAACGGTTTAGCAGCTGGAGTCTTGTAGTGATGGTAATAGAGCCATCTGACCAAATGTGGGAAGTGATCAGAGGAGAGGTGTCAGTGGGTGTGGCAGGGCCATCCTTCCCTTGGGAGTCCAGAGCATAGAGGAGACTAGACAAGAGTCCAAAAGTGACGTGCATCTCAGAAACTCCCTGTGTCTGAGGGTGACAAAGTCTTCTTCACAGACAAATCACCAAATGAATAACCCAGAATTGTCTTTCTTCAAGTTGCTGCTGAGTAGTTCATTGAGAAAAATAAGTATTTTCATTCATTAGTGGACATTTTCCTAGTCTATTCTAATTTATAGGTAGTGAACATTACTAATGATCAATTGTGAAAGTTAATTTCTTTCCGTTTCCTAAAATATACTCTAAATGAAGTTATAAATTACAATTAAGGCTCACAAAATACAACTTAGGTAGAATTTTTAAAAGTAGCATTCCTGAAAAGAACCTTTTTTCCTCAAGCAAATTACCGATGTTTCTATAAATAAAAACCTGAATCTAGTATAATCAAGAGTCATGCCAAGGGAATTAGTTAAATCACAGAATTACTGTAGTTTAAGCTGAACATAACAGGTAATGGTGGAGACTAGTGAGTGCTCTGAGTGGCCAATTCACTGAACTTCAGCAGCTCAACGAAACGTCTGAGGCAGCTAAAGCACCAGCATGAAGACAAATAAACAGCAGGAGGGGTGGACTTTAATAAGTGGTAATCAGAACAGAATGATAGAAAACAATTAGCCAGTAGCTGATGACTGACAGAAGTGTTCAAAGCAAGTTGAAAGTTTTGTGAGACAAGTAGACCACAACAGAACATGATAAATGAGATGACATATCACTGCAGTATGTATTATTACATTAGGCAATTTAAGAGCGATATTAACCATTCTTTGTTAGGCTGTTATCACAGTTACAGTTGCCAGAAAGTGCTAACACTCTTCTCTAAATGGACAAAGTCATTTAGATTTCTGACTGAGGCAATTAGTTTCACTACATGATATTTTTTTTATGGATGGTAAAACTGTCTTATTCCTTTTCAGATGGGACAAATGCTGTTTTTCCATTAACACATGCACAGATAAGCACATAAAATTTGTACTTTTAAAGTATAATCTTACTTTGAAATACTGATTAGGATAACAGACCCACATATACCTTTACTGTGATAAGTTTTAAATAAAAACGCTTTCATTTTCAAAAACTTGAGGGAATATCAGTATTGGTCTTACAACTCTAAAAGGTGCTAGCTACCTCTGCTTCAAAGTAATCAGAAAGAAATTACTTCAATAACTTAGAAACACTTCATTAAGAAACCCAAGCTTGGTGACCATTTTTAGTACCCTTAATTCAGATTTATTTCATTCTCCTGAATTGAAAGAAAATACTTCAAAACAATAATTTGTTTTGCATTTTGGAACCCTTACTGTCTAAAAAGATCGTTTGAAGGTGATTACTATAACTTCATTATCTCTTGAAAATTCTCAAATTCACACATTCAGATGTCAAGCTTATTTTTCCCTCAAGTAAAAAGGGCACCAGAAGTAGGCATCCAGGTAAAGCTTTAAAACAACATTGTAGGAACTCTGTGTGTCAACAGGATTGTCCTGGTGGCAGGAGGTTTTGAGAACCAGCAGGAATCCTGTCATAGAATCATCTCACTGGGATTCCTTAACCTTTCAAGAATCACAATTTGACCTAGAGTCTGTGCCAGTAAGTGAAACAGATGCACTTCTCACTGCACTCTGCATTTATTTACATTTAATCCTTGATATCTCAGGGCTGAACTTACAAGGTGCTTCAGAAACAACTGTTGAATTGCTGAAAGGTGAGAATATTTTGACTGGTCCAAAGACAGTTTGCAGTATTTTTGTAGAACCATTAGAAAGTTTACTATTCTTATATGACAGTCTTATATTTTCAAAAGGTAGTTTCTCAATCCATTGTTCCAGAAAAGGGAATAAACACATCCATATCAAAGAGGAAGTCTCCCCACTCAGTGGAATCTTATTCAGATAACAGAGATGGAACCGAGGCAGGCGAGGCCAAGATGCCAAAGGCTTCACACGTGGCACAGGACAAAAGATATGAGAGTTCTATCCTGAAGAAAAAATCACTTCCTAGTGCGATTGTTTCCATATCCAATTAATGTGAGGCTCTTACATCAAATTACTTTGATAATTACAAAATGCTATAAAATTTAGCATGGCAATTTATCTATTTTTTAATTTTTAATTTTTTTTTTTTTTTTTTTAGGCAAGGCAACCCTTGGTTGACCTCACAGACTGCAAGGACCTTGTCATCTTACAATCCCTTATTTTTTTTATTTTTTACACCTACCTGGTCTTCCTAGGTGGTCTCCCCTCCAAATATTAACCAGGCCCAACCCTGCTTAGCTTCTGAGATCAGATGGGATTGGGCTTGTTCAGGGTAGCATGGCCATAGACTAGCATGGCAATTTAAAGTAGGTTATATATCCAATACTACCAATTCATTCAACTAATTCAAATTTAAATAAAAAGTGTATAAATTTAAAAATAAATTAATATTCAAATGGCATACTATAGAGAAAAGCAATTGAAGAAGTAAAGCATTAAGGATTATGTGTATTAATTTTGAAACAGCTTTGCAAAGACTGCATAATCTTGCAATGTCTCAAAGCTGCTCAGTGTTTCCAAGGACTCTTACATGCTTGATTGAAGTAAATATTATGCATAATTTATATTGCCTAATGTGTTACTCTACAGGATAGATATCCTTACCTCAGCCACAGTCACATAATATTACTTAGATAAAAGTATTTCAATTTAATAATTTAAAAAAATTATTAATCCTTCCTGGTTTTAATGCTGGGAAGAAGCACCCATATTCTATATATTACAGGAAAATAAACAGCTATAGTCTCAAGCCTGGTGGCTATTTCATTTTTAAAATTTGAGAGAGAAAAAGAGAGAGAGAGCAAACATAGAGATATTGTTGGGTTCATGTAAAGAAAATAAAAATCTATTCAATACTTGGAAGATTTCTTTCATGTTTGCCTTCCAGAAATAAATAACTATTTAAAGATTTAGTCTTATATTTAAACAAGTTAACAAGTCCTTTCCACAATAATTAAAATATATTATTATATTTTCTAACAGAATACCATATTTATTTTTTCTTTCTTATAATTAAATGTTCATAACGGACACAAGAAAAGTAAATAGTTTTACATGTGCACTTTTTGTCATTAAAATTGCTTATACAAAACATCAGAAAAAAAACTTTATTTGTGCATTAATTTATAACATTAAAATTTATTGGATGCCTGTTGCTCCGCTAAGGTTGATTCAGATTTTTGCTATTGCAAATAATGCTTAAATCTTTCTTTATAAATATTTGACTATATTCCTGATTGTTTCCTTATGTTACAACACTGAAAATACAATGTTATTCCAATTATGATATTTATAATTTATTTTATTTATATTATATAGTATATAAAATACAGATTATACATTTTCTAGGGTATTTTATATGTGTACACATATATGTTTATTCTGACACATATTTGTAAATCTATAAAGAAAACAGAGAGAGAGAAGAAAGGAGGGGAAAAAGGGAAGAAAAGCATAAGAAAATAAGTAGTTATCTCTAGGTGTTGGAATTATGGGTAATTATTTCTATATTTAGTTTTCTATACTTCTCAAAATTTTACTAGACCCATGCCTTGATATAAAAATATTTATCACATGATACCTAATTCACTGCAGAAAACTTTAAAATGGAACATTAATTAAATTGCTAAATTTTTTCCAGACTAGATTCATTCAACTCAAAGATGTAGGTCAGTGATCTTGAATTCCATTTCGACTATTTCCCAATTCAGCGTGTTTTCAATTACTTGGAAGAATGTTGCAAAATTCATAAAGTTTTCTTTAAAATCCAATAAGTAAAGGTTTCAAATTCACTTTCTGTGTATGCCCTACATCACTTTCAGGAAGAGATTAGGAGCAGGGGAAGGGGTGGGAGAACACCTACAGTCAAGCAGCAGTGATAGGAGGTCTGGGTATCCCTGCCAGGCAGTTTGTGGGAACACTTACTGTTTTGCAAACCAAAACATTTGGGTTTGGGATTTAGCTGTATTATTTTATGGAGTTATTTAAAGAACTTATAATTTTAGCTATAAATGTGTATCAAACTCCTAAAACATAATAGAGTAGTCCCCCTGTATCTGCAGGGGATACTTTTTTGAGACTCCTCCTTGAAACTACAGATAGTACAGAACCCTACATATACTATGTTTTTTCCTATACATACATAGCTATGATAAAGTTTAATTTATAAATAAGACACAGTAATAATAATATTATAATAGTATAGTATTAAAAATAATAATGGCTAATAAAATAGAACAATTATAACAATATATTATAATAAAAGTTATGTGAATGTGGTCTCTATCTTTTAATCTAAAAATATCTTACTTTACTGTACTCATTCTTCTTCTTGTGATGATGTGAGATGACATAATGACCAGATGATGAGATGAAGTGAGGTAGAAACGCTGGACAAAGGGATGATTCATGTTCTTGGGGGGACAGAGTGAGACAGCTCAAGATTCCATCGTGCTACTCAAAATGGTGAGCGATTTAAAACTTATGAATTGTTTATTTGTGTAATGTTCCATTTAATATTTTTGGATCACAGTTGACCATAGGTAACTGAAATTGCAGAAAGTGAAACCAGAGATAGGGAAGGACTACTACTCCTATCTAAGTCTTCTCACCAATGGGCATGGAATCAGGAAGGGCTATCAAGTAAGTAAATAATGAGTTTTATAAACATTATTTTATTAAAATACAATAAACATATGGAATGCATGTTAGGAGAGACACCTGATTAGCTTCCATAGTTTTAAAAACACATGACTTAAAAAATTCAAAGGCAATTTTTACTTTCCTGCCAATTTTTATTACATTGTATATAACAGAAAATTTGTTTTCTGCCATGTTTATTGACACCTTTAAAAGTGTGCTTTTATTTATTTTTTTGCTCCTGATAAATACTAGAGGCCAATTTATAAACATCTCTCAGTAATATTGAATTTAGATGTGTCCAATTTCAATTTTCTAAATATCATACAAAAAGATGGACCTGACTGCTCTCTGCAGCTGTCTGTCCTAGATATTTTGCATTAATAAATGTGTTAACAGAGTCAATAAATTCATAAAGCCATGAGTCACATGATGCTTATTGCTTCAGTGAGACAGAACCCCAAAATGAAATTCTATTTAAAACTGGGGTGGAAGGAGTGGCTCTTCAAGCTGAAAAGCCTATGTGCTTTAGGAACCAAGATGTTTAGGGATGCATAATAAAAATTAGCAATTACTATCACAAGTCCCCAAGAGCTTTACAAATGACATCTCCGTTATAACAACTCTGCAAATTAGAGGTCATTTCCACCACTTTGTAGTTGAACAAAGCAAATTTCAGAGAAGTAAGGTAACATTCCCGAAATGCACAGCTTTTAAAAGAAGAAGTTGGAATATGAGCATGGATTTGTCTGTCTTGAATCTTTTGTATTCTCACTTGCATCATGCTGGCAGCTGAAGTCACGGGCTTGGGCGAGATTACCCAGGGAAAGCAAGTAGGGGTGATCCTTACCTCTATTCTGAATCAGATAAAAGCTATAGCTGCTCTACTTAGAAATATCCACATATGAAATACTAAAATTTTGGACACAGGCATACACACACACTCTGAAGTCTATTCATGGATTCTCTAGTGAATCTTTCTTTTACTCCTGGTTAAGATCCCCTTAAGAGAGAAATATAAACTTTTCAGGGTCAATCTCTTCTGTAACTAATGTTGGCAAAACTGAACAGATTCATGTAAAACAATGAAATCGGACCACTTTCTTACTTCCTAAACAAAAATAAACTCCAAAATGGATTAGACTTAAATGTAAGATCTGAAACTACAAAACTCATAGAAGAAAACAGGCAGTAAACTCTCTGACATTGCTCTTAGTAATATTTTTGATACATCTCCTTGAGCAAGGGAAACAAAAGAAAAAATAAACAAATAGAACTACATCAAATTAAAAAAGTTTTGCACAGCTAAGGAAATTGTAAACAAAATGAAAAGACAACCTACTGGCTGAGAGAGATATTTTCAAATGATATATCCAATAAGGGATTAATATCCAAAATATATAAAGAACTCATACAACACCAAAAAACAAAAACAAAAAAATTCAATTTAAAAATGGGCAGAGAACCTACATAGACATGTCTTCCAAGGACGTACTGATGTTCATCACTCATCATCAGGGAAAAACAACTTAAAACCACAATGACATCTCACCTCATGTTGTCAGAATGGCTATTATCAGTACATCAACAAATAATGAGTGCTGGCACTGATGTGGAGAAAAGAGAACCCTTGTACACTGTTGGTGGGATTGTAAATTAGAGTAGCCACTGTGGAAAATAACATAGAGATTCCTCAAAAAATTAAAAATAGAGCTGCCATATGATCCAGCAGTTCTACTTTCGGGTATTTATCAGAAGATAACAAAAACACTAATTTGGAAAGATAATGTATCTCTATGTTTACTATAGCATCACTAGTATCAGCCAAGATATGGAAGCAACCTATATGCTCATCAATAGAAGAATGGATAAAGAAGATATAGTATGTGTGTATACATATACATACACACAATAGAATATTATTCAGCAATAAAAAAGAATGAAATCTTGTCATTTGCAACAACATGGAGGGACCTAGAAGGTATTTATGCTAAGTGAAAGACGAATACCATATAATCTCACTTATATGTGGAATCTAAAAAAAAAAAACAAAACAAAATAAATGAATAAATATAACAAAAAAGGGGGTCAAATATGTGGTGATGGAAGGAGATTTGACTTTGTGTGGTGAACACGCAATGCAATATACAGATGTATTATAAAATTGTACACTTGAAACCTATGTAATTTTATTAACCAATGTCACCTCAATAAATTTAATTTTAAAATATTTAAAAAAAAAAAAAACAGAAACAAACCCATAGATAGAGAGAACAAGCTGATAGTTGCCAAAAAGGAGGAAGAGGGGGATAGGAATTTTTTTAAAAAATGCCCTAAGAACCCTGATAAAACTCCATAACACACCACCCCAGCATGAAAATAATAAACACAATAGATGGCAAGCAGTTTTCATCTGAAGAGCCAACTGTTGACTGTTAACTGTTGAGTGGAATAATGTGTTAAAAGAATGTTCTGAGGCTGGGTTATAGATTTGGGGAAAGGATGCTGGAGATTATTAGCAATATCTACAGAAGGTAAAACGTGGAAAATAGATGTACCAACTACTATTGGCCAGTCTCAGTAGACACTTGTTTTGAGTAGCTGTCTGTGAGGGGAAGGAAAAAAGTAGGATAAGAGCTAAAAGGAATATTTGGCTTGAGGAAAAAATTTTGTTTCTTTGTGAAGTAAGGTGAGGATTTGAAAATGTTTATAGCTAACAGAAAACTGTTAGCTGAGAGAAAAGAAATGGCTTGTAGAGCAAGATTAATATGTAAGAGAACACAAAAGAAAGTAGTATCAGAGAATAGGGTTAGGAGATGGGGCACCATTTTGTGGGAGAAGAGGAGAAAGTGAAAATAAATACCAACATATCTAGATGTAAAGAGGCAGAAAACAAAGGATTCCATGCCCTAAGTCTCAAAGGACTCTGAAGTAGAAGTCTGCTGTGCGTGGGAAGAGTAAGGTTGATTGTTTATTTATTCATTCAAGTAATATTTGTTAAGCCTCCAGTGTGCCAGGATTTCTTCATAAACTAAGAATACAGTAAATAAAACAAAGTCCCTGCTCTCACTCTTGTTGGGGGAGACAGACTTCTTGCTGGGGAAGACACAGTATTTATAAATACTGTGGCAGGTGATTATAACAGCTAAGATGAAAAATATATGAGGATAAGGAGGCCAGAGAGCAATTTGGTGGGAGGGTGCTCTTTTATAGGGTGCTCATAGAAGGCTTTTTGGAACAGAGGAAAAAGGAATCACAAGTGGAATATCTTGATCAGGAGAAGACAGGGTATTCAAGTAACTGGCAGTATGTCTGGATGGGAGGGAGCAATGGGGAATGGGGTCAGGAGTGAAGTCATAGAGGTAAAGGAGGCAAATGATGACTTTGTAAGTAATGGTAAGAATTTGGTTTATAATTGGGGTGAGATAGCCACAGGGAGGAGGTTTTATACAGAGAAGTGACATAATCTGAATTACGTTAGAAAAAAATTATGCTCATTGCAGAAAAAAGGCTATAGGAGGGCAAAGGTGTGAGCATGGAGAGAAGTTAGGAGGCTTTGGTCATAATCCCAGTAAAAGATAAGTGATGGATGGGCCAAGACAGTCATGGCGGAGGAGGTTAAAAAGTGATTAGATTCTGAATATATTGTGAAGAAAGTGATGATAAATATGCAGATAGAGTGAATGAAAAAAGAGGAGTCAGGTATGCACCCACGGTTTGGCTAGAGCAACTGTTGGTGTTGCAATGTCACTTACTGGTGTGTACAGAAGGCTGAACGAGATGCAGTTCAGAAAGCAGCATCAGAATTTAGTTCTGGACATGCCGAGTTTGAGAGATCTCTGAATCAACCATGTGGAGATGTTGAGTAGATAGGTGGATTATACAAGTCCAGAGCTCATAAGCAAACTTCTGGCCTGAGGTAAAGATCAGGGAGACTTTAACAAATAGCTAATATTTAAAACCATGATATTAAATGTGATCACCTAGCAAGTAAATGTAAGGAAGGAAGAAAAAAGGTTTAAGGACTGAGCTTGAGCATTCCAACATTTAGAGACCATGGAGAAGAAAAAGAACAAGCCAGGCTGGGAAGGAGTGACCAGGTGAGACAAGGGAGTGCCTTAAAAGAGCGGTATCAAGCAAGGAAATAAGCAAAGTGTTTCAAGAAGAAGGGAGTGAGCAATCAACTGTGTTGAATATGGTCCAGTACAATTTGAATTGAACCCTGACTACTAAATTTGTCATGGTGAAGGTAAGAAGAGACCATAGAAGAATGTTTTTAGCAGAGTGGTTGAGATGAATGCCCTGTGAGATTCAAGAGAGAATGAGAAAGCAGTATTTGGGGACTGTGGACAACTCTTTCTAGGGGTTTTACTTTGAAGGGCAATGGGAGTAAACAAATTCAATAGAGTCTGGGGTAAAACATGGGGTCAGGGAAGTTTTACTTTTATTTTTTAATAAGGAATATATTAGGGATTTATTTTATGCTAATAGAATTATCCCACAGAGAGGAAAAATTGATGATATGGAAGGGAGGCAACTGCAAGAGCAATGACCTTGAGCAAGGCGGAGGGGATCGGCTCAAACATAGTAATGAAGGGGAAATCTATACCTTGTTACAGGGAGAAAGGAGGATACAGATCTGAATAAATGATCAGACTTGATGACGGGAATATATAGAATTTATACTCCAATTGCTTCCACTTTGTCAGGAAAATAAGAAACAAAGTTAAATGGGAGGGGAGATGCTGGAGGACTCAGGAGCCAGAAAGAGTTCGAAATAGCTAAGAAACTATGGACATGGATTTTAGGCATGGGCAGCACCACAGATCCTCCTGAGATGAGTGGTGTGAATTTAAAATGAAGCCAGTTAACAGGGTTGTTTTTCTTCACCCACATTCAGCGATATGGGTTCAGGCTCAGAGTAGAGAGTGAGCTGTATTTAACCAGGCTTGGGGTTTCCCCTGGACAGGACAGAAGGAGAGGGTGAAGGGGTTGAGGAGTATAGAAGAGCACGATTATAATGACAGACTATGCATCTAATCTGTTAAAGAGGGAAGTGAGGCTATGGGATAGTGTTTTCCACATCTTTGTCAGATACATTTGTTATTCCTTATGCATTATATTTATGATATTCCCACTAAACTATTTTTAATAAGTTCAATTGTATCAATGCTTTTCTCAATTAATCGAATGTCTAATGTATTGCTCTATTATTATAGTTTTTACCATTATTGTTTTAATCGTTTTTAAAAACATGCTTTTATTTTAGCTGTTTTATGTTTCTATCTCTTTAGGCTTAATTACAGAAATACAGTCTCAAAAACATAGTACAACAATAATAAAGATAATGTCATCAATATTATTTAGTGACTCAAAAATCACTAAAATGTATAAAGTGATTATGCAAAATATGTTGCCTAAAATACTCTGAATTTTCCTACAATTCTAATTGACATTGTTTGTGATGAGCTACCATAGAATTTATATGAATCGCCCACTCCTATATTTTCTGTAACAAGGCCAAATAAACTTTACCAACCAAGTCACAAAAATTATAAGTGTTACAGTGGCTATGTAAGCTAAGTGCTGCTGAAATGCTAGAGGAAGAAATATGGCACTTAGAACACTCAGGCAGTTCCAGTGGGATAGACTGACCAAATTTTAAAACTTCACTTTCACTCTATCAAAGGTAATGACACCTCATTTGAACCAAATTAAGGTTCAGACTCAGCAGTCAAAGCCCTTGGCTCAGCCTCTGGAGAGACGTTTAACCCTTATAATTTCCAGTTGCTACAGGCTCCCTAGCCCAAGCACACTGTGTTCCTACTCAGGTGTCCTTTCTACTTGTCAAAATCCCATCCAAGCTTTTAGGGCATTCACCTCTTCCACAAAGATTTGCCTGCTTTCCTACAGTAGATGGGAACTTGATGTCTTCTGACTATCTACAAGTTATTTTCTTAATACTTTAATGACATTACATTCTGTCTAACATTATAGTTATTGCTATCTTCTCTCTCCTAGTAAATAGCATGCTCCTTGAATAGCTAACACAATGCTGTTACAATATGCCGGGCACTGTGATGTTTGTTTTGTGGACTTTATAGGTACCATTATTAGTCCACTTTACAGTTATGGAAACTGAGACAGAGAGAGGTTGAGTGATTTGCCCAAGATCATACATAAACTAGTAAGTGGAAATATGGAGATCTAAATTCAGGTCCGTCAGATTCCAGAGCCCACATTCTTTAACTATTATGCTATATCACACATTAGATAGTGAAGGGCATACAATAAACTTTTGTTTTTCTTAAATCATCATTATATAAATTTTTATTCAATCAACCTATGAAATTCCAGGCACTGTGCTGATGCTAGTGGAACAAGATAAAAATAAGGCACAGACCCTTCAACAGGGGAGCTTGCAGTCAGTCACAAACAATGCCAAAAGTGAATACATTCTCAGATTCCCATCCTTTACTGGGCTTTTCCTTCCCAAGCAACTGGAAGACCATTAACAAAGGCTCAAATTGTGAAAACTAGTTATAGTTCTCTCCTCTCACTGTAATAAAATTGATTATATTGAAAACTAAACCATCTTCATTTATTTTAACAGATGTTATACAGTTAATGATGCTCAGACTAAATCAGATACTGTAATGTAATCTTCAAGGGGATACTGAATACATTACATTTATTCTATGATATAAATGTTCTCAGCTGAGACAGGAAATATAACTTAGCATTTCAGAGCCACTGAATAAATTACCTCTATTGGTGAGGCTCGGCAGGTTCTTTCTGAAACATTCAAAATAACTGCTGAAGGATAAAACATAGCATTCGTGGGCTGTAGCCACAGCATGCTCGAAGCCTACTGGGGAGAGAATAAAGCACAAGCTCCCATGCATGAATGGTTCTGCGTCCTGCCTGGAGCATGGCTGACCGACCATCCCTGAAATTGTTTAAATGAAAGGAAGTAGGCCAAGGTACACATTTGTATTAATAATTGGTGTGCATGAAGTAAATTAGGTTATCCCACCAGGTTCCTCTTAAAGGGGTGAAGAGGCAGTACAAACCTCCAGGAACAAAGTCTGCAAAAGCAATCTTTTCAAAGCTTTTGACAAACTGCAAACCTCAGTCATTTATTTTTTTCTCATTGAAAGGAGAGTTCGAGGAAAAGTTTCAGTTCAGTTCACACACATGCACATGCATACACACATGCACGCACACACACACAGAATGTACAGGTGTATGAAGCATGAACTAGGAAACGAGAGTTATGTAGTACTGTCCTTATTCACAAAGGAAGTCAAGGGACCTGGTTCTGCCATTAAGCAAAGGGAGGCTTTTTCACCGATGCCAGAGGGCAGGCGTGGTGCACTTCTGGGTTCCTTTAGTTCTTGTGCATATTCCCACATGAACAATCTGTGTACCGTGGAATCTGGCCCCTCTATTTGTATGGCCATGTTGTGACTGCAGGCAGAAACAATGACAAGCAGTCCCAGTCAGAAGAGAGAGGTCATTTCAACCAAACCATGGTTCAGATTTTCAAATTTTTGAAGGAAACAATAAATTTGAAACTTCTTTGCTTTGTGATCTTAGAGAAGAGAGTTTAACCTGCCTTTTTCCTGGTATAGAAATTTCCCAGGTTTATAAATATTGCTGACCCTTTCATAAAAACCACATACTAGGTAAAGAATGAGAAATATTAAACCCATTTACAATGTTGTGGAATCAGTTTTCTTATAGCGATTGTAGAAAAAAAAAGATAATTTGTTTTTTGCAGCAACATCCTTTTCAACAAACATATGTATCATTTAATCTTGTCATTTTATAATAAATATTTATTTTTTTCACTTAGACAAGATTAAATATTAATCTTGTCTAAATAAGATTTGAATCCAAAAGAGCAATACAAAGTTTATAAGTAATGCTAAATTATTCAAATATTTTAATTCAATTCAATAGTTAATAGATCTCTTAAATTTCTCTTAACTCTATTTACATTTAAATCAAGGTAAAAAATAAGCAATTAAAGATTAACAAAGTTCTGAGGTTTAACTCAAGTAATTAAAAGATAATGCTACTTAAAAATAGGAAATGTATTTCCTTCACGCTGTTATTCTATTTCCTAATCACACAAGTGTTTAAAAAACAAAAATGTAAAACTTTATGGCTGTTGATACCTGAAAGACATCTTTACCTAAAAACTATTTGTCTTAAGAAACTGAAACTCCATGTGTAGAAACGGAATGCAGGTGGCTAATTCATCTTGAGCATCACTCAAAATATGCTTGATGTGGTTTACGCCATGATGATGAGAACACAATAAACTGTGAAAAATGTCATTTCTGGAAAATTAGTTGGCTATAGTTCAGCAAGAAATGAATCTTTGTAACAGATATGATATGATGACTTTGATGAATTGAACGTTTTAGAATATGGAGCATTTTAAAAATATTTCCTTAAAATAAATTAATTTAGATAAAATATACTATATACCATTATTCAAATGTCCACTCTCTCCACTCAGAATAGTTCAATGTCGGTGTGACAATGTCTTCCTTCGAATTACTCTTCGGGCTCCACTTTTAGTCCATTAATTTAAAAAACAAAGAGAAAACTTAGACTTAACCTCTGATCTTCCCACCAACTAAAATTCTACACTTCTTGTATTTCACGTTACTTTGAAGTTTTCTATGATTTGAAGATAAAAATATCAAGAAAAGATGCTTCTTTAAAAAAATTTTTTTTTCTTTTTAGCAGAAAAGGTTGAGATACAAGACTTTCTGACTAAAAAGTCAATATATTGGTGAATTGCTACAGATGCATCATTTCTAAATTTGTTAGAAAGAAATTAAAAGCCTTTATGCCAAATATTAGAATGAGGTACTCCACTTTGGGGCATTTAATATCCTATAATATATATATCTGGATGTTAGAGAAGGAGTTAGTTTTATATAAGTACATGTATTTAATTACTGGGATTTATAGATAAGGACAAACCACATTTACTTAGTTTTGGTTATAGTTTAAAAGTAAAAACTTTGAAGATCTGTAGTTTAGGATACTATTTAGATACCATTCTTGGTATCCTAATGTATTTGAAAGGCTAGCAAGCACAGAGCGAGACAAAGTAAGAACAAATATGTAACAAAAGAGATGTCTTTTTAAAAGAGAATTATCATATTGGTTTTTAGTAAGCCACCTGCTGTAGCTACTTCCAGTGAGCAAAAGCAAGGATGTAGCAAGAAAACATTTCACACTTGAAATGATGCTGACTTTCAACTCCCAAACAAGAAATATTCTAATATAAACATCACCTTTGTCTGTTATCAAAACTCTTTCCAAAGGGAAAGCTTATATTGTCCATGGAGTCCAATTTATTGACAATATAAGGGTGTTACAAATTACTGAAAGCACTAAAGTAGGTAATCACTTTACTTTAGGGCAACAGATTGAGTTCCTACCACTGTAGAGAGAGAAGACAGGTCAATTTTCTGTAATAATTTACATGAATGAAAGCTTTCTATTTATTGTTAATAAAACACAGCCTAGAAAATGAGCAAGGTGCTTTAGTTATTTGAGTTTCTAGAAAGTACTGAAAAGTTCTAGAAATGAATAGGAATGAAAGAAACAGCCTACTCTTTAATGATACTTTTTAGTGACAAAATAAAAGCTTTCCCTCCTCACAATGATGAATAGGAGGTGGTTTCCCAACCCAAACTCATTTGCCTTGTG
Source organism: Eidolon dupreanum (assembly GCA_028627145.1). Classification (NCBI taxonomy): domain Eukaryota; kingdom Metazoa; phylum Chordata; class Mammalia; order Chiroptera; family Pteropodidae; genus Eidolon; species Eidolon dupreanum. Next base: position 68,812,071 of record CM053513.1, read on the forward strand.
GTTTTGATTATTTATATGCATATAGGAAACTTCATGTTATAGGGAATATGTAATTTCTGTAGTGAGTTTTTTATGATATTTGATACAAGGTCAAGCAATTTTTCATTTTGTTCAAAATGTTCCAAAAATCTGAAATTGCCATCAGTTTGTTTATGCAAAGTCTCTGCAAAGTCTGTCCTCCTAAACTCTACTAACATCTCTGAACTAAAGATAAAATAGAGAAAATTTCCCCCTCTAAACAGGGCAGTTAATGCCTATGGGAAAATAACATTCTTAACAAATAAAACCCAGGGGATCTAGTCAGGCAAAGGAATAAATCCTCATCTTTCACACAACTTTCAAACTGGTAAACAATGCAAGAATTCAAAAATAGTTTCTTTTCAACTCATGCCATATAATGTACAAAGTAAGTTTGTATATAATCGCAAAGCCAGATCAACTTTCCAGATGGACATGAAGAATCAATGATTAGAGGCTTAACTTTAATATGCAAAGTAGAGGGTTGGGTGGACTTAGAGGGGGGCATCAGGATAAATAACCCCACAACTGGAAATGGAAGTCTAGGTCATTTCCTGTCTGAGGATATATAGGGCATATTGGATAATGGTCAGAGTACCTGAAAGGAAACCGCAAGCTGATTAGTTCCACTCCAAGGGATGGTTTTTAAAAACCAGTTCGTATTCTTTACCATTGATTAGAAGTCTAAATAGAAGGCTACATATGGCGAAAGATATATACATTCAGCCATTACAACAGAAGGGCGATAAATTATCCAGGGTGCCTGCAGAGAACTCTCTAATCCATTCTTTCAATTTTCATTCTCACCTGTGAAAAAGCCTGAAACTGTATGCCAATTGGTTGTTAATGTGCTCTGGAAGGGAACAAGTTGAAATTGTTCCCAAAACTGCAAATCAAGAGACAAAGTACGTGTGTCTACTACTGTTGAATGAAATTATATATCAGAACAAAAGATCGTGTCTGCAATACAGGACTAAACTATGCTTTCATGTGTCCTATAAAATCTATGGCTCTGGGCAGCACAAAGCTCTGGAGTGCTTATATTTCTACTCCCAGAAGAATATCTAACATAGATGTAGTTAACGGAAGCCTCCAAAAGGAAGTTTGTGATATGAAATTTAAAATAATTGTTTTTAAATTTGTAGTTTCCAGATTGGGTTTCTACTGTGCCTGCCAAACATTCCCCTTCTTTTTCTGTGGGCTAGCTACACAAATATGGATTTCATTTGTTTATTAATAGAAGGAAGTGGTGATTCAGCCACTTTGTACAGAAGCCCTAGTTTTCCTATCTCTACTCTCTTTCCATAGAACACTGTAAGTTGTGACAGGTCAAAAGCTAGAAGGAAGAGAGAGCACGGTGGGGCTGTGATTAGAAAGAGCAAGTCTCTTGCCTCTCTGGTTTGATCTGCAGCCCTTGGATCTACTGACTCGTGCTCACCTCAGTCCCTGGCCAGCTCCTGCTGCTCCATTTTTGTCCTTTTCCTGAATTTGGATGTGGGCTCTGGGCAGCAGAAATGCTATCACCAAATGCTTTCTTTTACATAGGTTCCAAATGCCAGTTTTTCTCAAATGTGTTTCATCCTCAACTATGTCAAGTAGGAAAAATTCTCTTGCTGCCTTTCTCTAAAAAGTTTGCAGGTCTGTATTTATGTGCTACAGAAAGAGCAAATATAAACATTCTAGAGTTTAGTGCTGCTCACATGCACTTATGTGCCATGTGCTCCAAGTATGTCATTTCTATTCTCTGAGCCCCATTTACAGCTAGTGAATAAAATAGAGCAATACTACCAGCCCTACCTACTTCACAGGGTTGTAGCATCAAAAGATCTATATGAAAGAGATTTGATCTCTAATTTCCAATTAAATGTACTGCATAATTAATAGTGAAGAATGATTGTCAAGTGAAGAATGTATATTTACACATCACAGCCAAAGTTATAAAGCTAAGTACATGGAATACGAAAGCTGAATCAAGGAAAGGCTGAAAGGAGGGAGGATTTCCAGAGAAGATAGAAGACAGTAATAAAGGACAAGTGGTAGAGTATACCCGTGCATGTTCAGCCGGGATCTGAAGAAGTTCAGCTTGAAGAGGTACTTATTTGAAAACACTACCATGATGGGCACTTTTGTGTCAACATGGCTAAGCTTTGGTGCCTGGTTGTTTCATCAAATACTAATCTAGATGTTCCTGTGAAGATATTTTATAAATGTGATTGACATTTATAATCAGTTATCTTTAAGTAAAGCAGGTTACCCTTGATAATGTGGGTGGGCTTTGTCTATTCAGCCAAAGGCCTTTAGAGCAAAAATTGAGGCTTCCCAGAGAAGAAATAATTTTGCCTAAAGACTATATATAGAAACTCTGTCTGTTTTCAGCCTGCTAGCCTGCCCTACAGATTTTGGACTGACTAGCCCCCAAAATTATGAGAGCCAATTCCCTAAAATAAATCTATGTATGCAGATGTTCCATTAGCTCTATTTCTCTAGAGAACCCTGACTAATACAAACATCAAGGCTTTTTTATTGGAAAACCCAGTGAATCCTTCTGTCTTTATCTGTTTGCTATTTTGCGGGAGCATCTGCACTCTAGTCATGCCAGCAATTCGGTATAGGGAGAATATAGCCCCAAGTGAACAATCTTTTTTGGTCACAATGAGACGACTTTGTTATCTTTCGAAGTCAATGAACATCTCCACTTAGATATCTTACCAATAACTTAAACTCAAAATACTCAATATCAAAATCTTTTTTCCCTATAAAAGTCTCCTTTTTTTGAATTGCAGTTCCTGCAGTATCCTATGCTGTCTCACTTCTCCTCTGGATCACTATTCATGTTCATTCTATAAATCCTAGAACTCTTCCTTGGTAACTTTCTCAGATGAAGTTCATCCTATGCATGCCTTTAAACCAGCCTAGTCTTTCTTTAGGTTGCTTCCAGCAGCTATCTTCAAAGTCACTCTCAGACCAGCCATTCTAAATAGGCTTTCATTTATTGCTTATCAACTGACTATACCTTTTTCTATTATAATTTAAAATGCAAACTGCTAAGTCTGGCATTCAAGGCTCTCCACATGGCATCCTGACCAATCATCCCAGGATAACCTCTACTATTTCTATCAAGAACCGCCCACCCCAGACACCTTGGCCTCTCTGATGGCTCTTTACCACCTCTCAGGCCACCCTATTTCTCTTCACTGATCCAATTATTTCTCATTTTTCAAGTCTCAGTTCAACTTCCAATTTTCCTAGCCATTCATATGCTTAATGAAATTTCCTCTTTCTGAACTAGGACTGTGACTATCTGGTTCACTCATTTAGCATTTAAGCATACGATGATTTGTATTATTAATCAATAGCAAACACGGGTGAGGACTTTTCTTTTCAACCAGATAAGAGGCTGTGTGAGACAGAGACTATTTTTCTAAATTAATTTTGGAAATGAAATAAAGGAGGGAGAAAGAAACTAAACAGGAGACCTCCCTTTGTGCTCATAAGCTGTGAGGTACAACTTGGCACTGGGTGTATGTATCTTCCATCCAAATGCTATACATCTTATTTCACACTGTGGGAATAATCAAAAGAGACATTTTAATAAAATGTGCTGTCCTGAGGATACATGAGTTTTCCAGCTGTGGTTGATCTGTATTTACATTCATTTTACCTATACTGGGTCAAGTGGCTGAGAGGTATAGACCACAGTCAGGGAACAAAGCGAAGCTAATTAATGAGCATTGGGGTGTTCTGAAAAGCAGCACCAAAGCCCTTTTTACTGGTAAACACAGTGGACACTTTTCACTCTTTATCCTAGTTGCCATTTTAAAGTACCTGACACTGTTTACCACTCTCTTCATTTTGAGAATTTCTCCTTTGTGTCTCCCTGACAGTAGTTATGTCTTAATTCTCCTTCCCTCTTTTTATGTACTCCATCTCAGTTTCTTTTAAAGGCTTCAATTTTCCACCTACTTCTTAAATGATAAATTCTTGGGGGGAGGGTGGTTTCATGTTTTATGAGCTGAGTGCCTGATCTGCTTCAATCACTTCAACAACCAGTTATACTTCAATGATTCCTAAAGCTGTGACTCCAGCTCAGAACTCTCCCCTGAGAATATTAATTTAGCCAACTGATTACTAGATGTTTCCATATGGATGTCCCATATGCATCTAAAACTCAACCACTCCATATCAGATCTCAGCATCATCTCCTACCCATACTCTTTCTTCCTTCTTTATTCTCTATCCCAGTGGCCTGCACTGCTTATTCCTCAGAGCAAGACCTGAGGATCACCCCTGCTTCTCCTTCCTCCTCACCCCTACATCTAGGCACATGTTTCTGCCATTTTTACCTCTTCAATACCACCTGAAGATTTTCCTTCTTATATCTCTCTCAGTCATTTTACTTCTAAATAACTACAATACCCCAATATCTCTCTCTTCCCTTTTATCCACTTCCTGTCCTTTAAAATGAGGTATCTTCATCAAATATTTGTCTAACCATGCTACCCCTTCTTAAATCCTTGACTCTGTACACTTTTAGGATAATTATGTAACAAGACATGGAAGGTCCTTCACAGCCTCATCCTAGTCCAGTCTCTGCTCTTTCTACTTAATTCCTAATCTCCCTGAACTTGACATTTCAACCTATTTCATATGCAGTTTCTCCAAATGCCATTCTTTCTGGAGTCTCAAAGGCTTTGAAAATGCAAGCCTCCCTGAAAACAATACACTATTTAGCTTTTTTACTTTGACAGGCTTTGACTTAGATCCAGAGGCATCCCTGATCCTCTCCCCATCCAAATCTGGGTTATTTACTCCTCTACTTTTCTCCCATTGTATCTCAACACATCCTGAGCATACTTCTCACATTGTATTACTGTGTTTTTGTTTTGTTTTGTTCTCATTAGACTCTAAGGTCTTTGAAGACAGTGGCTTTGTCTTATTTGCTATTTTATCCTCATCACACACAGCAGAGAGTATAGCATGTGTTGGGTACTCCTATGAGTCTGATGAAAAACTCAGGGAATGAATGGACACTATATTTTAAATAACTGTACGAATTAATTATTAATAATCTTTTAAAGTCGCTTCTGCCACTGTAGCCTATGAGTCTATCCTTTATTTATTTCCTTGACTGTACAGAAGTATATTATGATAAAATATTCTGCAGAAATAAAAACTAGATATATATATTTTGAGAATGAAAATATTAGCAAATTCGAAAACAAGAAAGGTTTTATTTTATTTAAGCCTAAGCAAATCTTAAGAAAGCATGAGGCCCTATGAAAATAAAAAGTGCATTAACAATATCATACAGAATAATTAAAAATCACCCTTAAGAACATTTAGGGAACTTGGGACACTTTAGATTATACTGCTTGATGTCTCTTTAATTCCACCAAAGCAAGAGTTAAATGTTCATTTAACAAAGAGGGAATTCTTTCTGTATTATAGTCCAGGACCCAACTCAGATCAAACACGTCACTTAGTTAACAGAGACCAAATGTAGGCCAACTTTATGGTATCCACATGATCGAAAATTCAGCAGGAACCACTCTTCATACAGCATTTTAAATAGCTAGTTTAGAAGAATTGGGACATTGAGGCCTTCTCTGCAATCATACACTGACAAAGATTATTAAATACTTAGCCATTCATGATAAAACAATAATGTATGCTTAAATCACTCATTTGACCTTGTTCAAAATCTTAACCAAAAAATGTATCCAAACTGCTTTCTAACAGCATGTTATTTTAGAGCGGCTTTCCTGACTATGGCTAGTTATTGCCTCACAAATCCACAGAAGTCATATAATTACTTCCCTAATTTGTGCCATAAGATATTTATAGGCCTGCATAGGCAGACAGCCCTAAGAATTCAGCAACGTGACTAAGTATTTGGTCACAAGAAAGTCAAATAGGAAGAAATGACATGACACCCCATTTGCTTGCAGACTGGATAGTAGACAGGTATGCAGGTGGCCAACCAGCAACCAACAGCAAAGACTTTAAAAGTAGGAGTTCCTTTATAGCAATTCTGACGGCCTTGTCCTACCTGTTTTATTTTTTAACCTAAAAAGAAATACTCTTCTAGCTCTCTCTTATTTCATCTGTCAAGTACCTTTGAGAGAGAGAGGATTCATCCTTCAACTCTCACGTTTGTGTTTTAATCATGTTTTCCACCATAAGAACGGCAGTTGTTCACTCTTCAAACCTCATAAAAGTAACTCTAAAAGTGTTAGTCATTTTTTTCACAGAAGTATTACTAAAAATTATACTTTCATCTGAAACCATTGTGAACGTGAAATAAGATAGATAACCAGAATTATTTCTAGTTGAGAAGGTCACTCTGGACCCAACATAAGGTAATGAAGTCACTCAGCAATATGAGAAACAGTAAAAAGCATGACAGTGTTTCTTGGTGCTTAAAAATTTTGTAAGTGCTTAAAGATAAAATGCCTTCATCAATAAAGTTATGAAGTAAATGTGGGGGGGTTAAGACTCGTGGTCTGTCAGTACCCTATTCTTCTTACAAATCTACCCCCAACTTTTATGTTGTTCTTTTCTTAAAGAAACAAATCTCTTCCTTTTTTATTTCTTTTTCTGTTGAAGGTTTCTAATGATAATAGTTTTGATGAAGTTTTTATTCTCTAAAATAGCACAATAAGACAGATCACATTATTACTCAAGTGACATACTTATGTACATCTCTCTGGAGATTTCTGGTTCCTTCTATTTCCAGACAGGGTGGCAGAGATTGGCTGGTACCAAATTTGTTTACTTTTTCTTCTGAACTCACAGGTACATTTCTATTCTTCCCATGCTTTTGGGTGTGAAAATATAACTTGACTGTTACCAAAGAAATGTGGTCAGAAGTGATATAAATCATAAAATCCTGTGTTTCTAGTGTTAGCCAAAAAAAAAAAAAGTTCTCCTTCTGACCCTCCATTCTCTTTCCTTATTTAACTTACCTGATGGCTGTATGTCTACGTCCAGGGTAACCTTAGAATACACATATGAAAAATGGTAGAGGCTCCATGAGTCTGGGTCCTTGAAAGAAGCATTGCCCCTCACCATGTATAAGAAATAAATTTTTATTGTGGTAAGCCACTACCATGTCAGGAGTTGTCTGTTATAACTGCTAAAGTTATGTTAAAACAGATGATATCTGGAAATAGACCACAAGAAAAAATAATGTTGCAAAGAAAAACACTATCAATATTTTTGTATGTCTATTTCATCCTCTTCTTCTTTTTTTTTTTTAACTTAACACTCTTATTTCATTTTGTGGGGTCTTTACGCATTATCTTTGCCCCTTTAAGAATTCCAAGATTCTATTTAATCTGGCACTAAATCTACAAAAACAACATCAGAGGAAGCAGTGAAACAAACTGCCACTGAGGAATATAAAAGACACTGAGGAATCTATTCTATATAAGAAATTACACACACACACACACCTTTTGTTCCAAGAGACAAACCAGTGTGCAAGGCCCCTATATGAACTACCCATCTGTGACAACCTAAAGTCATTCTATTATAACTCTGTTCCCAAAGAGCCTTTAAATATAAATTAATTCTTCAGGTTCCTTTTGTTTGTTTCTTGGGTTTGTTATGGTGACTACATCAGAATTTATCTAGCCATCCTGGTATTTTATAGCATTCTATGAGAATTGCTCCCTCCATCAACAATACCCTGTTATCATAGAAAAAATAAGTTACCACACATTCAAAAGCACGCTCTTTGATCTCAAAGAGAAATCAAAGTATTTTAATAATTAACGATTGAATAAAATAGGGATATAACAATTGAAGCAATTAAAGGAAAATTTGAATAAAAACTCCATGACAATTTAATATTCTGTTTTCTTGACTAAAGAGTCAAAGTTCATACCCCACACAATTTACTTCCATTAGATGAGATTCAGATGATTAGCTAGTTTGCTTTGAGTAACTGGCAGTATGAAAGAGCACATATAAGAAGAAAGATCTGCAGACAACTAAGAAAAGCTTAAAATGAACCATAGATAATAGATGGTAGGATAAGATACAACAAAGAAGATACTTGCAAAGAAGGTGGTAATACTTAAACATTACCTGCCTGAAAAACATCCTATAGAAATCTACAGGGAAATGAGCTATGAAGAGACATAGACGTGGGTCCATGAAGGCTGGTTGTAGGGAAAAAGGAACCCTCGTACAATGCTGGTGGGAATGAAAACTAGTACAGCCACTATGAAAAACAATATGGAGGTTCCTCAAAAACTTAAGAATAGAATTACCATATGATCCAGCAATTTCTCTTCTGGGTATCTACCCCAAAATTTTGAAAATATTTATCCATAAAGATATAGCACCCCAATGTTCACTGCAGCATTATTCACAGTAGCCAAAATATGGTAACAACTAAAGTGTCCTTCGATAGATGACTGGATAAAGAAAATGTAAATATAAACAATGAAATATTACTCAGCCATAAGAAGAGATGAAATACTGGCATTTGCGATAACATGGATGGATGTTGAGACAATCATGCTAAGCGAAATAAGTCAGAAAAAGTTGATAATCATGTTTTTTCACTTATGTAGGATATAAAATTGAAAGCAACAAAAGAATGAGACAAACAAAAACTCATAGACAGAGACAATAGTTTAGTGGTTACCAGAGGGAAAGGGTGTGAAAGGGAGGTAGAATAGGGTAAAGGGGGTCAAATATATGGTGATTGAAGGAGATCTGACTTTGGGTAATGAACACACAATGCAATATATGGATAGTGTATTGAACTATACACTTGAAACCTATATAATTTAACTAACCAATGTCACCCCAATACATTTAATTTAATTTAATTTTAATAATTCTGATTCTGTCTCCTGCTAAATGTGAGTCCTTGGGCAAATTACTTCACTTAGTCAACTCTTGGTTTCTTCCTGTGCAAAATGGATACAATAAATCTCTAGCTCATGGAGCTGGTATAAGAATTGGTGCATAAAGTGATACATGGTAGGTAGTTACTGTAAAGTATGCTTATTAGTATATTTGGAAAATATTTACTTTTGACTATTTTTTTCATATGAAGTAAAGATAACGGAGTTTCTCATTTCAAAGTTCTACAGAGATTTATTTTCCTAATTCATCTATCACATTGGCAGAAATAGCATTGTAAGCTTAGCTTGGCTAAGTCTGCTTCATTCATCTGTCAACAAGATCCCGGGCTTCATACCGAGTTGACAATTGTTGAAGGTGGGTGGGACACAACAGGCTGCACAAAAGTGTCATATTCACACCTCAGAGGGTTTACACTACCAACAATAACATCATATCTCTGTCAGTCAAGCACAAATACAGCACTTGACAGACTTATACAAAGAAAAAAGCCACTTAAAACAGGTTTCCTGACTCTTTTCTGGCTACAGTTATAGAATTTGTTTAATTCTGTTACCTGTGAATATTAAAATGGCTCCTCCTTTGTGGGAAAAAGAAAAGAGAAACTGCATCCCCCAATGACTATAAACAAAGTCAAAACTAGCACAAAATTTGCTACATTTAGAAACTCTGAAGTTGTTTTGTAAGTTTATCATACTCTTTGCTTCTTATTGAAACATGAATCTATTTTATACAAAATAGAAAGTACCATTTCATGCCATCTAGAGTCAGGTAACACAATGGTAAGAGAAATTAATTTAGCAAATACATTTGTGATAGCTGAGCTAGGTGCTCAAAGCACTTGTGTGAATTCCTTTAGAACAATGTTATAATACATGTTACACTTAATGAGGAAAAAAATTTTAAAAGCATCTGATTTTCATATAAAAATAAATTACATGCCATTATCATAAAATTGCTCCATTGTAACCTTTTATAGTGGAGACTCCTGTGGTAGTAATATCTTTTTGTAAAATTGAATAAGGCTGAGTAATAAACTGAACAGCTTCCTAAAGAGTAAACTGATATGCAACATCTAATGCAAGTTATATTTCAAGTTTTAAACTATAAATGATCTCAACACGCAAGATACAGAGACAAAAGAAATGCTGTAGACACACATAATTTTAGTGTGATATAGCCAAATCTTCCAAACTATATCAAATAAAAATGTAAATATAAGGTTCCTAAATTAATTTTTATCATTGTTTTGTTTTTTGTTTTTTGTTTTTTTTTTTTTTTTTACTCTTACTTGATAATGTTACTTCAGGAAGGCAATGAAAAATGGTGACTCTCACAGACAAAAGGAACCTGTCATTATTCCTCGGGCCGACCAATCTTACATCTGTTTGTTTTAATGAGTGCTCTAATGCTGTCTTTTGCACTATTGAGCACTGCCGAAAGTGAATGACAAAATACACATCAGGACCAGATATACTTCAGCACAAGCCACAGGACCACAGAAGCTCATGACTAACAGGAAGTTGGAGGGATTTACTTGATACAGGTTCTCTGCCAAGGTATGGCTCATCAGAAGCGAGACTATTTAACTTCTCAGACCATCTTTCTGCTTCACATTTAATTTATAGATGGAATTAACTAATGGGTAAGTGCCATTAAAATGGCAGTATAAACTTTTATATTCTATACAATGTTTTATTTGCAGAGATAGTCAAAAAATTTTAAAACATAAAACTAGGGAAATAAAATTCCCTAAAAATAAAATTATAGAATCTTTCAGATTTCAGTCTATGATAAAGAAATAGAAGGACAATACACATAAAATTCATAAAATTTAATTATGCTAAAAATAGTAAGAGTACTTTACTGCAAGTTACAACTATCAATAATTGGATGTTGCATCTAAATAGATATAAAACTGATCAACCTACTTAATTATAATAATATCACTGTTCATTAATTTTTATTCAGATGCAAGAAAGAATGAAAATATTTTATATAGCAGCTTAGTCTAAAGCAGAATTTGATGCAAAGTAAATACTTCTTGAAAATCATGTATGGAGGGGTTAAAAATTAGAGACTGAAAAACAAATGATTCAATCAAAAAATGGGCAGAGGACCTGAATGGACACTTCTCCCTAGAGGACATACAAATGGCCAACAACTATATGAAAAGATGCTCAACATCACTAGCTATTAGGGAAATGCAAATCAAAATCACAATGAGATACCATCTCACACCTATTAGAATAGCTACAATCAACAGGAGAAGTGATAACAAATGTTGGAGAGGATGCAGAGAAAAAGGAACCCTCATACACTGCTGGTGGGACTGCAAATTGGGACAGCCACTATGGAAAACAGTATGGAGGTTCCTCAAAAAACTAAGAATTGATCTATCACATGATCCAGCAATCCTCTACTGGGTATTTACCCCAAAGACTTGAAAACCCATATCTGAAAAGATATTTGCACACCAATGTTCATAGCAGCATTATTCACAGTGGCCAGGACATGGAAGCAACTGATGTGTCCTACAATAGAATGATTGACTAAAGAAGCTGTAGTACATACTCAGCCATAAGAAGAGATGAAATATTGCCATTTGCGACAACATGGATGGACCTTGAGATAATCATGCTAAGCGAAATAAGCCAGACAGAAAAAGTTGAAAATCACATGATATCATTTATATGTGGGTTATAAACCTAAAAGCAACAAACGAACAGGACAAATAAACAGAGACTCATAGACATGTACAATAGACTAGTGGTTACCAGAGGACTATAGAGTGGTGGTTACCAGTGGGGTAGGGGAGGAGTGGGGAGGTAGACAGGGTAAAGGGGGTCAATTATAGGAGGTTAGGGAGAAGGAGAAGTGGGTAAAGGCGATCAAATGTATGGTAGCTGAAGGAAACTGAACTTTGGGAGGTAAACACATAATAGAATATACAGATGTCAAATGATAATGTACACCTGAAAATTATATAATTATATTAACCGATGTTATCCCAATAAACTTAATAAAAAAAAAAACTGAAGACTTAAGAGGATTTCATTACAAGGTATTTCAGTCATAAAGGCCCTTCTGATATGGGGTCCCAAGCACTATGGCAAGACTCCACTGTATTAATAAAGATAGCATAATATATATTCACTTTTTCACAATCAATGGTTTTTCATTTTATCAAATGTGAGCAACTTGAATTAGTTTTTAGTCAGTATGGAAACTCATGATTATACCTTATTTCTTGGATTTGAAGCAGTTTGCTACACACAGTATAACTTCTTTAAAATGCAGTTGAGATGGGGTAGTATTAATACTTGTTTTATAGATTAGCTACTTTATAGTTTTTAGCCATGCTTTTATGTATGTAATTATTTATATCAAGGAATATTATTTGACCTATAGTCTTCCAATCCTGTGTACCTCTGATTCATATAACACGCTTATAATTTATAAGGAATCGGGATAATGCAATAAGCAGAAAACGTTTATAATCAGACATATCTAATTGAAATCCAGCTTTGCACACCCTCTCTGGCTGTGTGACCATCGATAACCTCTATGAGCCTCGGTTTCCTTACTGAACAATGGAAATAGTAACATCAGACGGTACTTATGAGACAAAGTGAAAGTATGAATGTTAAGCGCATAGAATATTTCCTACCATGTACTAGGGGCTTAATATATCAGTCCTCTTTTCTTTTTATATAATAACAAAAGAAAGAACAATTAAAATCTTTAGGTAGAGAACCTGGACTAATAGCCACAAGAAGAAAGAGCTACATGGCTGCCTAAATATGTGAAATATTAGAATCCTGAAAGCCACCATAAGGCAGAAATGACTCTAACTATCTGTTGGCCTGCCTAATACCTACATCCACAAAGAGAGGCCTTGAACCCTCTATTCTGGCTGTAATCTCCAGAGTTTCCTCTGGGTAGTAGTGGTTTGCTTCTGGTTTTAAAGACAGAGTATTAAATAAGAAGCCAAAGAATCAGGCTTTGAGGCCTGGGGCATGCCATCTGCCCAGCATTAAGTAAGAACCGAATGTCAGTTACAGAAGCACAGTCATTTCTAACATGATTTATGTTCCATCCTTGAACGTGGCAGGAAGACTGCAAAAGATATTTGGAAGCCAATGCTTCCTCTGAATAAAGTAAATGAGTATTGGCTAAGCCCCTCTCCACGGACCATGCTGGCCTGTTAGATAAGTTGCCAGTGTGGAGTCTGTGAACCCTGGAGCAAATTGGCTATTTGGGATGAGAAAATACCTCAAGGGCAACAATCATTGCTACCGTAGATGTACAGTGCACAGTACAAACAGTGGGGTCAGAAAACAGAGATCCAGGATATTACTCAAAAACACATCTAGCTCAAAGCTGACAAGATAATCTGTTCCTGTGAGTACAAAGCAGACTGGAATGTTGCTGCTACGACCTACTCAAGGAAAGCAAAAAGAAAGTGCAACTCTCCAAGGGCACCATCTCATGCTCTTTATGCAGGCAAAACTCCAGCAGACTTCAAAGGGAGTGTTGCCCAAGGGAGGAGTGCTGGACCAAGCCCACGGAGGGTATCATTTCCCCGATCGTGTTGCCATCTACATATGGTGGATGGGGCAAATGCAAAGAGTTCAGATACAAGTTTAAACAGATGAAAAAAGAAGTGTGAAAGAGCTTGGAGATTTGTTTGCAAAAACCCTCAGAATTCCAGGAAAAGCATTTAATATCAGGAACTTCATAAGTTATTTCAAAAGTCCCAAGAGAGTAATGAGTTTGTGATGGTGTTAAGAATAAAGGTATTTTTAGTTGACACATATTGCACTCCAATGTATCACATGATCACAAAATAATGTACTTAAAAATAATAATTTCCCAAAGTTAAGTACTCTTTAAAGGTCAGTAATATTTTTCTAACTGAAATACAGACTATATTCTTATGTTTTAACCAAGTTTTAACATACGTGATCCTGATTAATGTAGAAGAGCCAAAATGCAGCAAAGATACTTACAGGAGGACCTATACGGTGGGGGTTGGGGGAATGGAGAAGGTAAGAAAAAGGGAGAGATGAATTAGTGAATATGCAAAATATTAAGTTAAGCATCATCACAATCAACAGCAAAATGCAAGGAACATATGTCATTTAGAATTTAATAATTCTTAACCTTTCGTTAGATCATGAACCCTTTGACACCTTATCAGAAAAATACATTTACACCTATATGTACACAAAATTTTTCATAAAATTTCAAGGAATGTTTGAATTCCCTGAGGCCTCTTTATGAATTACTGAGATGTTCCCACATCTTAAGCAAAGACTGTCTATTTTATATATCTAAAAATTTTGATAAAATATAAATCAGGAGGATCTTTGGTCATTTATGATAGACCACTTACAGAGAATTGATATATATGTGTGTGTGTGCATACACACACACGTCTTACTTGAGTTTGATAAAATGGCTAAATCAGAAATGTACTCATTATTTGTTCTAAGAATGTTTTTCATTCAGTAATATTGTCAATATATTTTTTAAAAACCCTGATGTTTATACAAGCTTCTTTAAAACGATGTATTCTCATCAAAACACTGATAAAGTCTAAGAAAATTTCAATATTTCACATAACATATGCTCAATTAAACCACCAGTTCTAAGTAGCCAGGAAGTCGGGACTTGACTTTTATATTTTCTATAAAATTCTCTATAAGCACGAAATTTTAACTTTTTTCCCCTCAGTCCTCTTTCTTTTGACACAAATATCAATTTAGTGATTATTTGACTCTACCAATGTTTTATCATTTTTTTCTTCAAAACAAATTTATAAAGCACCCTCTCCTATAAAACTATGTACTTTGTAAGGGGAATACCTGTACACATACCAATTATTTAGATTCAGTGAGGTTCGATGACAACTTTTGAGAATACTCTTCAAGTAATTAAGCAGGTACACTACCCAAATTATTGAATTTTCCTAAATCTTTTCTACTTTGACATCTTTGACCAAAAGAATCAATCCACTCTGCTCTTTTTGATTGATTAGTATTTCTACTGTTTTAACCCTTAGTAACTGATCACTTTTAATACTGAGAAATACTCAGAGAAAATAACATTTCTTAGCAAATGCTAGAATCAATTACCTTCCTCTTGTCTTTCAAGGAAGAAGTGATGGCCTAATAAGACTTCACGTGGTCAATTACATTTTCAGGGTCTTAGACTTTATAAAACAAGTAAAACAGTAAGTGAACTCACTCATTTGGTTATCTCGGTTTCAAAATAATAGGTTTTATCTGACTCTTCTGTTTCACTTTACATTTAGGGATTTGTCCTGAAAGCAAGAACTCACTGAAGTGGGCATCAGAACAATTGTTTGGATTTTATGTTCTGCTCATAAAAAATTATATGGCCTTGATCAAATCACTTGACTACTCTGGGCCTCCATTTCCTCAACTACAAAATGAAAATGCTGGATTGACTACTAAGTCTCCTGTCATCACTAAATTTCCATGGTTATACAAAAGGAACAAAAATTCTCAAATTTTGAAAAGAATGAGAGTAAAAGGATGACAAAATTATGCCAGTTAGCCAAAATGATAATAAAGCCTTCCAAGCATGTGTCCCAACACAGATGTTATCACAGAGAAATTGCATTTCCTGATCACCCATGAAGATGGAGCATGAGGATGTTGCCACACTGTGTGCAGCTAAGAATCCCCTTACTATACACTAAAAGTACAGACTCGACACAGTGAATAGGCCCCGATTGAGGGCCAGTGGTTATTAAACTGTAATTAACAATATTTTGCAAACATCTCCTTCCTACAATTTGATGAAAATCAGAAGACAAAAAAAATATTCTAGGTCTAGCAAAGATGTAAACATACACATGTACACAACAGCCAACAAACTGGTATACTCATAAATTAGGAGGCACAGATGTGAGAACCTAAGCAGAACTTGAATGACACAGAGCTGCCGAAAGAGACTTACCAGATTCTCCTCTTCGGCCCCTCTTGCCTCGTTTTCCTGGAGGGCCTGAAAAACAAAGAATGATTTTTGAATTTTTGGTTCCAAAATGATAGTAAATAATTTCTATATGTTTTATCACTCTTTCAAACTAACAACTTCAAAAAAAGGACCAGATATTTGTAAAGGCCAGCACCACCTCTGGTTTTTCAACCTAATTCTTAAGCTTCATTTATTTATAAAAATTGTACTAGATTTCTCACCACCGATCCTGTAACTCAGGAATGCTAATGATTCAGAATTTTTGTTCATCCTGCATGGATGTCATCAACAAATAAAGGCTTTATTAAGCAAATTGGTGGTGTTGAGATTTCATGTTTCTTAGGAAAATTTCTTTTCTGAAGGTTTCAGTATATTAATAATTAAAAGTACTAAGTACAAAGGACTATGGTTTCTCTTCAGTCAGGTCCATCATGATTCTCTTGAAATCATTTAGTTTGCAGTTAGCTAAATTTACATATTAGTAATGAAAATAATCTTACAAATATTTCTCTTATTAAATGTGAAATTTTATATATTAAAATTTCTCTAATTGAGAACCAGCTGAATTAAAATCATGACCCTTTTATTTAGAAAGGTAGTCAATATAGGCTTATTTTTCTAAGGGGCTGGCTCATTATTGTCATTCAAAAATATTTAGTCTTATAATGATCCAATTTTAAAAGTGGGGAAAAATCTTTCTTTTTCCAGTGAGTTGCCAGTGAAGACCACCAAGCTAGTATGTATCAGACTTAGCACAAGATTCTAAACATTCATGGCTTTCAAACTATTATTCTCAATTATATAATTTCTCCCCTCATTTCCTTGGGTAGGAATAGCTCCCACTGAATTACGGTTCCGGCAAATAAAAGAGAATAATTAGCCCATGATGAGAATTGAGGTCTTCTAATATTTGCTGGAAGAAGGAGGCCAAGGAAAATATAGAACTTCCTGGTTTTAAAGAATGAGCTGTGAAGTTGCACTGATGACTTTCAAATTCTGCAAAGTTCAAGACACGAGCAGCAAAGGCCTTAGCAACCAGCTGGCTCTCAATGTGATCCTTAGCTACCGACTTCCACATGGAAACACTATCATGAGAAATAAAAACATCAGTGGGCCAGTTAGTTTCCCCTCAAGCCCTTACACAGAGTAAGTCTGGCCATCTGTGTTTTGTAAGAGGTTAAAAACAATCAAGCAATAAAGTCAATTGAAAATATTAGGAGAAGCAGCTTTGTAGCAGAGTCCAAAAGTGTCATTAGAAATTTTAGATTACTTTCAGGAATAAAAAAGTGGTTTTAATCACATTCAGAGTATTCTTGGCCAGATTGGGAGCAGAAGGAATATATGTAAACAAGTAAATAAACCCAATGGAACCCTAACAGGTATGAAAAATATACATTTATACAAATACTCACACACACATCTACACAGATATATGTTGACATATTCTGATATTTACAATGCCCTTATGAATAAAAATCAGGTCCACTTTAATTTTAAAAAGATTAAAAATAAGATTTTTTTCTATTATAAAATCAATTAAACTAAGATTTTCGGAGCTACAATATTCGTATGATGTCTGATTTGCATAGAGGAGTTATAGGTCATGAAAAAGATGTATATTTGTCCTCAAGAGACAAAGAAATTAAAAAGATTAAAATATACACATGAAAAATTCATTAGTAGCATGTTGTGAAAATGGCACAATGAGTTTATCCTTTGATTTGTTCCTTCTACTACAAACACATGGTCCATTATAAAAAAAAAAAAACTTAAAAAAAAAACTTTAGAAGTAGTTGTATTCAAAAAGAAATGGACATGTTCATAGGCCAGAAATGGACCAGAAATGCACAGTAGAGAACAGGGATAAACCATGAGCCTGCTGGGTTCCAGTTCTAGAAGTAAGAATGGTGGCTATTAGTTCAATTCCTGAAGCATAAATGCTCCAAAGTTCTCTAACCAGAGCCAGACTCACTTCTTAAAGCCACGGGCTTAGAAACACTGAAGAGATGATGAGAAAAAAAAAAAAAAAAAAAAAAAACCCTATCCCTTGCTTAAAGGCTAAGAAATACAGACATAATCTCCTAATCAGAAAATGAAGTATGAATCTAGTGATTTGATGCCTAATTCTATGATATCCCCAATATAAGTCTGGAACAGGAGTCTTAAAATGCCATTTTAAAACAAATCTGGTCTAGAAGCCTTGGTGGTCAGGTAAAGACAAACATAATATAGTTAGGTAAGAAAGGATTAGCACAGAGAAAAGAAAGGTAGACATGCACAGAGAAAGAAAACTACACACACACACACACACACACACACACACACACACACACACACAAGGACCTCCTATTCATAGTGAACATATAAACCAAATTCCAAAAACAAATGAAGAAATCTAATATTTAAAAAAAGAGAGCACTCAATAATAAAATCACAAATCCTTTCCAGGTACCATTAATTAATTTTAAGAAATCATATGCAAAGGTTGGTATGTTAATTAAGCTATAAGAGAAAAATGAAGAAGTAACACCCATTGAATAGCAAGGATTTGAAATATAAACAAGGGGCGGGGAGAACAAATGGATTTGAAAGAGAACCCTTTAGAAATCCTGAAAATGAAAAATATAGTCATCAAAAATTTTTTATAATGATAAATCAATTAAGTGCTAGCTTGGATACGGTTGAAGAAAGAATCGATGTGGAAGATGCAGAATGCAGCCCAGAGAGAGAGATCTAATATCTATCATCTATCTATCCATCCATCTATCTATCCATCCATCCTCTATCTACTATAGTCTGAATGTATGTACACCCTAAAACTCACATTTTGACATTTTAACACTCAAAGATGATGGTATTAGGAGGCAGGGCTTTGAGGAGGTGCTTACGTCATGAGCCTGAAGCTCTCATGAATGGGATTCATGCCTTATAAAAGAGGACCCACAGAGATTCCTAGTCTATTCTACCACGTGAGGACACAGTGCGGAGCCACCAGTTGTGAACAAGGAGGGGGACCCTCAGCAGATGCAACCATGCTGATGCCTTGATCTTAGACTTCCCAGTCTCCAGAACTAAGAGAAATAAACTTGTGTTGTTTATAAGTCACCCAATCTGTGGTATTTTGTTATAGCAGCCCAAGTGGACTAAGACACCATCTATCTATGTATCTATGTTAAGAAGCGAAATTTTACTTACATTAATAAAAAAATCCAAAGGAAATGACAGAGAGGGGCCTTTGTTTAAGAGATGATAGATGAGAATTTTTCAGAATCGAATATAGGAGTCCTAAGATTAAATTTATACTCCAAATGGCAAGTAAAAACAAATCAAAATTAAGTACATGAAAGGAGAAATTTACGAATATTCAAGGATAAAGAGAAAATGCTAGGAACTATCAGAGAGAAAATTACAGTGGGAAGTTCTTTGACTACTGTCTCACCCACAACAAGGTGCCAAAGGGCCCAGTCATAATTTTTATGACAAGTCTTAGAGCTTATAATTATATTTGTTTATTAGCATTAGTTTGTCACTTCCCCCTGAAGACTTTTTAATAGTAGAATTTATCAAGTAAAACAATAGATTGCACAAATATTTTTAAATAGTTTAAAATAAAAAATATTTCTAAAAGAAATCAGATTATGAAAAAATGAACAATTTTTTTAAAAAAATCAAGAAACAAAATTAGAATCTTTCTGGACATGTTTGCATTAACTACTCAATCAGAAATGAATCAAATGCTGTGGTAAACCTGCTTATTATACTGAGAATTGAGAAAAATAGAATCTAAGGAAAGTAAAAAGATATTGGCAAGATAGATATCTATTAAATCTAACAAAGTTTCACAAAGATTTTCATAATATTTGAGAGAGAAAATGAAGCTAAACGAAGTTATAAGAAGATGAGAATCTAAACTCTATTGGATTTACAAAGAAAATATTAGATTTGAGAAGGTCATATTAACATTACTATAAGAAACAAGACAGGAGTAAGCATTACACTGAGGTTAGTAAACTAATAAATTATACAAAACTCCCAGTAAGACTTAAAGATCCTGCTTACAAAAAAAATAAAGAGAAGTTTTGAAAAAGTCTACTATGCAGATGAGATAATTTGATATTGCTTCTGAATTTAGGGGTAAAAATAATAAAAATGGTATGGATGGGATAAATTTGACAATGAACAGCTGGCAGATCATCAGAGTGAGAAGATGAAAAATCAGAAAAGACAAATGGTGGATGTTTCCCAGACAAAACCAAAGTTAACAACAGTTGAAAAAGATAATGGCCATTTCCACTCCAAACAGTGATGAAGTGTCAGCCAAGCATGAGATGTAAGAACAAATAGAGAAGCTGGAACCTAACTCTTATTCACTGAATTTGGCCAGATCCTTGCAGCAGAAATTCTCAGTGAATTCTATCAGCAGAAAGGCATGACTCTGCAAAAGAAACTGGTTCAAGAATATAAATGGGAAGAGAAAAAGCAGAAGCTATCAGCAACAGAGGAAGTGAAAACTTACAAGCAGAGAATTCATGAAATGAAGAATAAATTATAGAAAACAGAGGGAGGCTATAAAACCAGATTGCTCTTCATGATAAGAAATTTCATGATAACCGGTACTGTTCATGCTTCAGAAAGAGTTTTTGCTTGAAAAATGATGCAAATTGTCAGCTTGAGAGAGAAGTAGTAAAATTCAGCCATAATGGCAATGCTTTAAAAACCAGCATCCAAAAACACAACTGTAGACCGATCAAGGTCATTAAATCACATCAGAACAAGATGGCTTAAGCCAAACCAGTTCTTTTGGCCTACAACTAATATTGCTGGAGCACTCTACGCCTCACTAATGATGTATCTACCTGTGATAAGGCTCTACTTTAAAGTTAGATATGTGCCTAGAAATAAACATATGCTTACATCTGGGCCTTCCCATGCATGGTATTAGAGAGTGGGTGGTTATTGCAGGTTTCTAGAATACCTTTACCTGGTTCATCAGATAAATTATCAAAAACTTGTCCATTCCAGTCATTACTTGGATCTGTTCACGCTTCTCCACTCCCGCTAGTATTTTGAGCTGAATTTAAACATAACATTTCTGGGTACTCTGAGATTTTTTTTTTTACTGAGATTTTATTTGTATTTAAAAATATTTATATGTCTTATAAACATTTACAATTAAACATACAGAAAGTGTTTGAGGAAAGTTTTAGAATTTATAATTGGCTGGGCATATTGTTTTATTTTTATCTCTTGCTTTCTATATTTCAACACACATTTCTGGCTATATCTGCTTTGTGGGGAGAAGAAATAATGTAGATAGAAACAAAGGGAAGAAATCAACTCAAAATGGATTAAAGATTTAAACACAAGAACTGAAACCATAAGACTCCTAGAAGGAAACATAGGTACAAAGTTCTTCCAATCCAAGTACTAACCAGGCCTGACCCTGCTTAGCTTCCAAGATCAGACAAGATAGAGCACATTCAGGGTGGTATGGCCATAGATTAAAGTTCTTTGACAATGGTCTTGGCAAGGATTTTTCAGATATGACACGAAAAACATCAGCAACAAAAGCAAAATAAACAAGCAGGATTACATCAAACTAAAAAGTTTCTGCATATCAAAGGAAATGATCAACAAAATAAAAAATCTATAGAATGGGAGAAGATATTCACATGATACACCTTGCAAGGGGTTCATATCCAAAATATAATAGGAACTCCTACAAATCAATGGCAAAAAAAACAAATAACCCAACTTCAAAATAGGCAAAGGACCTGAATGGACATTCAGGCCAAGGGGTATACAAAAAGGAGCTCGACATCACTAAACATCGGAGAAAGGCAATCAAAACCACAATGAGCTCTCACCTCACACCTCTTGGGATAATTATTATTAAAACCAAAAAAAGATAAGTGTTAGAGAAGGTGTGGAGAAAAGAGAAACTTGACACACTGTTGGTGGGAATGTAAATTGGTGCAGTCACTATGGAAAATAGTATATAGGTTCCCCAAAAAAACAAAAAACAGAACTACCATATGACCCAGCATTAGCACCTTTGGGTAATTAGACAAAGGTATTAAAATCAAGATCTCAAGGAGATACAGACTCCCAGGTTCATTGCAGCATTTCACAATAGCCAAGATAGGGAAACAAAGTCCATCGACAGATGAATGAATAAAGAAAATATGGTACACATGGAATATTATTCAGCCTTTAAAAAGAAGGAAATTCTGCCATTTGCAACAACATAGATGAACCTAGAGGGCATTAGGCTAACTGAAACAAGCCAAATACAGAAAGACATATATTGTATGGTCCAATTTATAAGCAGAATCAAAAGCAGTTAGATTCATGTAAGCAGAATAAAATGGTCATTGCCAGGAGCTGAGGGAAGAGGGAAATGGAGAGGAGATGATAGTCAAAGGGTACAAAGCTTTAGTTATACAAGATAAATAAATTCTGGAGATCTATCATACAGCATGGTGCCTATAGGTAACAATTCTTTATTATATACTTAAAATTTCCTAAGAGAGTAGATCTTATTGATAAGCGTTCTTACCACGAAATCACAATAACATTAATAGGGACAGGAGGAAACTTTGAGGGATGACAAATATGTCTATGGCCTTGATGATGGTGCTGGTTTTACAGATATATACTATCCCAAATTCATAAAGTTGTTAACTTTAAATATATACTGCTTTTTTACATGTGTATCATCTTTCAATAAAGTGTTTATTAAAAAAAAAAGGTAAGTCTTGGCCCTGGGTGATTGTGCTACATATGTTTTCATAAAAACCTGAACACAAGGAGAAATGTAGCCATTTTGTTGCACAAATGAGTTCAAGGTCATTAATGACATGGGTCATTAGGGAATTAATTCCTAACTGAATTCCCATGATGGAGGTAATGAATACCTGTAAAAGTACAAACTAGGAGCTCAATAAATGTTAGCCCCCTCTTTTGCTTTATTTATATTATCTTTTTGTATTAAGTCATTAAGTGATCATAATATATTTGAGTATTGATAAGAAACACTGAATAACAGTATGAGAGATTAACAGTACCTTCTAATTGTAATACTCAAAGAGGCAATTTAGTATAATGAGCTAACTTTCAATAACCTGTTTGATTTTAGTCTGCTAAAAGATCTGGTAAATAGTACTGATTCTACCAAATTTATATAATGATTGTGAGGATGAAAACTGTAAAGTGCCACATACCACGTTAACTGACCATTTCTTTTATTTTCCATTAATGCAGCAAAGCTTAGAAACTATTTTCATACTATATTACTGTCATGCTATATTACTGTTATTGTCAATAAAAACAGTAAGACTTCTAAACAATTTGACACATCCTAATAAAAAGCTAAAACCTCTTAGAAGTTTCATCTCCAGAGGTATATAGATTCTTTAAGGACATCAGAGAAAATTCCATAAAATATCTCAAACAACAGTAAATATTCCAAAAAGCAAATACTCTCTGATCCAGAATTCTGAAGGCAAAGGAAAGAGCAGGAGACTGAGCTTGTGGTCAAGGAGGGAAAGAGTGAGTCAGAATCGGCGAGCAGGTGGGCAAGCCCCACGGGCAGATGCACGTTGGGATAGAGAGGCCTACAGGAGAAATGTGTGCAAACCTAAGACAATCCCTCCACCCAACCGACCCCAGGAATAGGTTTCCAACAGCTGCAGATCACTCTAGGGAGGGAGGAACCTGTCTGGGCACAGAGGAGACACGGATCATCCTGTCTGAACCATGCTCCCAATCCTCCAGCTACTTTCAGAAGACTAAACCAGGTTTACCTTCAGATCTGGATTAACCTTACAAGTAGGCACAGATTCATTTCAGAGGCTTCCCCAAAGTCCTCCCACCTGCTTGCTTGCTGAATGCCTGAAATTCTTTCAATAAAGACCAAAGCCTTGCACTCCACAATTAGAAGCAAAAAGCTTAAAGATCCAGTAACAGGGAGAAGCAGAATATTAGCTAAAATGTATTTTCTGCATACTCACAAAATGTCTCTACTACAACGTGCCCAGGGGGTAATACAGTCCAAAGTTTTTCACACTGTGCTTCATACTGGACCATCAGAGTAGCTCCAATTTATCATATTGAACTGCAGCCATTTGTAGTGTAAGTTTCTTGGCTAAAATAAGTTCATCAATCAATGATTCACATTTCTGCAAGTATTAATATTGAAGTGAAAATGACCTGCTGAAGATCCTATTGAGCAGACAACAGCTTCCTGATTCCAAGCTCAGAGCTCTTGAATTTATCTACTATGCTGCCTCTTAGAACTCATACTGCGTAGACTGAGAGACTGGATATGACCAGCCAAGTTTTCCAAACTTCTTCACTTTATCAATGACCTGCCTCATATAATATGGCTACTTAAGCAGATGTGTTATGATTACTTGTTACAGTCTCTCACTAGACAGTGAGCTCTTGAAGGCAGGATTTCTCTTATTCATCTTTATATCTCTAGCAACTGGCACAGGGTTTATCATTTGATGAACCTTTAAAGGAATACTGCCTATGGGCTATTTGACGTATGCCAACATTAATTCATACCATGTTAACTTTTAAAAGAAATAACTGTTTTACTCAAGAGATTTATTTCCAAAGAGATTTTAAATCAGCATGTAGTCCACTATATGTAAGACAGGCTTATTTGTTTTAAATATCTTTTATGTGTATGTTTTTGTTTTAAATTTCCTTAATTATCTAATATCCACAGAATATCAATTTATAAAAGAAAAGTAATCATAATAATTGGTATTTTTTTGAAGTTTATAATAACCATGCTCCAAAACTCTCATTACAGAGTATTATTCAGATATACAGTATTTATTTTAAAGGCAATGATTTCAAATGAAAAGTTGTGAAAGTACTTCTTTTTTTAACAACACAGAGATGTATGAACAAATGTTTCACGGATTTTATTCTTACACATCATTAGAGTAATAAAAAATATGAAAATTGATAGCTTGCTAGAAAAAATTCATTTCTATTTTCGTTATAAACAACAAAAATTAAGTTGCTCAATTTTTATTTTCATGTTCTAACCAGGCCCTGTCATAACTTTAATATGGTTATAAATATCTATCAAGTACTAGAGTTGTTTTGTCTAATTTCTAGAGGGGTATTAAAAATCGAATAAAAATACTAAATCTTTAAATTAATTTTATAAATTTTCTTTCATAGATATGTTAATTTTCTAGCTTTTCTACCAGGAACTTTTTGACAATTTCAAGTTAAACTTATGAAACATAAAGTATGTGCGGAAATTGTGTTCAACAAATGGAAATAAAACAATGTGACTCATGAAAGGTATCAAAAGAGAAAAAACAAAAACTCCCTTCAGTGACTATTAAATATGAGTGCATTAGGACTGTACACATTAGGTCACCAAGCCGACTGGGTGGATATTTATGTGTGCACTGGTTTAAATGGAAAATGTAATGTTTCCTTGGAGTAGTAGGCAAAATGGTTTGAAAGTCACTAATTTACAGGAAACTGGACTAGTTATTCCAAAATATACTTCTCATTAGAAAAGTACTTAAGCAACAAAGTGTGACATTCTGGCAAACTATGTTTTTATCTTTCTCATGAAATACATTGAGAACAAGACTCCTGTTTTATCTATGTCTGTATTTTTCCAATTTTAACAACTGCTAACAAAATGTTTTAAATATATATAAATAACTTACATCAGAATTGTAATGAATCTAATTCTCAACATTGCTTGAGCATTAGAGTTTTTTTTAACTGGTTGAGTTTTATTCCTTGTGGAAAGAGGCCAATGGGCAAAAATTGCCTTGTCCTTGTAACCCTTCTTCCCAGTTATTTCAATGTAAATTAATTTCCATCTGGCGCTAAGTCCAAATGAAGTATTTCAAGTCTACCCAAGGATTAACTGATATTTGTAAATTTTATAACTAGGGAAAAATGACCATATTTACAAGACAATTAGAGACTCTCATAAAATACTAGAAAACCACTGCACTTAAATAATAAAAGAGAGGGATTCCAAACCAAGTGCAAAGAAATATTTTTAGACTTTATGTTGATGGTTTGTTTTCAGAAATGGAATTTCAGCAAATGAGGAGTTATCTTTATTGCTGTTCTCAACATTTAGAAAATAAATACAGTAGAATATTCAATAGAAACTGTTCAAGACTACACATAGCTGGGTGTTGCAGCGCACTGACTTTAATGAGGTCTGATGTGGCACAGTTGTTATTTCTATCATTCTCCTACACATAAAGTGTTTCATTATTATGGTACAGAATATTTTAACCCATGATCCTACAGGGGATTTGTCATGACAGCTTTTTAAAATTTCTATTTGGAGGGGAGGGGGCTGTAAGATGTCAAAGAGTAGGAGTTGGGAAATAGTAAAGATGTGTTTCTTTGTGAGATTCTATGCTATATAACAAGAGTAGTTATTATATATACAATGTAATATATTAACCTTCTAAAATGAGGTTTAGTTCCAAAGCTTGGAGACAAATTTAAATGAGCTCTCTAGAGTTTATGTTTCCAATGGAATGCAGAGTGGTAAAAAGATCTTTTAAAGATAAATGGAAGTTTTAAAATAACAGAAAAAAAAATAAGATAATGGTTGAACATAGTTTGTCACATGCTCAATAGATTAAGTAATCTTAATTCTTTATTTATCAGAGATTGAGACAAACTTCCTTATGGGAAATGGAAAAATGAAAACTAGGATTTGTTTCCATTAATGGCTTTGCAATATTGCAAACTTCTGCCAAATTGCTGATGGATGAATTAATCACAGCAGCAGCACATACATCATTTACACACATGTTAATTGTCCACATGTCTTTAAGCTAGTGTTAAATGAATTACTTAATATGCCTATGGCCAAAATTAGTCACCAATAGGAAAAATAATCATAACAGAAGTGGTTTAACACTGCAAATTAGCAATGGGGAGTGAGTAAACAAAAAGTTGAGATGAAACCACCAGAATAGAAGCAGGAGTGCAAGATGGAAGTCTGAACCTGAGGAAACCAGCCTGAAGGCACAAGTGTCCTAAAGCAACCAGAGCAGGAGGAATAAAATAAGGCTGTCTGTGGAAGCCAGCAAATCTGATGACCACATAATGTCATAGGCAAAGGAAAGAAAAAGAAACCCACAAAATGCTTGAATCTATTAAAAGGTATAATGATGACAGTCAATATTTATGACTATTCACCACTCATCTGACATTTGGTAAGTGCTGCCTGCGCATCATTTCACTTATTTACACTAGTTATATAATTGTAATATAATTTTGGAAGGTGATGATATAGAGAGGTTAAGTGGCTTGCTACTCAACATCACATATCTAGTAAATGGTGGGTTAGGGATTTATACCTAGACAGTCTGACTCCTGAATTGTAAATTCTAAAACTAAAGACTTGCTATTTACTGAACACACTACAGATCACTCTATTTTCTGATACGAACACACAGAGCTGCCATTAAGAAAAATAGGAGCTTTAAATAAACTTAAAAAGAACAGGTTCATGAGCGTTTCTGAAGGCTTTTATTTACAATTCTAGTTTATGGGCTTATTTTTAGCTTCCCAGTTTAACTGTAAAATAATCATGAGAAACTACTGGTCATAAGTTAATAAACTTTTATTTTAAAAGCTAAAAAGGAACTATTATCTCTTCACACACTGAAATCACATCCCCCTAGGTTAACTATGAGTTCAGTTTTTATGTATATGTTCAATTAATATATTCTATTCAATGCATGCCAGTTTATATTATTTTATTGGTGGTAAAAACACTTAATATGAGATCTACCCTCTTAACAAAATTTGAAGTGTACAATACAGTTTTCGTAACTATAGCATACACATCAGTTTTAACAAGTCAGTTACATATGTTTAGAATCAGACATATAAAAATATTGATCTTTTAGAAATGAAGAATAGTGTCTATCTTATTCACAGTTGTGTTCTCAGTGCCTGGCACATCATTAAATGTTAGTTAAATGGATGACTACTTTTCAAACAGCTGAAACAATAACACTTATTTAGCATTTATTCTGTTTAAAAAAAAAAGAGAGTAGAGTAACATTTTTGAAATCAGCCATATGGACATGTTTGAACCTGATTCTTCAGTGCATTAGCTGGTCAAATTAACCTTGTAGAACCCATTTCAACACCTACAAATTGCAGATAATACCTACCTCAGTAGTGTAGATCTTTGTTTTTCTTAGTGGTCTCTCTCAAATTCATCTCCATACAACTAGTACAGTAATAATTTTAATATATTTTCATCATGCATTTTCCCTGAACAATAAGCTTGCATTAAATATGGAAGGAAGTACTTAAAAGACAAGATTTTCTCATTATGAAAATCTAGTTCCAGTATTTCTCAACCCCAAGTCTCCATGCTATATAAGAGTCTCTTTTGCCTAATTCCTGGTATTTCATCATTCTTGTCTTATCCCTACTTAAATTTGATTTCAATAAGATATAATGTAGGAGTGACATCTTTTCTCCCTTGCCATGTATTTGGCCCATTTTTTTCTTCTCAAATTTTTTTTCCAACATACCCATAAATTGATATAAATTCTGCCTTCTTAGAATTCACTACCAGTTTAATGAACATTTTAATAGAGTTGTTAAGTAAAAACACAGGGTTTTTTTTACTATTATTCTTGGTTTCCTAAGTAGGAATAGCAATGGTATTTTATACTTCAAACCAGTCTAAGGAGGAGCTGCTATTTGCCTATATAAGGAAATAAGTTGTTCAATGCTATGATGTATTTGAAATGTCATACATATGAAGAGTGTTCTACAAAATGTCAAATTATCTTGTTAA
This sequence comes from Eidolon dupreanum, assembly GCA_028627145.1. Classification (NCBI taxonomy): domain Eukaryota; kingdom Metazoa; phylum Chordata; class Mammalia; order Chiroptera; family Pteropodidae; genus Eidolon; species Eidolon dupreanum. The sequence goes on from CM053513.1 coordinate 68,840,821, forward strand.
ACCAACTAGAACCAAATACAGTGAAGATTAGGGTAACGGGTGGCTTCACATGGGAATGCTAACATGAGTGATCATCACCAGAAAAATCAAGTCCAATTTGGTCATTAAAAAAGATACTTGAAATCTCCCAACCACCCCACAGAGTTTCACTGCCTCCTTCAAAATAAACAGTGTTTCCTTATAGTTAAATCTCAGATTCATCCTGACAGGAAAATTCCCTAGAATACAAAAACATTATGAGTAGATTTTTACAAATAAAATGCTTCCTCATATGATTTCATAATAATTTTGGCACTTTACTGCTGCTATATCCATCACATTTTCCAATGAAATTGCAGAAGGGCCAATCTAAGATACATGATTTTAACTTTGGGGTTGAGTTTTTCCTATGTTGTACAGAAACTATGGTGTATTTTAACTATACAAAGTTAAAAAAAAATAGTCTTTTATTTTGGTAGGTATACTTTTTAGAGCCTTAAATAATAAAGAATCTTCCTGGCTTTCTATCAGGCATCCTTTGTTCTAAGGAAGATGGGAATCTCAAAGCTTGCCAAGGTTTGGATGTGTGTCAGAGGCCAAGGAGTAATACATCTAAGGCCTTATGACATATGCCAATCATCTTTAAAGGACTTATGAAAGACCCCTGATAAAGCAGACCAGGAACTCTGGAGCTAACGATTGGGAGTAAAAGTTTAGGAGTTACAACTTTAGGTTATGAAGAAGAGAGCAATTTCAAAGTAGAATTTGAGTTATTTTATTTTGCAACTTGTTATTATAAGAGTTTTTCATAAAATAGAATAGGTTAAAATATGATATTTCATTATGATACCAGGTAACATTAGAGAGAAAGTCTTCAAGGAAAATATAAACTGAAGCAAATATAGAAGGGACTGTGATGTTCAGAAATGGATTTGTTTCTATGAAATCTATTTTATGTTCCTTGGTAAAATGACTCATATTTTTAATGCCACAATAAATGAGCTCATTAGCTATCTTTCAAAATGCAAAAGAAGGTGTCCTGAATAAGACAATGGTACAATATAAGTAAACTAAATTTCTTAAGCAAAGAGCTTTATGCAAAATGTTCAACAGAATAAATTTTTATTTATAGTGATTCTCCTTATCTATTTTTGAATGTGAACAAAAATGAGGACGTTAGAATGTTAATCCATTTTGACACTACCTATATTCCATCATATCTGTGAATATGTAAGACTCAATTGGGTTATGCATCATTAATCACCCTCCATATTCATCCTCCTCATTACACAATCATTATTAAGAAATTCTTAAATTCTACTGGTAACTTTGAAGTTAGTTGTTAATATCCAGTATGAAAAAGGATTCCTATAAATAAAATGAATCCCCTAGATACCTGTTTGAACTTGATTGTTCTCTGAATATTTTATGCTGAGATAAAGGTGGGCATATCTTAAAAAGTTGTTAACTTTTAAAATATTTTAACTCAAAGAATGGGCAAGAATGTCTTATGCTATCAACACAATGTGTGTATGATTTCATCCTGAAAAGATCTCATGATCTTTTAAGAGATACAAGACCTAAAGCAAAAAAAAAAAAATTAAAGAACAATGTTAGCCACCATATAATGCAGTGTTATACTATATATGGTATTTTTTATTCCACAGAAGTTCAGAGAAGAGAATTGGGAGAAGCTTCTCAGGAGAAGAAACTTTAGCTTGACTTAAATGAGTAGATAAAAAGAAGATAAAGCAGGATATAGAGTAAGTCATGAATAAATACAGCTAGCCACGTGCACTGTAGCTAACCATGAGACCATCTTCACTGGAATTTGAATTTTTGTTTGAAATAAGGTTGGATGAGTAAGGTGGGTCTAGATTATAGAAGACCTCAAATGATAGAAGTTAGGAAATTCTCCAACAGGTAATAGGAAGGCATTATAGATGGAGCAGTAAGATAATGACACAAATAAAGTGGTATTTTAGGAGGATTAACCTGGCAAGAATTATTAAAGTCAATTATGAGTATCTTCCAAAACTGAGGCATCAAATGATAAAGAGTGTAGTGGCAATGGGGAAAAAAAATAGATACTAAAAGCAATTTTGATATGAAGAACCAAACTTGGCTGCTTAACTGGATATAGGGGATGAATAGGAGAGGTTGAAATTCAAAGGTGGCTCCAAGGAGTTGAGCTTTATACAATAAAAAACTGGTGGTACTATTTATATATGTTGGGTAGATGAAACAAAAATTTCCCCTGTCATTAACACAATAGTCAGATGTCAACCTTAGGTCTTAGAAACAGTATTCAGAATATTGGTATGTTAATATGAATTAAATTCTCTGAAGAGTCTGCATTTTTTTCCTTCCAAAATGTGATCCACAGACCTTTACGATTAAAGGTACAAGCCCCTAACTTGGAAAACATTGCTGTTGTATTTGAACACCTATATGGGGTCAGTTTCACAGACATAACTACAAAGTTCCACCCAAATAAAATGGATAATAACTTGATAATAATATTACAGAATCTGTAACAACAAATCACAAAACTGAGGTCAAACCTATTAAGGTTATTTGTATCTTTCTACTGATTCCCTTTAAAATCTGTGAGATTCTTTCCAATATTTCCACTCACATACATGGAGTTCATTCTGGATTTCCATCAGTGGAATATTGATTTGAATAATCCCTGAAATCGGAGACAGCAGGATTAATGGGTTGAGAAGCAGAGACCTCCTACGCTTTTGATGTCATTGTTTTGCAGGATCTTAAACTTGTCATCTGTAACATGAAAAGATTATACTAGAGCTCCTCCTAACAATATGCTTTATGAGAAACAAAAGAAAATAATTCATTTTCTAACTAATGGCCACACCTGCTCTCTAGTACCTACAAAAGTAATAACTCTAGGTCCCCCAAAAGTTAATGCAAGGATGCTAGTTTAGTCAATTAATTTCATACCAAATAGTCAGATTTATCATTAATGGGATATAATGATAGCAGCCACTGCTGTATCTTACTGTATCAAGTGTAGAGGTCTTGCTTTAAGAAGGTGGAAGGTAGTGGTAGAGGGATGCTGTTATCAAATGTGATGGTTAGGGTGGTTAGCCAGGCCCGCAATTCACTGGCTTTTCAGAACCGTAGCAAGAACTAGGCGGTGGTAATGAATGAGAGCAATGTGGCCTTCTTCTTTCAGGCACATCTAACCCCTAGGACTGATGGCTGCAGCTGAGAAATTCCAAAGGATTGAAGAGGGGAAGTGCCCAGGGCATGATGCAGGCACACAAATCCCTCTGGAGTTCTAATCATTCTGCCTGAATACACACAACCATGAAGCACAGTTATCCGATCTTGCTACACACAACCTGCCTCCCTTGTGAAGAAATGTTCGGAAGTAGGAACGCTTTCATTCAATTGCATCACAAGTTGTAATAAATCAGTAGCTATTCTTTTTTCAGCTTTGTCTGTTATAATTTAACCAGATAAAATTCTACATTCCAGGAGAATATAGAAAAGTATCTTCTATAGCAGAACATTTTGTTGGCATTATTTGGGTTACTGCATCAATACTTGATAGCACAAAAAAAAAATACAAGTGGCTTGTAAATACCTTTTTTTGTGCTTTATGGGTGTGTGTGTCTCTGTGTGTTTAAAGAATAAATTTCTTCTCAATTTTATTTCATAACTTCTATTCTATTGGATGAAATAACTAAAAAAAATCATAGTAATTTGGAGGAAATGATGCAAAGATAACTACTGAACAACCTCTACTTTTATGTATCTCCAGTTTGGTCATCAAGTCTAGATTTTTTAGCCAAGATTGACAAGGCCTTCTTTATGACAATAGATTAAAGTATTCACTATATGGCAAGGTTTTTCATTTCAGTGCAGCAACCAATGATGAAATGCAATATGGTCAGATTAAAGGTAGTACATAACTACCCTTTTGTAATAGTAATATCTTTGGTGAAGCCACACATGCTTTCAGTCATTTAAATCCAGAACCTCAAGCTGAGCAGAGTCCCATCAAAGTCTTTACATGCCCCACCTGCCCAAGGGTGACACATATATCATTAGAAGCAAAGCTTAGTGACAGCTGCAGAAATGTACTCAATGAATTTAAAATAGACAGCGATCTAGAATAATAGCAATGAAAATATCTGGACATTCATTTGTAAATGAATTGTAACACTCCAAATGCAGAGCTGATTTGCAGCAGTACACATCAGCATTACCACACTGGTTGTTAGTTAGCCAGTTCTGAAGGCACCCCGCCACCACCACGACCAAGTACCTCTCCTCTTAATACCTCGACCATCCAGGCTCCTTCCTCGAAGCCCCCTGGGTCTCCATAGAAAAGGAGAAAAGACCTGGTCCAGCAGGTGATTTCTCAAACTCCGTTCCAGCATTAAGGCTGGAATCTATTCTGATTTATTGGAGCCTGTACCATACTGTTTGATCAATATTTTGAATGCCATGTTGCCCACCTCCATTATCATTATGGCACTTATTGTATTGTATTATAATTATTCCTGCCCAAGTTGGCTCCATCTACTATTATCAAGCACCTGAGAACAGGGGAACAGTATAATTCATCTTCAAGCCCTAGCGCCTTGGAAAATTATATAGTATTAATAGATGTTTGGTAAATCTATTAATGAATGTGCTATAAAAATCAAATTTCATCATGTCACTTTGAGAGTATAACATTTACAGATAAAATTATGTTCATTCTCTGAAAGTATTTGTGATGCGTTATATAAGGATTTTCCTGTAGACACACGTGACCTTTAAATTCTCATTGGCTTTCACACAGAGAGATAGTAATGATAAACTAAAAATCCCCAGAGGTAACTCTTTTGGTTAGTCGTGCTTTTTTATCTTACTCCTACAACTTTCCGGGAAGTATAATAGGTTTATAAGAGACCATCCTATAAATGTAAAAAGATTAAAAATTTTTTAAACCTCTTTCATCTGACTCACTATAGAAATCATCTTTAGAACTTGTGTTCTTCAAATATCCATACTTTCTGAATGCGCCTGATTCCTGAGAGACCGCACTGTGCCCTGCAGGCCCTCTGCCCGGCTTTAATGGGCAGCCTCATTATCTAGTGTAACTCTCTGACTTTCAGAAGAAAAAAATACTGAAAATATTTTTATCTTTATAGCATTTTAAAATTAGTCACGGAATGGTTTTTTTTTTTTTCATTCTTTGGTGCCAGATGGGAACCCAAATTTCGCTTTATAACATTGGGGACCTTTTAGAATATCAAGAAGCACAGTGGAAAAATCTCTTCACAGAAGAATATATTCTCATTCTCCTGGTGAACAATTTTTGTTTTCTTTTCCAGGGAGTAGTTTATGTGCTATGTTTAGGCCACACATGAAAGTAATATTTCCCTCATGAGACTGCCTTTGGCTTATGCTGATTTTTTGAGGCCAAGATTATGGTAATGATTTAAGGAGGGAAAGAGGAAAAATGGAACAGGAGGAAAATATGGAAGAAAAGAGATTAAAGAGGTGAAACTTTCCTCAATCTAATTCAACTCAATTAAGCATGTATCAGGAAACCGAGAGGAGAGTCAGATCTCACATAAAACCAAAAACACTGAGAGAGAGTCTTCATCAGGTAAAAATACTGGATATTCTTTCTCCCTATGCACCAAAAGTGTGTTAAAGAGTCAAACGATAATCTCAAACTGAAAACTTGTCTTTTAAGTGCAGATCCTAGTCTATGAAATACCCAGAAGTCCACTGGGGCAAGTGCTGCCGCTTTCGGTGGCTCCTCCAAGGCCGGCTGTGCATATCTACAGTAGCTTGGAAGCTAGCCAGTGTAGTAAGCCCCATGCTGGACTTGGACAACTAATCTCCTTTATTATTGCTTTTCACAGGTGGGACACCTGCCCTTTTCTTTTATCGAGGTCTTCCTAATGACATATTATAGGCCCCCCAAACTCAACACAACATTTGGATCATTATATTTGATGAAAAAAAAAAAAAGCAATGAAGAAACACTAGTAATGGGTAAGGAGGATATTTAGTCTAAGGGCCTGGTGCACATGCAACAGATTTATCATTTTTGACAGACAGAGCAAAAGGGAGGGAGGAGAGGTAGGAGGAAGGATCACGGCACTTTGTGCAAACCAAAACAAGAACACTTTCTGGGCTCTATGTAAAGAAAATACTCGTATCTACCTATGCCTCTGTTTTCTTGGGAAAAAAAGAACCAGGGTTGCCTAGGAGATGTGGAAGCTAGTGGCTTTTAAACATTTGAAAAATCATTTTATTTATTCGTTGTAAACTAGGTATAATGCTAATTATCTTAGATAACTAAATTTTAAAATATGTAAATTTAAGAAATAAAAGCAAGATAATTACCTAACAGGAAATTTAGAAAATTAAGAAATAAAATTTCAAAACACCCTCACTTCCCTAACACAACTATTGTCTGATTTCAGTGTTTTTGATGTGCTTATTTTATGTACATAACATTTTTAAATCATGTTTAACTTAATCTCACATAACAAGCGTTTTCTTTATTGTATCAGCATTCATAATCATTATCTTTAGTCATATTTAGTTAAGATGTTTCATTTTATAGTAAATTACATAACCATAGGTTCTGTTGAACATTTTTTTCCCCCACACATTTTAACTTTTAACATGATGAACAGCTTTGTGCATATGGTTTGCCATGGTCTGAGTGTTTGTCTCCCCTAAAATTCATATTTAAAATCCTAATGGGCAAGGCAGTGGTATCAGGAGGTAGGGCCTTTGGGAGGTAACTGGGTCATGAGGGGGGCGTCTTCATGAAGCGGACTACTGTCTTTATAAAAGAGACTTTGGAGAGATCCCTTGTTCCTTCCACCACATGAGGACACAGCGAGAAGTCAGCAGTCTACAATCTGGAAGAGGGCCTTCATCAGAAACCAACCATACTGGTGCCACGACCTTGGGCTTCCAGTCTCCAGGATTGTGAAAAATAAACTTCTGTTGTTTATAAGCTGCTTAGTCTATGGTTATTTTGTTCTAGCAAGCTGAAAAGACTAAGGCAGGTGCTTTTTTGTTTCCTTACTAGGAATTATTTCCTTGTAATGACTTTCAAAAATATGACTAAGCAAAGAGAGTCAAAGATCTTTTTTGTGGAAATTGATGAGAAATATATGATAGTTCCAGTGTCCATATCTATGTGAGTACTGGATAATTTCATTAATTTTGAAATTTCTAAGTTAATAGATGAAAGATTTTACCTCAATTTAACTCACATTTCTTTCTTTACTAATTAGAGCGAACATTTTATATTTATTAGTTACATTTCTTCTTTTATAAACTGTTTATGTCTTTTGTCAGTTTTGAGAGTGAAACTATGAGAGTTCTTTGCATTATTTTGAAAATTGTTATTTGAAGTTATTATCACTGGTTTTATTTCCAGACTAAAGCATAACCCAGTCATATTGCAAGGATCCCAGATTTTGAAACTTTGCTCCTCCTGTAATTTATAGGATCAATATCGTTCTCTCAAATCTGGTGGCTGCCAGTGATTTCACCATTTTTGTCCTTCCTGAAGTCTATAATACAGACCCACCCATACTCTGAGCTTGCAAAATCCTCTGCAAGGTTTCTGTCTTCTTTCTGAAACCTTTTAATTACTCTGAAATGACAGGCACCATGACCATTGTAGATCCCCGACCTCACCAAGATGTCTTATTTCTCAATAATAAATGTTGCAATCAGCACCATAGCTGCCAAGTTATTCCTTGCCCAGATGTGCTAAATCAGTTACATAACTCCATAGGGGGTCCACATAAAACTTTATACTGCTCAGCACCACCCCATTCCAACCATCAACATGAGCTACCCTGATTCTGCAACATAGTGTAGGATTTAATGGCTTTTTCCTGTGTCCTGGGCTGGTACCTGCAACCCAGTTTAACCAGGTTGAAGCTTTTCTCTGAGGACAGATTTACCATTCACTTCATGTCTAGATATGGTTGCTATACTGTTATACATACAATCTGTGTGTGGGGGGGGGGGTGGATGGCAGAAGCGGGGTGGGGGAGCAGTAGGAAGGAAAGAAACCAAGATCTAAGACCCTTACTTCTTGAACATCTTTAAACTCCTAAACATAATTTCTTCACTATTCTATTAAAATCCCTGTAGGGTTTGTAAATGACTCTAGAGAGAACCTCCATGATGTGCATCATGAGAACACTGAATGTTATTGGACCAGAGATTCCATTAGGACAAAACTCATTTTTACCCTCTGACTGGCTCCTCCACCTGGTATGTATTTATTCAAAAAGAATAACACAGTTGCAGCAGATCTTTAATAAGCATCCCCTAGAATTCTGGTTTCATAATATAGCATTTTGCTGTTGATTGCTAGGTATCTAAGGTTCAGCTCTGAACCACAAAGTGATACATCCTTCAGAATATTACAGCTTTATCTGTTTTTGTGGTCCTCTGACAATCAGTGTTTTTCTACTCATTCTAGCATTAACTTACATACTTTAGGATGCTATCATATCTTTTCCGATTGCTTCGCATCAAGGCTGGCAACATTCAGTTCTTTAATATCTTCTCATAGATTATATTTTCAAGCCTCTACCATTTTGCTGTTCACCCTTGGATTCTAATTTTTCAGTGTCATTTCCATGACACAATAGTCATAACTGAAAGTCGTAGTTTAATATATACAAAGGAAAACCAAAGTGATATCCTTTTGCCCAGACTGTAGTCATTCAGTACACAGAAAAGTAAGATGTAGATTATCTAGGCAGGGTCAACAGTCAATATTTAAGTGGCTGTTCTGATTGGTTGAAAAATGAATCAAAATGGCTGCAGAGAATATAACCAATTCTAGCCCCATCCCCCAAAACACACACAGCATTGACTGGCTTTCTTTGCTTTGAAGAGGAAATAAATTTAAAAATTCCTACTCTACTCTTAAAAATTCCTATTGCTGTCATAGAAAACAAAGTGTACAAAATAAATGTGCCAAATGATACAAAATTTTAAACAGGGTTAACTAATGTGTAAAATCCAAAATGTTCTCCCAAGCTATTTAAACTGCATCTAAATCTAATTTACAGGCAAATGGATTCCTGATGATGTGATTTAGTTTACGTAATTAACAGAAGATCCAAAGGGAATCTGTGGATTATTCTCATTAATTACGAGAATATGATTGAATGATTTACGAAAGTCAAGACATGACCAGAATCATGTTTGAAGGGGAAACAGAAGAACTGGTCATAAGAATTAGTATTATGTGATCTGAAAAAGGCGGAATGACAAAACAGACAAAAGATAAAAGCGTATGAAAATATCATTTAGGCATTCGATAGAACCTAGTTCAAGAAAATCATAAATGTCATTTAAGAAAACAGAGCTTATTTCAGCAAATTTTTACAAAGTAACTAAAATGCTCTTGATTCTATTCAGGCCTTAGTAAATAAAGCACATAATTACATTTAATAATACTAAAAGGACTATGCTCACATCTTTAAAAAACTGGTGATTCCAACCCATACATTTTTACCCAAAATAGTTTCCCTAAAACAAAATACTAAAGTAAGGTAAGATTTATCACTGTATCACTAACAAATAACGAAAAAACAAAAATATAAAGGAAATGTAATTTCACCAAAATAGGTGATTGAGTTTCTCAGTAACAGGTAGAGGTTGATCCTCTAAAGGCTGGGAACAAACAGTCCCCAGATGGCTACATTGCCTCACAGTTTTATAATGGGAATATGGTAGTTAGATATCAATTCAAAACCCAGAAAACATCAACATTTAATGAGTTGCTAGTATCTATGATGATAGTGTCAATAACAAGAGAATATCCTTATTGGTTTCATTTTTTTGTTCTTTAAATTTAATTTTCAAGGGATTTACAGGTGCTTTTTATCCTATTATAATAAAATACTTAATTGTTAGATTAGTTGTCTATACGTACTTCAAAACAAGAAACGTTTATGAAATAGGTGTATATACTAACAAATAAAGAAAAAAAATTTAAGTTATTCCTTAAATTTGGTACGAAAGTCAAGACATGACCAGAATCATGTTTGAAAGGGAAACAGAAGAATTGTTCATAAGAATTAGTATTATGTGATCTGAAAAAGGTGGAATGACAAAATAGACAAAAGATAAAAGCGTATGAAAATATCATTTTTCATGTCTTAGATCTTCTTATAAAATTGCAGGAGAGTATATTTTTTAATTATATTTTCCCTCGAAAACTTCCATTAACATTGAAAAAAAATATAGCCCCAAAGAAAAAATAGTAACACTATATATTTAAAAAATACATTAAGAGGTTTAAGGAATATTTCACTTTCTGTATATATTTTACCCTTTATAGAATTCCTTCAGACATAGTCACATCAACAATCTACATGATCTTATACATTCACTTGAAAGCCCATATAAATGCCAAAACATCACATGCTTCCTGAATGAAAAACCAAATCAGGAAACATTAAAGTTATATAAAGAAAATTTTTTTCTAAATAATAAGTTTTCAGAATACAAATCTAGCAGAGAACCAGAGATTGTGGATTTGATACATATATGGCAGACTTAAGCAGAAGGCCAAGCCATTGCTCTAGGGAACACGGGATAAACCATCTGCTAGTGGAATTTCTTTCCAGACCTATATTTCTATAATTCCATTAAAAACAAAACTAGCCTCCCACCTCTGGCCTCTTCTCCCACCTCCCACCAAGGAGCAAAAGTCACAGCAGTATCTTTAAACAGTTCAGCTAACATCAACAGCCACTACAGTGTCTAGCAGGCTAGACCTAAGGGCAGTATGAGGATTTTAAATAGCCACAGTTACAACTCTAAACAGCAGCCTCAAGTACTTCATCCCCAGAACAATGGGCGGCCATTGATATACATGATGTCAACTGTCTGAGGAGTAGGAATGAAACCATTTAAAAACGGAAGCAGACAAAAAGGCAAACTCCCTCAAGCATTTTCAAACTATATCATAATCAATGGTGTTGAAAGCTGTACTAAGACCAAGTGCCGAAGGATAAGACTGGAGGAGAAAGCAAAATCTGCAAAGCAAGGAAGTCATTTATAACTCTGACAAGGCTGTCTACCCCACTCCCTGTGTTTTAGGTGACTGAAATTTTCACATTTAGACTAGTGGGACAGCCACATTTTGGCCACCACCCATAGAGGGAAATTCTGGGAAGGAGAGAGGATGGGCGATGTCTCCTGTTACTATAATGCTGGTAGGGTGTTTTCTCATCTTCTTGACTGATCCTAGGAGGTTGCAATTACAAGGTCTACATAGAGAGCCTCTTGACTTGTCTCTTAAGCTTTCTGCAATGTTTATTTCTCTATTAAACTAATTTTCCACAAATATTCCTATACCCTCCAGAACTCAAAGAAATATCAGAATAATAACACCCATAACTCATTTCCTAGAATGATACGGAAGTTTCTGTTTTGCTTGGCTTTTTAAATAAGAATCAGGGATCTTGGTACTATTTAAAATTAGCCTAGGATATTTATAAAGCTTCTTTAGAGCATTTATCATAGTGCAATTGAATCAATCATGCTAGTTTGGAGAATTTTAGCATTACTTTATTTAAATTTAGGGGTTATTTATCATATATTGTCAGACCTTCTAAATGTTGCATTTTTAACTGAATAAAAGACATGAAACATTTGCATCATTAGAACTGTCAAGCAAGCTCGTCTCAAAAAATAAAGCGTGTTTTTAAAAATTATTTATTGTAAAGCTGCTTTTCACAGCTTTCTAGCATCGGATTAAAAATGCACATCTGCAGAAAGAGAGTGGATGAAGATTTAAGTGGATTGTGAAAAAAAAAAGATCGTTTGCCACAAACCCATTTAAATGTGTATAAGTAGGGCTAATAACATACAGGAGAGTTATTTTTAGGTGAAATGTTAAAATCTGTAGGGGCAAAAACCAGAAGATTCACAAGGCAGGAGTGTAGTGTGGACTGTGTGGGTGGAAGTGGCAACGCTGTAGAGTGCCAGCAACACTGTTGAGGACCGCAACTCAATCTCAGGGGTCACTTCGTGCCAGAACCCTGTGCTGAAATCCTGAGCACGGGGATTCTTCCTGCCTGCCCTTGTCATAAATCCTGAATGCTTCCCTGGTGTGGTCAGCAGCTGCAGCCCACTGGCTCCTTAGGACACTTCTCAATGTGAGTGTTGGGGGAAGAGCAGCGTGATTTTTGTTTCTGCTTACTACATGGCACACCCACCAAATACAAAAGGCAAGAAGAACAACATCCATGTTTTCACTGGCAAGCTTACAGAGCCTGGTGTTCAGAGGAATCTTATCATTTCTGCTGACACTCCTGGAAACAGAATGATGATCTAAGTTACTGGGGGTTTTTTGTTTTGTTTTGTTTTTTTTGTTTTTGTTGTTATTTTCAGGAGGTGAATGAGTGGCATTAAATAAGACAGATCGTTCTGAAATATAATTTTAAAACAATCCCGAGACTCAGATTGAACTAAAAAGCAAAGTCTCACAATCCATTTGGCAGATTTTCTTCTACCTAAGATTTTCATGTGCTTTCACTTGCTTTTGGTGTCTAGACAGATTTCCCTGCTAGTCAGTTGAATGCCCTCATTGTTCTATTGAAGAATATTCTCCATTATTCAGTATTAACCCACTTTAACTGGATAGGATAGTGTTTAATATAACTGAAAATTTTCTTTGTAATTATTTGGGCAATTCTTTTGGACTGATTAATACGTTCATTCATTCAACAACAAAAAATGTTGGCATTTTCTGGGCTAGGTACTTTGCTAAACACAGGATGAAAAGCAGAAAAATAACACACTGCCCTTATCTGTAGGAGAATTCCAGTACGTAGAGGGAGGTGTACAAACAACTAAGACGATAAGAGCCATAATCAATTCAAGGTCAGAGAGCACACAATGAAAGGAGGTAATTCTCTCTTACAGGGCAGCTGCTGGGAAAAGTATGTCTTTAAGACAAAAATATTTGTATTTATTTAGAGCAGAGCTTTCTGCATTTTGGAGTTGACATACTAAATTTTGTATCACATACTTACAATCTTTCTGAAAATAAGAAAGTCTTATTTTACATTCCAAAGAGTTGAAGTGAGTTAAAGCTGGTAGTTTTACGAATTTTATTCCATCTACTGAAATAGCTAGAGACTACAGAGCAATGTGGAATAGGAATCCAATCAGTGACATGGAATTAAACGAAGATCACAAAAAGGGTAAGTAACAGAAATGGTAAGGTAAATGGCTTTCTTTCCAGTCATTATAGAGCTGTCTACACTCGTAGCAGATGACTGCTTGCTTTGTTTAAGTACTTTGGACTGTGACAGCTTTTGTTTGCACATCATCATCACTAAATTGTGTTGTCATTATCATCACCACCACATTAACAACAACTAACACATATGGAGCAAAGCCACTCTGTGAGGCATTGTTCTATTACAAATATTCACTCATTTAATCCTCACCTCAATTTTATAGGATAGGTACTACTGTTATCCCCATTTTACAGATAAGAAAACCAAGGCAGGTGGGGTTAGGTAACTTCTTAATTGTTTAGTAAGAAGTAGAACTGGGAAATAAACCCAGGCAATCTGGCTCCAGAATCTTAGGTCTTAATTGTTATACTAAACTGTTAAATTTTTAAAATACAATACAGATAAATCAGTAACACAATAATGACCTAAGACAGCTAATCCTAATAGAAAAAAATTACATTCATATACAAGAAGCAAGGGATAAATCGCCTCTAGGACGCTGTAAGTCTGTGATACCCTCACACAAATATGACCCACTGCAAAAAAATTGACCAGTTCTTTTCCAAAAACTCTTCTACTTCTCTCACCTAAATAAACCCAATATTTAGAATTAATTTTTAAATATGTTATTCATTAAATTTAACTTAAGGACAGTGAAGAGCGGTTATATTTTTTATGTAACTATCAAAAGATGTTGATCCTAGGGTTCCAATAAGTATCATCTAGGATTCCTACGTATTTTATGTTCTTTAGGCATCTCAGATTCAGACTGTCTCCTATTTATTACTATTCTTTCTTAATTGTTCTATTATATTTTATTTCTTAAATATTATGAATATTTCCTAAATATGTAACTTCCTTCCTACCCTCAATGAAAATATTCTATTTTCAGCTTTCATCTTTCACTTGAATTATTTCAATCAACTCCCTTAAATTACTGAGCTCCTACTACATGTCATTTGCTGTGCTAGAAGCATGATGTATTTCCCTCATTCGATCCTCATAGAAGTTCTAAGCAAAGTAGTAGTATCCACATTAAACAGGTAAGGAAAAGTTTCAGAGATTAAGTAACTTGCCCAAGGTCACACTGCCAGTTAGCAGTACAGCTGAGAAAACCTAAACATATATATATATATACTCCATATTTTTCCCAAGATACCATCTTAATTTACTGTGTATCTCCTCTGTCTCAAACATATGAATTGATTAATGTGTTTGGTGCATAATAGTAAAAATGTACTTAAAACCTTCCAATCTACTATATTGTATGGCTTAACTTTTAATAATCTATTACCCACCAGAATTTTACTGCATCATATCAAATAAATATGTTTTAGATCATCTAGTCAGTAAAAAAGGAGAGTAAATGTCACATAAAAATTTGAGTAAATGTCTTTAGACGTGAATGATTATAAGAGTATAAATTAGTTTTCATCTCTTCCTGTTATAATATTTAGTAAGAATTTGTAATAAACCCAAACTGATCTAAATATACCATGTTTCAGGACTGATATTTTTGACAAAATTTTTTTTCCTAAAGAAAATAATTTCTCATAGAATATTATTGGATGAGAAATACAATACATTGAGAGAAGAAAATTTATGAAAACTGTAGCATATCAAACAAGTCTAATACAGCCATTTCTAAAATAAAACTTTCTAAAGGAAACAGCAGTTTAAAAAATCTGATATTGTAATGAAAATTTAATAGGACTTCTAAACAAAGAAGCATTCATCTACTTCAAGACCTTTTGAGAAACAAATTCAAATATTCGCCTAAAAAGTCTAGTCTAAGAATTTTTGATATTGTTAACTCCACAATAGTGGGATATTTGATTTATTGATATAAATCAATTTGTTTAATTAAGTAAAAAATGTGATTGTGACAAACTAAAAAAGAAAGCCTAAAATTTGAACAACCTCTAAAAAGTATAACAATTTATATTATTCCATATATCCCAGATTGACTCATTTCTTTAACTATATATTTAGTATGACCAAAATACAGCAACACTATACTAAAACAAATACTTTTAGACAGAGTAGACAGATTTCTGTAATAATCATCCACAAAGAAAGATATACAATAAGGGAACAAAAAAAAGACTAGCTTTCATCTGCCCCGTTATTCATGTAGCTCTCCATTCCATCTTTTCTCTTCTCTCCATTATGTGTTCTTTTAAATTCAACAATAAAAAAAACTAGTTAAGGAAAAAAAGGGGGAAAAAACTATATGTAGGTTTTTTTTAAAGAGAGAACAATCCACCTAGCCATATTGCAAAACTCAACTGTCACCAATTTCCCAAAGCTTTTTGCTGATGACACCCAAGTAGAACTTAGAGTTCCCTTGTGTGGCATCCTCTTGAAATCATGTACACTTGTCTTAGAGGCTACGACCGATTCCTGCATCCGTTCATTTCACCTGTCTCCACTATGGGACTGGTAGTTCCTTAAGGGCAAGGGATACATCTTATTCACTTTTCATTCCTCAGTGCCAGGTACAGAGTTTGGAAGGGACTTCATTAACTAATGTTTGTAGAGAGAAAAAAAGAATAAATTATATAAGTATGCCTTTCTTTAATTAAGGCCACAATATTAATATTATTCTTACAAAGTCTAGATTAAAAAACCAAAACAGTAATGAGAGAAAGTGCTTACAAATTGCTTCTCAAAAAAAAAAAAAAAATCAGCAATATAAAGTAGAAAAAAAAATTTTCTACTGCAAATTCTCAAGATATGATAATTCCTGGTGACCAGATGGTTGAAGCATGTTTATTTTCACATCACACACTAATCTCTCTAAAACTACAGGGGAGCCTAAACTACTTTTAACATTAAATTGAATTCCTTGAAAATTTATTCTGGTATGTTATTATACAAGCAATTTATACAACCAAGAACCACACACCAGGTTTTTAGGCCTAATATCCAAGCCCATATTCTGTTATGTTCTGTGGGCCCAGCATGATTCACTTATAATGCAATATCAATCTCTCACTTGGTATAAATCAGCAGTTTTCATATCTGAGAGCTACCTAGTCATTTTTCAGATTGCTTCATTTCATTTTGTTTTGTTTTGTTTTCTGGGACATATGGTTTAGGGCTCCTGTGTTTTCTCAAAGAGTAATTGTAAGGATATTTTTATATATACCTTATTCTTTCCTCCATTTTTATCTTTACCCCTACAATTCTAAAAGAATGCTCTCAAAATCCACCAAAAACTTTCCAAACTCAAATTTTCTTTTTTCACAGCAGCATTTGGTATTTCTCTTCCTTTGGCTTCTGTGACATCCCATTGTCCTGTTCTCATTCCACTCCTCTCTGGCCACTGCTTCTCAGTCCACTTTAGTATCAGTGTGCCTTCTCTACATTTTTGTCCTTGTCCCATTGTCTTTTCTGTCCCCTCTTATCTACTTGACCTAGTCCTACACCGGCATGCTGGCCCTGGGCAATAGCTGAGATGCAAACCTGCCTTTCTAATTGTCTTAGGTGTGAACATAGATAACCTTCAAACTCAAATACAAAATTTTTGAAACAAAACTTAACTTCCCCTCAGCTGTATCCCTTGGATCTCATTTCTGTTAATAGTCATACTATACTACTGTCTCTTAGGTTTCAATCTTATAAACTAACTATTGTCTTTCTCCCTTGTCTATTCTGCAATGTATCTTGCATCCATTCTTTCTTCTGATCTACTTACTCCACCTCAACTTGGATCCTCAATTTCATTCACCTAGACAACTGTAAAATTCCAAGTGAATGCCTGCTTCTAGTCTTTTCCATCTCCAATACAATAAACATATTGCTCTTAAAATTATCTTCCTTAAGGCCATCTCTGATTATATATTTTCACTGAGCAAAATGTCATCAAAGGATAGAAAGCAAAAACGTTAGTCTAGCAGTATCTACCACTTTTCTAACTTTATCTCTAACTTTATTTTGCAAGGATGAGGTAGAAGTTACTGTTAACATCACTAAATGCAGAGAGTAGAGTAAGCCAAAGGAGTAATGGGAGTGGAAGTTACTAAGGAAACCCCAGGTGGACCTCTCCTTAAAAATATTAGCTCTACTGGAAGCACATGACTTAAAGTAAAAGGGCAAATGGCAACCTGCCAAAGAAGCTCCCAGTACTACACATTTTTTAGAAGAAATTCAGTCCCTGCTGTTCCTTATTTACTTAAAAATAGGTGTGACCTATCAGAGTCATTTGTCAAGGATCAAACAGTTGCAGCATAACAAATTTGAACCTTTCACTATGAATAATGCATAATTAACACATTAGCCCAAGGATGCTGAATATTTAACTCGAAAACATTCTGGTACCAAAAAAAAAAAAAAATGAAATCTGACTTGGTAAAATAAAACATATGTTGCATGTGTGACTTCAATATCCATAAAACTGAAGGAATAGATGCCAATTTGTCTAATAATAATAATAAAGTTGGACAAAGAGAAAAGTCAGCCTTTAAATGACTATATTATAGATAATCTTTCTCTCATCTTTGTTTTGAGATATGTTTTGTGATGAGATCTTTATAATAGGATTTGAACCATACAACATTAAAAATATTCAAAAATAAATATAGAAGCTGTGTGGGTGTTCTCTAACTGCTACTCTTGATTCTGTCATTATAATAAGTAGAGCTTTTAAGGCTTCTAAATAAGAAATCAACATTCCATACACCATGTCCTATGTTTGACCATTGAAATTATTTCTTGACTCTTAATAATCAGTAACCACCTGTACCTGGCTATTCAAAGAAAATTCTTGGTAACTCTTCTTGGAAGAGCACCCCTTACTTGTAGGAGCTTAGGATAGATGCTTTTTCAATGTATTGGGCTCCCTTTACACACTTTTAAAGGAGTTAATTGAATGTCTCTTGAAAGTACCCCAAGCATTATCAAAATACCACAAATACGGAGAATCTAAACAAATAGTACTTCAGCCAGGTGATTAAAGTTAACATCAACAGTCATAAATCATGGAAATAGTATGTACCCTTGTTATCAATGATGAAAATGGTACTTTGCCTTAGTGGTCTTTCCTCCCTAAATCCCTAAGCTCAGTCTAACTATAAGAAAAATATCAGGAAAATCCCAATTGAAGGACATTCTATAAAATACCTGGCTGGTAAGTAATCCTCAAAACAAAGTTACCAAAAACAAGGAAAGTCTGAGAAACTGCCATAAACAAAAAGGCCTGATGACTAAATGTAACATGGTATCATGGATGGGATCCTAGAAGAGAAGGACATTAGATAAAAACAAGGAAATGTGAGTAAAGTTACTTTAGTTAATGTTACTCTAGTTAATATTACTGTATCAATATCAGTTCATCAATTTTAACAAATGTGCCATACTAATGTAAGATGTTACTAATTGGGAAAACTGTGGACTGGAGGTGAAGTATATATTACATGCTCAATTTTTCTGTAAATCTAAAACTGTTCTAAACAATAAAGCCCACTAATTAAATTAAAATATCACAGGTAAGTTCACTAATAGTACCTCTGACACAAGGTGTTATAGGATATGTTTCAAGAGAATGACATGGAGGGAGGACAAAAAAGAATCAACAAATAATGAATAATAGGACACCTACTGTCACTTAGCCTGTGTGGAATCCTATTCAGAGTGTGAAAACTATGAGGGCTGACTATGACCTGCTTATCAAACACCTAGTGTGTAGGCAAAATGTTCCAAGAATCTAGTGGATACACAACATTCAAGGAATCTGAAAGCCATAGCTGAATCCCAAACCTCAATATTGCTACTGTTACTATTTGTGCTGTGGCATTATTTTTATTTTAGTAAAAACAAAGAAAAAACTCCAACAATTCTCTTTGAGGGAAACAGAATATACAGGATGATTAAGGTCAATATCAGCAGCCATAAATCATGTAGATAGTAGGTACCTTAGAGTCCTTAGGATTACTTAGGGCCTTTGGACTAGACAGAACAATAAAGGTGTTCTGCATCTATAACACATAAATTTAACCACACTACCTATCCCCTAACTCCTCCCTCCTGACTGTCCACCCCAATACACTGAAATGGCACCAGGCATAGGAACATTATTTAACCTATGCGTTGATGTCTAATGGCTTTCTCTGAAGTGATCCGTGTACCCACCACCCTTGCCTGAAAGATAGAAGTGGTGCAACTTACGTGCACAAAACAGGAAATAGACTCATCTATAATGTGCAATATCCCTGTTTCACATTCAGTGGCCCTCTGCTCTTTTTGATCACTTCAGGTTTATTAAGATCATTAATACATCACTGATTGAGAAGACATGTTACTTTTATTTTGCCTTCTTTATTTTTATAAGCTTTGTTATTAAATACAGACATTCACGTGTACAGATTAGGATATATAATACTCAAAAACTTATTGCTCTCTGTATAGTATGTCTTACCTGTATTTTTTCTTGAATAATTAGAATTCCCATAATAGTTAAATATTGGGTCAAGTAGCTGCAGTAGACTGAGATATACACTGTTTTCTGATTATTATTTAAGCCTTATTCTATACACTATTCATATCATTATATTTTAAAAACAACATATGACTTGACTAACATCCAGAAAATTAGTAGAGGAGTTATTTAATACTCTGAAGCTTCTGGGGTAATGAATAGACTCTAAGTTACCTTTTTTTTTTAATTGAAAATACATTTGTACAAAAAAAAATCTTATTTAAAACGACATAATATTTTTAAAATAACCGACCCACAAGGAAAGGCATATTTAAACTGCTTTATAAGTTTTCATCTTATTAATCTTATCTGATACTTAAGAATGTTAGTTAACACAGTTGAGAGACTGTCTCAGTTGAGTTTAATTTCTGAAAAGTATTTCATACAATGCTCTGCATAGGTGTTCACCAAAATGCTATTCTGCAGATACAAAAAGATTTGTAAGCTAGAGAAGATATTTTGAAATAAAACCTTTTATCTTAGATACTAACTCATAAAAGCATCTGTTAAAAGGCATTTAGAGCAACAGTATATATCATAAAATTTAACAAAAGTGTCAGAGGCATTTCATGCAGTTAGTGGTAACATTAGTGACTTTATTTTATAGATTTTGTAACCTCATTATTCTCTAAGTTTCAAAAACAGGCAATACATTTGCATTGTTAATTTTTTTCCTAATCTGCCTAGGTATAAATTTAATTTGAAGGTTCTAAATGAGAGTTAAATGTAAATAAAAGTAGATGGACAATATCTTTTTTCTCAGCTTCATGAACCTGCCTTTCTACTGTGGTTAGAGGACAAAAATAATTCTGAATTTGTTAAGAACTGGGTAACTGTAGCTCCACAGTGGGGGTCAGGCATGGAGTCTCAATCTCAGGCTCTGCTGCCAACTGTGGCAAAACCAAAGTGAGGCTCAAATCAGTGGTTCTGAGCTCTTAACCACACATGAGTTACAAGAACAGGCTCAAATTTTAAAAGTCCACATGAAATCATAAATTCTCAAAACTTTACCATAGTATGAGGACTGGATTATTTTTAATCCACATATATGAGATAATTCCAAGCCCGCCAATAAAGATCTCACACTGAATATGATGTATAATGAATATATGGTGTTATAATTCTTAACAGCTGCATACTTCATAGGTGGTAGTTATTAAACAAGACAAAATTTTACTTTTCCAATTTTACTGACTGAAAAATATAGCCCCTAAAGTGTATAAATGAGAAAACTCTGCATCTTCAGATTTTATGGGGAAGATCAAGATGAAAGACATTAAACAGTAAATAATTTTGCCTTTTCATGAAAACACTACTATTTTTATTACATTTTGTTATAGCTCATATTTACTGTTCATAATGTTCCAGGCAATGTGCTAAATTTCATATTCATCATGTATAGAGGTCACAAAACATTTGCCTAATCAGTCTCCCCAACCCACTAGAAACAAAAATAATAATGAATCTAATGATAAGAAAGCAGGTACATTTTAAGGGTATGACTTATTTATAAAATAGCTCATTTTAATTTGCCATAATCCCACAAATTAAGACAGACCAAATATTTTATGCCCTTGCTAAAGATGAGTAAATACTTCCTTCCAGACAGATTAATTTATCACTAGAACTTGGAGTCAGATCCAGGACTAGACTCCTGTTCATTCTCATTCATAATCTCTCTCTCTCTCTCTCTCTCCCCACCTCTCCCCCCACCCCCGCCCTCTCTCTCTCAAAACATACACTTACAATTACACGGTCAGTTCAGAAACAGCTTAATGAGGTCCTCTGCTTAGGGTCTAGAAGTGTGACAATCAAGGCTTCTCCTATGAAAGTGATCCTGTCTGAGGATCTCTTCAAAACTTTCATGAATGTTGGATGAATTTATCTACTTGCATTTATAGAATTATCATGACTTGCTTCTTTAAGACCCACAGAAAAGAGAAAGTCTCTAACTTCTTCCATCTCTGGTCTCTAGATCTTCTTTTATAGGGCTCACAGGTTAGGTAAGATTCAATGAAGAAACTGCCTTTTGATTTAGTTAGAGTCAACCAATTAAAGATCTTAATTACATCTCAGAAATCTCTTTACCTTCATCATATAGTGTAATATCATCACAGGAGTGATATCCTATCAGCTTTGCCATATCCTATTGGTTAGAAAAAAAGTTACAAATCCTGCCCGCAGTAAAGGGTTGTACGAGGGTGTGTATCATTAGGGGTAACCTTAGAATTGTGCCTTACAGAGGAAGTAATAAATAACATTTTTTATATTTGCATAATGCATTGAAAATGTCAACATACACATTGATGCTGAGGCACACATTATATCACTGAAAAAACTAGCAAGGAATAGCCAACGTGGGTGTCCCCAAAGCACTCAGTACATATCTCTGTCATGACACTACAAATATAATAATTGTTATTTTCCAATAGTTCTCAGTTTCTTAGGGTACTGACATTTGTCTTTAATTAATTGTCTTTCCAGTGCCTAACAATATTCTTGTTTTATAATAAGACTTCAATAATACATTAATAGATATGTTAATACTCAAAATATGTAAAATATTAGAACAGTTCTCTATAATCTAAATTGCATTAGAGACGTGAAAATTAAGTCTACTGTAAATACAATGGTGACTATCAAAAGGTCTTTTTTTAAAATCCACTCAGGGTATTCAAGGAATAAATTTGAGATGTTTGTTCTTTCAGTGAACCCACTGTGTACCTCTGCCATCACAAGACTCATACTGTACTAAAATGGTCGATTTATCTGTCTGTCTCCCCCATAAATCTTTAAAATTCTGGAGAGCAAGGCCTTTGTCCCATTCAACTTGGTCTCATGAAACTTAACAACTCTTTATTAATAAAAGATTTCAGAGAGTACTGAAAAAGGAGCCACGCCTGCACATGACTGGTGCCTAAAGAAGAGGGCTGGACAAACACAGTGGGAAGCCTGGCAGTAGTCCTTCCAGCGAGTCTTAAAGGAAACATCTGAATTGAAAGGGTCATTACGTCCCAGGAAAAACTGGCACAGAACAATCAAAATGGAGACCTAACCTTAAAAAGTTACGGGTCCTGGCAGAAAAATCAAGTTTATTTCTAAGAGAGAAAAAAATTAAACTGATCTCACCCTTCTCCATGGCAAAGTTCAACAGTAAAAGATAACAGAGTCATGCCCATTAAAAAAAAAAAAAAAAAAAAAAAACAGGAAAGAAAAGTTCTTCCAATGAAATGACTTTACTCCACTTTGGACAGGTCAGTTTTGTTTCTAATCTTCAATTTCTTTACTAAAATGCTTACCTCACAGGATGTGAGGAAGGTACCTGGCAACACCTCTTTTTAATAAATATTAGTTTTTCTTCCTTTCTACAAAGTGGAGAATTCAAAAGTGCTTGGAAATAATTTCTTATACATGATCGTACTAATTTTAACTACTCTGTTCTTTCATAAAAATACAAAGATAAACTGCAGCTCAGTTTTTATTTGAATAATCATATATAATGAGATCAGATCTAATTTAGGATAGTTACATTCATTATGTGTCTGATTTAAATATATTTTAGAACTGTAATTACTGAATAAAATTTTTTCAGATTCAAAGTGACATACATCTGAAACACTACATTCTGCACAAAGTTTGAGCTTACAAAATTCATTATATATAAATGTAAAACATTTCTATTTTGGATAAAGTATATATAAATATTAAATGTTTCTATTTCAAGATAAAGTGGTTATTTATCAAGCAAATTGTTTTTTTCTAGAGTTTAAGTTCAAATTAGTACATTTGAACTATAAGAAGCATAGGCAGCTAATGATTTTATACAATTTCCTCTAAAACAAACTTTTGATTATTTTTATCTATGAAAGTTTAATCTGAATCTGAATCTTCTACTATTTCCTTGTTAACAGGTTTTCTTTATTTTTCTTGTACATTCTATCTTCACGCAATAATTTTTTCCCTTTGGTAAATGACTTTGCATCTCATTTAAACATGGAGGAAGATATCTGTCATCAGCCATCTTATTGCATTTATCAAAAATTCAAGAAACTGTTAGGAAACCCTGAAAGTGTTTTCAGAAATTAAGTTCAAAATATACCTTTCTAGAACTTATAGCAACCATAACTAAACAAACTGCTTGCAAGTGATGAAATGTAGTTATGTCTAAATGTCTTATTAAAGATAACATACTTATAACATGTTATTTTAAAAAACAAAAACAAACCTTCTTTATTTCTTAGGTTTCATACACTTATTCTTGGTCAAAATGCCAAAGAATATATCAGTTTTAAATTCCATTCGAAAGTTTATTTTCTAAATTAACATCATTAAGAACTATAGTGAATCTACATGATATGATGTTACAATGAAGCAAACTGTCTTTTGGACTCAGAATTAGTGACTGACATCTTTAAAAGATGAATGCACATCGCCAAAGTTAAAATCAAGGTTGCTAATACTGACAGTCTAGATTGAACAAAGAAAAAAATTTTTTTTTTTTTATGAAATAGTCTGAGGAGAGTCCTCTCTTCAGCAAAGTTTATATTTATTATATATAGGAATACAATCTAAATTTCCTGGCTTTCTTCTTTTTTTCCGCCCATGGTGAAGGGCAAAATACAAATTTAGCAACACCCACTTGGAAGACAAAGAATCACAGAAATAGATGAATAGGAAGTTGGTGGAAGCATTTTTTGAAATGCTTCAGGATTAAGTTAAGTTCTTAGCCTGGCATTGAAGGGCTTCCATACACTGTTCCACAGTCTTAATCTCTATTTTGTTTGCTTAATTCTCCTTCCCATAATCCCTTAACCAAAGTTAGACATATCTCTCTACTCCTCTAAAAGGCTTGCACTTTTTCATCCTCGGTTTTTGTTCATGAATATCCCCTCCTTTTTGTCCTCCAAATCCCATCATCCCTCCATAAGGTGCAGCTCAAACTTATTTCACTAAGGAAGTCTTCCTCAGTGCAAACTCTTCCCTCTGCCCCCAAAACCCTACTGTTGGCTATATAGTTTAATTCTTAATTATCATACATTTCTTTCTGAGATGTCCAATGCTGTTGCTTAAAAAGTTATTTTAATCCCAATTGTCTTTGTGTATGTATGCGCATCTGTCATGCTTCTATACGTATCCACACTTTGCACAGAATTCACAATAGAGTGCTCAAGAGCATATACCACCTCCTGAGAGCTCTTTCAGAAGTCAGTCAAAGCATTTCCAGGACAATGTATCCCATTCCTGCATAGAGACTTATGCGTTTAACTAATAACTCTTCGGGTGAAAAAATCCCTGTGCAATACTGTCGTCCTTAACACTAGACTCAGAGGGAGTCCGTTTCCACCTGTAATAGTCTGGGACTCGTCACCACTTATTTTGAAGAGTCTGGCTGCCCTGCCTGAACACACAAGTGCAGGCACAAGTTTTCCAAGATTCATTGAGATGTGAGCCCGCTCTGTGTGCCTCAGATTAAAACCAAGCCCTGACCTGAAAGAGCTGCAGACTCTTAAAACATTTATGACATGTTGGTCATGGGCAATGGATGACAGCCCAAGGAAACAGTAATGTGATACGGAGCTTTTCACCTTGAGGTGACTGGTTAAAACTCAGCTTGGGATCACGAAAAATTTATAGCCCTCTAATGCAATAAAGAAAGCTATTTGTGACTCAGGGAAAGTGACCATAAGACAAGGGCCACTACCACAGGTCCACAGTGAGATCTGAGAGAGGCACACAGACTGAAAAGAAGTTAAAACACATACCTGTACACATGTACCACATCACCAATACCACACACACACACACACACACACACACACACACACACACACAATGGAATAAATATTGCTTTCAGCAAAGAATAGACTTCCTTTGGGGCAATTCTCATGATTCACTCCCATGCCCTTTTACTCTTTTAGAAGTTACCTTCAATTTTAATGTACTTATACTGAATGATGGATAAAATAAAGCTGCTAAAGCTTGCACTCCTTACTATCAGTCAAAAACAAAAGTGTGAATTTGATAACTGTACAGGTAAACAATGATGTTCATAAGATTACTCTCATGACTCCTATATGCATAGCAATTTTCACTAATTCCCAAGATTTCTTGGAGGTAGCTAAGAGCACACAACTTGGCATAAAAAGCTCTAGTTTGAGTCACAGCCCAGCTGAAGTTGCAAGACCTTGAATAGCTCCCTCAATCTGTGTGAGCCCCAGATCCTCACCTGTAGGATGGAGTTGACGATAACTTATGTTTGTAGGAGGTTCAGAAAGTTGAAGGTTAAATAAAGTGTTGTTAGAAAAAAATTTTAACTTTGACAACCACTTTACAAATTAATGTAAAATTAAAGTCACTTTTTTTATCTTCACTGGGGAAAGTAATACTGAACATTGGTCAGATTTCCTACTCTGGGCCTGAACGAAACAAGAAATCTTAGATCTAGGAGATCTTCCAAGTACACATAGAACTTGGATGATAAATTAAAAGAAAACTATGAGACATGACTTTAATAATACTTTGAAAAAGACAAACTAATACTATTAAAAATCATATCCCCTTTACCTCCCATCAGTCTAAGATGGAGTTCACAACCCTTTTGTGAATTACAACCAAAAATCTTTTGGCATCTCAACTAATTTAATCCTTCCTCTTAAAAAATACACACAGCCAAAAGGTAGGTATAAAAATAAAATGCTGTGTTCTAAGAAACATTTCCAGAACTAATAACGACAAACCTATGAAATAATATTTGAAATAAAGCATAATAGGATAAAAAATGTTAATAATATATTTTTGCATTATTAATATAATCCAAATGATAACATTTTGGTCACTTCAAAATTTTCATCAAAAGACATTAGCTTTTTATAAATCCACAGCAACTCTTAATGATTTCTTTCAGTATTTCTCACTACAAAAATGTTTTTAACTTCTTGAGACATTTTAGTTGGAAAATAACCATAAGAAATTCAAAGAAGCCATAATTTTAAAGACCCTCTTTTTTTAATAGTATGTATCTAGATAAATTCAGCATAATGCCTGGAAGTGCTTCAACAAATGTTTGTTGAATAGATGAAACAATAAATAAAAGGAATAATGAATGAGCGAATGGATGGTGACTAAAGTTTGCCTTCGGGGTTCTATAAACCTTTCTTAAATGTAAAATATCCTTTCAGTGAGTTCTCCCTTTCTCCATTGACAGTTACATAAAAATACAAAGGAAATCCATCCAAACCACAGGCACATGTTGGATAAGAGAGAATATTTAGAGCTGACTAGTCAAACAAGTCTTCATTCAGAAGCTGCCAGAAGAAATAAGGTTTCACAAGGCAAACTCTTGAATTTAGTTTTCGTCATTTCCATTACATTTGCTTGGCACAGACGCTGAACTCCATCAGGTAAAAAAAAAAAAAAAAAAACATTAAATATATCACCATAATCTTCTTGAATATTCAAGTTCACTTTGTACCATGATTATTCTCTCTTCCCTTACTTTTAAGTTTTAAAAATGATTCCTCAGAAACAATGTATGGCTTTATAGTTACTAACTTAGGAATCTTCTATTCTTTTATTTGTCATAACTTTATTTTGGACTTACCTTGATTCACATTTATACCTAGTATCTGACATATCGTTTTTATGTTTGGTAGCTGACTATCAATTTAATCAAATCATTTACATCACACGGCATTAAGATACTACATTTTGGTAATACATTTCATGCCTCATGTCTGAAAACTTTAGGTTTTTAGATATTTATCAATGGAAATGTGGACTGTTGATCAGTTTGCAAATCCTCCCCTGAAAGTCAAAATACACCTTCTTTAAGTCATCTGACAAGTTAGAAGGACTACATTCGAAAACAGGTTTTTCAAAAACCATGAAAGGTGAAACAGAACCTCCTAAAAATTATACAAGAAAAATCAGTTTAAATATATACTAATCATGTATATATTTGAATCATCAGCCTATATTTTTTCTTTGTCTAATTTATTCAAGTTTTAAAAAGAATAACATTCACTTTTTTCTACTCTCATGTAATCAACCACCATTTGTTGTTCATGTGGCAAAATATCATCCCCAGTAAAATATTTCAGCTTGAATACTATTGTAATACATTGGAAAGTTCAAGTACATGTAACAAAATGTGTCACTCAAATATACAAAGTGATAAATTAAAATTTCCAACATTGCTCAAATCCTAATTCTCTAAATGGTAGTGAAAAGGTGTACTGTCATTATATTTTTTCTATTTTTATTTTTTCAAATAGAGTTGACATTCAATACTATTTATATTAGTTTCAGGTATATAGCATATATCAGAATATTGATACTAATAAATGATTCTAGTACGCACTGAGAATCCATTCCATTTTACATCTGCCAGAACACTAAAAGACACACTTTCTAAGGGCTCAGCTTCCTTTAGAACAAAGTAGATGATATATGTATTTCTCTTCTAAACATATACTGGTGGTTTTTTGTTGTTTTTTTTTAACCTAGGAATAGTGAAAATATGATGCTCAGGCATGCTTTGGAAAACCAAGGAAACTCACCTCACTTTTCTGCATTGGAGAGGGTATAACAATGCAAAACCAAAATGTGAGGAAATGGATAGAGATAGAGGGTCCCTGTGACTTACCTTCTCCAGTGCACACATGTGTGGCCAACATGTCTGGGCCCATGAGAGATCGGACAGAGACAATGCATGAGCTTCTCCTGTGAATGCTAATCCAAACTTTCCCAGACTGAAAATCAGCTGCCCTCTGAGAAGCCTTTGAAAGTACTATTCTGGATAAAACAACAGTAAAATAAATTATGATGCAGTGGAAGACCAGGGTATTTGTAAAACGAGGCCTAGTTGGACTTACTAAAGTGATCTCTTTACTTCCAAAAGGCTCTTATCAAGAAAATGAGAAGGACATGGTTCCATAATATAGCAGTTAGCACATCTGCTTTACATACAGAAGGTCCTAGGTTCGCACCCCAGTGGAGCCACGGTCCATGGTCTATGGTCATGCCACCCTGAACAAGCCTGATGTCTCACCTCTAAAGCTAAGCAGGGTCAGACCTGGTTAGTACTTGGATAAGAGAGCACCTAAGAAGACCAGGGGCTGTAGGCATAAATAATAATAAATAATAATAAAATAATAAAAATAAGAAAAGGTCAAGCAGTCATATCAGCCCTGGCAACCCCTGATGGGCATGCCCATACTCACAGGAAGCATGTAAAGGTAGCAAGAGAAATTGTTTACCAAAAGTAGAAATTTGGTTTTTGCATACACAAAGATGTAGATTTGTGGAGTCTGAAGATGGATTCATGAACTGAGTGGAGGTTTAGGAAACTGAAGCCAGTGAAAGTAGAATTGGAATGAGGGTTAGACAGCGATAGGAAACAATGGTTTGGTGACGTAATAGCCAAACGAATACTGTTGTCACTTGAAATTTAATGCTTGTTTTCTTCATTAATAGCAAAATGGTATATTGACTGTAAATGAACTTTGCCATATTATCATCAGTTTCTCAAGAAAGAATAAAATTTTTTCTTCTACAGTTCACTACTGAGAAACTTGCTCTATTATTGTTATTGTTGTTATTGTCATTATTAAAAGGTCTATAGGTTTAAAATTCCTATTGCCAAGTAGTTAACTTAACAAAACATTTTACAAATTCAGCTTCTTCTATTTTTAATTTTTACATAAACACATCAACCAAAAAACAGGCCTGCATTGGAATGGCACTTAGCCACAGAGCTCCTAACAAACAGAGATTTCTCTTATCTGATTATGGGAGAGTTGCTGACATGTAAAATATGTTACCTGAAATTATATCATCTTAGATAAACAACAAATTTTACTTTTTAAGATGTAAATAACAACCATGTGAAGTAAAGGAGCGATACCACTCACTGGGGAGAGATGGTTTATCCATTTTGTGAAGGCTGCTGCTTCACTAAACTATTTCTATCACTATATGAATGCGCTACATGAAAGCCTTTTGTTGTTCTCAACAGCACTTTTGTGATCTTTCATCAATATATTTCCTAAAAATTTTCTTGATTGGTGGTGTGTTACTTTTCTTTAAGCAGATACAGAAGTGCTAAATTGTATAAGCTGATACCCAGTTTCTTTCTAAGACCCCAAACTGTCTTGCAGATAAGCATCAATGAGCCCAGAAGATGCAGGATGTGATGGTTAAGCAGAGCTGCTCCAGAGCACAGAGAGACCAGGGACCAAGAATCCATACTTCTAGACAAGTGAATGCTTACACTGGTGAGACCAGCACTTGCTTTAAGTCAGGAGCCCCATGTTCCAAAAGGTTTTGGATAAGATGATAAAGCAGCCTATCCTATTAAGTATTTTCTTATGTCGTAGACACAATTTGTTTTAAGTACAATTCAAATATCTTTGCTATTATGAATTATTTTCACTCTGTGAGATAAACATTTTCATTCTCAGAAAAAAAAAATTATCTTACATCATTAAAGTCTTCAGCAGTTTTCTTTATGTTCATTAGTTTTCTTTACTAATTTAAATAACTTTACTATCTGGGTCAGATAACACTACCTGATAAGAAATACAATTCATTAAGAAGATAAAGAACAAAATGAGGACTACCTCCCAACCTACTTCAAGCATGGGAGATTTATATTATCACATTTCAAAATTTGGAAGATTAGAAAGTCAAATGAAATAATGTAGAAGGCATATTAGATAGTGATTAAATGTATTAATTTTGAAATCAGACTGCCATGATTCATTTCTGACTTTTGCACTTACCAGTTTTGTGGGCTTGGATAGGTTACTTAACCTCTGAAAATTCAATCTTCTAATCTGTAAATGGCTATGATAAAATAAACTACTTCAAAGGAGGTAGTGCTGTGAAAGTAAAGGAGGAAGGAGGAAGGGAATGAAAGTCATGCTCTGGCTATATTACCAATGGCATGTGTATATGTAATGCCATAAATAAATGTTGAGACAAAACTCAAAAAGTTATGACAGCATAAAAGAAACATGCCAGGTAACAAAGGAATCATTTTGGGAAAAAAAATATTGCTTGTATTATCACATCTATGAAGGCAAACGCTACTTACAAAAAATTTTAAGTTTAATAGATTTAAATTCT
The DNA here is from genome assembly GCA_028627145.1 of Eidolon dupreanum. NCBI lineage: Eukaryota > Metazoa > Chordata > Mammalia > Chiroptera > Pteropodidae > Eidolon > Eidolon dupreanum. The sequence goes on from CM053513.1 coordinate 68,871,691, forward strand.
ATGCAGCCACCCTCATTCCCAATATTGTTTTAAAGTTTCCTAGGTCAACTTCAAATTCATTACTCATGTTATCAAAATTTTACTACACACAGTTCTAATTCCTCTCCTCTCCAGTCCCACTATAGCACATTTTAACACCTACCACTATTTAGACTCATGTTTGTCTTTCTCTCATACGGATTTCTTAATTAAATATAATCCATGAGGGCATGTTGTCTACATGTTAACTGTAACCTTTTCGTCTTGAACCACCAATCCCACCCATAAGATCTGCCCGCCTGAATTTCTAAGTGCTTTTACATAATTTCTATCATGTCACCCTTCTCTCAATTCAAAAGCTTTTATTTAAATAGACTGGGAAAATGTCAGAAATACTTTTCAAGGCATAAGAAAAATAAGTTACTGAGACACTGAACCCTGTACCCTAAGAATAAAGCCCACAGGTCCATTGTTCTTCCTGTGCCTTCACAACACATAGTTCTGGCGTCAGTCAGGGCTTCTGTCTCCATCAGCGAACTTAGGGACGTGTTTCAACAACTAACAATTCTGAGAAAACACCTCTCTTTAACAAACATATCTATCTTGCCCACTATTATATCATAATATTAAGAAAAGTAGCTGATATGGGGTAGGTATTTAATAAATACTTGTGGAATAAGTAATTGAATATTAGACATAAAACAGAACAAGAAGTCTTAAAAATAAGTTCTCTCAAAGATTAAAAATCATAAGGAAAAAGAAATGATACATTTGAATTCATGAAAGTTGTATCCTCTCCATATCTAAAAAATAAATCTAAAAGGTCGATAACTAAGAGAATATATATAACATATAAAAAGTTCTGATGAGAACATAAATAGAAAAGTGGACAAAGACATAGTTAATTTACAAAAAAATAAAAAGGCCAATAGACATATTAAATTAAAAACCATGAACTTCTAATATTTGGACAATATCCTTTGATCAAATTAAAACAATGAAGAGATACTATTTTTTCCCATCAAATTGGCAGATTAAAAATAATAAATTATCAGGAAACTAGGTCCTTTTATACATTGTTAGTGGGAATAAAAATTGGCACAATTTTTCTGAAGGATGGTTTAGCAATATGTGCATATTCTTTGATATATTATTCTTAGTAATTCAACCCCAGGAAATAATTATGAACATACTCAAGGACTTGTCTATAGGATTTGTCACAGGAAAACATGCCATCATAACAAAGGAGAAACCACTAAATATTCAACGATAAAGCACGATTAAGTAAATTTTCAAAGAATACTAATGCTCATTAAAAATAACAAAAAGAATGCCAATTAATGATATAAAAACTGTTTTAAAAAAGTTAAATGAAACTAAAGCTAATGATAAAAACTACATACAATATGTACCTACTGATGCTGCAAAAAAAAAAAGATTGAAAATACAGACTTTTAAGTTAATAGTAGCTCTCTTTAAATTTTTTATCATAAAGAGAAATATGTATACATATTTCCCCTATAGCATTTCTAAATCTTAAAAACAAAATTATTTGTAAAAATCTATTTACCATCTTTTACACCATGTTTATCTTCTCTAGAGAAAAATGTCATCCTCTAATAATTATTGTTAATCAAGAATTTCCATACCAAGACCCTGGAAAGATGGGCCTTATGGGATACAGAGTTTCAGGTATAATACAGGAGAGGCACATTGTATGCTATGCACTGCAATCCCAGAAACAGTAAAATACGCCCAATTCCAAGTGCCTTTTAATCAGACTTCAGAAAAGAAGGTAGAAGACCACACATAGTAATAGCTATGAAATGTTTACCTCACTCACACTCAGATTGGTTTTCTCTGACAACTTAATACTAGTTTACTAGTAACTATATCTCTGGTCTCAATTCTAGGGTGAGCAATGCAAAAAAGTTAAAGTGGCTACTTCAAAGGGGCCTTAAATGAAAATTTAAGTGGAATATAAGAAGAATAGGAGACAACTCATAACTTCCCTTTTAAAGTGTGATAAGAGTATGTTGTTTACATCACAGAATTGCCCTCAAACAATTTGAAAATACTTCAAAATAGGATTAGAAGGGAATTGGGAAGAAACATAAATATTCAACGTATTTTGTCAAACACTATGCAATTTAGCCATGATAGTGGTTAGACAGGTAGAAGTTGAGGAAGAATGAACAGGTAAAGCTCAACTCTCAATGATTATAGGTAAGAGAAAGGTAAGGTTAGTAAATAAAAGCTGCAGTCAGTAGCAGCAAGGTTTGCTAAATAAACTACAGTAAAGAGTTCTTGAGCCCCAAGCCTAAACTTATCTGGCCTCATGGAAGATAAAGTTGAAAAGAAATTGTTTGTAAAAAAACAGTGTGATTTCGGGAGGATATTTCTTATAATGGAGATTTCAAAATAC
>CM053513.1:68874594-68940212 GCA_028627145.1 Eidolon dupreanum
AAGACAAGAAAAGGACATAAAAAGTATACAGATTATGAAGGAAGAAATAAAACTATCTTTGTTCATAGATGGTATGACTGTTCATGTAGAAAATCCAAAAGAATCAATAACAAAAAAATTCCTGAAACTAGTTAGCAATTATAACAAGGTTGGAGGATACAAGGGTAATATACAAAAGTCTATCACTTCATTATATATTCTTAATGAACAAGTTTATTATATATAAGCAATGAACATGTAGAATTTGAAATTTTAAAAAATTACCATTGAGATATATATCTAAAGAAAAAACTGAAATACTTAGGCATAAATCTAACAAAAGATGTACAAGGTCTACATAAGGAAAACTACCAAACTGATGAAATATATCAAAGAAGAACTAAATAAATTCAGAGACAGTCCATGTTCATGAATAAAGACTCACTATTGTTGAGATATCAGTTCTTCCCAACTTGATCTATCTATTCAAGATAATCCCAATCAAGATCTCAGCAATATTTTGTGTTCATCAGCCAACTGATTCTAAAGTTTATATGGAGAATCAAAAGACCAGAACCAGAATAGTCAACTCAGTATTAAAGAAAAACAAAGTCGGAAGATATTGAAGTTGACACTACCCAACTTCAATACTTAATAGAAAGCTACAGGAGTCAAGACAGTATTAATGAAAGAACAGACAAATAGATTAATGGAACAAAAACAGAGAGCCCAGATATCAGACCAACATAAATAGAGTCAAATGATCTTTCACAAAGGAGCAAAGGCAATACAATGGAACAAAGACAGTCTTTTCAACAATGGTAATCGAATAACTGGACATCCACATATAAAAAAAGAAATCTGGACCCAGACCTTATAACCTGCACAAAAATTAACTCGAAATGGATCATAGATTTAAATGTGAAATGCAAACCTATAAAACTCCTAGAAGGTAACATAGGAGAAAAATTAGATGACCTTAGATATGGTGATGGCTTTTGGATGTAACATCAAAGGTACAAGCCATGAAAAAAATCATTGATAAACTGGACTTCATTAAAATTAAAAACATCTACACTGCAAAAGACAATGTCACGTGAATGAGAAGACAAGCCACAGATAGGGAGAAGACATTTGCAAAAGACAAATCTGATAAAGGACTATTATCCAAAATATAAAAAGAACTCTTAAAACCAACAATAAGAAAATTAAAGATTCAATTAAAAATGGGCCAGAGACCTGAGTGTATATCATCAAAGATATTCAAATGGCAAATAAGCATATAAAATCATATGTCAATAGGCAACTGCAAATTAAAACAATAAGATACCACTAAACTACCTATTATAATGACCAAAATCTAAAACACTGAGAGAATTAAATGCTGGTAAGGACATGGAACAACAGTATCTCTTCATTCACTACTGATGGTAATACAGCCATTTTGGAAGAAAGTTCGGCAGTTTCTTACCATATGATCCAGCAATCACGTTCCTCAGTGTTTAACCAAGTGAATTTAATGTGTCCTATATCCACATAAAAACCTGCACACAGATATTCAGTGGCTTTATTCATAATTGTCAAAATTTGGAAACATTCAAGATGGTATTTGGATTCACCTTCAGTAGGTGTATGGATAAGAGGTGGTACATCCAGACAATGGAATATTATTCAGGGCTAAAAAGAAATGTTATCAAGCCTTGAAAAGATGTGCAGAAAACTTAAATGCATACTACTAAGTAAAAGAAGCCAATTTGCAAAAGCTACATATTGTATGGTTCCAACCATATGACTTTTGGGATAAGGCAAAACTATGGAGAAAGTGAAAAAGATTAGTGGTTGCTAGGGGTTAGGAGGGAGGGAGAGATGAATAGGCAGAGCACCAAGGATTTTCAAGGCAATGAAATTATTCTGAATGATACTACAGTGGTGGATACATGTCATTATACATATGTCAGAACCTATAAAATGTATACCTCCAAGAGTAAGCCCTACTGTCAACCATGGACTTTAGGTGATAATGATGTGTCAATGTAGGTTCATTAATTGCAACAAATGTACCACTATGGTGCAGGATGTCCATAGTGCCAGAAACTGTAGGAGAGTTTTTTTGGGGTGGGAGGTAGACAAGAGGTATATGAGAAACCTCTGTATCTTCAACTCAATTTAGCTGTGAATCTAAAACTGCTCTAAAAAATAAAGTTGTTAATTACAAGAATAAAGAAACATAAACTCAGCAGCAAAAGTAGATAGAATATGAGATCTCTTCAAGTGCTCAGAAAGAAAATGCTATGGGAATTAGGAAAGAAAGATATTACTTATACAACTTATAGTACAACTTATAGCAACTTTTATTATGAGTCTGTGAATTAAAGAATGCCCAATGAAATTTCTAAGAAAAATTATTCATAATTCTAACTGAGAGGTATTTTATGCTCTGAGTGTGTCAAGGAAAAGAGAAAAAAAGAAATATATGTATGATTTTTAGATATACCAAAATGTATATTTGATAGTAAATGACTTTCCATGAACATAGAGAAATATACTTCTTGAGTTATTCACATACTTTGACAGTCCTTAAAAACAAGGTAACTTCAAGGAAATAGGGTGGAGTAAAAAAGCATAAGGACAGCAAAGATTTCTGAATGATTTCACCATATCTGTTCATCACTAGTCAGGTACCTCATACTGAGGTGATGTAGTTAGTTATCTGCAATAGCTTATTTAATAATAATTTTTTAAAAAGCTAAAATTTAACCACTGCAGACTCTCTAAGGCTATGCAAGAGGAATCAAGATTCTTACAATTAAGCTGATTATTTAAGAGTTGTGAAACTTCTTCCCAAGATCCCATTGATACGTATTTCATACCTTTCCAGTGTAGAGCTGAGTATAATGATGGATGTGTGGGGTGTTTAATAAACTTTGCTCTGTTAACAAGAACATCAATAAAGATGTCTTCCTTCCTCAAAAAAAAAAAAAAAAGTGAACAGCCGCCAGAAAAATAAGGATCCAATGTTAGTGATTCCAAATTTACTGCCCCAAATCACAAACTTTCTTGCTTTTAATTTAAATCTACATATCTCAGCTTAAGAAAGCAAAATCATATCATTCTATTATGTTTTTTTCCTAAATGAAAACTTATTTTTCATTATTTTCACAATCTAATCTATATTAAACCAAGAAATAAGTTCCTAGCACATATTAACAATGTTTGCTGAATGAATGAATAAATGATTTAGTTGCTATGATTAAATTAGGGCAAAAATAGTGCTTAAGTAAATCAGTAAGTACATGGAAACACAAACAGTAAAGTATATAGAAGTTCTCCCTAATATGTACGTAAATAATATATTTATTTGGGAGCCAAGTAACACATTTCACAATAACAAAGAAAAATATTCTATTGATGATACCGGAATTGAAAATGAAATTATTTCCACATGATATATTTATAATTATTCTAAGGCACTTGATGAGGCCAGCTGTTGTTCCTGGACATGCATCTGGGCCCTACAGCCATCACGGATTACTTGTCTCTCCAGGATTTCTCCTTCATCTTGAAACCCTTGCATCTCCTGAGCTTTGCTCAGTGCCTCTGACACACAAATGCAAATAGTAAGGTAACTTCATATAAGTTGAGAGACAGATATATAAAATCTATATGCTGCTTCAACCCATTCTCCCCAGGCCCAGATTTTAAACTGATGAATTTATATTAAAAGTTCAGATTATGTTCAATTCACAAAGAAAAAGAAATTCACAAAAAACAAAACAAGAAATATAAGAGGAAAAACACTACTTCATATGATCATTTTCACCAAGCTGTTTCAGCACAGACATTGACTTTAAAATGTATCAAACCAGCATTTTACTTTGTACAAGATGGTATTTTTTTTTTACTATCTCTGCTCTCTTTTTAATCAGTGTTTAATTTTATGCAGCAAGATAGTTATTCAGCTTCCACCCCCTATATATTTCTCAGCATTTTATCTTGACTTAAACTGAAGGTTTTAATTAATGTTCTAAAATGTAAAGTTAAATCGCACCATGCAATTATGTGGGCAATGTACTAAGTGGAAGCCAGACATTATTAGCTATAATCATCCTCTAAAATAAAAATCTAAAATATATGATTTTGTGAAATATTCTATTCTGGCTACAACCTCTCCATAATGATAAACTTTTTTCGTTGTTCCAAAAAAAAAAAAATGTTTTTAAAGAGAATATCACAAGTGAACATGAGCTCACAAAGAAAGATGAAAAAATTTAAATATATCCTTTATTTTCCTTCTAGAGTCTAATCTTTTATTGATAGTGGAGAATGAATAGTTATATCTTTTTTTAAAAAGTATGTGAACAGTTGAAAAGTAAGTTTTCCTTCTACAGCAGACACTGAATAATAAATGCAAAATGGTCCATCTCAACTGGAATTGTTCTAATTCCTACAGAGAAGATTTCTACCCCAATTCAAAGAAGTGAAACGTGATTTATATAGCCAAGTAATTCCATTTTATGAATTTGTTATTTTCTTTGGACAGAAAAACAAAGCAAAAAATAAAAAATATTATTTTCATTCCCTCTTTTATTATAACTAGGAATTTCTCAATGAATACATTTAACTGTGCTTGCTGCTTGGCTAAGTGTCCTGAAAGCTTGAAGTAGCCTATTTATTTGTAATGTTTGCTTAATACTTATAGAATTTTTTAAAACAAAGAAAACTTCAATTTTTCCTTAGAATAGTAACAAAAACAAATTAAACAGTATTCAGAGATACAATTCCACCTAACAAGATACTACTTTCCAATAGAATCTGTGTCTACAGATAGGAAACTGCTTTCCTAAGAGCTATCAAAGAAATGTGTAAAAACTTTATTCCTATGATGCATGTGTGGAGGGAAGGCAGATACAAGATCGTCATTCTTTAAGGAACAAACCATGATGGTATTACAACACTAATGATTGCACAAATTTTTTTAAAGGCAGTTACTATAATCTAAGTAGTCTATTCAAAACACAGATTCATCCCCAGTGAATGGGAAAATAGTTTTCTCGGAGAGTAATACTTCTAAATTACAGGAACTTGGTGCTAAGTACAGCTGGCAGGGTGTGGAACACCCAATTTCGTTTAATGGATATATTTCCATGCTTAGTCTAAAGCTTCCTTGAATGAATCTTCAAAATTTGAGAGTAAAATAGACAATTTCAATACATCTTCCTAATCAAAGTATTTCTGGAGTATAAACCTGTCAGTATTTCACTTCATTTCTCTATGAAATTATTAACCCTAAGATTTTTGTGCCCATGATCATTGGCTGAGTCCAGTAGTTGTTAGAAAAGATATTTTAACATCATTATGACTGTAACCATCATCAATTTTTCCACTTGGAATTAGGTATCTATCTCCACTAAAGAATAAACTGGAGATAGAATAATTCTGGTAGGAAATATGTGATAGTTATCCCACTTTTGAGCCTCAAAGAGCTAAGATGAAAACTGCAATTGATAGTAGATGTAAACATAGAAAGAATGAGTAACTGAACATGACTTCAAACATCAAATTAAGAACGTTCATTGGCCATTTTTCTAGTAAGATTAAGTAAGCAATATTTTGTGACTTTAAAAATCCTACCTAGTAAAGATTCCTCCTTTGAAAGAAAAAGGTAGGAAAAGATACACATAACTCCAATTCATATTCTGACACAAAGTTTTGTTCTCATTCACCGAGCTCTATAAAATAATAATCCTATGTGCTTTGTCATGCTGTAGTATTCTTTTATGAGAAGAAAATTTGTATATGGGAAAATTTCATTATTTTGCTAATTTAAATGAAAAGAGGTTTAAAAAATTCAGAATTTTTTCATAAGTCTTTATCAAGAACATACTTTCTTGATAAATGTTGACTTTCTAAAAGAAGACAAATTTAGTCATTAGAGTCCAATTTACTTATTTTGTATACACTTCTAAATTAAGATTTTCAAGGAATCAGAATATATTTGCAAACAATGAGATTTCCATCTTAAGTTATTCTCTGGAAACAAGAAAGTAGAACAAAGTTTTCTGACCTGGTCTGCTCTGATATGAGAAAAGAATTCCAAAATATTTCATTATATCACCATGTCCTGTACTGACAGTTAAAAACAAAACGGAATAATGATGTTAGAATAATAGAAACTCAAACCAGTGCACAATTTGATAATATTCCAAAATACAGCAGCTCTTTATGTTTTAAGGACAAAAGAAATTAAATTGTAGCAGATATCTACTACAGTCTAAGACAATCTTTATTGTATTTATTCTAAATATCAAAGATGACCTGATAACTTTCATTTTAAAAGCTACGGGATGTTACCTCATAGCATACTTCTCTCTTCACATCCTTTTATATTCTCACTTTCCTAACTCATTTTTTCACTCATTAAAGAATTATATGAGAGCAACGACAGAAATAAAAAGAGCTTCAAAATACTGAATAAGAATCACTCATGATGAGGCAGAACATTGGTACCAGATATTACTTTCTAGCCATAAAACGTTCTAAATTGCTTTGATACATTTGAGTATTAGGACCATATCTCCATTCCTTAGTACATGCTGTTGGAATTAATCATTTATAAAGCATAATAAAACTTCAGCATTTCTTGGTCATGATTTAGTCCATTAATATGTTCCCATACTCAAAGAGAACATTAGTTATTGATGCGTAAATAAATTCTAGTTGAAACAACGCTAAACTAGAAAAAGCATTGATTTTGGATTCAAACATGTGTGCAACATAAACACAGATTCATCATTTATGAGTTGGCTTACCTCAGATAAGTTACTCTCTGAGACTTAGATTGTTCATTGGTAAAGGAAAAAACATAGGACATTAAAACCAACCTTGAGGGCTAATATAAAGACTAAATGCTCTATGTCAAATGGTGTTTGGGTTCTCTGTGCCCAAAAAATCCTTGAATACTCCGGCTAAGTGCTTAGTCTTCGTCAAGAAACGTCCACCACAGATAGAGTTATGGTAGTCCTGGGAGCTGATGGTGACTATGCTGTTACCTTGCTGTGCATCCTGGAGTAGGTCAAGGTTTTTAATTTAGTGTAAGATTAAAACAAGGGCCCAGGGTCAACTGGAAGAAACCTTAAAATGGTGATTTCAGGGGACTGTCTGCGATCTAATCACCAAAATTTCCTTTGGAGAAGAGAGAATCAGAGAAGATGGTATCCAAGGTCCGTTCTGGCTTGTCTGCCCCAAATGGTACTACTTTTAGAACTTCTAAGCCTTGGTAAGAAGCATGTTGTGCTATAACAGTGTATGAAACTAGGAGCAGGAAGAGCAGAGGATCTCCAAACTGGAGAGATTATAAAACACAGATTTCAAGCCTAGAGAGTCTGATTCAATTGTCTAAGGGGGACTAGAGATGTACATTTTATGAAGGTTCTTCAGGTGATTCTATGTAAAACCAAATGTGGGAATAAGTGAAGTAAGGCATATTCTTATTTAGTTGTATTTTATTTTGTCAAATAATTTCTATAATTTTTCTGTAAATTTTTACTCAAATCCCAATTGCTGTGCTCAAATCTAACATGTATTATAAAATAACTTCTCATTTTCCTCAAACCTAAAGAAAAATTAAGTGTTATAGAAAGATCCAAAAATGTTCAGAGATAGTAGTTTATGATTAACATAAGCAAAATATGAGTTAAATGGTGATTATATGATGTGATGACACTGAAGCCTGGACCAACCTGGACTTTGATTTGTGAAAGTTGTCCCATTCCCTTGACAGATGCCAAATGTTATCTTTTCACCTACATAATGCAACAGCATTTTGCTAATAAACCATACCATATTTCCATTCCTGCTGGAATGTCACACTAAAATAACAAATTATGGGAGATTGTATTATACAGAGTTGGACAAGTTTATTAAGCCCTTCAAGGAAAGTCTCTAAAGTATCCCTCTCTCTTGCAAAGACTAAGTTGTTTAAGAATAAAAGAATTGTGGCATTCTGAGATAAGAGAATTCCTTGGCTTCACAAAGTATTTAATTACTTATTAAACTCATCTTTCCACAGAACATACACACATTAACCAATAAAATCCCAGAGAGACTAATATAGACTAATAAGTATGATTAAAGTATAAGAAAAAAAAACAGGAGTATTTAAATCTTAATTCTGTTTCAGCTAGTACTTATTTACACAATATTATGTAGGCCTACAGGGAGTAAAAGGTCACACAAAGACATACAGAGTCTTTGCTTTCAAAATACTTAAAATTTAGTCGAGAAAACAGAATATGCATTAAAAAAAAAAGGATAAATAATAAAAGTTTGTCTATAAATAGATGTAAAAATAAAAGACACAAAAAAATAATAAAAGAATTCAGCCTAAAAAGATAGAAATATAAGATGGAGTGATCATTCAGGGATGATGTCCAGGAGTTGGGAATTATAGTGAACTTTGAAGGATAATATTGTTTTTATACCTGAAAAGATGAAGCAGAGAAACAAACAAGAATATAAGCTTGAGCAAAATCACAGATATGAAGAGCACGTTGGGTTCAAACGAACAAGTTCAGAGGAGAATCTGGCTTTTTGTTGGTGGTCTTAATTTAGAGGAAGCATATGGGAAGCACTGATAGCTTCAGTGGGATCAATATGTGGGCAAGAAGAAGGACCTTAACAACTGACCTGAAATATCTGAATTTTATCCTGATAGCCAGTGATCATCATACATTTTTGATCATGTACTCCTTTCAATTTTGAACATGTATTAATAATATAGTACTAATGGTACTACTGAAATAGAGATTTTAAAATAGAGATTTTAAAAGAATAATATAAAAAGATAAAAAAATTTTGAAATATCTTGCTAATCATGATAGTTTTATACGATCGTTCATATATCGATAGCTATGGGGGATGAGTTTTCAGCATAATGGTAGTAAACAAAAGTTCATATTTCTAACAATCTTTTGGCTTATTTCAGATTATTTGGCAAAATATCTGATTATATAATCACATTTAACCTTATATAACAAACAGCTCTTAAGAGGAGATAAAAAAGAAGTGGTTCTGCCACTTTTAAAGACAGAAAAAAAAAAGAATGAAAAATATCTTATTAATAAGTAATGTTTGTGTTGATTGTTGAAAATAATATTTTGGATACATTGGGTTAAATAAACTACATTATTAAAATTAACCTCATGTTTCTTTTTACTTATTTTAAGTTTAACTATTAGAAAATTTTAAATTGCATATGTGGTTAGCACTGTATTTCCATTGGACAGCGCTCCTCTAGATACTGAAAAGGCTGAAATGTAAAAGATGATTGAAAGCAAGATTATGCTGAATAAAGTTTTAAACATACTCCTGCACTACTGCCTGATTTAATCAGATTATCTTTGGTAGGGTATAAATTTTGTTTTTTAAGACCTCGTATTTTCCAGATATTCAATGGGAATACACAAGAAGAAAAGATGAGGAAAGTCTACGAGTATGGCACAGGGAGATGAAAGTTACGTGATAAAGATATTTCCAACCAGGTCAGCAAAATCTCTTCTCTTATATAGCATTATCCAGATGCAATATGTACTTAGAAGAGGAAGAGTGTAGTGCACATGCAAAGGCAGGACAACACATACCAAGGCAAATTCATCACCAAAGCTGGCCCTCCTCACTTCCACCTTCACCAGGAACTCAGTCAGTGTACATGAATAGCGACAGTGTATGGCCAGATACCCTGCAGTGCCAGATGGGGAGCATGTCCCATTGCTAGACAATGTCAGCACACTTAGCAATGACACCATTAAATGGAAGACAGAGACACAGAGTGAGCCTTCAGCTCTCCCCTAGCTACCTACAGTGGAGTCAGATAGGAAGGGCATCATTCTTTGAGAGAGATGCAGGTTGCTAATTAAGTTCATCATAACTAGATCTGGAAACTCATGGTGCTGAAAAGTGCCAGTAAGGTTTTAAGATTAAAGATATTAGACTTGAAAAAGAAAAAACAATAGGGGTAGATGGATGGCTAGTCACAAATGCATCAATAAAAAGTGTCACAAAGAGAAAGAGCCATTGGTGCTCATTCAAGCAGCAATAGCTCAGGGAGGGAAAGCCATATATATACATACATATGTCTCTTACTGCAATTTTGCTCTCAGATTCTCAAGAAAAGTTTTCAAAGGGGCTACTTCCAACACCCTTAGAAGAACTTACTTTTCTTGGAACCTCATAATGCCAGATCAGCTATGATTGGTAGATATAAAATAGAGTCTTATCTCAGATTTGCTTTTTCTCACTTTTATGATTGACAATATGTGAAAGAATTTTAATTTAAATAAAAGCTCAAAAATTTGTTTAGTAATTTGATTCAATAACCACATTTCAAATGAATTATATTGTATTAGTTTAATAATAGGATCTTTTAAAGTAAAAGGAGAAATTTCTATTAGCTATTAAGAAAATCTATTGAACCAAAATAGAGGTTTTTATATATTGGAATATATTTTCTGATGTTATGCATTATCCTCTGAAGGAATTAATGATACAGATTTTTTCATTTCTTAGGAGATAATAGGAATAAAAAGGATAACTTTCAAAGCTACTTCTAATATAATTCTTCAAATTTTCCACAGTGAGACCTTATTTTGTTGAAATGTGTTGTTTTGATTTTTCCACTTACACATAATGAGTAGTAGTATTTAGAGCTGTAAGGATTAATTCATGATAACGTGCCATGCCACAAAAATAGAAGCATTAGTTTCACATATTCATTTACATTCCTTCTAATGAAATATTTGACTTGTGGACCTCATGAAAATGATTATCTTCATTGTTTTTTAGAAAGACAACTTTTAATATAGAGCCCAATTATAGCATTAATTAGAACAGCATCTACAACCATTAGAGCTATGGACCTATCAACAGGTTTATTCTACACTCTTAGTTTCAAAGATGAGATATAATTCCTCTCTTTCTTGACTGAAATATCTGTAAGAAAACTAATATTAGAACTTTAATTTGCACAAGTGATGGAGAAAAAATACATTTTGTAGTTATATGATATTAAAGGAAGGTTTGCCACTGTAACTCAAGTTATAGAAGTAAAAATTTAAATGAAACACTAGATCCTATTTTAATATTACTTTTTGCTATTGTCTAATACTGTCTAGTATTTGCTATTATAATAACTTATTGAGTTTTCTCTTAAAATTTTACCTAATATGTACTTGACCATGAGAAAATGTTGAAGGAAGAAATGTCCTAGTACATATTTTAAAAATAATTAGCAGAGATTCAATTATTCACCAAAATATGGCTTAACTTGTTTGATGTTTATCAGGAAAGTCTCTTCTCTCTATCAAAATATTCATGTACATATCAACAGTTATTATATAAACACGTATTAGCAAAATAATGTAAGGCCTATGGGGGCAGAAGTTTATCACATTTTTTAAAAATTACTATAGAACTCTGTGTGTAGAATGATGGATGGCACAAAGTAGGTACACAATAAATATTTTTAAGTGGAGAAATGGATAAACTTCTTAAATCTATTAATTCACCTTTCCCTTCAACAAACATCTAAGAACACAGAGATATTATATAGAGCAAGAGATAAAGATGAATAAGACATGATCCTCACCTCAAACAACTTTTGGTTAATGGAAAGAAAATTTTAAAAAATAATAATAACGGTAAACTATGACAAGGGCAATGATTCATATATTCACAAAATTTTATGTGCACGCATTAAACATATCTTGGGAGGACTGTGGAAGGACTGAGTTAAAAAATGTTTGTTAAAAGAAACGAGTATTAAATGATGAACAGCTGTCAGCCAAATAAGCAAACAAACAAACAAATAAAAACAAGGAAAAGAATACTTCATACAGAAGAAAATGCTAAGATGAGAAAAAGAGAGGGATACTCAGAAATACTAAGTTCTACATGGCTGTGGATTCAATGAAAGGCAGAGAGCTGGAAAGAAAGACAGAGGCCAGATCATAGAACTCATTTTGTTTTCTAGTGGGTAACATAGAGACTTTAAAAGTCTTAAGTAGGAGATGATAGGCTTTTTATTGGATAATTATTGTAAAAAATAAATTAGACTGAAGGTGGAATGGTGGTCCCAGTCATCAAGTAGAGAATTGACAAAAGCTTGAATTACAAAAACAGTAACACTTACAAGGAAGCGAGCACGTGATCCCCACAATGCTTTGGGCAGCAATTCTCAGTCTCTGGAGTTTTTAGAATGATGTAGAGGCCTGTTTCAAACTACCCTCCACTTTCTCCGAGGATTTCCCCTAAGGGTGGCACCTCTGCCACCAATAATAATCACTGCCATTGTGATCTAATATTAATGATGTCTGTAAGTACGTCATAGCTCTCAGGTGTCTGGGTGGGGAGGAGTTTGAGAACCACATATTAAGAAAGTAAAATCACATGGACTAGGTAATTAGATAATCACATAGAGGAATGGGCGATGAAAAAGGGGATCTAGAATCAATATGTGAACTGGATTGATGGGAGAGCCAACAAACAAGATGGGGAAGAAGGTGTAGAGAAAAGTAAGTTTAGAATGTGAGGCACTCTCAGAAGAACATCTAGATGGAAAGGTCATAGACCCTGGAAATAAAAATCTAAGACAGGAGATGCTAAGCTAGAGATTTAAGTCAACAGAAAATAAATAATAGATAATATGCAAGAAAAGGAATCCCTTATAGACCAAGGAAAAAATTAAGGGTCAAAATAAAATCTGTAGATGTCCTTAGGGAATAGGCGAAGAGGAGCTCAAGAAGACAACTGAGAAGAACTTGCAAAAAATTTTTTAAATGGTGAAAAAGGAGGAAGAAGAGGAGGAGGAGGAGGAGGAACAGAAACATAAGAACAGAGAGAGAAAGGGAGAGGGAAAAAGAAAAGGAAGAGAAGGAGAAAGAGAAAGAGAAAGAGAAAGAGAACCACCACCAGGAAAGTGGTAGCCTGAAATCCTCAAGCAGAAAAAGTTTCAAAAAAGAGGCGGTGCTCAAGAGTGAAGTGCATCTCTTCTCATGGCTGAGTAATACTCCACTGTAAACATGTACCACATCTTCTTTATCCAATCATCTATCAAAGGATACTCTGGTTGTTTCCATGTCTTGGCCACCACAAATAGTGCTGCCATGTACGACATGGATGGATCTTGAGATTACCATGCTAAGTGAAATAAGTCAGAAAGAAAAAGCTGAGAACCATATGATTTCACTTATATGTGGTACATAACACTGAAAGCAACAAAAACACAAGGCAAACAAACAGAGACTCATGGACACAGACAAGAGTTTAGTGGTTACCACAGGGAAAGCAGGGAGGTAGGTAAGGGAAAAGGGGGTCAAATATATGGTCATGCAAGGAGATCTAATTTTGGGTGGTGAACACACAATGCAATATACTTAGGATCCTATATAATCTTATTCATCAATGTCATCTCAATAAATTTAATTTTTGAAAAAAGTGAAGTGCAGCAGAAAAGTTCAATTAGCTAAGCACCTGTAGTCCCTGCATTTAGCAATAAGATAGTAGTGGTGAGCTTTGCCAGAAGAAATTCCATGAAGACAAGGAGACAGGTTATAGAGGACTAAGAGTGAGTAGAAACTGAGGAAATGACAGAAATCAAAAGAGACTACTCTTTGAAGAAGTTAAGATATGTAAAATCTTTCTTGTAGCATTGCTTCATTATTGGGTTTACTAAATGAGAAGAATTTTCTCTTTTTAATTTAAAAAAAATTCATAATCACATAAAGTTGCCCCAATTGTGAGCTAGGGAATGCAAATTCTTATGTCCACATTTTCAATGAAAAAAACTTTAATACCACCTAAGACTCCATCTAGATTGAAAGCAAATATACCATGCTCAAACTAAATTCTTTTTGTTCTTCTTAACGTAAGGTACTACCTATTTTCAAATCAAGTGAGAATAGTGTAAGTTGAAACAAGAACTGGTTTCTACCAAATGAAGCTTCTCTTAAATGGCACTTTTTTCCTTAATCTTATTATGTAAACTCCAAATTCAATCTGCAACATAGGTCTACGTATCCAGTCTAAAAATGAGAGGAAAAAATAAAGTTATGAAACAGAAATCTGGCTTTTTTTTTCCTGCCCAAAGTAACGGATTTGAGATCTGGTTCAATAAAACGTATTCAGAGAAAATGACATGTGGTGGCTCTCTGACAAATCCATATATATGAAACCATAAGCTTATTAATCACATTGGCCATATCTTATGCATCTTGGTATTCATTTAGCTATTCGTTCAACAAATATTAATAAGTATCTAGCACTATGTCAGGTAGAAGCCCCAGTGTTGGGAATACTTTTAACAGTTGACAGAAAAGGCAAACAATATAAAAACAATAATCTTAAAGTCTGATACACACTAAAATTGAAGGAGCAAGAGTTCTTATTCTACTTAGGGAATTGGGAGTGAATAGCCAAGAAACGCTTCCTAAGGAAATGAAACTTAAGCTGAAATCTACAGGGCACACGTGAGTTAAGCAACTGAAGAGGAGAAGTTCTGGGGTCAAGAGACTATGGAACATTTCAGAAACCGAAAGAAGTTGGATTTGTCTGGAGTCTAGTATGACTGGAAATCTAGCAAGGCATGAAACTAAAGAGCTGGGTAGTTAGGGTCCAGATGATGTAAGCTGTGTGTAGTAGTCAGCCTCTGAGAAAACACAAGGATCCCCACCCTGCAATAGCCTTCAGCCCTCAAGTGTGGGCTGGATTATTGCCTCACTTCTAATGAATAGTGTACAGCAAAAGTGATGGGCTGTCAATTCCAGGATTACTTATAAAACAACCATGGCTTCTGTCTCTGGCGCTCCTTCTCCCTGTGGGTCACTCCTCAATCTCTCACTCTGGAGAAAGCTGAGTGCCATTTCACCAGTCAGTTCTTTGGCAAGACCCACATGTCCTTTCTAGCTTACATATGTGAATTTCGAAGCAGAGTGTCCCCAAGCTGCACCCTGACATGACAGCAGCCTTGGCTGACTCCTTGACTGCGGCTCTGCAAGAGACCCTGAGTCAGTACCACCTGCTCCTAGACACCTGCCCTACAGAATCTTTGAGATCGTAAAGGTGTATTGTTTCCAGTCACTAAGTTTTGCAGTAATTTGCTAATACAGCAGTAGACAGCTAATATAGCATGTTAAGGAATGGGGTTGAGCATTAATCTAAAGGAATGAGAATTAATTACAGGATTTTAAGCAAGAAATATTTAATATGTTTCTATTTGCAATTTTAGACATCTGGTAAAATTGTTACAGTAAACTTTAAAGAATAATCTTGAACCACCAATAAAAATAAACATTTAAGCAAACAATTTCTGCTACAAAATTTTAGTTCTGAAATCTACCATGCTATATAAAATGTCCACCTCATTCTTCAAATTAATCCATCAACAATCAACCTGATTAATTTCTTAAAAACTGTAGAATCTCCCTCTTCCTATTCAGATTCACCGGCTCACTGCCTTCTTAATTTAGGCCTCAGTCATCTCCAACCAAAACCGTTGGCAAAAGCCTCCTAATCAACTCCTCACCTATAATCTGGTGCCTTTTCAATCCATTCTCAAACTACCAAAAACAGTGGGGAGGGATCAGGCTAAAGGGATCATAAAAGGGAAGGCTAATCACATCATGCCCCACCAGCATAAAGAAACAATCTTACTGCTATGCAAGTCATGCATACACTTCAATGGCATGACTCTTGCTTCTTCTCCATTATCTCCCAAATTCCAACATGGTAAAATACCCCAAAATTACTAGGCTCTCAAAAAAATCTAGGAGTGCTTAGTATAATTTTTCAACAAATTAAAAGATCTGAAGCCATTAATCAACAAGTGAGTTTATCCTACATGCATCATAAATAAGGAGACACAAGGTTGAAGCACTTCTGATTGCTACCACTGCTTTCAAATATATACACACTCCAATTTAAAGAAATTAAAATCCTAGGGGAAAAAGAAGCAATTTCATTCTTTTTGATCAATGAAGCCAAATACATTTGGGAAAAAAATTCAGACGTACATCTCATCAGAAAACTATTCCATTTACCAGCTTGACACCTCTGCATAGCACTCTCAACATAGGTTAAGGCCATGGCCCATTTGGAGAGACACAATTTTCTATGTATTCAGAAACAAGACAAGATTAGTACCTCAAGAGCTGTTAGCATTTCCAAAAGCATTATATGAATTGTTCCTGTGTGAGCCATTTAATTGTAAAAAGGAAACTCGTAATTAATTCACAGTCATTTCAACTGCACAATTGTTTCAAGTAATATTGATGTCATAAAATCCTTAAGTTAAATGAATATGGAAAGTTCCAATAATCAAGAAAAAATAGATCTCTTTCTCTCTAAACTGCAACAACCCTACTAATACAGCAGTTTTCAACTAAACACTTAGCTTTTATTTATCTAAATGATGACACTATATTTTGTGAAGTTTAATAAAAAAATACACATAATCATTTGACCCTTATAATTGCCTTTCATTGAGAAAAACTCTAATTCTTTACTTCATTCCTTTTATAACTTTGACGGTCTAACACTGAGTTCAGCAGTATCATTAAGATACAAAGTAAAAAAAACCACTTTCTTCAATCAGTTTGCTATCTCTTCAAATATGAATTAACTCTCTATGTTACAGTAATATTAATTAGTCTATAAGGTAATTCTGCAAATCGAAACTCATTTTTTTCAATTTACCCATGTAAGTCAAAATTAATGTCAAAAACATCTATAATTTATTAAGTAGACAACTGAATAAATTCTTTATTAACATTCTGAAATTTTAGCATCAAAAGGAAATGTTCACTTTGCTGTAAATTCAGTTTAGAATGACTTTAAAAATTCTTTTGAGTTTTTCCTAATAAGTATTAAACTAACCATGATGAAGTTAAGACAACCGTTAAGTAAACATATATTTTCTAAAATTTTAAGAAACTGTCATCGAATAATAATACCACTATAAATACCACTTAATGAGAAAAATCCATTTATGTCTTATTTGCAATTTACACTTCACTTAGATGGTACAGAATTATAAAAGCATCCATGGAGAGAGATTTAAAAATCATTATATGACAATATTTGTATAATAGAAAGTGATGGCTTAAATGTTACAATATGTTTCTTGAATAGCTTCACATTAAATAGTAATTGAAAAAAAAGCCCCCTGGTTCTGCTCAAGGGCAAGTCCCACAAAGCTCCTCATTATTGGAATTTCCAACTTGGAAGCCAAACTAAATAACAAGGAGTAATTTGCCAATTAGAACTTCCTGCTCTTTTCTCTTTATTCCTTAAACACCATTCAGGGGCTGAATCGGTCAAACACTTTTAGCTTCAAAACAGCAACTGAAAGGATTTAATTTGTGTCTCTCCAAGGTGAACCTGTCAAGAGGCAGCGGTGATGCAGTCCATGTCCCCTGCAGCAATTTCCCTGAAAGGCAGAGAAGTGGGTTTCCACTCACACGGAATATGGGGTTTCCTTTTCTCATTTCCCATTATTTCACTTCAATTAATGACCTCCAAATTTTATACTTGCGTAACTACTAGGCTTAAGAATGTTGAGTCAATGTGTCCTTGAGATCTGCAAATGTCTTCAGACCAAATCTGTATGTATACTGAAAGGAAAATAATTCCTCACAGGGACCTGACACGAAGATTGGAACAAGGATCACAAAAACTGTAAAGTCCAAAACTGTGTGGACCTAGAGAGGATCATAGTATCTTACTAGCACAGGTCATGGCTAGAGAAGTGGTCAAATAACTAGCACTTGGAGACATTTGGCAACATTTGTACTTCTTGCCTCCATATTCCTCATTGTAGTCCAAGCCTGCATCTCAACCTGTTATCCAACTTAAAATGCCCAATGATGAACAGAATTTAGATGCAGACTTGTAAACTGCAAACGTATTCACAGATTAACACTAACTCTTTTCCAACATAAGGAGACCTGAAGCGAGGCTCTGAGCTTCCCCACCAAAGACTGATGAAAACTAAAAAAAAGGCTTTGCTTTGCTCTCTGTAAGCCTGTGCATGACCTTAAAAGATGCTCACTCCTCTGAAGCCTGAGCCAGGAAAACTGCTTACAGAGAAATCACTTTTGAAATGTTTACTTGTAGAAGGTATCTGTAACCAGGATATTTTTTTTTAATTATTTGGGGTCTGATTGAAAATATAGTAGAGCAGAGATTCCCAACCTTTCTGGCACCAGGGACCAGTGCTACTATGAGAATCTAATGCCCGATGATCTGAGGTGGAGCTGAAGTGGTGATGCTAGCGCTGGGGAGCAGCTGCAAATGCAGATGAAGCTTCGTTAGCTCCCCCACTGCTCACCTCCTGCTGTTCAGCCAGTTCCTAACAGGCCCTGACAGGTACCAGTTGTGGCCCAGGGGCTGAGGACCCCTATAGTGTAGTATATCTATTTGTACATTTAAAAATCAACCTTAAAATGAGAATGTGTTGCCTCTATCAATAGATTGCTTAAAAGATCACTCAGATTGAGAGAAGAAATTGTTTTACCAAAGCAGATGGCAGTGGGTGAGGATCTCTGCACTAAGAGGTGACGAAGATTCTCTCCCGAACCAAACTTTAGTCGGGCTCTACTGAGCTCTTTTGAACTAGGCCTCCAGTTTGGGGCTTCCTTATTCATCTCTGCATTGTCCAGTTTTAGCAAGAATCCTATTAAGTTGGTTTAGACAAAACCCCCATCCTCTGTATCTGATCACCCTCAATATTCATCAAATCCTCACATCTACCACCCCCGAGGTGACATCTAACCACTCCAGCCCACCTTCAGCAAGAATCCTGTTAGGTCAGTGTAGCCAGAATGCCCCTTAAGCCTGAGGTTTCCCTTAGTAATTTTCCATCCACTGAACCCCACCCTGCCCTTGGCTATAAATCTCCACTTTTCCATGTTGTATTTGAAGTTGTATCCAATCTCTCTCCCCAACTGAAAAACCCCATCGCAGGGGTCCCTACACCCATTGGGATAGTCTCCCTGAAAAAAGTCTTCCTTATTGTTATTTAAGTGTTATGAATAATAAATATTTTATTTAACAGGGGTCAGGAGTGACTAATTCTTCCTAACTTCATTATCAGAACAAGCTCCATCACCTCCTGGGCAGTTTTAAAAGGGTTCAGGGAGTGTAAATTAAAGTGAAAATAAATATTGCAGAGATAAACTATCAGCAAGCATACAGAACTTGAACTTTACTACTAGTGTCTTCCTATTACTGTTCTACTACAGGAATGTTCCAGTTCAAACAAACTAGATCAACAGAAATTTAGTTATTAAACTAAGAACTTTAGCAGAGCTTAGTGATTGTTTAATTCTTAACCCAAGCCACACAATTTTTCAGATAATGAAATTTAATTTACATAAATGAGACTTAATATTTTAAAATACTAACAGAGGTTGATTTTACTTATACATATCTTGAAATTAAAACAAGTATTACTTACTATGTGAAAAGAAAAATTTGTTCTTACCGTTACAAAAGAACTTCAGAATCCACTTACCCAAAACAAATATCCATTCTACCACCTCACCAGGTGCCCAAATTATAAAAAAACGAAACTTTCTTGGATGCCTATTTATCCGTCACCACTCAGAGAACGGCTCCTGAGACTGTCACCTGGTCTCCATTCCCATTGCCCCTGCTTTTTCCCAGGAGTTCCTTATCTATCTCCCTGCTACCAGTCTTGCTCAGTCCCGACGTGTCCCCCGTACTGTTGCAATAATTATTTCTCATTACAGTTTTGATCTTGCCACTCCCTGCTTTTCAAGCTCTGATGACTACCTCTCACCAGTCTTAAAAGCATTCGTATTCAATGGCTGTTCACACTCTGCCTTTAACCTCTGATGAGTTTCCTCCGCTGCCCCTCCTCCACCCATATTTTGGGGTATAGCTGCACCAGTCTTTTTACCATTTCACAAATATTCATGCTCAATATCTTGACTTATGCTTCTCACTCTTTTTTGGAATGTTCTTTGAACCCACTTCTCTTCTCTCCTTCTCTTGGATATTTTCACACATCTTCACTTCATCTTCTTAAAGTCTTTCTTCAAAAATTCACAAAATAAATCAATCAAAACTAATTGCTCCTCCACAACAGTTCATTATCACTGCATATTTGATTTGTATTGTCATATCTACCTCTCTAAAATATCTTCATTCTCAACTTCTACATAAGCCCCTAAATCGTGAGCCGCTTGTTTATTTTGTAGCCCTACATTCCAGCAAAGTACTTCTGTACAGTAAGTATTCTACAAATGTTTCTGAAATAGAGTCACTTTGACAATGAATCCATTAATTGCTGATAGATTATGATCAAGAGCCATTTCAGAAATGATTTCCTACAGGATCATTTGCCATCACTAAAGAAAAGTTAAGCAATATTTAATATAATTTAATATATATTTAATTTCAGCAATTAAATATTGAAATATATGAAAAACTACACACTCTTAAATGCTCATCAGTGAATACTGATTGAGTCTACTAAAGTACATTCGCTGAGGTGATTTTACCCATGAGAACTTAAATATAAAAATTATAACTTTGGCAACATACACAGTTCTGACTGAAAGCCATAGGATAAAGTATGTTATGTCATTGAGGTTAGGGGTTGCTAAATATAAATGAGTCTACAAAACACAGAAAATCACACAACTATATGGGTATTAAATTGAGGTCACTGTGAAATATCTGCCTCAGTGCTACCTGTATTTTATTTTATTTGCAGCTCCTTTTTCAAATAGTTAGGATTTTTTAATGAATGTAAAAAATATATATTTATGAAAAATGATGCAAAGCATATAATAGTTGGCTGTTCCACAGGATCAGATGGATGACAGTGTAGACACATACAAGTGATCAAGAGGCCATTTCTGGATTTTATACTTAATGAAAGTTTCTGGATTGATAGTCTGGTGGAAATAATTTTATATGAATGTGTAATGAACATGTAATATAAACACACACATACAGAGTCTCTAATTTATCTAAGCTACTTCAAACAAACTGGTTGCTATTACTTTGAGCTACAGAAAGTAAAGCCACACAGAGGCCATTGCAATACTATGAATGATCATATTCTGATCTATTTTTCTGTGATTTTCCTAAAAGCTGTCTAGCCCCACTGCGGTTCTTAAAAAGAGAATCATTAGGCTTCTTAAGTTTCTAAGGTCTTTGGCAGTTCTCTCCTGTCTAGTTAATCAAGTAATACCTCCTAAGGGTACTTAGGAGATGAGTAAAAATTGTGGTCATAATTTCTAGACTGTCGAGAAAATTGAAATTTATACTTTGGATAAACCCCAGGGACGTTACATAGCAAGAAGTTCTGTTTCAGTCCACGGGGAAGAAAAGGAGAAATGTAGAGATGTGGTGAAAAGTTTCTTGCAGCTATCTAATTTATTTTAACAGCATGTTTCAAAAATAATTATTAACATAATCAACAGTTATATAAGATAGGAAAATTGCATCTAGAGTTAAAGTAGGAAAAACAACTGTTGCTATAAAAATTAAACTTGACACTGGGACTTATGTCTTGAGACAAATTTCAATATTGAAATACATTACGTATGCATTTATATTCTTTACTATTCTGACATCTGAATGATCAATATTAGATCCCAAGATTACCTATACACCAAATTTTCATTAAATTTCTTGCAAAAGAAACTGTTTACTCTTGAGATTATATTCCTTGACTGAAGCTTTGAAAAAATAAATTACGTTCTGTATTCATTTATTAATTTAGTATTTCTAATCATGTTAGCTCTACAAATGTAAAAGAAAATGATTATTAGATATCAATCCCTGTTTTCCTGACTCTTATTTTGGCTCGGTGAAAATTAATTAGGTATGATCTACAAAAAGAGAAATTTGAAATAGTTTTAAAAGGTCTTTAATTTGGCAAAAGTAGTTTCTAAGAATGCCAAAGATATTCATATTATTTAGCATTGAGTAAGAAATAAGGTATAGTTTCCACAACATTGTGAAAACTACATGCTTTAAAATGGTTAATTTGATCTTGTGTAAATCTCACCTCAATTAAAACAAATTTATGTATCTTACGAGAGGTCATTTCTATCCTGCTAAAATTTGCATACAAATCTCAAAACAAATGCTCTAATGAATAATGGCTTCCTAAATTTAAAATCCTTCTAGAATTGCTGACCATTTAGCGACTCTTCTAAGACACACTGGACTTAGATAGCATTCTCTTCATCAACTCTCCCATAATATAATGGACATTAAGTACAGAATAACCACAGTACTTTATGTTCATTAGAGTTTCAGCATTACTGTTTTATTAAAATTCCTTGGTGGAGAAATAATCTATGTTAGTTTAGTTAGTTAGTTAGTTAGTTAGTTAGTTAGTTAGTTAGTTTGTTAGATAGTTCCAGTAACTTGATTTTTAAAAAGTTCTTCATTTTCCCCCCCAAAAAAACAAAATTTCAGGTCCATCGGCAACACCAAAAATTATTTAGTTAGTGTCAACTTGCCCCACAGAACCCTCCAGATTATCCTCAGGAATCCTAGAAATATTGAAAATAAATCTTATACTGTTATGTTACTTAAACTACCATTTTTCTGACATCTTTTAATATCTTTGACTCTTTGGAGTCAAAGCTGGCTAATCTTTCATTGATTCTTAGAAATAAGAGTTTTTATGTTTCTAAAAGACACTAAGCTTTTATCTGATCTGATTACATCAGGCAATATAAGCTAAGACTAAAGAAGTGGTTACTGGTCAGTGAATAAAGCTAACTTAGCCTGCATAAAAAGGCATACAATTATAATGAATCATCTGTTCTAAGAAAATTCTAAGAATTCTAGGCTATTTGCTAAACTTTCACTTAATTAGTATTCCTAATGACGTTTCTAGATAAAATACATGTATTCAAAGAGCTGTGATTTCAAGTTGACCAATTTTCTACATGAACAGGGAATTTTCAAGAGAAAGTATGATTTTTTTAATCAAAAAGTGGAATTTTCCCTACACTAAAAGGAGAGGAAGAACTTTTACTTTCAAGTGCACTGATGTATGATTTAAAAAAAACTTAATGATAAACCCAAGAGAAGATTAATAACCCTTGATATTTACTGTAATAAAACAAATGGAACAAAATTTGACTTAGTAAAACACAATTAGTAGAGTTCAAGAACTATACTTGAATTCTGATAGGTTTATATTACACAAACCCATCAGCATATATTTAATTTAGCTGATCAGGGAAAATTCAATCACAGTGACCATAAAAATAAGGTATCCTGCACTTTGAAGATTTAAGATTTGAGATTACTCAGTGCATTTTTCCTTAAGCTTTTTTTCTCCTCTAATAACATTAAGTGTAAAAGTACTAGTATATCCATGCTAGTGGTATTACAGATTTCATTGTCATATTGTGAAGTGTGAATGGTGCCTGATAATAAAATTAAAAACAAAACAAACAACAGCATTATTCACAATAGCCAAAAAAGTATAAGCAACCCAAGTATCTATGGACAGATTAATGAATAAACAAAATTGGTATATTTATTCGATGGACTATTATTCAGCCGTAAAAAGGAAGGAAATTCTAACACACACTACAACATGGATAAATCTTGAAGACATGCTAGGTATAATACGCTAGTCACAAAAGAACAAACCTTGTATGATTCCACTTATATGGGCTACCGAGAGTAGTATAACTCAGAGACAGAAAGTAAATAGTGGTCGTCAGGTGCCTGGGGAGGTGGGAAGGAGGAGATGGGGACCTATTATTTAACGCATACAGAGTATCAGCTGCGTAGATACAAATGTTCTAAAGATGGATGCTGGTGATGCTTGTGCAACAAGGTGAATAAACTTAATGCTACAGAACTGTACACTTAAATGTTTAAATGGTAAATTTTATGTTATGTATATCTTACCATAATAAAAAAAATATTCTATATACATGCTTTTTAAAAAGACAAAAAAAAAAAGAAAAAAAAAAAGAAAGTAAAACAAGAATAACTGCACTTGTGTAGCTAGGTTTTAAGCCAAAGGGAAACATTTTATGAAATATAGCTAGCTCTACTCCTTTTCACCATATAATGCATATGCCTCCAAAGAATAACCACATATTTTACCACTTGCCTTAACAAAACTTAGTAGTCACAAACAACATTATGAAGACACTTAATATTTGAAAATACTAAAAAAGGGAGTTCAGTATTACTTCAGTAGAATTTATGCATATTTAATGTTTGTCAACCAATAATTATTCAATTAATATATCTTTTATATGTTCATCATGGTTATAGACTCTGTAACATAAAAAAAAGTTAAGACCAAGCAATAGCTAACTTTTAATTAGGTGCCCTATTGTGTACCAAACACCATACATTAATGTTTACCACCACCCTATGAGGCTCTCCCTCCTTCTTACAAATACACAACTGTTAG
The DNA here is from genome assembly GCA_028627145.1 of Eidolon dupreanum. Taxonomy (NCBI): domain Eukaryota; kingdom Metazoa; phylum Chordata; class Mammalia; order Chiroptera; family Pteropodidae; genus Eidolon; species Eidolon dupreanum. Next base: position 68,899,058 of record CM053513.1, read on the forward strand.
TTGTTACCAAAGCCCAGGAAGAAAAAGGATTGCTGAGGACCATGGATCTGAATGAGGTAAGGGGTTCTGTGGTGTGGCAGAGGGCATGACTGTGAGGCATATGTAGACTTAATGGAGGTAGTGGCAGGACAGTCGTTCATCTCCAAGCCTGAGGCAGTTCCCTCATCAGCAATAACATGAAAATACCCCTGAGCATGAGTGGGAAAGAAAACATTCAAGATGGTCAACAACAAGCTGATGCAAATAAGCAAGGGGAAATTGAAATCATCAGCAGCAAATGAAAACCATCTTCCCTGAGGAATTAAAAATCCAAGGTGTCAGTTGAAGCAAAGTATGTATAAAGTTCCTCTTCTTTTAATTTAACTTCCCTACTCTTGAGATTCCAATCAGGAGAAATCCTTTCTAACATTTAGATACTCTGTCTTCTTTCTTTAGTGGACAAGGAAGAAGGGCCTGGTAAATGTATCTTTATCTAGAAGAGAAAAAACATGATCCTATTATCATACCCTCTCTTAGCCTCTATTTTTCCCCCCATTACACTTAGATTTTTCCGACCACAAAGTAAGCTCTGATATCACTCAAAGCATTTCCAAGCAAGGCAGGGAAAACATTTATGGTATTAAGTATATTCATAATGTTAAATTTTCCTTTTTTAAGCAACTCTGGTCAGGGGAGGATCATGCTAATCAAACTTTATGGTACTTAAAGATAAGAGCCACTTGGCACTCTGGCTTCCACTGTTCAGAAACAATCCCTCTCCTTCTTCTGCGAGAACACTGCAGAGACCAAGAAAGAGAAACAGACTTAAGTTGTCTGACCTCCCCTGTTCTCCCTCAGGCTGTTGGGAAAGAGAAACCCATACTTTGGTCTCCAATTTATCACTCTTATTTTCACAATCATAAATTACTTCTCAGGCTTTAAAACAATTGGATTCTAAAAGGACACTGTAAGGTACTTAAATTCCAGTAACTGAACTCAGATGAATGAGGCAATTTAAAATCTTTATAAAAGTTTGTTCTTTCAAAGTTACCCAGAATGTGACCCTAGAAAATCTGTGTACCAAAGCACCATAAAAATAAGATTAAAGTTAATCCACTAAACATATATCTTAAAAAGTCCTGGTACATGGTAGATAATCAATGACTCCTTTGAAGGGGTCTTAGATCACATCCTATCTTTGCTAATCAATTAATTTTGGTTGTGATAATGTTCAATGTAAATCACCACCTACTCTACCACATATCATCTTCAACAGATCAACAGAACAATGCGGGTGTTCAAAGTTCTATTTTGTTCACTCAAGCAGAATGAATTTTCCTAAGAGGTTAATAAATTCAGGAGGTTGGTTAAGCCAGGCACCATTATGTAAGTATGCTAGATATGATGCATAAATAAGAAAGTCAGCAAATGCTTTTGAACAAACTGAATCATGGCAAACAAAAGGCAAAGCAAAGAGAACAAAGAAGAAATAATATGCTTAAGGAAAAAAAACATGGTTTGGGCACTGATCCAGAAGAAAAACAAAAAATGTCTATTAGGTACACAGTCAGAGTAGTACCATTTGTCAAAAGTCTGTAGGAACAAACTCTAAGTGGCTGTCTTACATGTCTCAAGAGGCAGAACTGAGCTGATGCTGTCAACTGCAAGTGCTGTAGCTCCAATCACAGGAGCTCTAATTTGACCCTCCTGAGAAGGAATCCCAATTAGAAACACATAAAGGAAGCCGTTTAGACATGGTGCTTTGGGACAAGTCTGACCCAGTGTGTCAATGTCAACTGAAACAAAAAACTAAAGGAACTTTCTCAAGCATGTTGTCTGTTCTAGATAAAAGCTAAGGACCTTTGAGACCCAGTTTTTGAAGTAGGCCTCCCCAGACTAGAATGAGGACAACTAGAATATTGAAAGCTGGCTTGCTTTTTTTTTTTTTTTTTCCCATGCCTGCTGGTGTGCTTTGTGAAAACCGAATAGTACCACAGCAAGCTATACGTCATATTCCAGCAAAATTAGCTAGTTAAAAGTGTTTAATTCTTAGTGATCAAACAGAAAGCAATGAAGAATATTCATCTGTAAGTGATTTTAAATCTGGCTTCCTATCTACATTTGCCATCACTGACAATTCCTTTTGGAACTGCCCCAAATCTATACTATGTTGGTATTACATCAAGTACAAAGCAAAGTGATCTGTCGAAATACAAAAACTAGAGCCTGGTTGGGGATTTAAGAAGGTAAGGATATGGTGGGGGGAGGAGGATAATTTAGAATTTTGACTGTAAATCACAGAGAAACAAGAAAATAGAATGAAACAAAAGAAAAGTCCACTCTATTTCATCCAGTTCTTGTTGGCGGTGAACCACAGATCAAAGATTTTTCCTTGCACTCCAGAGAATCTTCTAACCTCCTAAGATTATATGCAAAAAGTTTTGCATATATACTTTTTTCTATGTATAGATATGACAGCTTTCACTAGTTCTCAAAAGAGTCTGTGACCCAACAAAAGTCAAGAGTCACTGTTCTAAATTTACATGATTTTGCATGCAGATCCTAGTACCTGTGATAACACCGGGAGCACCTCTTTCATTTTGAACATAAACTTGACAGTAACAAAAGCAAAAGCATTGTAGTAAACAAGTGCACAAGACCTAGTGTAAGATCATACACCTACATAAAAGTTTTTAGGTGACAGTCAAGTGAATTTGAAGAGCTTAAAAGGCATTCCCAGGAAGGGCCAAGTGACCAAAAGAACAGAAGAACCATGTGATATGCATATGATCAGCGGAGGATAAAACTGAGATAAAAGTGCACAAAATGATTTGACTCAATAAAAATTACTGAGGCTTTTTAAAATCTCTTATCTGCAAGATCAAGTCTCAATTTAAAAACACGAGTTAAGACAACTAAAATCCGAAGAGCATACTCCAGTAAGACCATAACAATTTTCAATTAACTCAGCTTAGGAAACCATCCTTGGCAGATGACCTGCAGACTACAGTGCAGAGTTAAGTTGCTCCATAATTTAGTTGACAAAATAAGGTCTGGTGCTTCCTGTGGGGGTTCCCCAATATATTCACCTGTACTATTTCATAACTCCTCAAGGGAAACTTAAAGACAATATGTACAATGTGTTTTAACTTCCCTAAAGAAAGATAGCAATAAATTCAAAAGCATTTTAATACTCTTGCTGCTCATGATATGGAGCTATATATATATATATATATATATATATATATATATATATATATAGCTGAAGCAAAGTAAAACCATAGCTGCAACTTTATTTCACATGTATTTTAAAATCACCAATCCCGTCTTATAAGATTTGAAGGCTACTGGTAACAAAACAACCGTCTAGATTAAAAAATACATTTTTTACAAGTACAGCTGCCTGCTCCTGCTCAGGAGGAGCAGTCACCGACACAAGACCCCAGCCGGTTGGCACTAAGCACACAGCACTGCAGCACTGCTGCGGAGCACTGCGCCATGCCTGACACCAAAGCGCACATGGATCAAAGGCATGCGCATAACTGGCGTGCCGGCATCGGCAGCGCCAAAGCCTCTGAAGATTTCTATATAAAATTACACGGATGTTGACAAACCACCTGTTGGACTCAAGAAAAGAATAAATTAAATCATGCACCATTTTCCCCTATACGCTCCTGTAAAATTTGTCCTTTAATTTTCTACACTGCATACATTTTATTTTAGATGTTTTGCAGTATCCAACCTGTGGAAAGATGTGACCATTTAAATTAAGAAAACAAGAGAGAGAAAAATAGCTTTAAATTTTAGCTTATCAAATGCTTTGAAGCTGGTAGTGGGGGTGGTGGGGAAGAAAGGGCAGAGAGAACTATCCTTGTTGTTTATCAATCTGTGTGTCTTCCTGTGAATGGCAATGTTTTAAAGTTAGTAATAATTAAAAAAAAAAAAAAAAAACAGAAAGTATTTTCTCAACGATACCTCTAACTCTCCCTGCTAAAGTTGTCTAGGAAATACTATCAAAAGCTGCATTCTGCTATACTGTATAGTCTTTTATTCAGAATGTGTTGAGCACACAGCACAATGGTATTAAGGCCAAGTAAAATAAACATAAAAGACAAACAAGATGTTTATTCACTCATTAAACAAACACCTATTTAAGTACTAACAGATTCTGGGAACAAATCTGAGCTCCAGGAATAAAAAGAAGAATGAGTCATGGCCCTACCCTCAAAACTATCTATAAAGAGACAGAGATAGAGACAATTACTGGAATTAACTGTAATCAGTGGATTAACAGAGTTATGTACGTGGTGCTGTGCTTCAGTGATTTATGGAAGGCTTTACAGGGAACAAGTTTGCGAATTCTAAAGAGACTACTCTAGGTTCTAAAGTTTTAACACTATTTTTTGATAGGTAATATATAGTTACCTGGTTCAAAATTCTAAAGGAACAAACGGCTATATGGCAAAAACTTTCCTTGCGACACCTGTCTCTAGCGACCTAGTTGCTCTCTCTATAAACATTCAATGTTAACACAGGAGTTTCTTACAACACCCAAATATTGTTTCCTTGATTAATAAGACTTTGCCTACCAATGACACCTGCATGAAGTCTACTGTATTTTACTGTGCTGAGGTAGTATGCATTTTTTTTTTGTAGGCAAGGCAACCCTTGGTTGACCTCACCGATTGCAAGGACCTTACCAGCGTACAATCCCTTATTTTTTTTTTAATTTTACACAGTACCTGGTCTTCCTAGGTAGTCTCCCAATCAAGTATTAACAGTATGCATTTTATTTATATTATAAAAGCAACTCTGTAGTTGGTTGTATTAACTAGATGGGAGAAATCCTTTCACAATATAAACATATATCAAACCATCAGAGAGTACACCTTAAATTTCTTACAATTTTATTTGTCAATTATACCTCAATAAAGCTGAAAGAAAAAAAGAAAACAATTCTGTAGTAAGCGGAATGATCCATAAAAACAAAGTGGAATGATCCATAAAAACAGACTTCCGATGTTACCAAATAGCAAGTAAAAATGCCTCTTTATTAGTTCGTGGTAATTTTCTCACAGTTCTCCAAAACAGAGAAGAAAATCATGAATAGGAACAAAACAAATTTAAATATAATATGTGTTCTGGATAAAAAAAGAAAATGATCAATAATATAAAAAGTATTCTCCAGTACATCGACCTTTAATTAAATCTAAATTACTGTCCCAGGGTCAGTTGAATGTATTACTCAAGTGGCTCTTACTACAACCTAACCAAATGTTTCCAATGCTAATTAAAAATGACAATTCAGGTGACAAATTTTTAAGGATATAAAAAGATAATTTGTACAATGAATCGGTTCTCACTTTTCTTCATAACAGAGACCTGCAAGAGGACACGAAAATTTAAGACTCTTCTGCTCCTACCCCTCTCACCCTAACCATCTTTTGCTAGGTCTTTGTCTCCAGTACATTGGCTCTGCCTCTCAGGCTTCCTTTCAAATAACTACAGTAGCTAATGGTTAAGTAATTGGATAGTATGCAGCAGGATGTGTAATACAGAATAGATTATTAAAAGAGAAAGAGCTATGGAAAACATTAATTGTGAAGAAAACGATCAGCAAAAGATTCCAATGTTAGGTATTCTAACTTCACAAGATAGGGTTCTGGGTTTGGGATTGGAATGACAGCAGGTTTGGTGTGTTATCAACATTGGGGACGGTTTCTACCATTTTGGAAGTAGAGAAGAATCCTTAGGATCAGAAGAAATATTCACAAGCTAACTGACAAGGTCAAAAGTATGCAAGTGAGTAGGCTTGTGGGCATGAGAAATAAAAATAATCATCTCCATAAAACAACAAATCAAACAGAATAAAGAGATTGGTACCAAGGTAGGAAATAAAAGTGATTACCAAAATATAAATAGAAAAAATAAATATTTAAAATACTCATATACTTTCAAAAAGGTCAAAGTGTAAAGTAAAAATAAATTTAACTTGAATTTAACTTGACAAATTTTGTTACTTTACATATTTTACCAATTTCTCTTGGAATATGTAAATAGAAAAACCGTAAAAGGCAGCAGGCTTGAATAGCAATAATGTAATAAAATCATGACTACAATTAAACATGAGGACCAAAATCCATGCTGCTTTTTCTAACTTATGTTCTCTTATAAAACTTCATATTGTTTTTCTTAACTTACAGTCAAGGTGCATCCATGAATAATAAAGGTCTAATAAAAATATAATTTCATTGCTCATATCAGAGCTCCATAAAAATTGAGTATATGTTAAAGTGAAGAGAAGAAAAAATACCTCTTTGGTTCATTTTTAATAATGTTTAAATTAGCAAAATGAAGTCAAAGAAAAATTTTAAGATACATTTATAAATAGAGCAAACTGTTAGAAGAAAGTGAAATTGTTTTGGAAATTGGCCATAACTAACCAAAAATAATAAATATTATCACAAATTTATGTTACTCAATTTTAAGGAATATAGAAGCCAAATTGTCTTTAAAGATAAAGAAAAGCAGAGGGGACTTTTGCTTATTTTAGATTTTTATATCTAAGGTTTGCCCTGTTTCCGTCTGTCATGGATAAGCCACTACCACTTAAAAGTTCTCTTGTGACCAGCCTCTGTCCATCTGCACAATTTAGCACATTTGCTCTAATTACCACTCTTTTACCACAAGAGTGGTTTATTATCGGTCCAACAGACAGTCAGTGAGCCAGAGGTCAGCAGGAAGAGCTGTGTGACCCAACCACTGACCCCAGGGAACAACCAGTGACCTGCTGGCCTGACCTGTAAGTGAGGAAAGAACTAAAAATTCTCATTAGGATTCACTGTTTTTTCGAACTCAAAAAATAAAGTTTTTAAATAAGCACATCCAAAAATCTCTTTATCTTTCTGCATACCATATAATTGGCTTATATAGTATGGCTTTCATTATAATAAATCATTTTTTTTCATAAATCTGAATATTGTTAGATATTCTGGAAATTTTGTACAACAATGCAAGAAACATGTATAATACCTTACACATTTCAACCTCTTTATATGGACTTCAACTTGAGCATGTTCTCATTCAGTGGTTCTCAACCAGGGCAGTTTTGCCTCCCAGGGACATCTGACAGTCCCTGGAAACACTGATTCTTACGACTGGAGAGTAGTACTGGCATCTGGTGGGCAAAGGTCGAAGACTTTGCTAAACATCCTCCCATGCACAGGATGGCCCTTCAAAACAAAGTATGACCAATAGTGCCACCAGTGCCCTAGCTGATATAAAATCAAATTAGCTCTTGTTACTGATTTGCCTTCTAAACCTAGTAAATCGATTCTCTCGTTACCACTAAATATCTAGATCATGTAATGTTATATTATACCTACAATAGAATTACATGGGTTGATTATTTAAGTATAAGCTGCCTGAACCCTTGACGCTGTGAACCTGAGTTGTTAGAAAAAGGATAAGAGAATTTACGTTTCTATCCAGATCTGACCTACTACTTCTTCTACGCTATAAATTTTGAAAGCCAAAAATTTTCTTTGTTTTATATAATAACGTATTTCTTTTCCACACTTAAATTCTAGAGGTTATGGTCTATTTCCTTAAACAATTCAGAAAAATAAGACGGATATGTTATTCTAGTTAATATTAATATTTCAAAGTCACACTGAAGCTGCAAAAGATGTTGGAGTTCATTTATAAAACTCTCATTTTATAGTTGAGAAAATTAAGATGGGAAGTGCCTGAGATCACAGAGCTAGTTAGTGACCTATCAAGGGATGTGTATTATCTAGAGTGAGGTATCAAGAAGTAGTTCACTCCAAACCTCAGGCAACAGGTAACATTTAATGAATTTTCACTCTTCGGGGTCCTGAAGTTTCCTGGGTGGTCTGCACCAATCATTCCAACACTTTGATTCAAGGCTCTGCATACAGGCTGAGAAAACAGTGTTGAATAAAGAACACTGAGAGGGGCTTGACAACATTTTTAACATAATATAGAATTCAGTTCAAATTGGTGTAGTATAATGCAGTTGATGTAAATACAGGCAACTGAAGACACAACAGAGGAAAAGTATTTTCAGAAAAGGCTTCCTGTAGAAGGTGAGTTTTTAATCAGATTTCAAAGGAAGAAGAGGAGAAAAATTAACTAGAAAGAAATGGAGGGTGTTTTTACTCAAGAACTGGTACGTACAAAGGCCCAAAAACAGAAATTAATAAATCAAATTCAAAGGACTGCAAACAGTTTTAAGTTTCTGGAGTAGGGAGACCATATTGGAGATAAATCAGATATTGTTGAGATTAATTTGTTGAGATTAGCAAGGCAATGCAGAGAAGGGAAAAGAATTGGTAAAAGCCTCTAAGTGTCAAGCTATATGGATTCAGGACACCTGCAATTACTATACATCACCCTGTTTTGTTTCTTACATGGCACTTATTACTCCCAGAAATTATCATATTTGTTTACTTGACTTTGGTTGGTCTCTCCAACTACAGTGTAAGTTCAATGTACTGAGTCTGGATCGCAATGAGGAATGTGTAGAGTCAAAGAGGCCACTTTAAAATGAGTTGGACTGTATGAGAGCTACAAAAGTCAGAATGGATATGGCTAAAAAGAAGTAGATGGAAAGAATCAAAGTTTCTGGACTCAGTTTATGTACCGTTTCTTGCCCTCCCCACTCCTCTCCCTCGTTCAAACACTGCTTTCTGACCAAAGCAACCTCAGCAGCAGCAGCAATTCCTGAGGGCCTGGAGCCAGGCCTTGAGCACATGCACGCACTTAGAAGCAGTGGCCCTGTGAGGCTGTGTCTGACAGAAATGGCTGGACTGGACTGGACTGGACTCATGGGGAACTGGAACCTGGCAGCTGTTGGAGACACACATGAGACAGCCTGAAAGGGCAAAGGAATTAATACTACACCCTCTGCGGAGGAGGGTGAATTTTAACTCATGCAACTTAAAATTTTAACGAATTTTAACAGGAGAGAGTTAGTGGATAAATTCTTCTCTTTTTCTCTCCCTAAAAGGCTATTCTGACATGCAGGAGTTCATATGTCCTCTCTGATGATGTCTTATGAGACTGAGCAACCTTTGGGGAGCTTGTTAGACAGCTGTGGCCAGGTCGGAAATGGATGGACCACCTCGTACTTACTCACCTGTCTTCCACCCTCCCTGCCTTGCTCTTTTCCCCTCACTTCTGTTTCCCTGGGCTTGCACTCTCCAATAAAGTGCTGGCATGTAAGCTTCTCACTCAAGCTTCGTTTCTTGGGCATCCCAGTCTAAGACAAAAGCTATCCTACCTAGTAAGTGAAATGCGACTCAAACACTCAGCGGTATCGATTTCCAACAGGTTTGAGCAAATCCAGCACCATTTAGATACGTGTACAATGTTATTAAGTTGGTGGCACAGACTTAAATTGCTAGTTCATCAGCCCAAAATTGTTTCCAGCAGGTACAATCAGTTCTCAAGAGATTTTTGTTCTATACAACTAGATGATATGCAAGATGGGATATGAAAGAACTGCAGGTGAAAGAGAGGTGGGCTAGCAGCATAGAAAAAAGAAGCGATGAGGAAATTGAAGTAGACTAATTGCAGAAGATAGAACCATTTCCCCTCAGCAAAAAATTCAGCTACGAGAGTGTTGCACAGGAGCTTTTGGAAATCTAAACAGCATAAATGGCTAAAGGTGTTTTCTGATGAACGAGGCTTTACTTCTTTGGCAGGTAACTAAGTCTGACTTTGGGAACAAGAACACCTGGAAGCTAGCTCAGCTCTTGAACTGCTCCAAATTCCTCATATCGGGTTCATTATGAGAAACCACCTGTGTCTCCGTTCATCAAATCCTGCCAGTTTCTGGTTCTGATCTGTTGCAATACACCAAAGAGTCATTTCTAATTATAGAAGTAAAATAAATAATTCATGGAGATTTCCTGACCCTTCCGCTTACAGCCCATGTGAAATCGGTCTGTGCTGATGATCACAGAATTGCAAATTGCTTCAACACTTCTGCTAAGTAATTACCTAATCCAAGTAGTAAAACCTAAATAATATAGATTAACAAGTGGCATGACTCAGTTTTAATTAGTAAAAATTGTGAATTACGAGTGTTTTCTTAGGAAGTGCTTGTGGAAGAGAATGCTATGTATTCATTAAACTGTTTCCTTTTTCTTGGACACACAATGGCATTTTTGTGGAAGTAATGTGAACCATCTTAAGATTCTATACAATCTTCGTGATTTTTCTCATTTCCTATCCATTGTTGATAAGAAAGGAAGACAAGGCCCTGAAGGGATGTTAACCCAGAAACACAATGAAAAGATCTTGGATCCCTGAATGAATGCATTGAGCAGAGACAACCCCTTCACCCTACACCTCCATCCCCACAGTGAATGTGACCTCAGCAAGAAATACGCATTTTGATGTTAAGAGACTGGATTTAGGGAAATCACTGGTTAAAACAGTGAATTTACCCTGACTAGTGAAATACAGTTTCCGATTCATAATTCAAACTAGGTTAATCATTTACTTAACAAGGATTATTCACCTCATTTACTCACTATTCAACAAGTCTTTAAGGATCACCATTCAAAGAACAGATAGATGGAATAAAATTTATGCAAATCAATTTTTCGGGATGGTTCTAAGTCATATGAGGATGCTTTCTGTTTGATTAAATATTTTAAGCATTTCCACAACAATTTGGTTTATGATATTAATTTGCAATATGAAACTTTCAGCTCAGTCTCTATCTGAATAATCAAAATTACACCTAGTTTAATATACCAGACTCTTCCTGCTTTTTAACACTTTGCTTATTACTAAGCCTAGTTGAACACCTCAGAGAATATGACCACTGAACCATTTAGCTACACTTTATTCTGTGGTTTTAAACTCCATACCTGAACTTAGAAAGCCATCTTTCAAATGTTTGCAATGAAGGACATTACCTCCAAAGGGAAAAACAACATATAATGGTGTGTTGATGTGATGATAGTCCTGTAACACCACCTGCTCATAAAATAAGACTGTATATTCTCTGAGTTAACAAAAAAAAAAAAGAGAATTTAAGTATATACATTAACTTAAATTTAGGCTTTAACTTCAATAGTTAACAAACAAGAAAGGGCAATTTTTAAATTTTTGAAATAAAGTTTTATAACTTTCAAGCAGAATATATAAAGTGGTCAAAAAGTCCCTATGCATTAGGCCAAGGAAGAAAAAACTTCTCAACTCTAACAATAGTCAAGACCCCAAATCAGTTATCAGGGTCATCTCTAACAATTTCCAACCATCAACGTGAAAAAAGAAAACCAAGAAAACGTGGAGAAAAATTACAATTGGTGCATACATGTAAATTTTAAGGGCCTTTAAAGGGAACTGTGGACACTCTACATTGTTAAAAAAAATAAGATCAGTAGTCTTGATGGTGTAAATTAGTGAGATAATTACAATTCACATTAAGCTTATGCTATTTTCATGCCATTTTTAAATAAATTAAATGTTATATAAATAGTGTGTTAACATAAGGTTTGTTTCTAGAAGAAGGCTTAAATAATAAACAAGTGTTCACTACAAACATTTCTTGAGCCTAAGCATCTACAGCATCTAAAAGCACCTGGAATTTCCACATCAAAATTTCTGATTTCTTGATCCCATTCTTCAAAAAGTTGACAGTTTTTTAGTTTAGATTCCCATTTCTACTTTTCAAAAAACTTGCACAAAGGATGAAATTAGTTCAAATTTTTTATTTCATAAGAGTCATACACATAGTACCTAAATTTCAAATCAGTGCAGTCCATACCCAAACAAGTTATCTATGAGTGTGTGAAATTTATAAAATTAGCTAAAGGTATTCAGTGGCATGTTACAGATTCCCCATTTAACAGCAAATGTGCTTCATTCAGCATGTCTGTTAGATCAATTATTCCAATCTCCTTCCCTCCATCACTACTGATGCTTAAAAACTTTAAAGCTTTCTTTTAAATACAGCTGGGACTCATTAGCTCCTCTCTGACAATCTAACTATTATTCTGTCACTTTTCCTTCTTTTTCTTTATGTCCTCTACCAAATAAGTGTCATTCCTGCCTTCATTTTGGCTGGTAATTGAACTGAATCAGCTTTCCAACAAACCTGGTGTGTAGAATTCTAGGCTTCCCTACTACTTTTGGCTCATAAATAAAAACAATTAAGCCATCTTCTAGTGGTGCTGTAACTCTGCCATTGGAGTTCAGTATTCGAGTTGGTACAGGTGCCATTTCTTCTTCAGACCTAAACATTGAAATATTTGTGAACTGGGCTTTGTACTCTACTGAGCTATGTCAATTCATAGTTGCAGTGAAGCATATTTACAATAAAAAGATTTTCTGGCACTGTGAGAACACGAGTCTTATTAAGACTCTTTGCCTTTTGCCATTTTTTTGGTCTCTGGAAAGTAATGCCAAGTAATGCACTTATTGAATATAAACAAAATATGCAAATTATACCTTGTGACTAATGGCTTCTTCAAGAAATCTAAATTCTTTTTTTAATGCTGAATGATATTAGAAATTCATACTGAATCTGGCATACCTGACAATTTTCTTTTATTCTAGTAAGTGATTGGAAAATCTGAAAAAAAGAAAGTTATTTGTAGGTGACAGAAAAGTATCACGTAAATAATGTGGCTCTAAAATTGGAAAATTAATTTTAATCAAATTTGTAGAAAATTAATATGCTCAATAAGGTCTTTGTTACTAACGTTTTAACAAATATGCTCTTCTTAAATTTCATAAAGTGGAAGGAAAATAAGAACTTTGCCCTGTTAGACAAAAGTTTGCAAGGGGGAAAACCCCTATAGGAATTTGTATAACATCTTAACTAGGTTTAAATAATCCTTGAAATTGAACCAGAAGTACATTTTATAAAACTCATCTTTCTCTCTCAAGGGTCCCATTCAGCATAACATGTGTGCAAATCCTAGGCAATATATAGCTGCAAAGTGAGGCAAGGGACACATCAAGAATTGAGCCAAGTTCTTTCTGAGTTATGCCCCGTAACTCCCTTATATTTTCAGTCACTAATTTTATCTATGTAGCACAAAATAAAGTCTTCTTGTCTATGGCTTACTGAATAGATGAAGAACAAGTCTGAGAACATTCAAGAAAAACAAATATTGTGTCATCCGCTGTTCTTAAAATGTATCATTATAATGTTTTTCACATTTTAAGAATAGTGCCAGTATAATTACATTTGCAACTGTAATTGGAGACTTTACTCTGTTCTCTATTCTCTAAGATCAGCTTCCGTTCTTTTCTCTCTCCTTCCCAACCTCCCCCTCCCTTTCTTTTGAGATATTTAATGCACATCATAGCTTGGGGCTGGACACTGTGTTAAGTTCTGGATATACCTATCAACAAGATGAATACAGTCTCTGGCAGTCTAGTAGAAAAGGCCATCACTGAACAGGTAAAAGTAAAAGTTGCAGATGTTAAACAGAGCAAATGACAGAAGAAAATCATCAATAGGGACACAACTTATCAATGATTGTAGATAGATGAGGGTAGAAGGTTGGCTGATTAATGATTCATGGAACTAGAGAAACAATTTGATCAAAGTTGTTCTTCTTGGCCTCCATTCATACATATCCTTAATTCCTTAATGCAGTGTTTGGGCAGAGAGAAGATGGATAACAGTAACTAGGTGAGTTTTTAGGGTGCCATTTCTAAGGATCCTAAGAAAGAATGATGAACTAAGAATTGAGAATCCGACTCACAATGGCTCATTATTTCTTCTGAAGGAGGTTCTGTATCTTGATGAAAAATTAAGTAAACCATGACAGTCCCTTCACTATGATTATTTTCAATATATGTGAAATGTCAGTGATATCCCTCTGAACTCTTCCACCACATTCTGGCTTTCTGTTCTTACTTTAAAATGCTGAAGTTTTTAAGTGAATTTACTACAGCAATCTCACCATCATGGACTGAAGAAATACTACCAAATAAATATAAGAGATCAAAAGCAAGTACTGGCAAGAGAGCAGGACTTTTTGCTAGTTCACTTTGGAAATGCAACATATTTCTTTTGCCTTACAGCTTCTCTATATGTTATGGTTCTTTCACTTACAAATAAGAAAAGATAACTATTATACCTTAACAATGTATTTTACTGCATGCATTTTACACACAAACATATACATAAATAATGTTCATTCATAAAAGATTCACACATTTATATTATTATTTATAGTATTTATTTTTATTTTTATTTTTGCTAAACTCAAAATATACCTATGAAGTTCCAGTTCCTGTTGACATATATGACTCTCAGGAGCTGTTATATATCACGTTTAAGTCTCCTTGCTGGGGATGCTATTTCATAGCTGTGCCAAAAGTTTAATCTGGAATCAGACAAAACTTAACTGAGCTGTGATTCAAACTACTACAAAATTTGACTTAAGAAGTTGCACAAGTTTATAAAAATAAATGAAGTATTAACCATCCTAGAGAGAATCAAATATTTTTTAACTAAATATCTGAAAATCTCGTCATAATCATAACCACTTGATGAGAATTCACTGGAATGTCCAAATTTGCCCTCTCCATCCCACATCTAGTGGCTTGGCCTTTCTTTTGGCATCTCTCACCTGCACTACTGCACGCGTCTCTAGTCTCCTCTCCCCACCTTCTCACTCCTCCACACCATTCTGAAAATTATCTTGCTAAAAATCTGATGATGTCATCCTCCTGTTTAAAAGTCTTCACATATTCCCCACTCTCTACAGAATACATTTTAATTCTGTAACTTGGCATAAATGACCTTATACAAACAAATTTATTCCCAAGCTACCTCTCCAGCCTCAGCTACTATGCCACTTGTTCAGCCACTCTGTGTCCAGCCATGTGTGCTCCTTAGTGAATCCTGTCCTGAACATCCTGCTTACTTGGCTTATAATTGCCTTTCCAACCATCTTCTGCCTGGAAATATTCCTAACCCAGCCTTCTCTAAATTTAGCCAGGAATGGTTAGCAACAGTGTCACAATAATTTGTTCACTTCTGTTATGACACTCATATTGGTCTATATTCCCTTCTTTTTCGCTTGCTGTAGCCTTCAGACTCTTTGGAGGCAAAAATTATGGCTTGATTTTTTTTTATGTGTGTGCATATATACCTAGATCTCTATCTGTAGTTCTCTATCACCTACCCAATGTTTAATATAAGTGCTCGATGACAGCAGAATAAATTAATTTTCTAAATGCATATTTATACTGAGTTGAACTATTCTGGCTAAGTTGATCAGATCCCATCAAAGCCCTAGAAATTTTAATTAAAACTAAGTAGTACCAATTAATCTATAAAAAACTTATTTCTATCATAATATAATGAAGTGTATCTTCCTTCAACTAATTTTTTTTTAATATATATGTTTAAATTTTTCTAAAGTCATATGAATATTTGTTTTTATTCCAAAAGGGCAAGAAATAAAAGAGACAAATCAAAACATTCTATATTTCCTTATTACATAGCATGTCTCTTTGCAATATATCATTATACAGGTATTCTCTAATTAACTGCAAGAGTTGTACAATTCAATTTTTAAAATTCTATAACTTATTTGAAAACAATGTTATTTCAAGTATTCATTTACATACAATTTATTTATATAATAGATGAATTAATCTCCATTAATTTTATGAATTAATACTTCCTTTTCCATAAGAAAGTAAGGAAAAAAATTAACCAGTATCCTATACATGTTTTCCTGATATTTTATTCATTGGAGACAACTCCCTAATAGGAAAGGTAAAATTACAGATAACATTTTGTTTATATGCTAAAAAGTATAGTTCTTGAAATAGGAAATCCATACCAGGTCCTTCTAAAACGATTCTATAATAAACAGCTTTCACAATCTCTTTTGTTTAGTTCAAGTAGAGAGCTGAATTTACTACAGTTCATTGTAGGCTAGGCAATTCACATCTTTTTAAGCGTTTGAACACTCATATCCAGTGAGAACTCTTGTTTCCAGGGAATGAGGAGAAGGGAAAATGGAGCGGTCCAAGGGTACAAAGTTTCAGTTATGCAAGATGAATAATTTCTGGAGATCTAATGTACAGCATAGTGATGACAGTTAACAATACTTGTAATTTGCTACAAAGATAGACCACAATATGGTAATTATGTAGAAGTAATGAATATAAAATAGTTTCCCCTCAAAGCCTTTGGACCTGACATATTAGCTCCATACATTGTAAGCCTAGTATGTCCTTCACCTGAACTACCGGCTCTGGAAGCCTAAAATGACGGAGGAACGATTTCTTTATTGACCCCACTGAGAACATTCTCTGGTACTCAAACTTCCCTTTGCTTCTCTCTCCAACTATTGTTCAGTAAATATTTATGTGTAAGGCACTGTGTTAAGGGATGGGTATAAAAACAGTAAACCACACTATGATTATAATCTTTGCCCTTATAAAATTCATAGTCTAGGAGGGAAAACATAGTTAAGCAAGCAAATAGAATAAAATGTGATAGAATAGAGGAAGAATAAGGTACTTGGCAAGGACACAACCCAAAGGACTGGGAGTAGAGGTAGGACAGGCATCATCAAGGTAATGATGTCTAAATTGGGACCTGAAGATGAATTTAATTGATTTAAGCCTTTCTTCAAATCCACATCCTGACCACAACATGGTCCTTCTTGCCTCCTGCCTGCAGGGCCATAATCCATGTGATTATAATCCATCTTGATTATACTACTTCACCACAAACTACTCAACTAATGACTGGACTCCTTTTTGTTCTATTAGGACACTAAACTTCAGAATCCCTCCCTGAGGCTAAAATTCAAAAGTTTAAATGTAATTCAGCTGAGTTAACAGCATCCTAAGATTTCTTGAGGCTAAGAGCAGCAATACAATGTTTTGGGGGCCTTTCAACCAGCCACACCTCCTCCTGTCAAGTACTCATTATTAAGTTGAACAGAAAAATAAATTATTTCTACATCGTGGAAAGATCACGATAAGGTAAATAGTAGACACGATTGGCTGGTCAATAATCTATAAATGCAAGATAATATGCAAATACTTAAAATGTATACTTAAACTAGTAGCTTTCAATGTAGAAAGCTTGATCCTTAAGAAGGTATTGCTAGAAGTTGCTGGCATTCTTAAAACTGAACATGATAAAAACCATGCAGTGAGATGTGAACTTTTTTTTTTTTAATAAATTAAATGCCCTTAGAGTCCTAACTAATATATGGTATGGGAAATATTATTTTGAATTATTAATAAATTGCTTTAAAGGGGTATATAATTTTACTGTTATGAGGATATGTAGTTATACTCTTTCTTAGTAAGAAATTTAAAGTGATTGCTTCTCCACGAGCTTCTGTATGAGCATCTCTCCTCTCTGAGGCCCCAAAAGGCAAGCCTGAGCTAGCAAAAAGACCAGTGTAAAAGAAATTAGAGAAATTCTCATAGAGTAAGAACTCGGTTTAGTTAGAAAATATGTCATAATTGCGGTAGGTTTAAAATATTCTATTCATAAACTCAAAAATATAATTACTGCCAGATATAATTCTTATATATTCAGTATTGTTATATTTTCTAATTTTATAAGGATTAAAAGCTAAATGCTGAGAGGTACTAACACATGCAAAATATAACCTTTAGCCACTTTCTAAATTCTGTCTCTAGACTACAAGTAAAAATCTGCGTCTCTGATGTTTATGAGAAATGAATATATCTCTACACTTAAAAACACTAAAAGCCTGTGAATCACCAGTAACAGGTATGATACAAGGACTAAAATTAAGGCCCAATATTATGTGTTGCCTTGACATCTGGTAAAACCAGAAGGGCCTACTATAGCCTAATTACAGGTTCCCTTCCCCACTCTGCTCCCACAGATTAAGTCCCCTCCCAAGCAGCCCATTTTGTCAAAGGGACCAGGCACAGTTCCTGCTTATCACTGAACAGTGAGTTTCAGTTCCCTGTCAATCCACAGAAAACCGTTCCCCCATGAGACCTGGGGGCACTCCACCTTCTTGATAGTATGAAGTCTAGCTCTCATTAGCCTTTGGTTATGCAACCCCTTTATGGCCCTGCATGGCATGTGGTGTCTTCCTGCTCCAGCTATGAGAATGTTACTATTAAACTGTCACTCTCATCTGTTCAGTGTCAGGTGTTCTGTGTTCAGCCACCCCTATAACTTAGGGCCGGAATCTTTTCTTCACCAACAGGGTGAAAAAGAGGCAATTAAAACAGCAACTTCATTGGTTATTCTAATGCAAAACCACAGACTTGCCTTTCGATTCATACCAACCATCATTTTGGTTGAGTAGTAAGCCCTTATTGCCAGAAAAGGGGCTTCTATTTATGGTCAAGGTCATGAAAAATGATATCAAGTTTCTAGCATTACACAGCAAATAGTCTGTACCAAATCCAAATTTGCATTTTTATGCAGCTAATAATATATTTTAATTTGAAAACTGGGATGCTGAGAATGAACCTTTACCACTCAATGAATATTTCCTGAAGTAATCATTATTAACCAACTTTAACTAGTTTATATTAGAGTAAGTTTAGGAGAATCTTATCTAACTGAACCATACATTTGGTGAACTGTTCAACATTCCAATAAGAGTTCATACAAACACACAATTTTGATTCCATCTTAAAAACATGTGGCTTTTTTTCTCCTCATACTTTTTAAGATTAAATAGTTCCTTGCTAGTACATAAAGCCAATCCACCCAAGAATTCACAAAATATGAGGGTTTATTTACTTATTTACCCCAAGATATTTAATTTTTACCCATAATTAGTCTCAATTTCCTGAGAATAAAATATTTCAATATCTACTGAACTTCTGGCCATTCAATAGATAAATCTAAGGCCACATAAAATGCCATGGTAGAGCTGAAAATACACGTCAAATCTTGTCTAATGAACACCTACAATGTCCAGTTGCATCTAATAAGTTTTTCCCTACATCTTTTAGGGGGCCCATGGTATCAGTATTTTTTAATCCATTTTAACATTATTTTTAGCTTATATTTCATGACCTGCCAAATGTCTTTCTCAGTAAGAGTCAATCCATATATTGATGATGTTGCTTGATGTAACTGTATTAGTGAATAGTGTAATAGATCTTAAATGTTTGAAAAGGTCTACTAATTGTCATTCAGTCATTCATCTATTCAACAAACATTTATTGGATACCTAGCAGGGCCAGCCACTAAAACTACAAAGGTAAAATATACAGTCCCTGTCCTCAAGGAATTCACACAGAATCTAGACAGGGGACTTGAACTTAAGAGAATAGAGGATCCGAGGAAAGTGCTGATAATTAATGTTTCTCACAGAGACTACAGTCAATAAACACAGACTGGAGTGAAAATGAGAACCTTCCTATAAAGAGAGTAAAGTTCTGTTGAATTAAATAGCCTAAGAATGGTACAGTGGGTTTAATTGTAGCCCCTCAAAAGACATATCCAACTCCTAAAGCCAATACCTGTGAATAAGACTTTGTTTAGAAAAAGGGTATTTGCAGATGTAATTAACTAACGGTCTCAAGATGAGATCATCCTGGATTAACCAGGTAGACTCCAAATCCAATGACAAATGTTCTTATAATAAGAGAAGACAGACAGAAGAGGAGAAACACAGGAAAGTCATATAAAGACAAAGAAGGAGATAAGAGTTATGCTGTCACAAGCCAAAAAAATGCCTGGATTTACCAAGAGCTAGAAGAGACGTGGAAGGATTTTCCCCTCAAGTTCAGAGGGAGTGTGGCCCTGGTGGCACCCTGATTTTAGATTGCTGGCCTCCAGAACCATGAGAGAAGGAATTTTTGTTTTAAGCTACTAAGTTTGTGGCAATTTGTTACAACGGCCCTAGGAAATTATAACAGGTGAAGTATTCGTATATGGATTTCCTGGTCTGGGGACAAACAGTAGAGATAAATATGGAGACAAACAAAATCAAGTTTCTAATTAAAAACTAACATTGTCTTCTGTGAAGACAAGAGATGGGACATAGAAAAGTCTGTATTGGCCTAGATTATAAGTCCCATCTGTCTAGCTGTGTCACTTGGACACATTCCTCTTAGAGCCTCAATTTCATCGTCTGTCGAGTGAGACTGAGGAAGAAAATGTTAAGGGTAAGATGTAGTGTAAACAAAGCCTGAACAACAGCCTACAGAACCACCCACCATTACTGTAATTGAGAATTTGTTGGTAAAATCTATACTTAGAAACATTAAATGGAGGATCTTGTCTTATCCCAGTACCAAAGTGAGCTACAAAGCATTCATTCTCACAAGTTTCCTCCTAGAACTCACCTCCAACCCCAGATCCTATTCCTCCATTGTGGCACGTAATGGGCACCATCTGCTATCAATACAGCCTACACTTCTCCCAGCTGAGATGAGTTCCAGGCCAAGTTTACCTTGTCAGTTAACAGGAGGTGACAAGCCCAGCAGAACATAAATTCTCCCTGCATGATTGATTCAGCCTATGCTAATGAGGATATTCCAGAGCTCACAACAAAAACTTTTTTGAATTATTTAAAACTCTAGAACATGATTTGCCATATAATGTGATTCGTTGTGTAATTAAGGCTTCAGTTAAATCTGCTTCTGTGGGTGCCTCTACAGCAAACATTGGTGACAGCAAATGGCCTGTTATCAAAATTAACTATATAAGTAATGCAAAAGAGCAGAGACATGGTCACCTTGTAAGGGACGACAGATAGGGTAAAGTTGGCCTGAGCTGTCAGGGATTACTGCTTTATAAAGAACTGAGTAACATTTCAAATGTAGTACTTTAAAATGTATAAGTAAATTAAACGCAAGTAAAATATCTATTCTCATCCATTATAGTAAGCTTCAGCACAGATTGAGACTTACAATTTCTAGGGAATTGACTTTTAATTTCTTACCCTAATTCCATTATCTATTTAAATAAGTTTCTTTTTGCTATTCTGGCAGTTTATGTTCCCTCCTATCTATATGCCAATAACTACCAATAATTCAAATAAGATATAACGAATTCAAATGTCTGAAACATTCCTTAAAAGAGGGAATTGTCAAGTACCTGTCTTCTAAGGAACTGAAGCTCAATAACTTTCTCAACTGTGTTAGGTAAGGGTTTACTATCCATGAGGCCAGAAGTTGTTTTTTTTTTTTTTTTAAGACACAATACTTTTGCCTGAATATTGGGGTGTTAAGGGAAAAATAACAATAACCAGAGTTAACCATCTAGACAGAGGATAGTAGAGTAGAAAGAGCACTGAACTAAATGTGGAGCCAAATAATCAGATTTACATTTGACTTTGTGGTTTGTTAGCTAGGATGAGGCTGACAACAAACAAATCTAAGCCTCAGTTTCTTCATCTGAAAAAATAAATTTCATAATACCTAGCCAACCTTTGAGCTTCAAATCAAATGGAATATTGAACATAGAGTTTTTCTGTGGCAACAGGCCTTAATAGGATGGTAGAATATTAAGCATTCAAGGAGGTAACATTAAGGAATACATTCATTTAAGCAATATTAGACTTCCATGTAAAAAAGTGGTGGGGAGTGAGGTAGAGCGTAAGTTATCCTAAAATGTTTTTCCAAGTTTCGTCTGCCACCAAGGACAAGAATTCAGGAAACCGTATCCTTACTTCCCAGTCTGAAAGCACAGCAAATTATATCCCACTAATAATAGGAGGACCTTCAAGGTGACAGTCGCCACCTGTGTCCCACTCTATTAAATCAACATCTCTGATATTCCTCCAAACTGGCAAAAGCAGCACATCCTCTACTGAGTCACAGACAGCCTTTCAGCAACCTGCCTTAACTGTCCTTACCTCCCCCCCACTGCACCTGACACAACAACTGTTTGGGCAGTTCCCATAAAAGCTGCTGGTTTCAAAGCCCTGCACCATTCAGCTATGTGTGTCCATCCCATCCTATGACACCACGGTCATCTGAGACTTCTGACATGCATTCATGATCGTAAACATTTGCTCCTCAATTCAATTTCTTTGAATTTCAGAAACCAAACTTCCTGTTAGAAACCTTGCACAACAGGGTAAAGAAAGGTATCTTCCATGTGAATATATAACAACATCTCAATTTGTTTTATGAATCTCATTATTTAAAATAATTGGTCACAAAAGCCTTTAACAAATACCTACTTATTGGTTACTACTTTCTGTGTCATAAACCTCTACATTTTTTTCAGATCTTCTGTAAAACCAAAGTTGAAGTTTTTTAAATTGTATTTTTAGTAATGCAGACTTCTACAGTGTTCAGATACTTAGAAACTTATAAGAAGAGTTTATCACAATGTTACTTTATTTTTAACCAGAGGTTTAGAAAGTTCTGTTTCTTGTTATTTAATCAACAATTAAAACTTAATGACAAAATGCATCCAAAATCAATAGGGATTTTTCTTGAGCAATGACTGTAAAGTCAGCCCATTATGAAGGTATTTGCATATCTTAATTATTGTGTTCTAAGGATTTTGTCAAGTAGATGCTAGAATGCAGTAAGCACCATGTGGTTTTGGTATAGTGTTAACTCTTAGTATATATAAATGTTAAAAGCATAAATATGTTAAGATAGGACTATGCCTTGTTAGAGTAAGACCTTCACTTATTTTAATGCAAGAGTTAAATATCTTACTCTCAGAAGTCATTTAAAGAGCAGGGAATTTAGAAAGATTAAAATGTAGATAAATTGCTTGTAAATCTCAAGTTAATTAGTAAATATATACAACTGACCATACATAAGACTTTTGGCAACTTCGCCAAAGCGGCCTCAAAATACAAAGCTGCTTTCTAAAATAACCTTGACTTTGAAGCCAGATAAGGAGTCAAATGCACAAGCATTCAGGGTTTTAATGCTCTAGCTCTGGAACTAGATATTAAGAAAAACCCAGATAGTGAAATTTAACCATTCATGTACTCATTCATTTATATATACAGAAAGCACATTGGGCAACTTACTTAACCTCACTTTGTTTCAGTTGTCTTATCTGTGAAATGGGGACAATAATATTATCTATTGTACATGATTCTTATAATAATTAAATGAATTAATACATGAAAAGTTCTTAGAACCATGCCTGGTAATAGTGATGATTATGTATAAGTATAGGGCTTTGAGGATTCAAAACTTAAAAAAACAAAAACAAAAACCCTTATTTTAAGAAGGTTTCCACTAAGAAGTTTATAAAATAAGTTTCAACTCTATATTTCTGAAGTTTAAAGATTCCTTTGAAATAATGTAAAGTGCTTCAATTTAGAAAATAAAAGCAGTTTTTATAAGTTACTTAAATTTTCAATGAAAACCTAAGATATTGTTTGTCTAATTTTTAATTATTTATAAAATATGCTACTAAAATAATACTTTGACACATGTTTGTAACATTTCTAGAGATATATTTTTTCATAAGGAAAGAGAAAAGAGCATATAATGTCCTAATTCCTAACACTGATATCATCTCTCCAATGCAAGTTTCTGTGAAGGCTTCTCAGAACGTCTGTATTGAAGGAAGGGAGCTCTGACACCAGGAAGCACTTCCTCACTGAGCTCCAGTGAGATCTTGGAAGTAAATCCTCAAATCACTTCACCATCCCACCAAGTGTCTGCCATTTTACATTAATCCTCTGATTATTGTGTATGTTTGGAGGTGGGGTGGCAGACAGAACTTCTTTAGGAATCTGACAAATTTTACGAAACTTCTCCCCAGAAAATTCACATACACATATCATTTTATATCCATCCAATATCATGGGCTTCACAGACCAGAGGTCCATCCATAGAACTCCCTACTCCAAATGGTGACTATTTGATTTTACCCTGAAATTAAATTGAATAATTCAGTAAACATGTTACCCATATGAAATCAAGATGTAATTAATACAGATTTAATTTCTATGTAAAGATATCAGATTACTTTATTATCTCTCTATATTAAAGATATTGGTATATATCTTTGGAAAGTAGAGACTATTTGCTAATTTTCCAAACAGGATATACTGTCTTACTTTCAAGACTGTTTGTTATTGTTTTTCAATTGTTCAACTATAGTACAGAGTGGGAAGTATGGTGAGAGGGTAAGTTTTGTTGAACACTAAATAAAAAGAACCCCAAAAAAGAATAAACTATAGTATAATTATATTGATCCCAAAAACTATACATAATAGTGTTTAAACAAGATAGTCTTCTTTTTAAACAGACAAGAGAGTCTGTTTAAAAGTAAAATATTTGATGAACATAGTAAAAGCCTAGGCAATTTTTATGGTGAAGAGACTCCTGGCATTTCCCAACAGTTCTAACAGAGCATTAAGGCACTAAAATGCCCAGGTAATAGCTGAAAAAATTAAGTCCTTCAGATAGCATTACATAAAATTTATAAAAATTTTTCTATGAAACAAAACTGGAATTACAGACATTTAGAGTCCCCTTTAAGGGCAAGTGACTAAGGTCACACACACCAAAAGTCCATTAGAATTAGAGGCCAATTCTGAGCTCTGGTGCCTGCCCCAGCAGGTGTTAAATAAATGGCAAACTTGCCGCCTGAGAAATTTTTGTATTATAATATAGAAAAGGTTTCCTATTAGCACTTCAAGCTCCAGGCTGCTTTTCTGGGAACAACAGAGGTCACAGCACAAAAAAAAAAAAAAAGAACCTGCCTAACTTTAACAAAATCCTTTTGTCCCCACTTCACTGCTTATTATACTACAACCTTCTTACTGGTGTCAGAAATATTTAAAACAAAGATCAACCTACTTGCTTTCACTGCATACAATTATTAAAACTATCATGTATTTATTAAACTTGTAGGACCATTAACCTAAGTAATATGGTGACAGAGAAAGAAGCCCCTCACCACTCCAGACCTACGAACATATTGAAGGAGGTTGCAAAATAATTAACACAACCAAGTTGTTCTTCCTTTCCACCATCATCCTGATCATACAATATCAAGAATCCTGATTCTCTGCTCCCATACCTGCCACAAATCTAAAAAGAAGAAAAAGAAAGAAAATGAAAGGCAAGAGAGAGAAATGATGATGAAAAGTTTGTACCCATACCAAATGAAGAACAAAAAAATCAAGTTCATAGGTTGCCATTTATCAACCACATCTAAAGCCCCAGGAGCAAAGAACAAGTATTTGTTTTGTAATTAGTGAGAGAAATGCAAAGACTTTTAATTTCATTTTACAAGCCTCAATTTTCTATGCTTTTCTCTTTCCTTTTCCCCCACCTCAAGTGATTTCAAATGTAAAAAGGTTGCTTTAAAGATGAGATAGAGCAAGCATTTTTTAACTTTATATTGATCAAGAACTATAATGAAGTATTTCAGATTCTCTAGGGCTTCTTGAAAACGTGAAATTCTAATGCAAAAAAATGTTGCGTACTTTAAAGCATTCTTGGTCATTTATGCAAAATCTAAAAGCAAAATTTTCAAGGAGGGAATAACACATATGCCTGTATGTACATTTACCTTGCTGGATATTTTTTAATTTTATTAAATTTATTGGGGTGACATTGATTAATAAAATTGTATAGGTTTCAAGGGTACATTTCTGTAATACATCATCTGTATATTGCATTGTGTGTTCACCACCCAAAGTCAAATCCCTTTCCGTCACCGTATATTTGACCCCCCCTTACCCTTATCTACCTCCTCCAATCCCCCTTTCCCTCTGGTAACCACCATACTCTGTTGTTGCCTCTGTTTATGAGTCTTTGTTTGTTCATCTTGTTTGTTCATTTGTTGCTTTCAGTTAATCCTACATATGAGTGAAATCATAATAAGGCAGCTAAAATATTCAGAATAACAATGTGATTTAGAGCATCTAAGCTTAAATGGTAAAGAATAAGTTGATTTTTATACTTAAAGTATTTATGAAGTCCATATCACTAAAACCTTTAAAATACATAGCATCTTTTAAAAATGATTGAGCACCGGAAACTCTTTCAAAAGTTCTTTCACAAGTCTCCTTTGAAGCCTGCTTCATGAAGAAAATGCTGTGGTCTACAATTCTTCAGCTTGGAGAATACAATGTTATTATTGTCTTGCACTTCAGAGCTAGGAAAAGCATATATTAGTTTTCTTGGCTCTAGGTTTCCATGACTGAGCAAGCATATGGCTTGGTTCCAGATAGAAGTTCTCAAGGAATTTTGCTTACAAGGAAGTGCTAAACCAGGTACTTTGCTTAATATTCATATTTACTTTGTTGCTAAATGAAGCTAAGGATTCTGTTGGCATAGATTAACTCTCACTCCCATAAATTCAAAAACTCTCTAGAGGACTCTGCTGTGGGAAGAGGGTGAGGAGATACATTAACACTCCATTTATATCTTCCTTGGAAAACATTCTTTTTAACGTTTATCTCTTCATCATTTCCTGAACCTGTAATGAAATGCTTGTGCTGGCATCTTACAAAAGGATCATGTCCAGAGCCTAATGAAGTGTTAGACACCAAGGTAAGAAGCATGTCTGCTGCTCTGGCTCCTACAGTCGGATACACAATGGTACTTTCTAGACTATATTTAGCTCCAAAGTCATGGTGAGTAGCCCTAAGACTTAAGGCACAATCTGAAAGAACTTCAAGTTCCAGAGCTGCCTGAACAGGCCAATCAGAATTCTATTTTCTAAGTCATAAGCCAGACACTGAGGTAATTTCCCTTTGTACATCCTTTTTTAAAATGAGAGACTTCCTGCAAGTGACATTCTGCAACCACAGAATTTCAGGGTGAAAGAGATCTCTGAGGTCACAAATAGCAGCTTCCTGTTCATTTCTTGAAACTGTACCACAATATTCCTGCCAAGTGGTCCCAGATCAGAGATGAAGAACTCACCACCTCATGAAAAAATGTATTCCTTATTCAGACAACTCAAACTGTTTCACTGTTCCTTCTTTAGTTAAGATTAAACCTATTTCCTGAAAAATCCAATTTCTTGGTCCTAATTCTGCCCTCTGGGTCCCCCAGAACAAGATGAGTCAGAGGAAAATCGTCACTGGTATAAACTGGTTTGATGTTTTGGAATTCAAAGATTTTTTGAGAAAAAGAAAGTGTTGTTAGCAGTCAAGGATCTTGTTACAGTTAAACGAAGTCATTTTAAAAGCCATTAAAAAAGGATATGCATAGCTTTGCTTCTTCCCTAATTATATGCTTCAAAATAATAGCTTTACTTCTAAGATTATTCTAATCATAAAACAGCCAAAGACTAGAAAGGATTTGCTTATGACAGCTTTATTTGAACAAGGCTAGTGGAGTCCTTGAGCTGTACAGAATCTATGGTCTAAGAGTAATGACCACTTTCATACATTTCATACACTTAACCATATGAACATTGTGCGAGGTGCTTTACAACAGTCCTGGAGCATTACCATCTCCATTTTACAAATGATAAAACTAAGGCTCAGAAAGATGAACTAACTCATCCACAGTCACATGGATACTAAGTTGAGGAGCCACAGGTTCAAACTCCGATCTGTCTCATTCAAACCTGTTTCTTCTGCTTATACAAACCTCTCTTGGTCCTTTTCTTTTTTTCTTTTTTTAGATAAAGAGTTTGTATAGAGTTCCCCTTTCTAATTAGAAGATACTACAGGTCTGTTATGGAGTGAATGTCTGTGCCCCCCACCCAACAAAAAATTCATATGTCGAAGCCCCAACCCTTACTGTGGCTGTATTTGGAGGTGAGGCCTCTAAGGAAATAATTAAGGTTAGGTGAGATCATAAGGTTGAGGCCCTAATCTAATAAGATTAATGTCCTTATAAGAGACACCACCGAGCTCACTCTCTCTCTTCACCATATGAAGACACAGCAAGAAGGTGGTGATCTGCAAGCCAGGAAGAGACCGCTCACCAGAAATCAACCCTGACAGCCCTTGACCTGAAACTTCTGGCCTCCAGAACCAAGAAGAAATTGATTCCTGTTGTGTAAGCCACCCAGTCTATGGTATTTTGTTACGGCAGCCCACACAGACTAATGCAAGGTCACCCTGTCATTTACCACAATCTACCTATTTTATATGAGAGAAGAATAACAATAAGGCATCTCTTTCGCCAGGACCTTGCCATTTTCTCCCTATCTTCAACTAACTGTGATCTGGTGAAACAAAAGAGAACCACACTGAAGTCTTTCCACGGACCACTTGCTGACTGGGTCACTTTAGAAAAATCACTTCAATCCTTTGTGACTCAGTCTTCTCAGTAACCTGAAAGATCTCAGTTCTCACACTCCATTATCTTATATGCATACAAATAAAACTTCTAATCTATATTCATTTCCTGATCATTTTTGCATTTTTTCCATTTTCTTCTTTTCTCAAATACTTGTTACTTCTTTGGGTTTTCAAGTAAAAAATCCAAAGAAACATTTTATTTAAATTGTAGAAATTTTCAGAAAAAAAAGATCTCTAGTTTTAAAGTTTATTTTATTTGTGAATGAATGTTATACCACACCTTTTATTTTATTGTAGGTGGCCTATAAAAATATTCCATCACAATTTTTCTAAAAAGCATCCCAAGAATGCTCTAGTAGATTCAGGGATTCTTGAAAATGCAAACAGGCACTGGAAAATGCAAAGACACTGGGAGCCTTTCTGTAATAGTCATTTCAAGTGGTCCTCTCCAGAACGGCAGCTCATTCCATAGACAGAAAAATGAGACATGGTTACCACAATAAAATGTAGACTTACCCACTTAGGCATAATTCTGAGTCCCACTCCCAGGAGCGGATTTGTTTAGAGAATGTTTCTGAGGAGATCCAAAGTCATGAATTAAATATCAGTGTGTGATTTGCTCTTCTGTGGCCAAAAACTAGACTCAAAACTGTGTTTATCCATCTCACAAATTCAAAATATTGATGGTCTATGGAAAGTGGTATGAAAAAATAAAGAATGAGCCAATACAATTTTATTACCACTACAGGGAAAAACTCTTAATGGTATGATATTGGTCAATCAATAGTGTTTTTTCTACATATCAAAGAAGGCAATATTATTAAAATTTCTTTCAAAATACCTGAAAAAAAGAGAAGCTATAGAAATAATTGTAGTAGAGCACTAACATTTTTAATACTAACGTAAAGAGTTGTGTTTCTATGTGTGTATTCTCCTTGTAGATATAAATGTAGATATAGATATTTAACAATCTTTTCCATCTTGTAGTCTTCTCAGTTAAAGACTTCTCCAGGTTTATTTACATGTATTTAAATTAATAACATTGAAAAATACCAGAATTTGAGATTTTAGGATTAAAAGTTCAGTCATTTGGCTTCTGATTATCTAACATGGTGATTAAAAGCATAAAATATGAATCCATACTGCCTGATTACAAATTCTACCTCTGACACACACCAGCTATAAAACTTGGGGCAAGTTACTTGACTTCTCTGTGCCTCAGTTTCATAAGACTTTGATACGAATACTTACGTCGCAGAGTTAGTGTGAGAATTCAATGAGTTAATATATACAAAATGCCTAAAACAGTACCCATCACACTATAAGAGCTACAACAGTTATCATTGCTAATTCATGCTAATAAATCATGGCATAACTTCAAAATGAATCTACTGTATAATCCTATATAATCATGTTTTCTCCACTATCTATGATTGGCAACTTCATTTGATTGTGGCGATATAATGTGGCAAAGCCAACTGCAATGGAGAAACGTAGTCATTTTACTAAGATCTGGGTGATCTTGCCCAAGCTACAGGGTGTGTTGTTTTTTCTCTCTTACTATAGAGAATAAAGTATATCAACTGAAGAAAAATAATTTAAGAGTTAAAAAAATTTTTCTCTTTCTTTGTATTTAAAATTATATTTTGTTAGGCAGCCCTTGAAGCAGTTTTTTCCAAAATCATGATAAAGAGCCAATGAAGACACCCTCCGAAAAAGAGAAAAGTCACATAATAAAAAATGAGAGTAATAAGAGGCCTGTGACAAGAATCTGGAAAAATGTGCCACTAATTACAAAGCCAATGAAACTAATCATGAATCATAATCAATAGATCATAACTGCAGTCTCAATTCTAACACAGGACTATAGATTCCATGTTCCTCCCCTATCGGCTCTTCTTCACTTTTTAAACACAAGGGCTATTACAAACACAAAAGTAGCCAGTTACCCTTTCTCCCGGCTGCTTCTCAGGCTAGGCAGAATCCTGCCCTATCTTGTCCTCTCCTCAATAATTCTCCTTCCATAGATATTGAACTAGGAATAACTGGGCAAATACACTGGGAACAAGAGGCTAGGAACAAGAAGTGATATACTGCATCCTGTAAGTGAGACACAGGAAATTCTCCTAAAGCAAGATGCTCAATATTGTAGTTTTTCATGGCTCCATGTGTTCACAGTGCCAGAAAAATGTGGAGTAGGGGAAAACACAAAAGAAGAAAATTTTAGGCCAGCTGGGCTACACTAGATGAAAGCCAATTAGAAATGAAAAATTGAGCAAGAAGATCTATGTATCAAACTTCTAGAGAGTTGCAGATTTGAGAATAGAATCACACCCAAGTGGTCTGAGAATGGGACTAAAGGTAACCCACTGGCAACCATCAATCATAGGCTGATCTCTCATCTTAAGACTGAGTAAAGAAAAATCAAATGTGTAACCTAAGGAAGAAGGTACTGTAAAACAAAGTAAAGAGACCATCTATCTGAAGAATAAGGAGACATCTGAACGTTATTTACCCAAAGAAATCTTCCACAGAATGCAAGACAGCATGTCTTCCATGAAAGAAGAGAAATCCAGAACAGGGTATGATTAAAAGATCATGGGAACTACATAGTAATAATGACAAATATATGAAAATTGGGTATTGACAGAGGAGGTTATTTAATTCATGAAGATCATAAACTACTTTACTCTTTTTTTCAGTTAACATTAAAACAAATAAAATGTTTTTTGCATATAATTTTCTTTTAAAACAGGAATTTTAAAAAAGATACATAATATATATACTCTATCATGTACAATTCTCTTACTGTTAGTTATTTAGGTTTTTATATTTTCCAACTTTAAAGTATAATGAGCATCCTTGTACTCATAATTTTCATAATATCTTTAATTGTTTCTTTAAGATAAATTCTCACAAGATTCATGGGCCAGTGAATTTTCTCCTTTTTAAGATTCCTGACACAACTCAACAAATTTGTTTCAAGAAGTTTGTTGATGTTTTCTCTCCTATCGGCCAGATTTGCGATTATTCATTTCACCAAATCTACTTAGGATTGTATCTACTTTTTAATCTTGAAATTTCATATTTAGAAGTATTATGTTGGTTAAACTTTGTTACTAACTATGTTAAGCACTTGTCCTGTATTTTTTGTCTATCTGTCACCTTTCATGAATAATTTGTAATTGCTTCTGCTTAGTTTTTCTCCTATGATGTTGTAAAGTAATAGAAAAAAACATATATTAGTCTCTGCTCCTGACTCATGACACAGACTCCTGAAACCCTAGTAATTCCCTAAGTGATAAGAAGAAGCTTCCTCTTGTTTTAATATTTGATGTTTGACCCAGTTCCTGACACAGGGCTCCTAAAACCCTTATAAATTGCTGGGTAATAGGAATGTCTCTTATTCTGATGAGGTGACTCTTGGTGGGCTCCTAGCTGGGGGCTGATCACCAGAAAGACCAAGCCATGATTAGAAGCTTGAAATTTTCTGTTCCACAGCCTCCCTGCCATCTTCCAGTGGGAAGAGGGTATGGAAACGGAATTAATGATTGATGGTGCTTACCTGAGGAAGCCTCCATAAAAATCCCAACAGTAAAAGGTTCTGAGAGCTTCCAGGCTGGTGAGCATATCCACACCAGGGGGGCGATACATCCCCCCAACTCCACAGGGATAGAAGCTCCTGCATCAGGGACCCTCCCAGACCGTTCCCATGTGTCTCTTCATCTGGCTGTTCATCTGTATCCTTCATCATATCCTTTAATTAACTTGGAAATGTAAGTAAGTGTTTCCTTGAGTTCTGTGAGTACCTACAGAAAATTAACTGAACACAAGGAGGGGGTCTTGGGAACCCAGATTTACAGCTGATCAGTCAGAAGGACTTGTGATTGGCAAAATCTACAGAAAGAGATCAATACCAAGAAATATAACAAATATTTTTAACCACAAGAATAAGGAATATTCACTAAGCTTTCAAATAAAGAAGCAAAAGGGGAGGGAGAGAAGAAGGGAGGGAAGGAAGAAAAGAAGACACAGAGACACATACAGCATCAATACACATCCACACCCTTATGATCTAAATAGTTCCAATGTGAGGATCACCTGATTCTGGCTGGAACATAAACAATACAACTTGGCAGGAGCAGGTAAGAGACTAAAGTTCAAAGTAAGGCAGTAGGTTAGTTAGTGTCTAAGAGAAGTCATGTGTGATATTAGCAAACTTAATGATATGAGTGAGTATGATGGAAATTTTTAAGTAATGAAGTTTTACAGTCTTGAAATTACCTGCTCAGCTGATGCAATCCTTTCTTGAAGAAGGTATGGAATAGATAAATATAATAAGAATTGATCAAGTTATTTAGGAAAGCCTAAATATTCTGAATCTTGCAATTTCACTACTGTTTCATAATTCACACCGCTTTTTCTTTTTATTAGCCTTTAGCCTTTAAAGCTAAGTAATAAAATTGGGTACACACACAAACCTCATATTTAGAGCTACAGAGAGGCATCTTTAATCTGCTGTTTCATATAAGGAAAAAAATGATAATCCAAAATAAGACTCTGAGAATGGCCTTAATTTATGAATTCTGAAATTATTTTATACCTATGTATAAAGCATATCACCCTCTGGGTGACGGAAGTGTTAACTTTTAAGGGAAGA
The DNA here is from genome assembly GCA_028627145.1 of Eidolon dupreanum. NCBI lineage: Eukaryota > Metazoa > Chordata > Mammalia > Chiroptera > Pteropodidae > Eidolon > Eidolon dupreanum. The sequence continues at coordinate 68,931,884 of CM053513.1, forward strand.
TGGAAAATTGCTTTGGCATTTTCATGTAAGTTTGCTAATACACACAGTACTATCCTGAAGCAGACAGCTCCCTGGCATGGTACACAGAAAGCAGTGTTTTAAGTAAGCCACTAACCATGCTTCTTGGTTTTGTTTACATTGCTTCCACACATTAGTAAAACAATTAGTTTCACAGTAGATTCAGTGATGAAATAAATTATGCATCTGCCCATCAGGTTGGGAAAAATACATTCTGGTGGGAAACCAAGAAGGACAATGCAAAGGGGGAGAGAAAATTTGTGCTATTTGACTAGAGTGACAAATTCAAACAGCTGAGGCCATGAACCCCAAACTCTCATTTTCATTCCCTTGCGTGCCTTAGAGATTTGGTACTTGTCACCCACAAGAAAGGGACACACGAAACACAGAGAGCTCAGCAGCTGCTCAAAAAGATTGAGGGCTTAGAAGTTGGCTCGCATTCGCCCACATTCCTGAAAGCCTCCTACCGGCCCAACCACCTTTGGCTTTGAAAACCCCTCTGTCTTTTATAAGCAATGTGTGCAGCCTTAAGAGTCTCCAAACATTTGGGGTTAGTAGAGCCAATATTTATTGTTCCAAAAATGGATATTACAGTTTAAATCATCTGTTGAATGTTGATAGCAGGAAGAACTACAAGAAGCACTTACATGTGCAGCAATACACTGCTTTTTAAAAGTCATACCACAAATCATTGAATTTCTAAATAAGATACTACAGGAAAAGCATCTAAATGAGCTTATATTCTACCGACCACATGCAAGCACTATGAGAAACACAAGATTCAATCTCTATGTTAAAGGAGTTTACATACCAGTCCCACAGCTAAGAGTCAGATAAGCTGTTATAATCAAAGGAGAATGTGGCAACCTCTCTAAGAGAAATGAAATCAAGTGCAACAGGAGCAGTGGTCGGGAAGGAGCACTTTCCAACAACGAATGTCGGGGAGAGCCACGAAAGTAAAGTGGCCATTTACACTGAGTCTTGAAGGATGGGCGGGATTAGAAATCGAGAGGGCTGACCAGGGGAAATGCACAATCTGCTTGGGACACAGCAGAAATTTAGTTTGACTGGAACAGACAGTACGTTGATGAACAGTGGCAGCCAAACCTGGAAAGGCAGACGTGGCCTCACAGTGGATGTCCATAGATGTCGAGCTAAGAGTGATCAGGGTGTCACTTGAAAAAAACAAGTCTCTTCTTTAGAGAGATTAATCCACTAATAGTGGGTAGTAAAGTGGTGAGAAAAAATTAAGGCAGGAAATTCGGGGGATGGGGTGGGGTAGTGACATAGACTTTGCAACAACAGCCAAGGCAAGAAGTCATAAGCTGACTAAAGGTTATCAGTGGGCAAGGCAGTGTTATGGACTGAATTGCATCTGCCCAAAATTTGTATCGAAGTCCTTCCCTCCAGTACCTCAGAATGTCACTGTATTTGGAGATATGGTCTTTAAAGAGGGAATTAAGTTAAAATTAGGTCCTTAGGGTGAGGCCCTAAGTCAATATGACTGGTATCCTTATAAAAGGAGGAAATTTGGAAACAGATATAGAGGGAAGACTGTGTGAAGACAAAGGGAGACAAAGGCCACCTGTAATTCAACAAGAGAGGACTCAGGAGAAACTGATTCTAACGACATCTTGATCTTGGACCTCTAGCCTCCAGAATTATGAAAAAAACAAATATCTGTTGCTTAAGCCACCAAATCTGTAGTACTTTATTATGGTAGTCTTATCAAACTAATATAGTAAGAAATAGACAGATGTGAAAAACTGAGGAAAGAACTAATTCAGAAAAGTGGGAAGCAACTAGAAAGAGAAAAACGAGAGGAGTAAAAGTTGACAAGATGTGAGTTCAGGCAGTCAGGAAAAAAGTAATAAGAAGTAATAGAAATTTAGGAAACTGGAAGAAGCTGGTTTAAGGAAAAATGATAATTCAGTTTGAAAAATGTTTGAATTCTGACAAAATATCCTTACAAAGGTATAAATTAAGTAATGCAAATATATCAAGGGAGCTCAGAAAAGAGCTAAATTTTGGAGTCATCCCGATAGAAGGGGAAGTGAGGTTACATTAATAAACAGGTTGTTCAGTAAGATCATGAAAAATATAGAAAATTGAAGACACAACGTGGAGGAGAACCTAAATCTTATAGGCAAAAAAAAGAACCAGAGGCTGAGAGATCAGTCTGTGGACAGTGATGACAGAAGTCATCTGGTTTTATGGCAGCAAAATATAAAAGTGACTAAATCACTACTTCTATGTTGTACTTCGTCTTTCTGATGAAAAACTTCCAATAGAGACCTGTACTATTTCAGTGACTCCATTCGCCTCTTACTGAGTAACGAACGGGACACTGAGTGGGAATTTCCTGTTGCTCCTACTAGACTCATAGTTAAGGCCCAAGAGGCACTAAGTATGTCACATTATACTATCACCACAGTTGGAACTAGATGCCTCCCCCTGGGTCTTACTCAGAAATTATTCAACCAGCCCTGCTATACCCCAACAGAACCCTCCAATACACACCTTTTATTTATAAAAACTGAAAACTGGAACTGAGGGGGAGAAGGGATTTGAAAGAGGTGGCTCACTCACCTTTATAGGGAGTACAGAGTCTGTGGTAAAAGGAAAGAGGGTACGTCCCTGTCCGCTGCCATGCAGTATGTCATAAGATGAGATTGGGAGTGCCATGAAGAAAACAAGACTGGTGTTATGTTCTCCAGTTAGATTCTACATAAGCAGTGGACTTGACCATCTTTCCTGTCCAAGCAAGACTGAAGAGTCATAGAGTCTAGAGTGAGATGACAGGGTGGAGAGGGGCGGCCAGTGGGTGAGACTACCGAACCTCCTACAATCTGGGATGGAAAGTAAGTGCAAGTTCCCTATGATTTCATGGACCCTGAAAAGGGTGGCTGGGCTTGAGCCACCTTGCTGGTGCCCACCCCAAAGGCCTACCCACTAGATAACGGGACCTCATCCCTTGTACCTTTTTTCATTCTGAATATAACTTTATTAACTATTATATCTTCAACACTATGCAAACTTCCTGGAATAAACAGATGCATAGAACACATTGCTTGGCATACAAGGATTTGAATGAAAAACTAGTCTGTTCTGGAGTCATAACTTTGTGAGGGTGTCAACACAAAAAAATGGGGACCTAACATCAAGGAGCTATGATGGTGAGAACTGCCAAGGACGAAAGGGGTTGATTTATCTGGATCCCTCATCTCAAGGTGGGGTGGTGAGATAAACTCATCCCTGCCCCCAGAAGAGAGCCAACCTTTGAATCCTAGACACATGGGCAGCATCAAATATTAGTCAGTATTGGTTAGGAAAACAATGACACCAACAAAGTGAGGATGAGAGCTGTGCATGCCCCTCAGGAGAGCCAAGGGTGGAGCTGGTGAGGTTCAGATCACACCCTCCCACCACCACCCCAAGATGAAGAAGTGGAATAAGGAATAAAAAGCAAATGGCAGTCGCCCTTCCCTGTCATGCCCTGGGAGTGACTAGTCAAGGCAGCCTTAGGCAGAGTAGAGATGAGATTTAAATCAACTTTAAGATTTAAGTTATAAACTGGACTGGATTTTCAATCCATAAAACCAGAAAATTACAATATCTTTTCAAGTTATCATTAAGAGAAAAGAAAATTCAACAGAAGGTTGAAGGTAGTGACTAGAAAATTTTCACAAGTTTCATGTTGGTACTCCTACAAAGCTAATAAACTAATAATATGTGCACTCCAATAAGCTAATTATATGTGCACATCCTTGTATGTATGCCAAGCACTATGTTCTATGCATCTGTTTATTCCAGGAAGCTTAGAGAGTGTTGAGGAAATAATAAATGGTTAATAAATCTATATGCAGAATGAAAAAAGGTCCAAGGGATAGTAATTTCTGACCACCACTACACAGGGACAAGGGATAACACACCTTAAGAAAAGGCTTTAGATTATGAACGTGATCCTCACCTGAGCAGTGGCAGAAGTGGGATTAGAATCTGTAACATTAAAGGTAAAAGAGGAGATGGAAGGTAAGGAATTAGAAACAGTCTGTAAGAATAAACCATGCCTTCAAGAAAGCTGACAATGGAAAGAAGAGAGATGGGGTGGCCATAGGGAGTCAGGAGATCAAAGGCTTAGGCTTTTTAGATCTAGAGAAAGAAACCATTACAAAGAGAAGAGGAAAGTCTGAAGAACAAATATATTAACTGATGAACAACAACTCTGACACTATTTAATATCTTTTTCTTTCTTTAAATATTAGATTATTTGTGTCAAAAAAAAAGCAAATTGTTTTAAGCACTGTTAAAGTATTTTAGTTCCATCTAGTCAGTTTAATGATCAGATTCCTTAATGACAAAATCTCCAATATTTGGCAAGAGGGAATGATTTCGCTAGCAGTAAAGCCACAATTCTTCATCCTCCTGGATACTTCCATAAACCATAAAGAGAAGATTGTGGTGACATAAACCAGTGTAAAAAGGGAATGTTTGCACATATATCTTATCCCCTCTCTTTGAGGCCAGAGGTTATGCCTTTTACGAAGTAATATTCCACACAGTGCTAATTACAGTGTATTACATATTATAAGTGCCAAATAAAAGTTACACATCAATTAATCAGGGAAATTAAGAAAGGAATCCCATTTAAAATTACATCAAAAAGAAGAAAATACCTAAGAATAAATTTAACTGAGGAAGTGAAAAAGCTGTACAGTGAAACTGTAAGACATTGATGAAAGAAATTTAAAAAGACACAAATAAATGGAAAGATATTCTATGCTCCTGATGAAGAATCAATATTGTTAAAATGGCCATACTACACAAAACAATCTATGGATTCAGTGCAATCCCTATCAAAATCTCAATTTTTCCCAGACATAGAACAAGCAATGCTAAAATCTACATGAAACTGCAAAAGACTTCAAATAGCCAAAGCAATTGAGAAAAGAGAACAAAGCTGAAGGCTTCAAACGTCCTAATTTCACAATATATTACAAAGCTATAGTAATCAAAACAGTATGGTTATGGCATAAAAGCAAACACATAGATCAATGGAACAGAATAGAGAGCTCAGAAATGGTTGGTTATTTTACAAAAAAAAAAAAAAAAAAAAAAAAAAAGCCAAGAATATACAATGAGAAAAGAATAGTTTCTTAAATAAATGATAGAGGGAAACTGAACAGCCACATGGAAAAAACTGAAGCTGGACCCCTATCTTACACCATACACAAAAATCAACCAAAAATAGATTAAAGACCTGAACATAAGACCTGAAGCCATAAACTCCTAGAAGAAAATTTAGGCAATAAGCTCCTTGACCTCAGTCTTGGCAATGACTTTTTGGATTTGACACCAAAAGCAAAAGCAACAAAAGCAAAATAATGAAGTAGGACTACATCAACTAAAAAGCTTCTGAATAGCAAAGGAAACCATTAACAAAATGAAAGGGCAACCTACTAAATGGAAGAAAATGTCTGCAAATCATATATCTGATAAGGAGTTAATACCTAAAATATATGAATAACTCACACAAACTCAATAGCAAAAAAAAAAAAAAAAAAACAATATAATTGCAAAAATGGGAAGAGGATCTGAATAGACATTTTTCCAAAGACATACAGATGGCCAACAGATATATAAAAAGATACTCAACATCACTAATCATTGGGGAAATGCAAATCAAAACCATAATGAGCTATCACCTTACACATGTTAGAATGGCTATTGTCAAAAATAAGATAAATAGCAATTGTTGGCAGGTGTGTGGAATAAAAGGAACTCTTGAGCACGCTCTAGGAATGTAAAAGAGTGCAGTCACTATGGAAAACAGCATGGAAGTTCCTCGAAAACATGGAAGATCCATAAGAACATGCAAGGCCTGGCCCAGTGTCCTAGGAGGAGAAAGAAAGACATGTGGAGTAGAATAGCCCAGCCAGTTCCCCTAGATGAGCCCAGTCTAGATCTGCCACCCTCCATCTGACCCACCAATATATGAGCTTAATAAATGCTTTTTGTTTTATGTCACAGAGATAGTGTGTCTGTTTGTTATATAGAATTACTGAAGCAATAACTGACTGATACAACTTTATACATACTTATCTTAATAGAGCACAATGCTCTGTTTATCTGAGAGAACAGAATAAGCACTTCACATGGAGTAAAAAAACATATAGTAGGATATGTCTGGACATATAATTAGGTGTTCCAATCTCAACAGTAAGAGACTAAAAGCCAATAATATGAATTGCATATATGGAATAACCAAGTGGAATATCAGTCCAATTCTCATTACCAGACTTCTTATCCTGACCAAAGTGAAGTTCATGACTCAGCCTTAAGACCTTGCAAAAATTTACTATTTCCCAGACTGTCATATTGAACAGATCATGACATACAGAAGCCAAGGAAAATAAATGAAATTCGTGTTTTACTGGGTCCCACATGCTGTGATGTTTTCAAACCCACATACATCCACCAAGAAGCACTTAGAATGTTTGATTCTGAAAACAAATCATAACAAGAATAGAATAAAGAATAAAAATCAACTCGACAAGTCACTCCATATGTTTTTCATTTTCTGTATTCCATAAAGGAAGTGAATGTGGTATAGTATACTTGGCTCCCAGCAAAGAGACTTCCAGCTATTCTTTTTAATTTTATATTTACAGAGAGCCCTGTGTTACTCTCTGTACTGCCTCTGACATAGCAACAGAAGTGAAGAAAATGATCTACTGAGGAGTAAATGTTGTATGTTTCCTACTGTAATAGGTTTGGACTCATGCTCCATGCCTAACACAAAGATGTTCTCTGTGTATTGTACACAGGTTGCTGGGATCCACTAGAGAGAAGATGATATACCTACATTGCAGGGATATGAGACCTCTGGCAAATCACTATTGCAGTGTTGAAAGGAAAGTCATTCAGACAGCCTTCTTCATTCTTTATGTTCAAAGTAACATTTAAAGATACATACAGAGCATGGATACCTATTTAAAGTTAGCTATATCTAAGCAACAACAAAAAGGAAAAATTTCTCTTATAGTTTGAAATGCATAAAAAATATAAAAACACCATATGTATTGTAATATATGAGCGTATGTGTGTGCATACATACATAACACATGTTTTATAAATGTTAAATGTGTTTAGCTTGATATAGCTATACACACAAACACAAATCATGTAATCTCAATTGCATCTCTACCAGGATTCTATACAATGAATACGACAGCACTTTCCACTTCACATCTTTCAGAAGCAGGGTTTTTTTAAATTGTCCTTAGAAATATGGAGTCTATCATTTATAAAAACTTAATGCAGCTCATGGGTAAAGTGAAGTCATTTCAAAGCATTCTTCTGTGCATGTGGAAGTAAGAACAGATAAATGCACTCCATCTTAAATATCTAACACATCAAATCTACTACCTCTATACCGAATTTAAAAAGAAAGCTATGGTTTTCCTGAGCAGCACAGAAAATCAGTCAATTGTTGAGACATTTTGATTACCAATGTATAAAAACTGATAAGTACCAGAGTTATTTTAAAGAAGCTAGTCTTTGACATAATTATCATGTAATGTTAGAATTCAAAGACTTTTAGATGAATAGTATTGCTATTTCTTGTTATTCATGGTCCATTTAAATCTATTAACCAGTTATATATAAATACCATAAACACAGAGTCCAACTATATGCTCAAATATTAAATATTGAAAGTTACATGATGATATATTTAAATTTCACATTAAAATTTGAAAGCACTCATCATGAAACATCTAAACTCAAAGCCTATACTTTATTTTCATAAAACTAATAATATACAGTCTACTTCTAAAACTTTATTCCATTTTAAATACCAGGCCAACACCTTAATCCAGAATCTCAGAAATCAACTAATTTCTAAGACTTAATATGCTGACCATATGCTGAGTACTATTACAGATTCAAGGTGACTGATTCAACAAATGAGTAAGTTATTCATCTGTCAAAATATTTTATATTCCATGAAATGAAATAATTATCAAGTATCAGTGGAATGCTACTCTAGCATAAACTAAGATTATTCATAACACACATGAAACTTTAACATGTTCCCAGTGTTATATCTATCCAATACATTTTCTCATCAATAAAAATCTATTTTAAACAAGCTTGACCTTTGATAACAATAAGACATTTCATTTTTCTTGGATTGCATATATCTTAAAATTCATTCTTTACTGTATTTTATATCAACTGTTTGTTTTTACTTTGCTATTTTCTCTTACCCCAGTTGTTTCAAAGATGAGTGTGGGGCTCTGGCCAATGC
>CM053513.1:68940312-69005091 GCA_028627145.1 Eidolon dupreanum
CACACACACACACACACACACACACACACACACACACGTGATGTGCAGCTATTACTTCTATATACTTAATCAGGAGAAAAACCAATGTTTAAGACTCATTACATTTTCTCTCTCTGGCAGGCTTGTTGACATCTGATTTCGCTCTTTTTAAGTGTTCCAAAGGAACTTTGTTAGTACTGCAGAGGAGACTCCTTTTACCTCTTAAGTTCACTGATAACTAGGTAAAACTCACTGAACAATCAAGTCCTCCAGAGAGATTCTTGAAAGATTGTAGAGGACATCAAGGAAATGGATATCACCCAACAGTAATAACACACTGATTACATTCTATGCTAGCACTGGAGCCTCATTTTTTAACAGACACAGCCAAGTGTTATAGATAAATCTGTTTCAGCTATGATTAGAAAAATGTTTCAAAATCTATAAAATTACTATTCCTGCCATACCCACACTTAAAAGCTTTACAATTTAAATCCTTAATAATGCCACAAACGTCTAGGATGCTTCCCTGAAGACTTCTAACATGTATGTTTGAGAAGAACCTGTCAGATTCATGAGATTATGCTGATACTTGAAACTAGGAAAATAAAGTATAGCTCTTGCCTTGAACACTAAACACATCCCTGTACATCATTTATAAATTGCAACAGGGGACTGAATCCATACTAAACCAAACGTACATGGGCACTGTACAAAGAAAATGTATCCTGTTAAGAGCACAGGGAATGTTTTCAACTTTGACCATACAGTTAGCCTGAAAGCTGAACTGTTGGCCTGAGAATTTGATCAGTGAGGCTTGTTTCATCTTCTATTTTCTTGCTTTACGGCACTTGACATTGTTTAAAGGAATTATCCAGAATTTTTAAAGACTGAAAAGGGTCTTTAGTCACTAGTTTTAAAAAAAATTTGTTAATAATTTTATTTAACAAATTTCCTTATTTCTAATTTTAATTTTAAAGTGATAATTAGTAAAATCCAATATATTCCTTTCATGTTTCTACCACCATGATACATATTTGGAATTACACTTCTAAAAATGGCACTATAAATGTAACTGAGCTATAATTCAAACATCTTTTCCCCTTTAAAGCAAAGTTATAATATAAAATTACTTTCCTGAAGAAAAGCCTAATGCCCAACTTTTTATAGAAATGCACATAAATGTTAGATCTTTGATAACTATAATTCAATATAGTAATGTAAGTAAGTGTACTCCTTTTACTAGCCATTAGGGAAAGGTACTCTCTGGTTAGCTTTCTTCCTGCATTTGTAAAGATTACACTTCCTCACCCCTGGGAAGACAGCATGGTCATGTGACTTGATTTGGCCAAGGAAATATGAGAGAAAGTGACTGAAAGTCACTTGGATTTGGCAGCTTTAAAAGCCAAGTATATAATTTACATATCTCTTTTTCCCCTGCGAGGGTGACTGGCAATGCTCAGGAAGAGGGCTGCTCTATGAACCTGTATCCTAGAAAATAAAGAATAAACTACAGCAAAACTCCCAGCTGACCTATTACATAATACATGAAATGTCAGCAAGAAACACAACTTAGTTATTTTAAGCTACTGAGATTTGGGGATTGTGGATTGTTAGAGAACCTACCCTAAACTAACTGATGTACACCTTTGCATTAAAGTATTAAGCTTTCTAAAGACATTTAAATCATTCAGTAATCAATCACGTATTTAGATGATGTTCACTCATTACATAATGCTGGCTCATTTTGAGGCAGCACTATATCAAATGGTAACCTCATTCTCTCTAATATTCCCTTTCTGTCTTGCATCTTCAGTGTCTGTCTTCAGTGGCTCCCTTCACACGGCAATCGGACAAGCTAAAATCTGACTGCTGGTGTGAGCTACATCCTTTAACTTTGCTGTGTCTTTTAGTCAACTTCTCCTCTCTCTTGTCTGTCCTGTAAACATATCTGAAAGAACGGTCGATGATCACTGCCTCCATTTCCTATTGTACTTTATGCATCTGGCTTCCACTCCTAATACTTTAAGGCAAAAATTCTACCAGAGAGCTTGTAATTATCAAATCCATGGCTCTTTACTTGGTCCCCATCTTTTTAATTTTTCTTTCATATCCAGTGTCAATTACCATCCCCTTGTAAAACCTCCTCACTTTTGTGATATTGCAACATCTTGGTTCTCCTCTAACATAAGGCTTCTCAGTCTCCTTTGTTGGTTCCTATTTCTCTATGTGTAAGCATTCCCTGGGGTCCTTTTCAGATCTTTCGTCTCTTTTCCTTCTCTCCCTTAACAATATCATCCACTTGTACAGCTTCTGTGATTAATATGTAGAAGATTTCCACAACTCTGTCTTCAACTTGTTCCCTGATTATTCCATTACTTGATACATATCTCCTCCTGCCCATACCACTAGAAATAGAAAAATACAACTAAAAAAACCAAATATTTTTAGTATCTTCACAATTGAATGAAAGCAAATATTGATACCTACAAAATAAGAAGCGAATAAAGGAAAGTACATTCCTCCACCCCTAAAAACCACTCCTGGTACTCTGTCCAATAGGAACTTGTTTATTTCCTTCTATTGGTATTTCTGCCTCTATCATGACTAATAAATTTGATTTTGTAATGTAGAGTAAATAAGTAAATAAATTCTTAATACTTCTGCCATAAAGTTTGTGTGCACGTGCACTTATAAAATTTCTTTATCGGAATATAAATATTCCAATGTAAAGTAGCATGGCAAAAAATTAATTTATATTTTCCCTTTTAATATAAGAAATACGTAATTCATTATCCTAAATATTTAGCTATGAGTCTCAACTGAGTTAAGGAAAATCTATCAAAGAACATGTATTCATCAGCAATACTGTCTAGAAAGTATGTTGGATAGCATTTAGCACTAAAACAGTCATAAAGTTGTTATATTTTAAAATAAATTAAAAATTTGCTACATATGTTTCTGTGGCAGAGACTGCTGATTCTTCCTCAGTATCCATTCCCAGGAAGTATCCTTCTTGCTTAGTAACTAGCCCCTCCCATTTTAGGCAGCATTTGGATGTCTAGCTAAAGACTACAGGTCCTAGCCTCTCCTGAAGCTAGATGTGTCCATAGGACCAAGTTTTGGCCAATGAATTGTGAACAGACATGAATATGTAAGACTTCTGGTTTGTGTACTCAAAAGTAAGGAGCAGGTTTCCACTGCTCCTCTCCCCCTCCCCACTGATGATAAAACTGGCATGATAAGGAAAAATAAGAATGGTCATCTTAGACCATTAAATCAAATGCTTGTACTGAATATAAAAGACAGAAGGGTCCTGGGTTCCTGATACTATCAAGCTGCCACACCACCCTGACCACTTACACCATACTTCCACTTTGATTGTTACTATATTTTTTGATTCTCTGTTGCCTGAGAAAAACCCGTATCCTATCTAATAAAGTTCCACTGAACACTTTCCTCAAAGATGATTCCAGGGCTCTTGACAACATATTTAATTTACCAAACACCTTTTTTCTAAAGAGTCCAATTTGCTTTCTGCAATTTTTCATTTTTCTTCACAGCATCTCTGATATGAGAGAGTAACGATACTTTAAATTTGGCTCAACCCCAGACTCCATGACCAAGGTGCTCATGTTAAGCCTCATGTTCTGCCCTGGAAAATAACATCTGGTTCTGCTTCACTACTGCTAGCAAGCTAAATTTCCAGTTTCAAGAACCAAGATCAAGACTATTTTAACTCATTTTTCAGACAAATTCATTTTTATTCATAGTCCTTTCAATTCACCAAAATTAGACTTAATATATATGAAAAATGATTTAATAGATAGCAACTTGGGTTTTTTTCCCTGAAGTTATCTTATGCCCCAAAATGGTTAATATCCATCTACTGTACATAACTCACCCATAATAATTGCTTCCTCATGTAATAGGTGTAGATATCTACAGAGTATTTTCAACTACTTAGAAAAGAAAAATACTACAAAACATAAACATTCTGTGGCTCTCTAGTTTCCCTTGGCACCCCATTTCTCTCTATATAAAAGGGGATAATTGTACCTGCCACAAGCTATTCCATGCCGATGTTATGAAGATAAATGAGATAACCTATATATGAAAGCATTTTGTGCTCTTAGGAAGAATAAATGCACCTAAATCCAAGATGGTATAATTCTTTATAATGTTTTCCAGGGACTTTCTGAACAGCTCCAGAGAGGTCATTACCGACAACAAACTTTTGGCACCAAAGGACCACCCTTCTAAAAAAACAATTTCATTCCCTGCACCTGACAATACTTTTCCATTAATTGGGGGTAAGTCCAGATGCCGTTCTGTTTGGTCATCTCCAGTGCTCTAAAAGGATCCAGATTTCTCACTTCAATTTCTTGCACCAATGAAATGAACAAAAAGCCCTCTAAATCACAGGGGTTTCAGCTGACAGGTTAACAGTGAGACCTATTTCAATCAACTTCAAATGCAAAGCAGATTTGGCAAGAACCGAGGAGGGGATAAGTGGGAAAAGGAAAGCCCCTTTAGCAGTCTGACAACTCCCTCATGTCTACTGTCTGCTGCAATACATCAGTGACCCCCAAGGACCCATCCAATCATCTGAACTTGGCCTCAAACTTGACCAAATGGGGTTCTTTTAGTTGACATTTCATAGTTGTGTACAGAAATCTGTTTAGATACCCAATTTCTGCAGAGAATTTAGACATAAAAATGTATGACTGCAAACAAAAAAGCCAGAATTTTATCAATCCAACCCATAAATTACATCCCTTAACCTGATCTCCAACACATTCATGAACCTAGTCAATATCCTTTTACCCTCACACTGGGGTTAACTAACAGACTTCTTCCCTTTTCGGTGAAGTGCCAAGTGTTTTTGTGTGCCCCATGCTGTTTTAGGAAGTTGCCAAACAAAGAAATCAGCAATGAGTATGCCAACTGCCTCTGGACCGCACTGCGTGTCTATGTGATACAGCCGAGTCAAGGCGTCCCATATCAGATCATCAATTAGCTCTGGGGGCAGAGGGGGAAGCTTTAACATCTTGGCAGTCTTCCTGGAGCATAGCTGCAGTACTGTAAGGCAACAGGGTCTGAGTGAATTGTAAGAAGACCCTTCGAGGTCCTCAGTACAGTTCTAGTCTCAACCCTGAGGGCTTGTCCCTGAGGTTTCTATCACTCACAAAACACAGGATATAGTTCAGGGGTCAAATGTCACTTTTCGTTGAAATTTCTCAAAATGCTAATTTTCTATTTTTCTCCTTAAGCAAATGTTAATGGCAAAACAGTAGCTTTTCTGTGTAGATAAAGTGGGAGAAAACAGAAATAACAGGCTAACCTGTTTTGAAATAAGCACTAAAACATTGTCCCATAATTCAAGAACTGTCTGAATTTTATTTATAATGAGTTAGTGATTACTAGCCATACTTGCTATTGCTCATTAAAGAATATTCAGGATGTTGAAAATGTTAGAAACAAAAGAAAGTGAATATTTAATTTACAATTTTTCCAAATAGACATGTAGAGTTATGTTTTGTAGATCAGGCCTACCTACACGGTGCTACCAACAACAATAGCAGAGTTGTTTTTCAATGTGACACCATGACTCCAATTCCTAAGACATTCTTAAACTCCTTTCAAAATCACTGAAAGTCCTTGCCTAGTCTTTCTAAAGCAAGCCCATGGTAATCACTTTTCCCATTGATCATAAACTAAATGTCTTGAGGCTTAAAAGAGCAACATAGAAAGAAAGAGACAGGCATGTGTACCTTTTCTGTGTGCCCTCAGCTAATCAGAGTATAATATGCAATCACATGAAAATCATACTACTAGGATATATAAAATACAACGACTCTGTAGTGAACATTTAGTTTTACCCATGATGCACCACTCTGGGTACAACTGCTTTGACTGGAGAAATGGGTTCCACCAGCTCTTTTTAGTTAGCTCTTTATGCTTCACAGACAACCAACTATGCCAAAAAAGATGAAACTCCTTAGCATACTACGTTCTTTTGGCCTACATGCATTCATATAACAAACATATACTGAGGCATTTCTTTTTAGTAGACAGTGTTCCACACCCTGAGCTGCAGCCTCTACCTCAATCTACCCAGCAGAACTTACAGGCCCTTGCAGGCAAATTTTTTTTTTCCAAGAAAAAAATTAGTCAATAAGAAAAATTTACATTTTTAGATCTCATTCAGGTAGTTTTAAAAGAGGAATTTTTCTCGAAAGTTGGAGACAGGTGGCCAAAACTGTAGAGAAAGAAGAGGTATGGGTAGCAGAATATTATTTAACTGACATTATCATAAGCTGGCTCTATGGCCCACTCCATGAACCTGGAAGACATTTGAAAGGGTTCCTATGGGGGTTTTTAGAGACACTCCCATTGCTGGGGTTCCCTGACCCTGCCAAATATATTTCTAAACTATTATTTACCTCTTACCAACCCCTGAGGAATGCAAGTATACAACCGGAGTAACCACCTTCTACAATCTAACATCCCGGGCAACCCTGCCAAATAATATCTAATATTATTCACAATGGCATGCAGTATGACCTAGGAAGGCTATAATAGAATGAATATGAGCTTTCACATTCAAAAGACCTGCATTTTGAATTCTGGACCCTTTATATCCTGTTTGCCCTTAAAGAGATTAATTAAGCTCTCTGAGGCTGTTACCTTGTCTATAAAGTAATACACAAATTTTAATGTTTTTAATGAGAATTCTCTAGTCACAATCCACAGAAAGGCACTAATAATTGGGAGACTTATTTAGAGAATATTTTCTGGTTATATATTGCTGCATAACAAACAACCTATGAACTTAGTGACTTAAAAGAATAACATTATTCTTTTAATAATAACAGAATGACACTTTATAGACTGTCAAATGAATAGAGAGGAAAGTGGGGAGCCAAAGGAGGAAAAACTAGTACTCTAGAGTTTCCTAAAATGAGATACACAGACCCACGCACAAGAGAATAAAATATCATAACTTAATTTATTGTTTACTTTTTTAATTTCTATTTTTTATAAAGTAAATAAAATATTCATACTTTGGTACATGAATGGTACATGCTCAAAAAATTTCATGAACAGACTTGGATGCAAGGAATTATCTGTCCTCTGCTGCGGGAATGATACAGTATGAGAATTAATGATATAAGTTTCTACTTATCATTATTCACCATATAAATAGAAGAAATGTTTTCTTTCTATAAGTATTAATAAAGATGCATCATTGAAACCTTCTGGGACCACTGACAATGGGTGACCTGTTTCTGCCCAGAAGTGATGATGACTTCAAGTTTACTACAGAGGATTTATGTGCTGGTATGTACCTAGAAACAGAAAAACACTAGAAAGGCTAGAGTGGATTTCTAGAATGCTAACTCTCAAATCATGTTATCTGTTTACTTGATTCTACTGTTTTGGGGTATGACTGACAGATTCTAATCTAAGACTGCATAAGTGCCCAAGTACTTATTTTTACTGAGACAATGATAGTCTTCTCTACTCATTATAAGAAATGTCTATGGTAGATTATTGACATCTGTAAATTATTCGACACTCCTCCCATTAAGGGTGAGGCCTATGTTCCCTCCGCTTAAATCCTAGTGGGCTCTGTGACTAACTGATCAATAGAATACAACACGAGAGATATTGAGCCAGTTTCTAGACCCACACCTTAGTAGACTGGCAATTTCTATTTCTTGTCTTCAGGAATACTTGCACTTGGAATCTGGCTGCCATGCTGTTGAGGAAACCCAAACAGCCCAATAGAAGAGACCTATGGGGAAGGGAACTGAGAACCGTGGTCAACAGCCTCAGATTGACTCCCAGACAGTCAGCCCCAACTTGCCAGCTGTGTGATTGAGTCATCTTAGAAATAGATCATGAGGCCACAGCTGAGCTTTCCCATTTGATTCCACCTGGAACAAAGACAAGCTCAGTCCAAACTACAGATATGTGAGCTAATTAAATGACGGTTGCTATTTGGGGGTTGGCTTATTCCACAAAAATATATAACCAGAAAAATGTCCTAACCTTAAATGTCCCAACTGTGAACTTATTTTAATACCATCTTTGTTCCCCAGTAAATTAAAGATAATGAGTTTCATCTAACAGGAGAGTCCACATCTTATTTTACGACAAGTAATGTAACAGAACTCTGCTATGACATTCTATCACATAAATGGAAAAAAAAGTGTCCTCTACATGATAACTTTCATTCCTGAAAGTGAGCCTACTATCTCACACGTAAAAACCTGGTGTCCCAGTCCTGATGGCTTAGCCTCAAGCCATCCTCACCCTTTTGCCTGGATTCATTCTGCAATCAGCGACACATATTTGTGAGATTGCTGATCTGTGATTAAAGGGACAGTGTGTGACCATGAAAGAATAAAACTTTCAGGCTTACAGGGATCAAATCTCTTTAAATGGCTTCACAAATGGTCCATTTTAATCAAAGTAATCCCAAGCCAAAAAAAAAAAAAAAAAAGCAAAATATACTGAATATTTCATAATATTAATTAGACTGTCTTGTATGATAGCTTTAAAATGAGGGTCTATTGTTGCAAGCCAGAAAATTCTAGAAGGAATATATACACTATGGTTCCCTGACTTTACAATTAATATTTCATATACCAGTCTATAGAAGACTGAGAGTAGCTATGAAAGCAATCTACATTATTTGTGTATAAAATCAGTAAGACTAAGATAAGTCCAAGATTATCAATCAACTTTGTTGAAAAACTAATAAACAGTAGTTCTACAGTTATTAAAATGTATATATTTTATTTCCTAAAAAGAAGACTCTGACAGTCTCAGCTTGGATATAAAAAAAAATCTGTAAAACAGGTTATACATTAGAGGAGGCCCAAATAAAGAAAAAGGAAAAGTATCAACATGAAATAAAATACATTACAAAAGGGAAGCAAGGACGTGTCCATTCTCAGCTTCAGTAAACCAGGAGAGCATCAGAACTGGTCATAGTTTGTCTGTCGGAGGTGCCAGACAGGCACCTTACCAAGCACTCAGTAAACGCCAAGTCTGCCTTCCATTCTTAGCATGGCTGCCATAGCACTGATGAGAAACATTTTGTTGGGTTCCACTCTGGTTTAATCTGGTTTTTGGACTAGTTACAGATGCATTCAATAACTTTTGTTTTAACAATGATATACAAGAAAATCTAAATGTACAATCTGCCTGTGTGCCTGGAGACTTTTTTTTTTTCCTTAGCTTGATGCATTGCCTTTTGATGAACATTTAGCTCAGCAAATTTTATTTCTGTCCACTAAGGAATTTTATAGTTCTAAAAGAGCTTTTAAATCCTTTGGCACAGATTCATTCATCTTAGTAAAACAATAGCTGGCAGATGCACACAAGCTAGAGGAAATCAGGGCAACAACTTGGGGCGTTTTTTAGGTGAGCTATTCAGCAAACTTTGTCTTCTACAAATTGAAGATTTGTTTTCTTAAATGAAAGTACATGATTTTCTTTTATTCTATATTCTAAAAGTCAATAAACAAATCATCAAATAAAATGTGGTTTATACCCGCTTTCATAATTCACATCTGGGCTGAGTAGCTCATAATATTTCCACCATAATATTTCTGTAAAAATAACTCTAAAACATATTAAACCAAGGAACACAATACAGTTTATCTGGGGTCAGCCATCAACACTCATACTAAAAATTTTGTTACTTCCCTATAATTTTGATACATGACCTTTAGTCAATAAGCTATGAGTATTAGGAAATGTCTTTTAAACAACTAATGAAATTATATTCAATTCTTTTGCCTAGAGAGCAGCAGGAAATATATAAGTAAAGTCAGATTCAAACTGACTTCCCCACATACCAATCAGCTGCTGTTTCTCCGTCTCTAAGAATGGTTTCCACATTATGTCAAGATTTCGAGAGGCAGCCCTATAACATATAGCTCCAAGAAAGCAGAAGCTGCCCTTTTTTGCTCACCATTTTGCATCCCCTGCACCTAACACAGTTCTTGGCACATAGAATATGCTGAGCACATATTTGTTGAATGAATATATCAAGATATACTCCTCAAAGCCATCTTTTCTACCTTCTAAAATTATATCTACATTCACATCACTACTCTGACCTAAGGAATTATTTCTAGAAAAATCTTTTTAATGTATTACATGAGTGAGTCAGCACATGGGGAAACTGACAATCAGCAACAGGATCAGATATATTTGTTCAGCAGAGTAAATAGCTGGCATTGACCATTCTGTCTGAAAATGCAGCTCCCACACATATGACATGCCTATCTATCCCCATGTATCTTGGTCTTCCTTTCTGTGATTTATTTATCTTTGAGACAGTTATTATCAAAGATGTTTTATATAGTTAATTCTTGACTGTCAACCTCTAAGGGCATGTAAGTGCATTAAGCAGGAATTTTATTTTGTTCTGTTCTATATTCCCACTGTCTACAATGATGCCTGGCACACAGCAGATTTCACTGTATGGACGGACGGACAGATGGATGGTTGGATGTATATATACATGAAATAAAGAAGATCCAAAAATAACAGAAAATAAGAAATTTCAGAGAAGAGAGCCCTAACTTAGAAATATTTTATACTTCATTAGAATTATTTTCAATTAAATTATTAAAAAGTTTTCCCAGCCTAATAAATTCAAATGTTATTTTTCAGACTACTTAAGTGGTAAAAATAGGTGGTCCCTGCTTTACATTTTTAAAAAAAAAGACCGAATGTCAATTGTAATTGAAAATTTTTTTTAATTAAAAATTTTAAAAATAAAAAAGCTAAAATATACCCTTAACCAGATAAACCGGGAGGTAGTTAGCTTTATAAAAGATGATTCATTTTATAATGGTAATCTCTGACTGGTAAATTCCACTAATGTATTTAAAATTATTCTAGTTACAAAAATTTAATTTTTAATTTCCAGGAATATCACTACTATATATAGTGAGGTACAAACATGCACTGGATACATGTTCAAGCCAGTCTCTTAGCTATTATCAGACCTATTATTCAGATTGAAGAGATAATTAACATGAGCTCATGAAGGAAAAATCAAGATTACAATGAGACAGAACCAGCTTTCTGGGCCCATTTAGCTCTAGCTAATGATGCCCTGAGTATACTTTTATCATCAGCTGCTTCAAATCCATTGGGGGCAAAATGAATTTTCATCAGTTAAATAAAATCCAATATAATCTAATAGTTCCAAGATATGGCTAAGAAAGTTGGTAGGGGAGTATGCAAATTCTGTTTCATTTAGATTTTTTTACTAATGTCTCTAATATGAAGAAAGTTAATTTACCTTCACATTTCATTCTGACTTTCTGTCCAAGTCCACACAATAGCATTAGCATGTCATAACACAAAAGTATTAGAGGTTAAGCTAGAATTTGTTATTTGATCTTGGTAAGCCTAAAAGACAGTGAGGGTAAAGGCGGGAGATTGCAAAGGTGATATCAACATTTTGGCAACTGAGTCAATCAAACAGATGTGGCCTGATTTATAGCCTGTGCAGAACCTAGATAAAACAATGTCTCATAGAAATGAAATTCTGGGGAATAACAGTAAATCTGTAATTCGGGTATATTGGAGTTTATACAAAGGGCAATGGAGAAATTGCTTTATATAAGTTTTACTTTTCCTTTGGAAATTATACTAGATTTTAATGTCCTATGAAAGCTATGAAAGTTCTCCCAATCTTTCTCTAATTTTGTTAATATTAGAATTATTCCATATGTTTCTTTAGTTATACAATATTTACCCTTTGGGCTACTAAATATATCTGTTGGTTTTTATCTTAATGGTAGTACATTTTAGGTGTTTAGTGTTGCTGTTCATTGGAGGGAATTGTTTCTTTTGTTGTTGTTATTGGTTTTTTCGAAAATCCAACATCTCAATTATCTAATTCCATACAAGCAAATCTTTTACACCTCTATGTTAATTCTTCAGTAAAAAAAAGCTTAGGACTTTGAGAGTGTGGTTAGGGTATAATCTATGTAACTGAGATAATAATAATAAAAAAAAGAATACACTAGATGGAAAGGTTATAGGTAAAGAAAAAAGAATTCAGGAATTCAAACTAACAGATGTTATATTGCTTCAAATGAATATGATAGTTGTGGAAATTTTAAGTTAGTTTACCACATATAAATTAAAGAATCAGATATACAATGGATTTGTAATTCAAATTTTTTCTTTCGCTAGCCACAACTTCCATTCAGATCAATATTTTTCCTCCGAATGTACTGTGATATGTAACTTCTAAACAGAAGGTTAATTTAGTAATGCACTGCAAGGAGCATAAAGGTTATTTGACTTACAGAGGTAAAATTAGTTTCGGCTAAGACATAAAAAACTTTGTATAGTAATAACAAAGAAACTATCAATTATAATGATTTATCAACTAAATGTAAACAAAAAGGACTTTATTGTGAAATATCTGTAAGAAAAATCATATTCAGTTTGCCATTCAATTTGAACAAATAAAACAAACTCTAGATTTTTAAAAGGATATGAGACTTACATTTAGAGTCAACTAATTTTTGAGAAGATTGCCAAGATTATTCAATAAGAAAAAGTCATTTCAATAAATGGTGCTTGGACAACTGGCTACCCACATGTTAAAAAAAAATGAAATTGAATCTCTATCTCATACCATATACAAAAATTAACTGAAAATGGCTCACAAAACTAAATGTTAAGAGCTAAAACTATAAAACTCTTAGAAGAAAAAAAAAGAAGCAAATTTTCATGTCATTGGATTAGGCAATGTTTTTTAAAATATGACACCAAAAGCACAAAAGACAAAGGAAAAACTAGATAAAAAAGACATCATAAAAATTTAAAACTTGTGCTTCAAAAAACATCATCAGAAATGAAAAGACAACCCAGAGACTGGGAGAAGACATTTGCAAATCATTCATCTGTTACGGGACTTATATCTAAAATAAAGAACTTTTAAAACCCAAGAATAAAAAGACAATCCAATTAAAAGTGGGCAAATGACCTAAATAGACATTTCTCCAAAGATATTATGCATACAGCCAGTAAGTACAGGAAAAGAGGCCCATTATCAAAAGAACTCTGTTTTCTTTCAGGCAGTGTAACTATGACTGATGTGGAGTTCTTTCATGTGCTTGGAAGCAGCATTCCTTGCTATATTTTGCCACCATGATTTTTTTAAAAAGTAATATTTAATATGCTTGTACATGAAATGATTGTAACAATCAGTCGTCTATACATTTCTTTAAAATTAGATTTAGACTTTCTTTTTGACCATATTTTAAGGCTAATTTTGTTGATTCCTTTGGCTAACCATTAATATAATATTTATTTAAAATATACAATAGATGTAATAATATAATAGCTAATATTTTTAAGCATTACTATATATTACACATACTTGTAAGCCCTTTTTTGTGGATTAATCTTTTAGGCCTCAAAACAACCCTAAGAGGAAGATATATAATATCCTAATTTAGCAGAGAGAAACACTGAAACTTTTAAATGTGCAATACAGTGTGTCTCAAGGATAGGTAGGATCTGAAAAGCCAGAAATTTTGTCATGTGACAGTCACATGTAATCTATCTACTTTCCCATAGCCAGTAAATGGTGGAGCCAATTTCGTACTTCGGTGACCTGGCTCCAGAGCCTATGACCTTATGCACTATTCTACATTCATTTCTTTTTTTGGGAGGTATGTGTTTTTCCCAAAGTTAGCTTACTTGTATAAATAACTGACAGTAATACCATGGATCAACTACAAATTATACAGTAAAATCATTTCTCAGTTGCCAATAATTATGATAACACTCATTTTTAGGATAAATTCTATAATATGGGTTGTTCTGTTTGACAAAAATGTGACTTAAGGATCCACAACATTTGTAGATTAGGAGAAATGATTTATTATTGTACTATAATGGAAAGTGTTACTAAAGTTCTGCAAAATCAATTGCCATTTTTTTTGTAGGGGAGGCATGCTTTGGAACTAACTTACTCTTCATGGCAGCTAAACAAGGGAAGCCCCACGAAGGTTATAAACTCTGTCCAAATTCAAGACAATCCAGGCTCTGTCTAGATTTTGCCTCCATTCATTTCAGATTTTGATATAATTTGCCATGTCCTTGTTCAAATTATACAGTCTGTATTCTCTCAGCTCTTACGGCAGAAACCACATAAGTCTTCTAACTTCAGAAAAATGTTGGGTACCTATTTTTACTGCTTTTGAACTTTTGTTGGTTTGAATCTAATATATATATATATCACTAATTTGCATCTTACTCACTTCAAAAAAATTCACACTTTTAAATATGTATTACTGAATATTCAGGCCCTGTACTCACCTAGCAAGAATGACCAAATTGATAACCACCATTTTCATGGGAATTTTTGATCTAATGAGATTATATTGATGTCTAAAATTTAAATCAAACATAGATTGGATTAAAGACCCAAGTGATTATTCTTCCTCCTTTATAATATCTGCTACTATAGTAGGTTCATAGTTAGAATACCTCTACAAGACTCTAGATGACTCATGAGACTTCTGTAATCTAATGGGTCTCCATTAGATTGTCAGCTTAGGTATAGCCAGTTAGAAATTCTACAAATTAGTCAGGGGCAAACAAACTTAAAATTTTATTAATGAGTTAACATAAACTATTCATAGGCAAATTGTCTATGACTATCAGTTGGAATCCTGCAAGTAAAAAAGCAAGTAAATCAGTCTAGAGGGCTTTGTTTATAGAATTGCCAAATCACAATAAGATAGAACTAGAAGGAACTGTACAGATAACCTATAAATTCATTGATTTACAGGTGATAAAACTGAGGTCACAGAAGACTCTGATTTACACATGACTAGACTTCTGGGTTCTTTGATTTCTAGTGTACTAACCACCAAGTCAGACTTTCTTGCTTTTCAGGGGCCTGTACCATTGGCCCTTGAACAACAGGGGTATGAATTGCATGAGTTCACTTATATGCATATTTTTTTCAATAAACATTGTAAATGTATTTTCTCTTCCTTATGATTTTCTTAACATTTTCTTTTCTCTAGCTTACTTTATTGTAAGTTTACAGTATGTAATACATGTAACATACAAAACATGTTAAATGACTGTTTATGTTATCGGTAGGGCTATTAAGGTACAAAGAAAGAACAGAGAACAGATCATTGAAGCCTTCCAATAATCAGTTTTTAATTTCAATTTCCATTCCACATTACCTGCTTCTTTCTCCCATACTCCCTCCTTTGCCCATCTCCCAGCCTCCTGCACTCCCACTCTCTATGTCATCTCCCCCCCAAAAAAAATAAACCTGGGTATGATTTTTTTAGTTACTTCTTACCTCTCCTAGGCCACACCTTTATTTTTATTAATACCAATCTGTCATTGTCAGTAAGCTTAAGAGAAAATTATACATCTTAGTAAAAGCAGCCTCCTATGATTTTCCATAGTTTAGTTTTGCTTAGCATTCATGAAAAGTTTAATACTTCCATAGTGTCCAAACTAAACCTATAATTTTAGTTTCTTCATGAGATTACCTTCTATGTGTCATAAAATTACAAAATGTCAATTTGGCTTCCAATAAATCAACTTCTTTGGTACTTTACTAAACAAAAAGTCATGTTAGAATAAAAATGGTTTTATGTTTATTGTTTCTATACTATGATAATCTCCTGAAAAACAAGTCATTTTTACTTGTATCTATGTTCAATAATATGATGGGAAATCTATATGTATTATTTGTTTTCTAATTTGAAAGTAAGTTAGAAGGTTCCATATGTGATTGATAATGTTACTTCTAATCTAATAAAAGCATTAGACCCATATCACAGTCACCGATTGTTTTAAGTTCTCAATCAATTGAATCTTTGTATATTCTATAAGGAAAAAATTCATCAAAATCATACTATGAGAAAATCTCTGTTTTCTGGAAGACATTTAGTATGATGTCAGCCACTTGAACTATAGTTCTTTTATTGGTTCATTACATTTTATTTTAAAGATTAACTGATTTTGTTCTTCAGTGAACCCATATTTCTGAACCTGAAGATTCCTTGAGATTAAGCAGACATCCAGTTCACTATTTAGGTACTTGTGGTTTATCTCAACTGATGAGATATTCAGAAATAACTCTACATAACAGACTTTTATGAACAAAGGCAACTCAAACTAGACACAGAGACTATTCAAAAGGTTTTTCACCAGGCACCCTGTGGTTCCCCTAATGGAATGCAGAGAATTCTGTTATTTTTTAATGAAGATTTAAAGACTGAATAAATTGTACCATGTGTCAAGTATGGTAATAATACATTTAATATCATATACATAGTATTATCTATAGTGAGTAGATTTTTTTTCATAAGTCTACAGAAATGTGTTTTGCCATTAAGACCAAATCAAATCTTACTAGGATAACGTCACTAAGATTATAATAATAGAAAAAGTTCAAAAGTGCTTTATTGAAATCTAAATTCTGGAAACTAAATTCAATTCCTTTAGGGCACATGGAAACAATTTTCTTTCTTTTTAGTAACCAAACGTAATATGATTTATTTCCTGTAATATTATTTCACTGTTTTTAGTGTTACATTGTTTATGAGGTTTCTGCATTTATAATTCTTCTGAAAAGAATATAAAATAGACAAATATCTTACTGGCATGTGTGGGTATTTTTCCAGGAAAAATAAAAAAGGTTCATGGCTGAAATATAGAACCAAGACTGAATAATGTACAAACTGAATGAGGGCAGGACTTTAGAGCCAAAGGGTAGATCTAGGAAAGCAAGACTTTCCCAACCTAGCACAATGTCTTATCCTTGTCAAGTACTATAATTTGGGGTGAATCACTGATAAAATTCTATGGAGAAAAAATATATATATTACCCTTTGTATGAATAAATTTCCACTAAAAACTAAAGCAGTTTCAAGTTTTTTCAACTTTGTCTAACATCCATTAAATCGGAGTAGAACGAAAATTCATGCAAATTTCTCTGATGAGTTCTGAAAGTGTCAACTTGGCTTTTAAGATCTATACCTGGAGGGATCACATCAAATCACTAAACTTGTTTAAAATAGTAATGGATAAAATCACAGGTAATTTTTGCAAGAGTATATAGAAATATATCTGAACCCAGCAGGCTTCTGTTGTCCTTAAAATAAGGTCATTTTTAATACTTAAAAACATATATTTATACCTGTTAAAATAAGAAAGTGGGGTTAGAAGGCAAACATAAAATAACTCTTTCAACACTTCTATTATTTTAAGCAATATTGTTTTGAATATCAGATTAAGCGCACTGTGATGCTATTGTTAACAGTTAGGAGACTCAATTCAGACCTTCCGTATAAAGGGCTCCAAGCCAATGCTACTGAACACCTAGCTGCCTTGGCCTTCCTTTCACTGATCAACCTACTAAATGTATGAGCTCATGATCATATCTGAAATGTAAAGACACTATTATTTCATAACTATGTGTTAATATTTATGTCAGTCTTCTTCAGTGTTGTAAATTTTAAGGATTTCACATGCCAAAAATTTTTTAAATACCCTCATAAGGACACAGTCAATGACCAATGTTGCTGCTATTATAATCCATGAAAAGGAAGGGAAATAAAGTGCGTGCAAATCTCAACATAATAGATATAAGTGCTTCAAGAGAAACTAGTAAAACTTAAAAGTAAAACCAACCATTAAGTCAGGTTATGTAATTACACTTATTACCATGCTTTATAATGCATGCCTAGTGTTCCAATAACTATTCTTTAACCTCAATTCTAATGCTTCTCAATGTTTGAAACAATTATATGTTTTAAAATCTGGTTTTCAGAGAAACTTGATAAACTAAAAACTCACCACTATAAGCTTTGGTCTTCAACCAAGTATTTATAATTTATGTTTTCAATAATTAATATTAAGCTATTTAATAATCGATTTAATAGTTACTATATAAACATTTTAATATATTAACTTACGAATTCCATCTACCTTTACATTAGTATTAAATATAGAATTTAGAATCCATACTTCACACATCTAGTCAACTATTTCCTCAATGACTCAAGAGAGTTTTAAAAAGGTCATGCTGTCTTCTCAGCTATAAACCAGACATATTCCCAAAGGAAGCTGTCAGTCCTGGGCTCAAGATGAAGTAAATCTATATTGCTGAATGGAAAAGCTGCATTGTTGCTTTTGGTTTTTGTTTTGCATTGTTTTAATTAACTCCCTGGCTAAGCAGATTCTCTACAAAGCCACTTGATTGTTTCATGACTCTGTCCTGTATACATCTGAAAAGATATATGATCAGTTGCATTAATTAAATAAAAATCATTAATTAATTTAAAAATTATTAGAATAAACAAGTTTTAAAAATGAATGCTGGTGTGTATATGAGCATTGAGTACATGTGTGTTGCATTCAGAGGGCTAAATGAGACTACAGAAGCTGATCCTCTTACCTTTAGTTCATGTTACAAATAAGCCAAATCAAATAAACCAAGAATTCTTGAAGTAGTGATATTTCACTATCTTACGATGCTTTAAGTCCACACACTATTACTAAATACTTCTATCCCCAACCTACATCTCCTCGCGCTATAGTTTTTAATTTTCTGTCATCTAAAGAAATAGAAATTTAAATGTTATGGTGTTATAGCTATTTACATCCTTCTAATCTATATCAGTCTATTAATCAGGCCACCAATGCAGAACTTACCCCAAAATAAATATTACTATTCTAATATGTCAATTGTAACCAGGCAGGCCCCAATCTTATTCTTAAGTTTTCCCTTAGAAATTTGGGATCTATTTTTACATGAGAACATTAGACTTCATTGTTATATTCCAAGTTCACCAAGAAAATTGTACTAATGATGATTTTGTGTCCAAAATACTGACTTTAGAACCCTAATCCCCAAAATTTAGAAGGATAGGAAATTGGTCTATGGGAGATTCTAGCAGCTCACAGCACCCAAACTCAAGTTAGGGAAGACCTCTGAGAGAAAGGTGGTGGGGGCATGTCTCTCCATTCTCACCTTGATCTTAAAAGAGAAATTAAGTTGTATCTTTATCTAGGTAAAGATGATGATTCCCTCCCTATAACACTGTAAGCTCCTTACTAGCCTCAAAACACCGTGGAACATAGGAAACCGTGTCTTAGCTACTGTATTTACTTCTTGTCTTTTAATCAGTTTATTGCCTAACAAAATATCTTGTCTCTCACTTCAGTAAAGATATTAAATAATTAAGTAATCCATGTTTACTACTAAATAATGTCTTCCGAAGTTAGGTATAGCATACAAACTAGTGTGTGACTAGTGCTGAGTATAAGACATTAATATCAATAAAGATATATGAATTACTTATCCAGGAAGTATACCTATATCTACTGGTTTTGAATATACGTCTCAAGATTTATATCATCTTCTTCTAAGTAAACAACTTAAAGTGCTATACTGATATTTATTTCATAGTCATAATCATATTCTAAACTCCTATCTGGGAATTTTAAATATTTTGAATATACTCAGTGTCCTTTTACCCTTTAAGAGTGCATATGACTTTTAGAAATAGTCACAATTATTCTGAGCCAGGACTTGTAATAACAGTGTTTAAAAAGAAAGAAAGAGAAGAAAGAGGAAGTAATCAGACTTGCTTTGGGGTGCTATCAACTAGGTTCTGAAAAACTCCAAAAGGAAATATCAAAAAAAAATCATTGGAATTTCCCACTGAAGTATGTGGCAATATACTTGTCCATAACTCTTAAAGACATGTGGTAAAACCATATATGGAGGTCCCTTGAGTGATAGCATTGAGCTATACAAGACTATATTTCTAAGTTTGGCGTGCACATTTAAATGTCAGCCACCTTAATTTAAAATCCCATGCAGATCGATCGGTGTGATATACCACATAACAAAATATATGATAAAAATCATTTGATCATATCAATGGATGCAGGAAAAGCATTTGACCAGATACAGCATCCATTTATGAGTAAAATGCTTAATAAAATGGGTATAGAAGGAAAGTACCTCAACTTGACAAAGGTCATATACAACACACCATCAACTAATATTCTTAATGGTGAAAAACTGAAAACTTTTCCTCCAAGATCAGGAACAAAACAAGGATGCCTGCTCTCACCACTCATTCAACATAGTATTGGAAGTCCTAGCTAGAGCAATCAGGCATGAGAAAGAAATAAAAGGCATCCAGACCGGGAATGAAGTAATCAAATTGTCACTTTTTGCAGAAGACATGATTCTTTATATAGAAAACCCTAAAGATTCCACCAAAAAAAAAAAAAAAAAAAAAAAGCAAAAACTATTAGAAACAATAAGCAAATACAGTAAAGTTGCAGGATACAAAAATCAATGTACAAAAATCCACTGGGTTCCTATATACTAACAATAAAATTTCAGAAAAAGAAATGAAAAAACATTTTCTTCTGCAATTGCAACAAAAGAATTAAATATCTAGGAATAAACTTAACAAAGCATGTGGAGGACCTATACACTGAAAACTACAAGATATTGTTAAAAGAAATTGAAGGAGACACAAAGAAATGGAAAGATATTCCATGTACATGAATTAGAAGAATCAACATAGTTAAAATGGCGATATTACCCAAAGCAATATACAGATTTAATGCAATCTGCATCAAAATTCCAAAGGCATTTTTTAAAGAAATACAACAAAATATCATCAGATTTGTATGGAATCAAAAAAGACCCCAAAGAGCCAAAGCAATTCTGAGAAAAAGGAACAAGGCCAGAGGTATCTCATTGCCTGACTTCAAATTATACTGCAAAGCAACAATAATCAAAACAGCATGGTTTTGACAGAAAATAGACACATAGACCAATGGAACAGAATCAAGAGTTCGGAAATAATCCCACATATATATGGGCAAATAATTTTTGACAAAAGAGCCAAAAAACATACAATAGAGAGAAGAAAGCTTCTTCAATAAATGGTACTGGGAAAACTAGAAAGCCCTATGCAAAAGTATGAAACTAGACTGCTATCTGTCACTGTAAACCAAAATTAACTCAAAATGGATCAAAGACCTAAATATAAGACCCCAAACAACACATTACATAGAAGAAAATTTAGGTACCAAACTCATGGGCCTTGGATTTAGAGAGGGCTTTATAAATTTATAAATCAAAGGAAAGGGAAGTAAAAGCAAAAATAAATGAACAGGACTATATCAAACTAAAAAGCTTCTGCACAGCAAAAGAAACCACAACAAAACAAAAAGGCAACCAACTGAATGGAGTAAGATATTTGCAAACAACACCTGCAATAAGGGGCTAATATCAAAATATACAAAGAACTCATACAACTCAACAACAGAAAAATAAACAATCCAATTAAATATCTGACCTGAACAGGCATCGCTCCCAAGAAGACATACAAATGGCCAAAATATATATGAAAAGATGTTCAATTTCACTAGCTGTTATGGAAGTGCAAATCAAAACCACAATGTGATACCACTCACACCTGTTAGAATGGCTATCATCAACAAGACAAGTAATAACAAATGTTGGAGAGGTTGTGGGAGAAAATGAACCCTCACATTTTACTGATGGGAATGTACTAGCATAGCCACCACAGAAAACATTATAGAAGTTTCTCAAAAAATTAAGAATAAAATTAATGCCTGTGGCACTTTCAGTCTTTGTGGGCATGCACAGAGTGCTGAAATATTGGAGTCACCAAACACATTTCCAACTGAGGTCCAACAACATGGTACTCAGCCTTCTTGGTCAGCTCTTAAACTGCAAACAAGTGTCCTTTTTGCAGTCTATTGAGTGTCACATTTTTTGTATTTTTGGCTTTTTGTTGGTTGTTTCACTATTTAATATGGCCCCCATGAATAGTGCTGACAGGCTGTCTAGTACTAGATGTCTTTGTTTAGTCAACTAATCAATATATAACCTTGTTTTATGTGTCTCTGTGTAAAGACGCCTTATTTAATAGATATTTCTGATTCATTACCATTGAACACATGGGCAACAGTACTATTATTATTCATGACTGAAAGTGCCACAGACATTAATTTGGGGGTTACAAATTAATTTTTTCAAGTAGATGAATTGCAAATACAGAATCTATGAATAATAAGTACTATACTTTCACTATCAAGGTGAAAGTCCTTAAGTTTGATACACAGAGCAGCAATTTCTAAGGTCCTTTTTCAGTGATATAATATTGCAATGAAACATTATTGTATCATAAATAGTACTATTTTAATATTTTCACTGATTTATCTTTCCTGTGTCAAGACAATCAATAGTTGTTTCATTTCATCAAAAATTTCTAATAAAATCTAATTACATGTGTGTTTAAGTAACACTGTAAGTATTTAAGTGCTATAGAAGTGCTATAGAAGTGATATGCTAATAGCCACACACAGCCTGTTTAAATTTTCAAAAAGAAGGGCATCTTTTGTCAATGTCAATATGCCAGTCTGAAGGTTCTATTTCAAAAGCACTTCATCAAAAAAATTTTTTAAAGATGGAAAAAGTACATTCGAACAGATTACTTAATCAGTGGCACAGAGAAAGAATGGAGGTTACATGACACTGAAATATATTTCTATTACCAAAAATACAAACTCAAAAATGTTGATTAAAAATTAAAAGTTTATGAGTAAAATTATTCATGGCCAGTGAGAGTTATTCAATATAACTGCTGTTATTACATACTGATTATTTTTCAGTATTCAAAAATCTCTGAATACTTATAGTCATCTCGTGTTATGTAACAAACTAATCGATACATCTTGAATTTTTACAACTTAGAATTTCCAAGATTTAGTTAGTTAGCTATTTAATTCAACTTCCTCATTTTACATATAAGATATAAATGATGAGCAGCTCAGCTTAAGCCAGTCCCAAGCTGCATTACATTCTTGTTTGTGGTATGTGATATTATGTATCAAAGAGGGCAAAATTTCACAGAGAAATCCAGGAAAGACAACTGCAGAGAGAGAGTGGCTCTCTTTACGTGACAAGAGGTGTGTGGTCAGAGACGGATGATGCGATAAAAGAAGTCTGTTTGGACGAGCAATGTAACCCTGCTTTACTTTATGTTTTTTTTTTAACCTACAATATATTCTATCCTGATCACCCAAATTAAGTGGAGTTTTATAAGCAGATTTATTAGTGTTTAGTTTCTTTATTGTTGAGAGGCAATATGATATAAAGAAAAAGTATGGCTTGCAATTCAGGCAGACCTAATTTAAACCTCAGCTCTCCCAGTTCCTAAAATGTGCAATCTTAGGCAATTTAGAAACTTGCTGAGTTTTTTTTCCTCATGTGCAAAATCAGGAAATTAAATCCTTAACACCAAATGGTTATGATGTGAAAACTAAGGTTAAAGTATAAATAGCATCTAAAATAGAACTTATTTATATATAAGTGCTTTGGCAAATGATGTCAAAGAATTCTGAAGACATCACCTCAATTTCTCTCATTAGTCCAGATACTACCAAAAATCCATAATGGTCACTGCTGATTTTAGAAGTCACCTAGTTCTATACACAAGCAATTTGTAGAGTAAGTGGATAAAAAGAGAAAAATGTACTTTCAGCTCATAAGTACAAACATCAATACTTTGCCAATAAACCACACTGTGAGCAGGGGAACATATCATAATTCATGCTGACAATTTTCCCTCTGAGTCTTGGCATAATATACTCAGAATTCATCATACCAACTGATTTTCTAATATGGCACATAAAAAAAGTGAACTAGTTACATATTACTGTTCTAGTCAATAAAAGTTACAAGTTGGCTTTAGATATTGAATCAAAAGTGTTGATGCTAAGCAACACTCCTATAATTTTGGCTAAAATTTTGATTCACTTTTGAACATATAGAATCAATAAAACTGTCTTCAACAGAAAGACTTTCAGACTGAATTATCCTAATAGTTGTGACATTATTTCAATGAATGTGTATAACTATCAAAAAAAACATCAAGACCCCTAAACTCATGCTAATTCCTTAATGTAAGACTGCATTTTTCTTTACCACAAAAAAGTCCATTCAATTGTTCTGCAGTTACATCCACAGAATTTTTTTCCTGAAAGATATACACAGGTAACCTCTGTGACAAATCATAATTTGGTCTAGACCAGAAAAATAATACAAT
Organism: Eidolon dupreanum; assembly: GCA_028627145.1. Classification (NCBI taxonomy): domain Eukaryota; kingdom Metazoa; phylum Chordata; class Mammalia; order Chiroptera; family Pteropodidae; genus Eidolon; species Eidolon dupreanum. The sequence goes on from CM053513.1 coordinate 68,964,498, forward strand.
ATAAATCAGTGTCTCATTTTGCTATAATTTCTTCCTTAAAATAGCTGCAACAAGATCAATGTCTCAGATTCTGTTCTATTATACATGCATTCTTAAAAGCATCAATGACAAAATGCTAACTGACTAAGGCAGAAGAGCAGCTGGTTCCATGACTCCATGAAAAGAATGTTCTGAAAACAGTTCAAGAATGTTTGATGCACTTCACAAGGATTCTGTTCTAAAATTTCAAAGCCACATTAAAAAGTGATAATTGCTATCTGCAGTGGAAAAGAGGAAGTCAAAAATGTTGGAATTAGATCAAATGTTAGCAACAATTATCTTCTGGATGCTTAATGAATTTTATCTTCTTCCTTCCTACCAAATATGGCTTTAACTTACATATTATGAATTGCAGGACCCAGGGCTGTTTTAATTTCTTTAAAGGAGACACAGCTTTTTAGGTTAATCTGCTATATAGCATTCCAATTCACTTAGCAAGACAGAGAAATGTGCTGCCTAATGAAAATATAATCACTCTCATAATTAAATACTTAATAAATAAATGTGTTACTTTATACTTATAATTTTATTTTGAGACCGCTAAATCCATGTTCTCTTGCTCTTGTTCTTTCTTTGTTCCCTACATGTTAATTACATTTACGTTTCTTTCTATAGTACCCTGACTGCCTATTCATTCTGGTTCAACTAGTCCAAAACTATCTCACCTTATGAACATCAGGAAACAGAGGATATTAAAAGACAGCATGTGGATTGTTCCCTTTTCCTGACTATTGGAGGGAATCATATTTAAGTCCATTTGCTGAAGAAAGCTCATTGAATGGACTTTGATCAAACACTGGAAGACCTGATTCAAAATTTACAATATAAGCAATACATGTAATCTTTAGTAATGTGATTCATATTTTTGAGATTCAATTTATTCATCATGTAGGAGACAGGTAATTATTATAATAATAGTGATCCACTTCACAAAGATATTGTGAAGGAATGACTAATAAATGAGCCATCTGACATTACCATATAGAACAAGAAGCTCCATTACTCATGCTGTAATGTTCTGCAATGGGTAATTATAAGTTTCTAGGGACCAGAGAACATAATGTACCATACTTAATACCACTTGATAGGTACAATTCTGTCACCCTTTCCTAGCTACTGAATAATTTCATGCTCTGTAGATCACGCTACTGCTTCCAAATACAACAATGCACTCTTAACAAGGTCTCCAACTTGAATAACAGAAATGTAATAGAATATTTCTCAGCTTCAAATATATTCTGATTTAGTGCCTATTTACTCCTTACAAACTATTTCTCAATGGTCCATTCAATGCCCTACATAATTTCTTGAAACAACCTCATTAAAAGTCTTACTGTGTAACAGAAAAGAAAAAGTAGGTAGAAGCCTATATAGAAAAAATTTTTAATTATTCCATGGTGTGACTAAAGTAAATATTCTTCCCATATCAAAATGCATCTTTGCATAAATAAAGATGAAGGCAAGGGCTGAAGATAAGGCTTGGGCAAGAATTCCAATCATTGTTTCCAGTCTTCCCTTTCTGAGCAGTTTTCCTCCTTCAAGACTGTGCCTTCCCCTTAGTTAACGATGTTCTCCAGAAGGAACCCTGCTAGCAGTGTAACTGATTCTCCAACATCCATTCCACCTCCAAATGTTTAAATCAAGTCAACTACAATGATTTCCTTCCCCTCGTCAGTAATTAACTTTAGTTTCAGGGAAGAGTTGGTCTAGGTCAATTTAATTTACTTAGAGAAGCTAGTGTTCTCTCTCCCTTTCCCTCTCTCCCTCTCCTTCCCTCTCTCTCTTTCTCCCACTCTTTTTCCTCCTCCCTCTCTCTCCCTTTATCCCCACCCTCAATGTCCTTTGATGAAAACCAGGAAATATGTTGTACCAGTTGCTGCTGGCAGCCATCTTCGATCATGAGAGAAACTTGCCTCTTAATAAGGGGAAACTTATTGGTTCAAGGCATTTAAAGAAATCTCTGCCTGGTAATTAGCTGACCACTAAGCTGAGTAGAAACTTCAGTGGCAATGACAAAGAGTATAGAACTTACAGGATTCACTCAGTAAAATCATGAAACAATAAGGTACAACTGAAATCCAATCTATGGCACCAACTGTGCATCAGGTCTCACTGTCACCTCTTGTATGCACACATCTTGCAGTTGGGGTCAGGTGTAATCCTCTATAGCAAAGTACTTATTAGTTACTTTTGGCAAAGTTTTTTTTTTTTTTTTAACTATAACTTCCCACTTGCCACAGATTGGGCAGTTAGGTCTAGGTATAACTTTCTCTGTGACACGATCTGTGTATTCTATAGTGATTGAGTGCAGGGCTGAATACATTGTTTTTGCTTAATATGTAACACTGATTTTTTTACAAATTGCACAGACTGTGTAGTTACTTCATTTGTATTCTTCACAAAATTGCTTGAAAATAACACGTTATATCCTACTGTAAAATAAGTGCTCAAAAAAATCACCACCATACAAAATTTTTAATTTACACACACACACACACACACACACACACACACACACACACACAACTTTGGAGAAATGATTTGTTTTGCCAAAGGTCTCTTCACTTTAAGTGTAATATCACTTAAATTAGAAGTTCCAATCTGTGTTTAAAACATTTAATTTATAAAACTTTATGTTACACAAATTTTTCAAGAATACATCTGTTGAATAAAGCAAGATACATTTAATAAGAAACTAAGATAGATGTTCTCTAAATAAGAGCTACTCTGAATTTTCTGGTTTGCCAGGCATCAGAAGCAATGGAACCTGGCAGAGACTATTAGTCCTGAATTGGATGAAACCCAAAGCCATTCCCTAAATACCTGTAACTTCCAGTTCATTCTTAAAAGCTCTCATAAAACTCGTGGGCACAACCATAAATGGTCACTCCCCCCATTCAATATATCAGAAAATGAATAAATCATGTTCAGTCTATAAGCCTGGCACAACATATAGTTGATTGTTAAATAGCATTTATACTGAAAAAGCATAAATCCAAATCTAAGAAAAAGCATTTTAACCCTAAGTCTCCTCCTAATAACTAATTTCTAGAAATGCCTTGTTAGTTATTGTCCTACAACATTTAAAACAAGCTTATTGTTAGTTTTGAGAACATTCTTTTATTTAATACTTTTCTCTAATGATTTACATTTTCTAAATATCAATTTATAGACCACAGTAAAATCTATGAATATTGAATAGTAATCCTTTTTATAGTATTTAGTTCCCAACAGAAATTGATATGGAAGATAGCCCAACTACAGTGGGCTCTGTTAGCTCTTCTAAAAAAAAATTTTAAATGTAGAAGAAAAAACTTTTAGGAACATTGTTATATAGTTTTAAATTATGAAGAATGGTCACTGAAAATAAATGAAAGGCTCCAAAGTGTTTTAGTAACATATAAAATTAAAATCTAATAAAGAAATGTTTTTAACTAGTAGCTATACTACCAGTTGGTCAGCTGAACATTCTAAAAAGCTAAGTGAGTATTATGAATCTATTACATACAAGAGATCTCATTTACAATGTGCCCTGTTTTATTACAATGCTAGATTATCCCAGAATCCCAGAAGCTCTTTGCTCTCCTTCATGAATACCATAAAGGAAATTTTTAAAAATTATAAAAATAAATAAATATTTCTAATATAATCTACACATTAAAAAAAATAAGTGCTGTGATGTGACTGCTCAAATAAATGGCACAACTAGGGAACTAGAAAGCAAGGGCAATTCATTCATCAGTGGAGATGAATAAAGCATCTTACGTCCAAGGCATTTTAAAATTTCTCTTTTAAATTCTCTTCAGAACTCAACATATTTTGGAGGAAATTCACATTCGCCCAGATGAAACCTTTCAAATGCAAGATTTACAAGAGTATAAACCTTCAATCAGGGCAGTAAAAAGAGAAATAAAAATTATATGAATAAACAAGGGAGTTATCCTAAGGATTATTTAAAGCCAAGACTGGCAAATTTCCATATTTTCATATTAACACACAGAATGTATTCTGGTAAAGAAATGGTTTAATGCCCACCTTTGAACCAACTATTCTGGAATCCATTCCATCATCACTAAAAGGAAATATGGAATCCTTAAACTTTCAGGAACATACTTCTTATTAATATCTATCTAAAATCTGCCATCTTTCAAAGGCCATTACTAGGGACACCATCTCTGGCAGACCTGCCTCTAACCCTGCTGTCCACCTTGGCCCAAGTGATTTTCCCCAATCTTTGAATTCCACATATAAGTTTATATACTTCTTTCTTGCAGTGCATTAGTGTTTTCCCTTTTACAGTCAGAGGCACAGTGATGTCACAGTTATGAAAAGACTCTGCAGACAGACAAACCTGACTTCAAACCCTCACGTGTCACTTGAGCTAGTGATTTAATCTCTCTGTGCTTCAGTTTTCCTAAGCTGTAAAATTGGAAGGAGAGCAAAAATAGTACCTCATAATGTCACTGCAAGAATTCAAGAAGATAAAACATTTGCCTGCCCTACAGTTTAAGAGTCCATTAAGACCAACCACGGCTACCGTATTGCGATCACTTGCATGTATTTTTATCCCATATTAAATTATAAGTCCTTTCTGAAACAACACAGAATACAAATAAATAATTCCTTTAGAATATTATTTACTTTGCCTAAAATCAATTATTTGTTCATTTAAATGGAGATTAATTCTTCCAGAGCACTACACTATGCCTCCCATATTTATTTGTTAAATGACTGTTCGCTACATCCCACCAGTCTTTCAGTAGAAGAATACAGAGACAAAAGAAAGAACTGTCTGCAACTCAGGGGTTCGATTTTTATGTTTGTTTGTAATCTATAAATTTAAAGGACTGAGCTATACACTCTCTAAGACGTCTCTCAATTCTCACATTCTAGAAACCTGTAATAACCATTAAAGCCAAGTCATCCTTGCTCTATGCTGAAGCTACTCCTTTTTAGCTTTGCCAATATTCCTTGCTTTCTTGCTTTAATGCCCTCTTTCCTTTCAAAATGTCATCTATGGTTTGCATTTTCTGGATTGCCATGTTTCTCCACTTTCACTTTCTTTGTCCAATCCCTTAAATAACATTTAGAGATCTTGTTTTAATCAAGAGCTATTGCTAAAAATTATATTAAGTCACATACAACCAGAGAGGATGGTCTTGTTTTCTAGATGGTTCCTGAATATGCCATCTTTAAATCACCTGTTAGCCACTTAATGGGAGACCTTTATAAGAAAGAGATCATATGCGAACTCAAATCTATGAAATATTTACCGAGCAAAAAATTATTTGGCTCGAGGAATAAATGACTCAGATGAACACCACCAGTTTTCACCTTGGCACTACTTTCGTCCCCAAGTCATTGTGAGCTTACAGATGGTCTTAATTAAAACAAGTAGTTTCTAATTTACAACACAGGAAACACTTAGAATTTGTTGCTGAAGTAGAGTTAGTGGAACCTAGTAACCCCAATCTCACCCCCAGACAACTACCTCCATGACTTTAATTCATTTGTACAGATTCCTGATGTGTTCATAAGTCTTTTTTATTGCAAGTATAATACATTTCTATTGCACTTAAACTTTAAAAAAAAAGTTGACAGAAAGACAGCATATCGAGTCTTAACATTTTTCTACCTTGTGTCCTTAAGTTGTGTCAAGCTTACAATGGGAGCGGAATACAAAAACCAAGAGGCCTGGGTTTGAAATATTAATGGCCGATGAGCTTCACCTTTCATATCAGCCACATTCTCTAACTGTGACATCAGTATCCTGAGCCTTTACAAAGTGGAATACTGCTTGCTTTGCACATGCTTGCAAGCTTGTCATCCAGTTTCTTCTACAAAAACTCCAATAGCTGCTGTGTTTCACAGCCACATTTGCTCAGCTTTGTGTAACAAGGAGCCAATTCTACCAACAATTTTTCTAATAGTCTATTCAGCTTGAAAGTCTTTGGCCTCATTTTTTAAAAGGCAAACCCTAACCTTAGAATAATGAATGTCTTTAACCCATATACATTCCACTTCACTCCCTGCAATAATCACACACAGCAACACATAATTTGTCAAAGTTTTTCAAGAGGTGAGGGGATGGGGTTGAAGGTCAAATTAAGAATGGTAGTTTTATGGTCTGGGAGACTAGCCAATATTAGTGTTCATAAAATGGAGCTTGAACTGGACAAGACTTATGATATAATCCCAGAAGACCAGAAGTCACACAATATATTTGAATGATTCTTCCCTGTTACTAAAAACTCACATCTATGTAAAAGGTACCTTGATACTGACATTATTTACATTTAGATAGTCACACTTTTATGAAAACAAATGGAAGTGATTGGCTTATTTTATTTCACTAAAGCTTTCTTAATTCTTTTACTTTCAGAATTTGAAAAATTATTTACACAAAATAATTATTTATTACTTCAACTTCTCAATATTAACTATCTTGCTTAAAATGTTCCTTCAACTAACAGTCATATTCATAAACTAAATAAAAATTTTCTGTGTAGGAGGGGAGGAAAAAAAATAGGTACTCAGAAGGAATATCACCTGAAAATTAAGCCTTCATCTCTTTTTGACCACATGAGTCATCAGGCCATCAACACATGTGGAAGAAATTGATCTGTGAACATGGAAAGAAAAGGTCTAGGAACCAAGTCTGCTTGTGGGATGAAAGGCGCTTCTGGGTGCAGCTGTAACTCTGCCAAATCTTTGCAGGACCAGATAAGTTACTCTGTATTCTAAAGGGAATAGTTTCTTAAAACCTGTACCCAATTTGTAGGGTTCAAATTTAACTCTTCTAAAGTGGAGAAGAGCCACAAAGATGATTAAAGGGTTGGAAAGTAATATCTATAGGGAAAGATTAAAGGAACTGAGATTATTGGGCCTGGTGAATGGAAGACTGGTGGATGATTTAATAACATTCTTAAGGTATTTGATCAGTTATTCCAGTGACCAGCTGTTCTCTATCTATAATGAGGACAGAACCAAAGGAAATAGCCTTAAATTCCAATATGAAGGACTTGAGTTAGATCTAAGAAAGATTTCTCAGAGAATGAGGTTATTTAATATTGGAATAGACTCTCTAAAAGTCTCTAAGTCTGACTTAGAGGACCATCTTCCTGGAGTTGGGAGTTGTGGTGCTTAACAGAAAGTAGAGGGATAAATTTTCATGAGTACCTTCTATACCTATACGATCTATGATTTTGAGTCAGGTTCTCTAATGCACAATTACTTATGTGAAAAAAAGTACTGGAGACAGTGAAGTTAGAAGTCAAAGTCAAAACAGGTCTGGAAGATAGAGCTCTTTCCTACCTAAATGCTTCTCGGACATTACATGAAGTGGCCCTGGACTATACAAACCTCCCTTTGTTGACCTTACACTCATACGAAAGCACTCTCCTCTTTACCTACCCTGGAATAGGCAGAAGGATATAAAAAGAAAAAAAAAAAAAAAGAAGCAGATTTTTTTTTTTCTTCATCATGAAAAATAGCCCAAATATAGACATTTACCTCCCTAAGTCAAGTTAAATTAGGAATGAACAATGGGAAAGCATAGTGTCTTTACTGCAGATTATATTTTTCCTTTTTCCTATATTTTAGTATCCATTAAAATATCAGGAAAGGCAAAATAACATCTGTAAAGTTCACAAAATTTATCAGAGAAAGTGTCGTGTCGCCTTGTAGGCCTTACTATGACTATGTTTCATGTAAATGTACTTACAAGACCCCACTGTTCCCTTTCTATTGCAGTAATTTGCAACAATTTTAGGGGACTTTACAAAGTGAATAAAAAAGAGTTGGAGCATCTGCAATTCAAGGCATTTAAGCCTTAACTCACAGACAGCAGCCTTGAGAATAATTACCAGAGCCTAGTCATTTTCTGCTACACTGCACATGAAAGGCATGCTATCATTTTTTTTAAATACCCCAAGATACTATATTTTTAGAACTGTTATCATTCTTCACTCGAGTGATTCAATAACTATAGCACTTGCTATGTGGTCCCCAAAAGAGCTTACATAACTAAACGTATACAATATTATATAGGCACTCAGAATTAAGTGTCTTAGGCAGTGTGTTGCTTTACCGAATATTTGATGAAGGGCATAAAACAACTCTTTTAAAATTGATTTCCCAGAAATTCTGAAGCCTATGATAATATAAAGCACAATAAATGTGTGAGCCTTGAGAAAAATATTTTGTCATGATTTGTCCATTTGATATTTTTATATTTTATAATCTCTATTCAAATAGCTATAAACTCAAAATCACTTAAACTAGATACTTTTAGGTGATATGATTTAAAAAACTAAACCTCAGAGTTTCTCACTATGGACTAAAACTGACAGATAAAACACAACTTAAAAGTTGAGTCACTATCATATCTCAGAAAGAATTTAGGTAACCATATTATATAATTTGTTATCCTAACCAAGGTACTTTTGTGAGTGAAGGCAGATAAAAACAAACCAGAACAACAAGCAAAAACCAGAACTGTCCTAGGCAAACCTGGAAAGATGGAAGTACGGACATCCCTAGCATAAAACAACACAATTCAGTTTGTTATGGCTAAACATACAAACCTGAAAGGTCTCCAGGGACTTGGAATTCTGGGTGTAGACTGGTATGCAGGAAATAATTAACTGGTATGAAGGAGTGGAAAAGTAGTTTATTTTGAAGGTCAAAGCATCTGCCAAAAAGCCACTCCAGAGAAGCCCTCAGAGATGGAGACCCAAACCTGAAATAACAGAGGTTCCTACCACATGTGTGGAGCACACTGACGGGTAAAGAAAAGGCAGGAAAAATTCGAACAAGCAGGGAACACAGTCAACAAGCAGCAGATCTGACTGCAATTCAAGAACTGGATCCATTCATCCAGTCACTGTACAAACACTAAATGAACACTTACTACAGTAACCCTGGCTACAGAGAATGGGAACTAGAGCACAGTGGTAGTTACCAGGACAGGATACCAACTAAAAACACAGCAGATGATAATTTACCAAAACCACAGCACAAAGTAAGGATCAAACCTAAAAAAGATAAAGAAGCCCACATTAAGAACGATGACCATGGGGAGGGGAGGTATGCAGAGGCTGCACCTCATAGCTACTGTTTCTTTAAATAGATGACCCTCTAATTGTGTTTTAGTAAATAACAAAAAATATTTTGCTGAAATAGCATAAGTAATACACATAATGAAAATGCTATCTGCAATAAGGGCATCCAAAGTAGCAAGAAATCATTTTTAAGCAGGACAATATACATTATCACAAGTAGATATGTCAAATTCCCTATGTCTGCTCAGAAGCAACATTTTAAAGCAGTGATGATTATAATGATCAATATTCAGATTTGCCTTAAAATGTTGCATGCAAACACCCATCTCTTATTATAAAATTAAGCAGACATATTAAGTGCAAATGATAATTCATATAGTAAGCATGCGGTAGAGCTAGAGAACTACTAACTCCAGCAATAAATAAATCATTATAGTAAAAGTAAGTTTTAGAGACTAAATCATTGTCATTTACAGCAATAAAATTCTGATCATTGGATATTCAAACAATGTAACAAAAGTAAATGGTATTCTAATTGAGTAATCTATCATATCTCAAGGCATTCTTGTTCTCTCTGGAGTGATTTGTGATCTTACTGTGAGAACTTCCTTAACATACTTATTACAAATTAGTATATCTGCATATCTGTACCTTTATAGCTAAATTAAAATACCTCTGAATAAATACTCAACAAATCTTAAAATTTTATAAATATTTTGGGACTAAACTGTACTCCAATTTAATTCTTCTATAGAGTTGACACTACTGTTCTCATTTTTCTCCACATCTGAATCTACCATCTTTCTCCTATTTATTCTCTATCTCTGTTAAACTTCTTGATTCATGTAGTTATTCATTTTACAAACTTGTTAAATTACCTAGGAAGAGGTCTCTATTCTGGGGTTTGTAAGGGATACAAAAATGAAACCACATGCAAGGCAGATCATAACAATTGAAGAAACCGAATAGGTGCTCTAGAGATTCAGATGCTTACAAATTATTTCTAAATAGGGAGACCTGCATTTGAAATGGGCTCTGAAAAATGGAAATGAAGGAGATAAGTATAATTAAAGTCCTAAAATGAGAAGGCTTGATATTTGTATACCTGAGAAATTTACAATGTCCAGATTGGGGGTGAGGGAGGGGCACATGGTACAGGAGAAAGGAAGTATAGAGAGAGAAACCTGAAAAGATAGGAAGGAGTCTGATCATGGAAGAGTCCTAATGTCAGGTAAAGAAAGATGAAGATAAGGAAGTCAATTAATAGACAGCAATTATAACCAGCTCAAAAACTATTAGAGAAGCCTACATGTGGTGTGGTGAGCCTGAATTAGGGCAAGTAGAACAGTGTTTAGGTACAATTGCAGGGACTTTAAAACTAATGAATAGGAGAATCATAAGAAAGGAATAACAAGATATTGTCAGTAACAAACAAGTAGGTACGCAGCAAGAGGAGCAGATTTAGCAGATGAAGTTAATCTCAGGCATGCTAAGTGTGATATAAAACTAAGGCATTCTGCATAGGGTACCCCCCAGGGAGGTAAAAATATGGGGCTGCATGCAGCTCAAAAGATCAGAATTATAAGATATGGGATTCACCTGAACAGATGATACCACAAGAAAGAGCATAAGATATGAAACAAGATCCAAGTAAAACAGCATGAGGTTTAGCCAGCAGAAGAAACAAAGGGGACTAGGAGAGAGAGATGACTAGGACTAGGAGAGAATCAAGAGAGATTACTGTCCTGGAAGCCAAGGGAAAGTTGCAGAAGGAGGTATAGTCAACAGAGTCAAATGCTAAGTAAATTGAAAAGAATGAGAAGGGAGGACAGGCCATACTGTTCAACACTCAAGATAGTATCTGAGAATGTTTTACCTTCTATGCAGCCCAATATAAATGTACTTTTTTAATTTTTCTCCAGTCCTAAGCCAGGCTAATTTGAAACCTTTTATTCTTCATCTAGCCTGTTCAGAGTTACAATTAGTAAAAAGGTGATTAACATTTTCTTTTTTCAGACTCTCATGATTTCTATTAACACACATGTATATCTTCAACTATGGCAAAGTTTGTCTTGCTCCCATGTGTGTCCAGAATATATATTGATCCTACATGGAGGTTGAAATCTTCATCGGTTATTCAGGCAGTTGTGTTAGACACAACTATGTATTCAATTAGCAGCACTCAAGACACATGAATCTAGAGTAGCATTGTACTAACTTCTGCACTCTGCTTGCCTTCATGAACACAGCATTTCAGAGCTGTCCCACACAAAAATTATTCACATCTCCTTATCTTCATAACTGGCTTAAAAATAAGCATCCATCAATCTCCACCCATGCAATGCAATAAAACCAGACCAGAGCCTAGTCACCCCCCAACTGCTGACCACTTCTCTTCTCATTCCCTACAGACAATTGTCTGTTTGTCAAATGTCAATCCAGCTCGCTGGTGAACAGCTGATTAGTGAGGGATGGGTGAAACAGTCACCGAGCAGCTGCACCATTTTTCAGGGACAAAGCAGGATGGGTAATGTTCGTGAGACAATGAATATAAGCAGTTAAAGCCCTTGATAAATGCAGAGGCACTGCTCAAGTCGGCACGTGGTAAAATATTTTCCAATTATTTTTATGACAACCTTCATATAAAGAAGACAGTTGGCTAGTGGCATACAATTAACTGTATAGTTCATGCAGTTATTCAGCATATATTTATTGAACACCTACAAGGTGCCAGACATTGGAGTAAGAACAAGATCTTTTAAGTATAACCTTAATTAATTCATACACATTATAAAAACTGTTCAGAAATATCTTATATCTTCCTTTAAGTCAAATGCAACCTCTCTTTTAAGAACATGGCTTAAACACTAGCTCCTCTTTGAGTCTCCTGGACAAAAGTTACAACTCTTTTCTCTAAATTCTCACAGTACTCTATTTGAATCTCTTTTATGGAACATGGCATCCCCTTTCCTAATTATTCACACTATCTCCTAATAGACTCTAAGTAACCTGAAGCAAAGAGTCATGTCATCTTAATATCTCCTTCATCTTCACATTCTTCAGGACATAATGCAGTTCTCTGCATAATAAATATATTAATAAGCTACCTGATGTCCACCTTGGCTGAGTAAAGATTAGATGCTTAGGGAGAAAATACTGTCATTCTCCACACCAAAAAAAATAAAATCTTAAAATCGAGAGAGGGAGACAAAATAACAAAAATTTTTATATATATGTAATACAGTAAAAATCATAATTCCTTTGCCAATAATACTAAATCTATTATACTTTGATCAAGATAAGATTTAATTTCACCTTTCATCTATTAAAAAAAAGGTTTATTAAAAAGAAAAAATTACTAAAGTAAATATGCATGACCTACTTAAACTTTCTAGGTGAACTGTTTTTAAGTATTTTAGAACACTGATTACACTAGATTCTTACATGTTCATTAAAGCAAGCCCAGTAAAATTTTTACTTTCCTCTATCAACAAAACATTTGTTGGCATGGAATTAGGTTGTTGTATGTACTTGAAATAATTTTTTTAATTTATGCTTACTTATAAAAAAATCTATAATTAATATAGTTTCCTAATTCATACATGCTTCCTTCGAATGTTCTAATTTAGTGAGAGAGGGCTAACATTTTGGAGACATAGTGAAGCACTTACAGGCTACACTAAGTAAATGGAGGTTGGGAACTAAAACCCACTTTTTTTCTTGAGGAGTTGGCATCCAGTAGCAGAGGCATGTGGTATAGACTGCATAATGGGTTAGAAGTTTGGAGACCTGGATTCTATAGGGTGCTATGTAAACCTGTGTATATGTTTATATGTATACATGTGAATATGTATACATTTACATATTTTATTGAATATATACCCCACCCATATTCACCAATATTGGATTATAAATTCCTTGAATAAAGGAACAATGTTATACTCATCTTTCTATCCTCTACAATGTCTATACAAGTGTCTTGTGTGTAGTAGACAACAAATAAAATTCAGTTAAATTGAGCTAAATTGAATGAAATCCTTTTAATAAACTCCTGTCACTACATTTTGATCAATGTGCTTGAAAATGAGAAACATTGAGCACAGAGATTGTTCTAAATTTTTGACAGGGTTTCCAAACCAATAAATATATTAATTCCTTAAAATAAATTCTGTACATCTCTCAATGTCTCCTGAGGAGGAAGAAAGGGGAGAAAAGAAAATTAGCATTTCTTGAGCTTCTATCATGCACCAGTAACTGTACTGTGTTTTCACAGAATTCTATTAGTTTCAAAAAACACTAATGCAAATACAAAGCTTACAAATTTCATCCATTAGGGATGAATTGGAGTCACTGGGCAAAGAATATGCTATATTTTTCTATAAGGTGAAATCTGGCAATTGGACTCTTAAAAAAATAAGTATCCTGCTTGAGTAGGAAAATATCTCTTCTTAGTGAAATCATTACTTGCTGGGAGAGCTCTGTCATTTGGAACAATAAGAATATGATTTCTACAATTTTTCAGGAATATGAGCTTAGCCATAATGAAAAATTATTTTACTCATAAATAGTACCTTTGGAAGATTTAAACTCATATATTTCCATAGTAACTTCATCGTATACTACAATTTAATTTAAAAATAAAACTTAAATCATCAAACCAAAAAAAGTGCCACATTGCTAAAATAAACCAGCCGAAGATGAAAATTTGGTACAAAGCTCACAGGCCTCATGGTTTGGGTACTTTCCAAATATATTTTAACTCACTGCTACAAAGCCATGGTTCTCCCCCCAGGCGGAGTATCTCAGAATGGGAAAGGGTGAATATTGGTGGTTGGGAAGTCCACCTGGGTAATTCTCATGTGCAGCCCTTTTCCTCCCCCTCAACTATACCACCATCGTAAACTACTCACTCATTCATTCAAATAATCTTTATTTTTATGTAGTAAACTGTTTTTAAAAACCTCTTTACCCTTCTTCTGGCTTCCTCTAAACCAGAAAAGTAGAAGAAGCTGATAAAAAAATCAAAGTAGCAACAACAAATAAATTCTTCTCATTAAAACACTAACTTCAAAAGATTGATGCTTTATGACAATCTCATGTATATTTACCTCACATTGAATACTGCATCTGTTATATACTCTAACAAAACTGGCTTTGAGTTTTGAACACATCAAAGTTTCTCTTCCATTTTGCTCTTATATCTCAGTTAAGGAAAACGAGCATTTTACAGATTTTAAGTGATAGTCCAAAAGGCGCAACTAGGCTTTAGAACAGAGCCTATCTAGTTCCCCCATTTGTTCATCAATGCTAACCTCACCTCCTCTCACATGAACCTGAAGCCTTTTGGAAAGGAGCCACATAAAGAAACTATAAACAGATATGAACATTTTAAGCACTGTCGTGTGTGCGTGTGTGTATGTGTGTTGGTATGAATTTAACCTAAGCAGGAAAGCAAAAGGGTTTACCATATTGTTTTAAAGTGGCTTTCTGGTACTATATCAAAAGTTAAAAGGTAAGTTTTTTTTCATTCAGAAAATGTATAGATAGTTAATTTTTGTCAGATCGAATTCACCTTGGGTGAATGTGTACAACCGCAACTAGCTTGACCACAAGCAATCTTGGAGGTGTCTTCTCAAAATGGAGTTCGCATCCCCCAGCAGAATGTCAGTTCACGGTATACCAACGTGATGCATACTCTTGAAACGTTCATTCCATGTAAATATTTTAAATACGACTGAACCTCTGTGATTTTAAAGATTTTTTAATTTATTTTTAAAGAAGTATGAAATAGAAAAAGCAATCAAAAATAATGATTAAAGAATTTAATTCCAAGTCCTATTATTTTTTTTTTTTCGATTTCACAGAAACCTCATTTCTAGGCCACGGTTTAGTTGAAATAATGTTTAAATGATCATGGGTTTTTGTGGCAAAGTGGCAAGAACACTAGGAATTATCTAAATTCGATCTCTAGTTTGCCACTATCATTGTGGCAGTCACCAACCTTTTTGGCACCAGGGATGGGTGCTCCTATGAGAATCTAATGCCTGATGATCTGAAGTAGAGCTGAGGGAGCGATCCTAGTGCTGGGGAGTGGCTGCAAATACTGATGAAGCTTCACTCACTAGCCCGCCACTCACCTCCTGCTGTGGGCCCAGTTCCCAACAGGCCACAAACTGGTACTGATCTGCAGCCCAGTAGGTTGGGGACTCCTGCATTATTGGGACTCTTGGGCAAGATTCTTTCGATCATTAGGCCTCAGTTTCTTCCTTTCTAAAACAAAGTGGTTGTACTAGGTCATATTTAAAACCTCTCTATATTCTGAGATTATTTTTAACATTTTATTATGTTATATTACCTTTGAAATACTGGAGTCCACAAAAGTTAATTGAATCAGGGAAAACTCTCCTATGGGTCATTTCCAAATCCCTAACAAGAACTGTACCACTTTGACTAGTTACCTATAGCAAATACTATCTTGGCTCATCGATCTACAAAAAAGATGCTTCCTATAACTCTGTGTGAGTCAGTATTTTGCTGAGATACATTCTCTTTACAATAGCATCTGTTGAATGAAATGAAATTCCTATTATAATTGCTACATAAAAGATAAATCATTGTATCATTCATAACATCTGTACAAATAAAATTTCTAGATATATAAGAGATCAGAAAATTTTATCTTTCATTTATCATGTTCCCACAGCTTGTCTTCATAGTGCACTTAAGGATCCAATTTGAAGATATATTTTCACACCCAGTCTGAAATGTAATTTCACATAAAACCAGTTTATTATTACATCTCTTTGTAGCTCATAGCTTATATTTTTAGAGTATTAACTCATTCCATGTTTAAAACAGAAAGACAATCACTGTACTGTTTATCCATGAAAGATGATAATGTACAGTTTAACATCTGGCAAGCAAAAGAAAATCATGACTATTCCCTCTTAATGCAGGAAGAGCCACTCGCTATCAGGGAAGCAACGTGAACTGAAGGGAAATATTGAAATAGGAAAAAAGGGAACAAAAGAAGCAAATAAAACTTGGTAAGGGACTACTGTGTTTTGAGCCTTTTCCCTTGATTCATTTAGTACCCAGAATAACTTCATAAGGTAGGTACCATTCCCATTCATAAACGAGCAAACTAAGATCAAAGACATTGTTTGTTATTTCACAGCTAATGATGTGTAGCTGGGATTCAGGCCCAGCTTTCTCCCTCCAAGAGGTTACGCTGCCTCCAGATTAAAGGTAACTGAACAGCATACACCCTTTATAATGAAGTGGGCATGTAAAAGAAAATGAGCACTAGAGGAAAGAACTCTGAAGGAGAAATGAGGTAAGAGGACAGACAAGACTTAAAAAGTCACCAACATAAAAAAGATTGAAATGTTAAGCACTTAGGAGTTGGTCATATATGAGGACAGACTACCTTTTAATGATATCACTATTTACCTAAGTAAAACACCTATAAATCATCACTGACACCTTCTTCTCCCCCACCAATTAGCAACAGAGCCTAACTGAATCCTCCTTTCTGGCCTGACCTTACCATTCTTCCTGACCCCAACCAACCTCAGGCCTTTATAATCTCACAGTTGAAAACTACAGGCCTTTGAGAGCCACGCATCTCTTGCTCAGGCCTCTTCCACATCTGGAAGTGTACTTTCCCTTCTAATAAAGCTTTCCTTTTCTACTGTAAAAGAGAAAAAGAGAAAAGAAAAAAAGTAAAAGAAAAGAAAAGAGAAGAAAAGAAAAGAAAAGAAAAGAAAAGAAAAGAAAAGAAAAGAAAAGAAAAGAAAAAGAAAAAACTGCAGTAGCTTGGTCTTACAGCTTCTAGTCTGTGTCCTTCATACTTTTTAGCTTATTCACCTTAAAACACTGTCTGACCATATTACTCTTCCGTGAAGAAATCAAAATGGTTTTCCAAGAACCATATAATAGTCGTCCTCATAGTCTTCTCCATTACCCATATGCATTCTTATATTAACTGCTCCCCATGATGCTGTACACCTTAAACTTATGTCAATTATCTCTCGAAACTGGAAAAAATAAATTTTTTTAAAAGAGCTGAAAAATAAATAAATAAATAAATAAATAAATAAATAAATAATAAACTGCTCCACAATATGGCCCTGCTTAAACTTATGAGCTGTCTGACATTTGGCAAGTTAGACTCTCAATGCCTCAGTTTATCATGTGTAAAATAGGAATAAAAAATAGTACTTACCTCATAATTATGTTGAGAATAAAATGAATAAATATAAAACACTTGAAACAGTGGCTGCACTGTTCAATAAGTGCTTAATAAATATTATCATTACTATCATTTTATTATATTAATAATTTATAATTAAATCATTGGTTTTATTACCTTTTCAGAAAAATATTGTATAATACCCCACTATAAATGTTATTAACAATAAAGAAAATAATAATAGTAGTAATGACACCAAAATCTGAATGTATGTAAGCAGGCTCTAGAGTTATGCCTTAACTGCTACGCTATAATGCAAAAATAACTGATTGGGTTACTGCTTCTAAACTATAACCTCAAGCATGTGTTCTTGCTGTTTCTTCTATCTGAAGGATCCCTCCATTCTCAAATTATCAACTTCTTAAATATAATCATTTAAAATCCAATCTAATTATCACCTTTTTTAAGACATCTTACCTGAGCCTTCCAGCCAAAATGGTTATGATCTAACAATTTCAAATTCCATTTACACTTTTATCTTTATTTTTTGTGACATTTGTGAATTCACTGTTATGAAAATTTTAAGTTATAACCAACTATATCTTCATATTACTTTAAAATTTACAAATCACTTTGAAATACATCAGTTCCTTATGTTTCTGTGTTTAGATCAAGCTGTTTAGATATTAAATCCTGTTTTTCTTTAAGACATAACTTTCTAATTTCAAAAAAATCAATTTTCATTTAAAATGTTTCTTGCTGCAAACTATCATCTGTTTCTTCCAAATACTGTTGATACTTCTTAATTACTAGAAAAATGGGGCTTTGTTGCCATAGTAACTAAAAGAAAAAGTCTGTAGACAGAAACTACAATTCTGTCATTGAGACTAATGGCATTTTCTTTTTCTATATCTTTATTTTGATTTAATAGAGAAAACCCAAAGATTATATTGATTAATTTCAATTATATAAGGCATTACCCTAGCTCTGATGTAATAGTAATGTCACGTTAAACTGCCAAAGCACAGTCATCCCAAGAGTTTTGGATACCTCGCCAAAAGCAGCAGTTAGGATTACCAAAAGCGTTAATTCAAATATGAGAAATATATTCATGTTTATACAGCTAAGCATTTACATTCATATAAACAATCTTTGCAGGCAGAGAACTTCTATCTACTTTCAAAGCTATCTCTGGCATCTTTCTCCATTTAATCCCATTAAAGCAATGCTAGTTTCAAAACAACAATGAAAGAAAAACAGAAAGGAAAAAGACAGAAGCAATATAACCAGAGCCTGCCATATCATTCATTCATTGCATATACTATAGAGTCTTAAAATAAATGAAGATTTTAGTGTGTGACTAACAAGAGATGAATGAACTCTTTCTAAAATTTTTACTTAGCTAGAATTCCAATTTATGATTCAAGGTGCTACTGCACCAGGTACAAAGTGAGAACAGGTGAGAAAACTCTCCTTAATTAAACTCAGTCCTTTCTACAAAGTTTCCTCTATTGTCAACATCAACATTTTCAAGATGTTTTCTTTGAACTGCTGAATATCATACTATAAACTCTTTGAAATATCTTTTTATTCAATGAGTCCTGGGTAACAGGGGACAAGAGAAGAAAGTTTCATAAATTGATTCCTTAATTTGAAGAGAGCTACATAGCAAAGTGAACAGGGTAAAAAAAAAAAGTTGAATCGAATTAAAAGAATTTGGTAAAATGGGAAGTAATACTAAGTTTTCAGAACTTAAATAGGAAGTAAATATTTCTACTTATACAAGTAACCAACACTGCTTTTAAATATCTTATCCCCTCTAAAAGTCTTACATAGAAGCATTCTATTTTTTAAATGGTGGATTATATGAAAAACAATGTAGGTATATCTTTATCATGTAAATATTAAAAATGATGTTTATAAAGGCTTTTAATAACATGGGAAATGCTTACTGAATACTTATTGAATAATGTTAAGCAAAAAAAATAAAATATTTATAGTATATGCTCTCAACTATGTAAAACATATTTAACATTTATTTTAAAAAGGAAACATGTTTAAATATTGTTATTACCTATCTTTTCTATAAGTTCTTATATTCTATAGTTTCCCCCAACAAGCTTATATAGCCTCTATAATGGGGGAGGGAAGGCAGGAATCAATGCTAAAAGTAAAAGATTTTCAAATTTTAGTTTAAATACAAGTGCTAACCCAATTTACTTATATATCTAAATATAATCTGTAAATGATAAAGAATGACACAAATTATTGTTATAACTATTATCATTTTAAAGATAAAGCAACTAAGGAAAATTTCTCTGAAAACTGGAAGATAATGAAAACCATAAAAATGTTTAATCAGCCCTTATTTAAAATTATAGTATTTTAAAGTATTATATTTCTTTGATATCTGATTATCTGTAATGTCTTAAAGTCAAAAATAGCATTCCTCATGCCAATATTATTTAATGTTTATTATACATTTATATACCATTATTTAAGATATAGGATTCCTCTGTAGAGTATTTAATCTAGTTCAGAACTGAGATCTAACCAGATGAAATAAAGAACAATGTAAGAAGATAAACTATTGAGGGCTACATCAGAGATGTCATTATGCTACTCTAGAGTCCAAGGAAGAAATCAGTATGGGTGGCTGTCAGGAACGTTTTGTTAGGGAGAGAAAGGGAAAAATAAAGCAGCATTCACTAAAGTAGGATCTGAGGAACATCTGTGATTGAACCACTGGACAAACTAGTTTAAAAATACAAAACCAGATGGTGACTATAGTTAACAACACTACATTGTATCATTGAAAGTTGCTAAGAGAATAGATCTTAAAAGTTCTCATCAGAAGAAAAATAATTTTTAATAGAATTCCTCACGGTACACAGTATATGCTAGACACACTACAAGTGCTAAATAAATACTTCTTGAACTGAAATCAACTTTATAAAGAAACTGTGTCTCCCTCTTAACAGGCAGCATTTGCCCACATAAGCATCTCCGTTAAGCATCTGTCAAGGTGCTCTCATGGCAAATCATGACTGAGGTAATAATAGTATAGTCATCTAATATTCTGATATATAGCAATTTAAAATAGCATTAGCCAATGTTATTTCCCATTTGCTCTTTATCATAAAACACTTTTGCTCAGTATAAGAATAAGTAGTACGAGAACATGCCTTATGGTTAACATGACCTTGATTTCCAATCTGTACATTTTCAGAGCATTTCTCTATTATCTCATACATTTACCCACTATATTCTTAAATGCATGATATAATGCAAGCTCTAAAACTCGCCCATCTTAGCCATAACCAAGGTTGCTTGTTGAAAAAAAAAAGGATTATACTACATAATAGAGCATCTAGAGCATCATGCTATGTGTTATAACCACTGCAGGCCTGAAAGAGCCATTCCTCTCAGGTCATTAGCAAAGTCACTGATTACAGAAAAAAAGTGTCATACAATTTTGTAATGTACATATTCTTTCCTTTAGAGTTTCTTTGACAAAAGGTCATAATTAAGTCCAATGTGGACAAAACACTGAAATAGGGATATGTATTAACATCCGCATGGATCACACAGGTGGTTTTAAGTTCTTAATGCTCAATAGCATTTTATTAGAAGGAATGATTTTCTGGCAATTTGGCCATTCGAAACCTTTTGACTAAGGGCAATAATATTTTAAATCACAGATTATTAAATCATTTCCAATATATCATATGGAAATCTTCTGGAGCTATATTTCAAAAGAGCACAATAACAAGCCTTTAAAGAGTAGTAATCCTTTCACTGTATTCAGTACTAATCAGGTATTGATTATCCTGGTTTATGACTTCGAGGGTGGCATACTCAGAAAGGTTAAAATACAAGCAACAAAAATAAAATATTAGAAAATAAGATTGATATGAAAGGGAGAAAAAATCTTAGATATTAGAGGAAAACAGGAAAACTTGGTAATAACATAAGTATGTATATAATATGCATAATAACATAAATACGTATAGATAGGAAATGAGTTTATATTATAGCAAAGACAAGTTTAGGTTAGGTATTAGAAAGAACTGTCTAACTTGAAGCTTGTTGGTTCCCATAATCCATTACTGTGGAAAACTACAGACTCTGTTCCACTGAAACTTGGTATGAGGTTAATGGATAGACTGATAATCTGAACATTGTTTTAAACAAAGCTCTCTCTGCCTCTGGAATTTTATCCTAGATTCCTAACTAATTTTCTATCACTGAGTTTTAGGCACTCTACTAGTTACATTTTCTAAATTCTCTTCTTTGAGAATGCCACCTTGATAATATATTTTGCAGAGTAACATAAGAGATACTGTGGTCCACCAGAAAAAAAAAAAGCACACCTCAATCATTCATTCATTAAACAAATAGTTGTTAAACATCTCCTGTGGCCCAAGCACCATGAAAAATTCTTGGCATACAATGATGGGCAAGAAAGAGTCCCTTCCTACCTTAGAGTCTAATGGAACAAAACACCTAACAAAAATAACAAAAAAGAATTATAGGTACAAGTTTTTTAAAGTACTGAGTTCTTCAGAATCCAGACAGAAGCACAGAAGTAGATCTTAAGCTTCAGGATGAAAGAGAAGTTTAAGCTGGGAGTGAAGGCTGAGGAGGGTGAATAGTCTGCCATGACATCATGGGTGAAGATCCAGAGGTTGTAAAGAGCATGCAACAGGAGAGGAGAGGAAATGGTGCAATATGGTTACAGGGCAACCAGGAGGGAAGAGAAGAGGCTGGGAAGTCTTCTAGAGGCCCTGTCAAGACCTTGTTTGTGCTCACAGGTTTAAATTTGCTTCATAATTTACCAGATTTTATTTTAGAAGGAGCATTCTGGCTGCTGTATGGAAAACAGACTTAGAGAAGAGCAATCACTAAATAGGAGAAACCAATCAGTAGGCTGTTACCATCTCGAAGATGGAAAGATATTTGTGGGCAACACTACAGAAGCAACAGAAGGATCAGGTAAAACCAGACAGACCTGAGAACTTTAGGAGGAGAAGAGATGGGACTTGGTGAATGAAAATTATAGGGAGTGCAGGGGAAGTCAAGGATAGTTCTCAAGCATCTGGTTTAGACAATGACCACCATTCACCAAAAGAGGTGCAAAGGGAGGAACAAATTAGATGGAGAAAGGAGAATGATAAATTCAGTCTAAGCCATTTCAAGTTTGAGATGCCCAACTAAGTATCAGGTCCTTTGATCAAATGCCTCTAAGGAGATTTCAAATGAAATCCAGCAACATGTGGTATTATTGGCAGGACCACATTCACAAACATCTTCAACAATCCCACTCATTTACACTAATGAGTTCTGACTTCTGTTATTTTGGACCATGTCGTTTTTACCTCTGATATTGGGTAATTAATTTTATTATATTTTATAGAGACCAACATCACTTTGTTGAAAGAAGTAAATGTTTTCCAACCTAGAAATGCAATCTTGCTAAACGGCAGGTTAATACACCATAATTTCTGGTTAATCTATTTTAAATGTCTTTTTTTTTATTAAAGAAATTTGAAAGCAAGTTCAAGTCCATGAATCATGTTCTTATTCAGACATTTTTGACATTTTCAATTTTAACTATGTCACTAAGATGGAAAAATTCATGATTTAGTAAGCTGAGCAAAGCTCACTGATCATCCAGTATTTAATTAGAAAATCCTCAAGTTTTCAGGGCAAACCATGAGCTAAATTGGTTCAACTCTCCTACTCTAATCTATTAACCAATCTATTAAAGTCAGAGAATTGAGACACTGCAAAGTGTTCCACATGAGCTAAAACTTTGGACTAATGATCGTATCTGCAATAACACTCTGAGCTGGAGGCCAAGGGACAATTTCAACAGCACTGCTTTCTTTAAGCAGACTATGCTTTCTCTTTAGTATTTCTTTTCAATTAATAGTGAAATCTTCCTTATACTTTTTTCAGTAAAATGAACTTATAACTAAGACAATAAACACCCATTCTTACATGTATTTTCTTGATGTGATAACAGTACGTACTAAAGAGGAGCAAGACATGTTTGTATTTTTACGACACTTAAACCACATAAAGAATTAAAGAAATAATAATTTCAGAATACCAATGTCCAGATTCTTCTCCAGCATAACCATTGTTAAAACCCAATGCTACATACCGTAAGACCTTCCTAAATTTTACTTTCAGAATATTTGATCTGCTTTTTCTGATTATCTACCCGCTAAATGGTTATTAAAAACAAGCACTATTAGGAGGAAAAGCACTCAGAAAGTCAACCTAAAAAAAAGAAAAGAATTAAATGATGTAACAAATTTAACTGATACTCTTGTTTAAAGCAACAGAAACCACAATCAAACCATATCAGCACATACAATCCTTTCTCTAGATTCCTCTCACATTAATAGAATGCTTTTCCACAGTTCTTCTCTCTTCTCTCATGTACTTTTCCACTCCCTGCTCATCTTTCCTGCTAATACTACCTCCAAATGTTTCCTTTGTTAAAGATTTTAATAGGGTCTTGTCTTCTCTTCAGGAGAGTAGGTGTAAGAGGTAGGAGTCTGGATTCTAGAATAAGACAGAGCTAACCTCTACTTTAAAAGTTACATATCTGTGAAAGTTATTTAACTTCTTTGGCGCTCATTTATTCCAGCCACAAAATAGGGTAAATAGGGTGTAAGGATTAACTGAAATGATACATGAAAGGGACTTAAAACAATGCTTGGTACTCAGCGTAATGAATATCAGCTATTTGTTATTTGCTTGGAAAGCTATGGATGAGCAGCTAAAGAAGTAGACAAACCACAATTATCCTCTGGAAATAATAAGGTGAAAATGAATGACCTTCAGAAATCCTCACATGACAATAAGAGTGGTTTAATGGAGAATACCAAGATGAAGTTTCTGCTTTAGCAGTGTAACTTCCAGTATCCTAAAAAGGCCCCATTGACCCTAAAATATACTTTATAGATTGTTTATGTTATTGGCATTAAATTCATCAAAATATGGAGGCCAGGGGATAATGCACTAATAATCTAGGACTGGCTTTCATAAATAAATGTTTGCCTCCTAACCAGTCAGCATGACATCCTTGATGCATAATGTTTATATCCACTACCATCTAAAAAAGTATTCACTGTAGGAAGAGAGAATAAAGATTATTCCCAATCTTGAAAAAAAAAAATGACATAAAAAATGTGGATACAAATCTTTTTCTGTACAGTTGAATTACATGTTCCTTTCAAGCAAAAACCAAGTAGCAATTATAGTTATAAACTCAATCCATAACTTTTGTACTGTCAGCCTTTTGGGAGTCCTCTGAGAGCCTTCGCTATTGCACTCCAAGCTTATTCTGCACTGTGTCTTAATTAGATTAAACTGCATCACATGAATCTGAGATCATCCTAAATCACATGGTGTAGAAGCTAATGAACCCAAATGCTGAGCTACAGCTCTTAAAACCAGATGGGAAAAGTCTACAGAGTTTTTTGTGTGCGTGTGGGTTTGTTAAAAATGGTCAATTTAGTGACAGACAGCGGAGAGGGGAGTTGAGGGGCTGGGAGAATGGGGTGAAGGGTTAAAGAAGTACAAATTAGTAATTGATAGTCACAGAGATGGGGGGCACAGCACAGGGAATGCAGTTAGCATTAACATGATGGCTAGGTGGAGGGCCAGGGGAGGGAGGGAACAAAGTGGAGGATCATTTTAAGAGCTATATAGATGCCTAACCAATGTACTGTATACTTGAAACTAATTTAAATAAATAAATTTTTAAAGAAAGAAAAAGGGAAAAAATGGTCAATTTAGTCACCTTTCCAAATATATTGTTAGAAACACTATTCATCTAGCACAACTAGTGACAAATTCTCATTCCTATAGCTGACGAAATAAGGCCAAATAAATCAGATGAAATCTCATACTTGTTATCTGAACAAATGTCTTCCAAGTTCACAGTGAACAAAAAAAAAATTTTACATTCAAGACATGAAATGTTCTTTCCTATTCAATTGTATATATAAAGATTCAGGGATCTAAGAAAGAAAAAAATCACAGAAATTAGAAAATAACCGAATTCAGAGAAAACATTCAATGTTCCTGATTAAACTAAACAAAATTCCACTGCAAATTTTGAGCAGAATAATTAAACAAAAATTTTTAACTCTTCATTTTTTTTCTTTAGTCAGTTATATTTTGTATATCTCCCTTATGGATAACTCAGTATAAAACAGCCTAAAAGACCTTTAATCAAACCTGACTTCATCTGAGGTTTATATTCATCCCATATTGTCTTTTCTTACTTCTGACATTCATTTATCAAGATTATTTCAGTAGTATGGACAAACTGTGCACTGCAGGAGAAATTATTTGAGGGAAATCTAAAACTTAAAAATGCTGAAATTAATTCACTATAAAATCCGGACTGAAATTATCAAACTGAAACTCACTTTTAAACCTTTTTTTAAAAAAAGTGTGACTACAAGATATATAAAGAGAATGTTGTTTTAAGAAAACACAATTATTTTCACCACAGGTAACAGCAGATGTATTAAAAGATTTGGGTGACCAAAGTATGTCTGCAATTATTTGAGCATTGTCTTTCTTTCTTTGTTCTGTTTTCTTTTCAAAAAGACTTATAATTAAGAAAAGTATTTATGAACTTAATCACAATGCTTATATATATTTTATATTGTAAATTACTGCTGTTGTGAGGTACAAAAGTGGTGACCATTGTCCAAGTTTATAAAGCATTTGGAACATAACATACTTGCATGCATAGCCCACCTCTAGAAAGATACAAAAGAAATACGTTACTGTGATTTCTTCTGGACAGATGAGCAGTTTAGGTTAGGGATGGGGTGGGGAAAAGATTTCATTTATCTTTTTTATTCT
This sequence comes from Eidolon dupreanum, assembly GCA_028627145.1. Classification (NCBI taxonomy): domain Eukaryota; kingdom Metazoa; phylum Chordata; class Mammalia; order Chiroptera; family Pteropodidae; genus Eidolon; species Eidolon dupreanum. The sequence goes on from CM053513.1 coordinate 68,990,691, forward strand.
TGTATAATTAACTTGTCAAACCTATTCAAAAATAACAAAATATTCTAAAATGAAATGTCTGGAGCCAAAGATGTACACAAATTTAACACTGCTATTTATGAAACAGAAAAACATTACAGACCAATTATGATAACTTAATATGTATGAACTATAAAGGATATTTGCTAGATAAGAATATTCCACTGCTCATGAAGACAAATGCAGATGTCCCAAGCTCAGGAAAAAGTTGGCCCCACAGGTATGAGCTGGTTCAACAGAAGGACACACTGCCAGCCTCTAAGATTCGAAAGCTCCTCCTTTCTAAGGAGAACACTTCCATAAACCAGGAGGCTTCCCTGGTTCCCTCCTTCATGGTTACCTCACTGTCGCTGCCCCTCCATCCACCCCATAAATATAAAGCCTGAGGGGCAGGTCCTGCTCCTGGAGCAGCCCCTGGAGGATGCGGTCCAGCACTGCTACATGACAGCTCAGGAATTTTAGACCACTTCTCCAATCCTAAGTTTTTCTTCAATTATCCCTATTTCATATTTATGCTACATGACATTAATAGTATATGTTACCAAGTCCTTTTGTACAAAATTATACTTAATTCATTTATTCAGTAAATATTTATAAGACTCTGCCATGTGTCAAGCCCTATATTAGACACTAAAAAAATCTATGACACATAACTCTTTGGATAAAAACTTAAAGATTATAATTATCTAACACTTAGCACAATTATTATATTCCATTTATTGAATCCCTTCCTATTATCTCAGCATTATGTTAGAAGCCTGCTCTACATTGTTTCTAATTCTTAATAGAAATTAATATTTCTATTTTATGGATGAGGAAACTGAGGCTGGAAGGATTTAAGTAATCTGCAGTAGGTAAACAGCTGAGCCAGTATTAGGGCCAGCTCCATCTGGTCCCAAAGCCTGAGCTCCTCCTGCTGGCTGCACCAATGCTGCCTCAGTGAAAAATAACCAACATTCTTTTTGTATTGATTTAGAATATAGTGCTATTTTTCTATTATTATTTTTTTACTCCAAAACACTTAAATGTAAAATTCCTAGTAACAGAAAAACCAAGTAAAATGTAAATTTAAGAAGCCACATAAAATAATATTGGCTGTTAAAGGAAGTTGGTAGAGAAAATACCAAATTTTATAGTGTACTATATTCTATTTTACCTAGTTGAAAATGATATCATTTCCTCTAATCTTTTTTCTTTGGTTTTAAATAAGCGGCTATTAAAGAGAATAGTCTTTCCCTTGCTAAAATAAATTAGGTGAGTATAGCTCTTTCACTTATGTGACGAAGCACCCCCAGGAGACTGACTATGTCAACTGCTACCTTGTCATATGTGAAAGTAATGTAATGTGAAAATCCCATCCACCATATTGGATTTGGTCTTCAGAGGCCTAAATTTTCAAAGCCTCTGTAATTCATTATATTAAATATTACTGAGTACTAGTTACATGCTACAAACTACGCAGAAAAGAAATTTGACCAGCACTTTTCAAGGGAGTTCTTTATATAAAAAAATCTTCAACCCTGAGCACCATAGTTATTTTTCATACTAATGAATTGCTTTTTACTCCAATTTTCAGATGGGGTTGAGAACCTGGGGAGAAAGTATATAGCTTTTACAGCAATCATGTTAAACTTTTTCAAAGAATTAACAGGGGTGGGGGATCCCAAATCCTCTCGAAATTCTATTAGTGTTTTTATTTCTTTTTTCAAGAAATTCTCAACTTGGCATCCAGTGTATTTTTGTAAATTTTTTAAAAGTTAAATATTAAGTAATCTCTTTCCAGCTATATCACAATAAAATCATGGAGGGGATAAAGTTTGCATTAATATGAGCAACACATGCAAATGAACTACTGCTTTTTACATGCCATTATTAAAATACACCAAATTGTTACTGCCCTTAAACATCCAAATTTTAAAGCAAGAATATACTTTGGAAATTATTTAATCCAACTCCATTATTTAAAGGATATAGAAACAGAGGTAATTGTGAGAGCATTATCTAGGATTAACCAAATAATCTTTATAATATGGGTTCATTGATATTTGTATTTTTTTCCCAACTCTGCATGAAATTCTTTGAGAGCAGAAGTTTTCCATCAAATGCATGTAGAATATTACTATGAGGGAGGCACTGTGCAGGATAGGCAGGTCCAGAAATAAATAACTGAGATACAAAGAGGTATTACTATAAATATCAAGCCGTCATGGAACTTTTAACTATTTAAGCGAGTCTAACTATTTGAGCCCACCTTAAAGGATGGGTAGGCATTTGCCGGGCAGAGAATGAGAGTGGAGAAAATTCCTGGCAGAGGAAGCAAAGACACAAAGTAGAACCAAGCCTGTCTGAGGGAATGAAGGCTCCCTGGAGCTGGATGCTAAGCACTGTGTCAAGTGGACTCCATTCTCAAAGCAATGGGAATGATGGAGGTATTTAAGCGTGATATAAGATTTTCATTTTATAAATAAACAAAACAGAAACAAATTCATAGATACAGAGAACAAATTGATGGTCACCAGATGCAAGCAGTGATGGAGGAAGGGCAAAAAAGATAAAGGAAGAAGTACAAATTAGCAGTTATAAAAAGTCACAGAGATGTAAAGTACAGCATAGAGAATATAGTCCATAATATTATAATAACTATGTATGATGTCAGAAGGGTGCTAGACTTATCGAGGTGATTTCACAAGTTATATAAATGCCTAATCACTAGGTTGCACATCTGAAACTAATATAATATTGTATGCCAACTGTAATTGAAAAATAAATTTAAAAAAAGCAGGGGCAAAAATTGGCCTCAGATGAGAGTATGGACATGTTGTATGTGATAACAGGAAAAAAAAGGAAGAAAGGACAGATGTGACTGTGGATGTATTTATAAGTCAAGGAAAGAGTCTAGTCTAATGGCTTCTATTTTCTCAGTGAAGTAGCAAGCAAGGTTGCCTGCTGACAAGGGAGGAAGGCAGAGTTGTGATGATAATGTGTTTGTCAAAACTCAGCAAATTTATATTTAAGACTTGTGCATGTCATTATATGTAAATTTTACAACAAAAGGAAAAAATTACAAATAAATATAAATATTGAACTGTAGCTTTAACAAAGCTGTGTACCTCTGTAAACAGAATCTCTACCAAGATACAGCATGTTACCTTTACCCCAGCAGCTTCTAAAACTGCTCTACTTACATCAGATGGTTATTTTATTTACCATTGTATCCTCACTACCTATACCAATGCCTGGCACATAGCAGGTAACTCAATAAATATTTGTTAAATAAGCATGTGATATAATATTTAAAAGAGATTTGCAATTTAGAAATGTCCCCAATATATGCCTAACTGGGGGAGGGAAGACAGGAGAGGACAAGGAAAATATCTAAACTTATGAAAAAGAGGATAAAGAGAGATCAGACTCCACGTGTAAGATTACTTCCTCAGTAACACCCCAATACCCATCCGCCCATGAAAGTACTTCCTGCTTACCAGAGTCTCAATTTACACAAGAACCAACATTATAGTAATTATCAGATTTACTAAACCGAAGTCTTCCAATAAAACATAATGAAATTTTTAAACTAAAAATGAATTTGTTACATAAGAAGTAAACCCCCAATTTTTTATTAAATTAGATGCTAATAACTGAAATGTTTAATTTAGCTCAAATTAGCTAAGTGCCATGCAGAGCCCTGTATAGCCCTGCGGAAGGAACAAACTGGCACTAAACTACATTAGCAAATTGGGCCATTGAGTAATCATTAATACACAGAAAATTAATGTAACCTTTGCATTTCTTGCTTGCCAAGAGATAATAAAATTCCAAGTTTTCAAAATAATGTTTTCATGAAATGATAACTTCTAATGAGATATAATTAGTTGATTGAAAGCAATTATGTTTGACCCAACAGTTTCCAATATTATCAAAAGTTCTAAAGAACATCTTTCTCAGTGTATCAGCAATCCTATTATAAGGAAATAATCATTCTGTGAACCAGCAGAAGACCCATCCTAATAACTAGAAAAATAAAGGCTAACAACCCTTGGGCAAGCGGCATTGCCTCTGGATCAGTTTGTTTTTTTTTAATCGTTATCCCCATTTTATTTTTTTTATTTATTTAAATTAGTTTCACGAATACAGTACATTAGTTAGACATCTATATAGTTCATAAAATGATCCCCCCAATTGCTCCCTCCCTCCCCTGGTCCTCCACCTAGCCACCATATTAATGCTAACTGCATTCCCTCTGCCATGCTTCCCATCCCCATGACCATTCATCAGCTACTAATTTGTACTTCTTTAACCCTTCACCCCATACTCCCAGCTCTGCAATCTCCCTTTCCTCTATCTTATATGCAAATTGTGATAGTAATGCCTGTCATATTTGCTATGCAGGTTGCTACAGAAATGAAATGACATAATTAATGTGAGACCAATTATAAACTGTAAAAAAAAACTATAAATAGAACTTTTAAAGGGCATTTCTTCTTTATCTGGCAAAAAGCAGATTACCTGATACGTAAACCTGAATCCTCTTTCCTCTGAATTCATGGCACATACAGTCAGTACCACTTACTTTAAAAATCAATCATGTATCATGTTATGTTTCTTTGTACATACAAAGTACAATTCCAAATTTTTCAAAGCATCTTTTATTTTCCTGTCAATCAAATGTTCTATTTATTTTTTGATTTTAAAAAATTTTGATAATCAAAACTCAGTTCAAAATCTACTTTTCTGATTATTAAAAATACCCTAACTTGCTGTACATATTACTTTCATCTCAAATTTATAATTCTGCATATAACAAAAAGAGATAAAAAGAATGTTAATAAGTAAAATTCTAATAGTTTAATAAGATTCTAATAAATTAACAGCTACTCCTTTTAGCTTTAGACTGGTTTACAAAGAGAGAAATCATTTCCACAGATTAGTTGACAATAATGGAAAGCATACTACTATTTTCAATATAATGAATACATATAAGGATCCTTTCATATAATATTTCATATTAACACTGTTGAATAAGTGGGAAATATGGCACTTAAGAAAAAGAGGTAATCACTTAAAATGCTAAAAATTACCTCACCAATTAATTTTTGTTAAAACAGTTTAAGAATTGAGAAAAATAAAAAATGTTGTTATATTTAAACTTTAAAAACTTAAGTTCTTAAGGCTCTTTAAAATATTAACAGAAAAATCATATCCTATATATAACATGAAAATAATTACTAAATTCAGCAAGTAAAACTGGCATAATGGATACTTAAGGAAGTTGGTGCAAAACACATGGTTATAACACTTACAAATTGTCTAGAAATATTACAGTATATATCTTCTTATATAATACATAGATGACTAACTTTATGAGAATTTTCAGTCTGTTAACACAGTAAAAACCATTGATTATACCTCACTACAAATAATTGAGACCCAGAGTTATTAGTTGTTGAACTTCCCTTTGATTGTGTTTAAAATACAAAATTAGTTTTTACACAGAAGGTACATGTATATACAATGGCCCTCTTTATGGAGCCAATGTTTTACTAAGCTCCCTTTTTGTCACACTACAAAAGGGCCATCTTAGCCTATAAACAAAACAGCTGAAAAGAACAGTAGCAATGAGTAAATGTGCCCCCGCTGGGTTTATAAAAAGTGTATGTTCCCATCTGAAGAATGTGTGCATGTAGCATGGTTGGGGAGCGAGTCCTAGATCCATTGTGTATTGTGTATGATCTCAAATGGAGAAAACCATCTGTCCTTTTGCCCTGAAAAAGGACCCCCTGTGAGTTTCTTCTCATGGACCATTATAGTTCCCTTCAACCCTGACACTGCATAGGCTTTGAACTGATGGCTGTCTGTCACAAAAAGTTCATCTCAAGCCACTTTTCCTCAGAGGTCTCATAGAGGTTAGTCTGAGGTGACCAACCATGGCCTAACAAAAAGATTAGTGTGTCTGGGCACAAAGCGAGACAGAGATGTGAGTGACCCCCTTTGTAGCATCTTGCCACACAGAGAACGTAGTCAGCTACAGAATGTGCACAGGCGCCTGAGGGAGAAGAGAGGATTGGAGAGAGAATCTGTCTTCACTTGGAAACAAGTGCTCTTTAATGCCAACAGGCATTTTCCCAAAGAGTTTTAATGATTCTGTCTCCTTCACTCTTTATACAAGAAATATTAATAGAAATAACAATTTCTATTTAACTCCAGGCAGTATCAAGAATAGAGTACAATGTTAGGTTTCTCTTTGCCAAGTTTTTTTAGAAAGGTGGAGTTACAGAATTATAACAGATCCTCGGGGTTATGTACCCACCACCCAGACACCAAAGTGGCAAAAAGCCTTTCTACAAAGCCTCTGACAGGAAGTCATGTGATTGTTTTCCTTCCTCTCAACCTCCCTCCACTGGGCAAGCATATATGCATTGTTCAGTGTAAAAGACAATCTCTTCTACAAAGTCTTCCCTAGCTCATTCTTCTCTTCCATATATACTGCTTTCATAGAACTGATAATATTTAATTATTCTTATTACATGTGTCTCCTCTTACTACATGATAAGCTCTCAAGGATAAAGATTACACCATATTATTTTGTATACCTAACAGAGTGCTAGACATATAGTAGGCACTTAACTATTTGTATTCTAATTCTTGAACTCCCCCAATGATGAAGAGCAACCACAACAAAGGGAAGACATTTTTAAACAATCTTGTTGGGGGTAGGGGTGGCCAGTGGCCAGTGACAGAAACTTGTTCCCTGTTAACTTCCACACATGGATCCAAGTTCTGCCCTATAGTGCTTAGTAGAAATGGTATGCCACACATCTGAAGACAACCACTGTACTTTCCTTAACAACCTTCTCCTGTCGTTCCTACAAGATAAATTCTAGATACCCTTCATCTCATTGCTGTCCTCTAGAACTTCTTTAGTTTGTCACTATTTCCTTTAAAACTAAACAAAATACTGCAGGCATGGTTCAAACTGTGCATCGCACAGCAGAACTATGACCTAACTTTGTTCCAGGCATAATAACATTATTAATGTGGCATTATATGTTCCCCTGAACCTCCTCTTGGTACCCCTCCATCTATACTTCTGAAAGAGATGATCAAACACTTCAATGGGATTAGGACTTCTGTTTTTTCAATGATCAATGTATTTAATCAAACAGACAGGAAATCCTTGTCCATCAACATCTACACATTCATACCAATTTACAGCTTTTCTTAAAAGCCCAAGATTATAAGCAGTTGCTTCAAGTAATTAGGCTGATTGAAAGACAAGAAGCAGGAGTGGGGCCAGGGGAGGGGAACAATCTTACTGATTTCTTCAGTTTTGAAACAGAATTTTAAAAATTTTCTCCTTTAGAAGTATCTAGCAACTACCTTGGATTTTTCCTGCATGTAAATATCCAAACAATGTCCCAAGAAAACCTGTGTTTTCACACACTTCAAACAACCAAGAGTGTTTGTTGAAAATATTAACACATAGATCACAGAGAAATTTCACTTAATAGTAAATACCTTGGGAACCTTCCAGATAACTTAGATTACACATCATTTCTATGTATCTGGTTCTGCTCTACAGTGCAATATTTAGAGTTTTCTGGCCTAATTAATACATTTTATTATTATTATGTTACGCCATGACATCCATGTGAATATTCCTTCTCTTTTCTAGAATTGTAATATGTGCTATTATTTCAGTGTACTTGAGTTGAATTAGCACATCAATTCAGGCCACTTCTCTGCAGCACAATAATAGAACTTGGTCTACATAATTTCAAACATTGTATAATCTACTAGTCAGACAGCATGCAACTATGTAGCTTTTTAAATATACAGTGATTATACCCTCTGTCTAGCATTCATTTTTCTCATATTGAAATGGTATATTAAAATAAGAAACATTGGCAGTTTCATCCAAGAATAAGGCTGGATGCTTTAAACTACTATTTTTTATTGAATTTTTTTCTATAATTTCATGAGAAATATTTTGTATGTTTTTTCTATGAAAGTTATATTTGTAGAGCTGAATGGCTATTTACCAGCTCCTACAGTATTCTGAAGAACTAAATATACTGCCAAATATATGATAAATGCATTTCTTATGAAAATTTCCTATATACTACACTAAGTATTTAGGTCTGGCTAATTGTGAAAAATTGCCTTCTGTTAATGTTGTATTTAAAATGAGAATAGTGTCTCCACAGAACACCTTCCAGCATCAGTTCTTTTCATGAAGACAGGTGATTTGGACATGATGTTTATTTTCCTTGAAGAATTCTCTCAGCAAATGATTTTTTTAAGAAAGTAAACTAATCCTCCAATTCATTACAAGTGTTTAATATTCAATTTTTAAATTCCTCCTTAATTATGATCATAAGATTTTCATAGTCAAGGACCAAAGAATACAACTGATTTAGCATTTAGCCATTAAGAAGGTAACTGTATGATTTTTAAAAAATATAGCTCTCCTATAATTAGAAGCAAACTATGAGTTCTTGAAAAGCAAAATGTGTATAAAAGTAAATAATATAAAAGATGGTCTATAAATGTTTTCTGCAGACCAGCCCAGGTCGGAAAATCCTGAAATTCAGAGTACAAATATGAATAGTCTGCTCTAAGAAAGAAATTCTAATCTCTATGGATATTAAAAGATGGGGCAGGATCTGGGATCTAGCAAAAGGTCTACATCAGTTTATGAGGAAGCTATGGTTCCTAGAGCTCTTCCCCAAGCTGACCTGCACACACATACCCCCACCACCACCCCGCTTCAGAGCAAGCAAGTTCTCACAAAAGCCTTCAGATTAGAGCCAATGCAAAAACACTTCCCTACATGGTGATGATCCTTTAAACATTTGAGATTCAAGTATTTGCCTTGGTCTTAAACAGTGTCTTTCACACAAGTGTACGCAAAGACTCTGGATCTGCTATAGGACTAAAGGAAACATAAAAATATTAAGCACTTCAACAAGACTCCCAAAGAAGATGAAAACATGAGCAAATTTTGAGTACTCTATTCTCTTCACCAAAGTGCATTACTATATGTTTAAGTTTTAAGACAAGAAAAAATCCAAATGTCCATCCTTTGAGAATATTTTTTAAATTATACATCCAGTCAATGGAATTCTATTCAGCTGTTAAATCAACAAAAGATGAAACAGTATCACCTATAAAACATTCTTGCCAAAAATGTGTAACCTGAATCTTATCGATTTTACAGGAAACATGCCCTATGGCTCTCTGAACAGCACCACAGCAGTTAGCAAACACAAGCACTTTACAAAAGGCAGCAAAAAGGGAGCCATGAAGAAAGTGGATGATGCATTTTCTAAGAAAGATTGGTATGATATGAAAGCACCAGCTATGTTCAATATAAAACAAATTGAGAAAACACTAGTCACAAGAACTTAGGGAACCAAAATTACACCTGATGGCCACAAGGGTTGTATTTTTGAAATGAGCCTTGCTGAGCTACAGAATGACGAAGTTGCATTTCGAAATGGCAAACTAATTACTAAGGACAGTCAGGGCAAAAACTACCTAACTTCCATGGCATGGATCCTACTCTTGAAAAAATGTAGTCCATGGTCAAAGAAGAGCAGACCATGACTGAAGCTCAGGTTGATGTCAAGACTACCTACTGATAGTTACTTTGTCTGTTCTGTGTTGGTTTTACTAAAAAATGCAAAAATCAGATTCAGAAGACCTATTATGCTCTGTACCAACTGGTCTGCCAAAATCAGAAGACAGAAATCATGATGAGAGAGAAACAAAGACTTGAAAGAAGTGGTCAAAAAACTGATTCCAGACAACATTGGAAAAAATATAGAAAAGGCTTGCCAATCTATTTATCTGCTCCGTGACATTGTTGTTAGAAAAGTAAAAATGCTGAAGAATTCCAAGTTTGAACTGGAAAAACTCATGGAGGAGCTTCATGGAGAAAATAGAAATTCTGGAAAAGCTATTAAAGACAAAAGAGGAACTAATGTTGAACGCGTTGATGGATATAAGCCACCAGTCCAAGACTCTGTTCAGAATTCAGACTTCTAATGGTGACAAATAAAGTCTTATTTGTGTGTGTGGGGGGTGGGTAGGTTTATAGGAAACACAAGAAATAGAGGAACAAGTGAAATAATACCATGTACAAACAAATAGATAAATTTGGAACATGGGATATTCTACAGGACAACTGGCCTGGTATCTTCAAAAGGTTAGTCATTTGCAAAACAATCAGGAAAGAAAAACTTCTACCCTAAAAGGAACTGAAGAAACATAGCACCTAAATGCATAAATCTTGCATTGATTTTGGTTAGAGGAAAAAATGTTAGCTAGAAAAAGTCTGAATGTGGAACAATGTTCATCATGGAGTTATTTATAAAGGGAAAAAAATTAGAATTGACCTAAACATAAAATAACAAGAAAATATTTAAAAGAATTATAGTACTTTCATACTATTAACTATTAATAATAATAACAACTAACTTCTAAAACAAAATACAGGTTAGACTAAATGACATTTTTATAACATATTATTAATAAAAAAGAGTGGGTACAAATATGTGTATAAAATATGGGCCTAACATTCATATAAAAGTCTATCTCTGGATTATGTGTTGTGTTTTTTCTTTATATTTTTCTCCATTTCTGAAGATTTTTGTTTAATGAAAATATAACATTTTTATAATTTTTAAAAAGTAAGTTAATGTTTTATAAAAAATCAAGAAAGTTTGAACCCTAAAATAAAGGCACTTCTCAAGAAAATTGGAGAAATTCTAATATAATATGAGGATATTAGATAACATTAGGAAATTATTAATTTCCTTAGGTATGATAACAGTATATTTAGTCTTAGAAACTTTATGCTGAAATATTTAGTGAAATATAATGTCTACACCTTACATTCAAACAGTTCAATAAAACACATACTTGTCACTATAGAGATACATAGATATAAACACATAGATAAAGAAAGCACATAAAGGAAAATGTTAGAGTTGGATATTATATAGAAAATAATTAATTAATTGAGACTACATGAAAACATTTTACAATATTTATCTGTAACAGAATAAGTTCCACTTTTTTCAAAAATGGTATACAGAAGGGCTCTTCTAAATATAGTTAACTATTTTTCTAAATTTCTAAATTATTACATGCTAGCCATCATTCATTAGTTTTCAAAGAATAAAATAATTAAAACTAAAATTGTTAATTAACTTAATTGTTATAATTATTTCACAATGTATATTCAATCATAATGTTCACCTCAACAAATCACTTTGTGAAACCTAAATATATACTTTTTTTTATCAATTATACCTCAATAAAGCTGAAAAATTAAAACTTTGTAGGACATTGCTTAATTTCTCTTTGGTTATTAAAAATGCAATTGAGTAACTATAAACAATAAAGGTTGCTATGAATTGATTTTATGTCATGCTCTGAAATTTTCTATCTTGAACAAATCACCTATCTCAGCTTGCTATATTTTATAAATTCCTCTCCTTTGCAAAAAATGTAAAGAAAACCTAGACTGCAAATAAATAAGGTATTTCAGAAAGTGGGAAGTATGGGAAGAACAGTTATTTTGACATTTTAGGTTCCTTTTTAATAAAAGAGTAGGAATTCTAATTTTGTAAAGAAGGACTAGCACTCCACTTCTTAAACTGATTTTAGAACATTTAGGTGGCCAGAAGGTTGGTTCCAGAAGGCACCTGGATATGAGCTGGATATGTTCCCTAAAGGGACAACTTAATAGTTGTTAACTGCTAATAATTTACTCAAAACCATATTTTACATGCAGGAAGCGCAAAGCATTCAAAAATAGCAAAATCCACTTTGAAGTTCTTAAATGGGTATTAATCTGGTTATTTTCCAGAAAAGTGGTTTAAAAGACTATATCCAGCTTATTAATGAGGGCAACACTAAAGCAAACAGAGCTACAGAGGGTGTATTCTTTTAAAGAGTATAGCTTTATTTTACAGCAAAATAAGCACTTTTCCTAGTTACCATACTCTAACTTTCTTCCTTGAAAACATTCCACTTCCTTGAAAACTCCCAGAACAGTGACTGTTCTTTCTGACTTACAATAATATGCACTGTCATTAATATAATCAGAAATTCTGGTAGCTGAGCTTATGGGATATGCCGATATGTCATCCTACAAGACAGTAGTAAACCAGCCTAATGCGGAAACTGATGAGTCACACACAGCTAAATTATATTTTTACTTCAAGTATGTTTTTAAAACTAGTTCATCTCTCAATGAAATTGTATTTTTTTATATGAACACTAAAGTTCATTCTAAGCAATTATTCAACTAGTCCAAAAAATACAGCAGAACGTTGATGGATTTCTGGCTTGGTTTTAAATCCAGCTTCCCAAAGAATAAAAGCAACAAAGACCAGTTTCTGCAAAGCTTTTGGAACAAAACTTCAAGAATAGCAAAAGTGCTTCAAGAATGATAATGATCATTATAAGTAGAATACTCTTGTACTTAGAAAAGTATGATATCTTTTCCCTCTATAGCACAAAAACTGAACCAGAAACCAAAAGTGGAAAAGAACTAAAATTATTACATTAAATGAGAGAGAAAAAATTATATACATATATATAAATACATTACTATATATAATATATAAATATATATATGACTGTACCCACCAAAAATTATTGATTTGAGGTAAAGGGTGAAAAAAAAATCAACAGATATTGGAAAGAATTCTGAGATTTCACTTAATTCTTTAGAGAAGCAAGAAGTTAAAAAAAATTCTCAAACAGCATTTGTTAATTTCTTGTACTATACTTTTATCACCCCCCCTTTCAAGAGTTCTCCACAATGCCAGTGAGGGTGCCAGGAGATGAGCACTTTCATTAACTTTCTGAAGTGCGATTTAACTGTATGCATTATAAGCTGTACAAATGTTCATAAAGTTTGAATCACTTATTCCACTTATAGGTAATTATCAGCAATGCATACAAAAAATTATATGGTCGATTATTCACTGCAGAGTTATTTATAAAAGCATTGAAAATAACCTAGATATAAAAAGAGAAATTGTTAAATTATGAGCAATCCATATGAATATCATACAGAGATTTAGCATGGTTTTATAATGAGTGTATACTACCAGCATAAGAAACTATTTTTCTACTTCTACAAGAAAAAAATTTCTAAGTTTCCTGCGTTCTAGATATACCTTTGATGCCTTAAGAACATTCATTTGAGCTATATATTGTTAGGTTAATTGATTCAGATTCTATTTATTAGACTTTGATATAATTTAAATGCTTATTGTACCTAATTATGACCAATAACTATATAAATTTGATTGTTGCTGCTCAATTCATGGTGGAACATTGAAGAAACAAAATCCTACTTTTAAGGACAGGAAAATATTATAATATTCGTAATCAACATAACAGCATACCCTGAAATGTGTCACAAAGAAAACCAAATAGCATTAACTATGGGGGATTATTGTATTAAAAAGAAGCTTATATAAAATGTTATTCAATTTTTCTCCAAAAATGAAAGGAGTACCTCTGTGTGTAGTTAAGTAACAGCTATCACGAAGTTTAGCCTTTAGACCAGACTAAATAGCACTCAAAGATTTGCTTTACTTGGCAAAGTGCTTTAAGAAATTATTTGAATGCTTTTAAGAGGGTCTTGCAGTCCCATCTGATGACAGGAAACCCTAGTCAAATATACATTACTTGCTTGTTATTTGAGTTTGTCTTCTGGCTTTAGACATAAGTCCACCCTGGAAAATCCCCACTTACCCTATATTTTATTCTCTTTCTTTTCCTCCATCTCCTCTTTTCTACAAACTTATCAAGCTTTACTTCTACGGTTATGAACCATTTTCCTAATTCACCTTGGACAATCTCAGCTAAAGTTCAGGAAACCTCCAAACTATTTCTCTAACATTTTGTCCTAGTGAAAACCATTTATCAATCTACAGAACAATTTGCTCTTATCTATATTATCTTTAAAAAAAATGTTCCATGACCAAAAAGTTTAGAAAACATGATATATTATATTCTCCATTTTGGAGATTCACAGTATATAAATCCTACAGTAAATAAATCTATTTAACCCTAATTTACCATGAAAACATTCTTCCTCAGAACATTTGTTAACATGGGAAAGGAATGGTGTTTTCAGAAACACAGTTGGATGCATTATAATACATGAAAGACAACTCGTTGGACAGACCACTGGTAGCAAGACAGTTCCAAAGATGCTCATAAATAGATTAATGGCAACTGAGAGGAAAAGACTACTAGAAAGCCATGATGCTTCATCCCAAACTCTCACGCTCAGACATTTCATCACAGAATCAGAAGAAAACACTGTAGGTCGGTTCATCAAATGTCTAAATCA
>CM053513.1:69005591-69194145 GCA_028627145.1 Eidolon dupreanum
CTGTTACCTGCCTCTTCCTCTGATTGTTCATCTTTATCCTTCATAATAAACCGGCAAATGTTAAAAAAAAAAAATGCCAGTGGTATATGACTACAATTAAACAAAAGTGAAGACTTGTTAAAGATTTAAAATGTGAGAAAAATGATGTATGATATATGTACATAGGAGATAAATGTGACTGATTATAAAATCCCTCTACTTAGAATTTTTACTTGAAGATTTTTCGGTCAAGCAGATAAGGGCATAGAGGAATAAAACACATTATTAGTCTAATGTGACCTAGGCTCACACATAGAGAATAGAAAGTATACCTCAGACCTCTCAACTGAAGGATACTTTTGCCATAGAAATTAATTTTTTTAATATTCCAAAAATAACAACAACATACATTCTACCATCAACACATAGCATTCCTCATACAAAATTTGATTGCAAAACCAAGACGACATTCAGGAAAGTATCCTCAGAAATAGCTGAAATTTAGAGCATCAAAGAACTTTGCACAGAAGGAAACTATATACAAGAACATAAAAGCCCTGGTTTCTTTATGGATGCAGTTTCTCAATGCCAGAGTTTTTCTTTTATTAAAAACTTCCAGATGCATAATATACGTGGTAGTACTAAGCCATACTGTCAGGCTTGCTGCTTAAACTCCTGGGAAGTTGTCAGTATGTCTGGAGGATTTGGCAAGTAAATTCTGGACATACAGTTTGTTGGGTAAAACTGTTCTGCAGTTTACAATAGCTTTGGTTGGCCGACACAATCTTTCCAGCCATTAGTACTTGGTCAGCCTTTCTATCTTTACTGCCTTACTGATAATTCTCTTCTCTTAAAAGGCAAAGTAACTAAAGGAGTTAAAAAGAGAAGAGTCATTTTTCTCTTCCAGACTTCCTGGAAGTTCATAGTTTGAGACTGTGTATTATGAAGAAAATAAATTGCTCACCAAAGCTCAATAACTTGTATGGTAGCTGTGTCATTCTAGTATCTGTCCAATAAGAAAATTGAGGAAGGTGTTATGCTCGGCCAAACTACTGTCCACAACTAGCAACTCAAATGGTAAATAGCACTGCTGATGACAGTGGACATTCGTTTCGATGGAAGACAGAGTATTGTCTTTCAAATTTCCATTTGCAGTACTTGTTACAGTATGATTGTACCCAGATTTACACTTCCTCTCTGAAATTTACTATATATGTCATTCATGAGGAGCTAAAATAATGTTAATTCCTGTAAATGTGTCCTATTACTATTTATACAAAGATGTACAATTCATATTTTCTTTGTACTGTCAATTTAAATTTCAATACATAAACCTCATCAGCTTAACACTAATAAGAAATCAAGTAAGAAAGTCTCAAAGATCTTAGAAGCATCTTTAATAACAACTTTCTCACAATTCAAATTTTTTATAAATAATACAATTTTGGGGATAGTTGTTTTCACATACTACTTGGCAAAATAAGTACTATTAGTTTAAACAACTGCTTTAAATAAATATATTTAAAAGGTAATGAATTGCTGTAACTTGGTGAAAAAGTCCCACATTTATATCTAGAATTAAAGAATAAGCAAAAATACAAAGGAAGAAATTTGAAAAAACAGAAACTGTCATAAAACGAGAACTGTACTATAACTTGAAGCCTTAAAAAATAAGTGACTTTAAGAAAAAAAGGCTGAGGTTGATTTTCTGACAAAGAGCACCACGCAGTTAGTTATATGGTGCATCTTCCCCACTTTCCAGGACTACCACATTATTATATCTCCTTTGCCACACTAAATAACATCTAAATAACATCTTTACTGGGCTACTACAAGCCATTAATGAACATTATTATATTATAGTCATTTCTGGATTCTGCTCATTTTAATGATTGCTTCCATCATGCCTAGTAATGCTTCCAGTTACAGAACTTTAGAGATGAGTTCTATGTTGACAATGACATGGTATCACTAGATATGGGAGCTAAGATCATGCTGGGAACTGAATTTTCAGTAATTTTCTAACAGTATCCTTTGGAGTCCTAAGATTCTTTGGAGATACCTCAGGGGACATTATAGAGGGTGGGCAGCAGAAAAAAAGAGCATATAGGTTTTTGGCTCCTGTCCCCTCTGACCTCCAGAGTCAATCATTGTATAATTAACATTGCATCCTATTTCACATACTGGGTTTTCTCATAAGATTTCATTTTTAAAAAAAGGTTTAGCCTCTTTAAGAAATGTTGAAAAACCTTTGAACTACTTGATCTCTAAGATTCGTATTAGTTTTAAAATGTTTTAGCTCACAAAGTCCTCAGAGAAAATGTTAGAAAGGCACAGAGATAAGAATATTGGTAAATGTAAAGAGATAAACCACCATACAGTCCTCAGCCAAGTCAAGTTGACAGATCCTCAT
Source organism: Eidolon dupreanum (assembly GCA_028627145.1). Taxonomy (NCBI): domain Eukaryota; kingdom Metazoa; phylum Chordata; class Mammalia; order Chiroptera; family Pteropodidae; genus Eidolon; species Eidolon dupreanum. The sequence continues at coordinate 69,007,984 of CM053513.1, forward strand.
TATGATCACTAGGAACTTTTATAGAAAACTCTATAATAAGCCCTAGAGATACACAGATACAAACCAGAAACTCAGCCATGGAGCACATAAATGATATTGGTAGACTGGACTCTCAACACACTCCCTTCAGGAAATGGAATGCAATTATAACCCTGAGAACACTTAGCAGTAAGCAGCAGGATCTGCCCAGGAAGGCCAGCTGATCCTTGACCCACTTAACTCACTCGACCCCACCCAGGTTGATAACCATCCTCAGAGAGGCAGTTATTTATGAAACTTGTTTCCATTCGAACTTCCTCTGCTCTGACCTTGACCCCTACTTCTTTCAGTAAAAAACAATTTTTAGTATTCTAAAGTTCACTGGCAAAGCCCTAGAATTTGCCAGCATTTCTAGCATGACTTTATAAAGTCAAAAGGTTGGTTTTTGTGCATGGTTTGTGGAAATGTTTTATCTTATGATCGTATCATGTACATCTAAAAATGCCAGCTGGATTCTGGAGCCCCTGAGGCACAAATTGGAGCTTTTCATAATTCCTAGAAAGGTAATACAAACAACTTACCTTTCATAGCTGCCAGAATTGACCTAAGATACAGGAATACTGGGAAAGATCTGTGCCAATTTTCCAGGCATATTTAATTCTAACATCTTAAGGATCAAAAATATAAACACCATTCTTGCCCTGTAATAGACTTGATGGAGAGACTCCTATGAGATTTTTCTCTCCCATTAGCGGCTATGAGAGCAAAATAGGATGCTGGAGATGGAGCTAATGGAGAACTTGGGACTCTCAAACCACTGCCCAGATTTACGTTATAATAAGAACTCAAAAATACCAGGCTTGCTAAGTATGATGAGAAAGAGATGTGATTCCAAGCTATTAGAGGACATGGGCGATTTTTTTCCTCCTGCTTTTACTCTCTTTACACGTGAACTCTTTAGGAAACAAAGTAAAAATAGGCTCTACCCCTGCCACAACCAGGCTACTTCTAGTTAGACATATTCTGACTCTCAATATTATCATAATGCACACACTAGAACTGGCTACAATTCATACAATTTACTCAGTCACTTAGCCTAAATGTGAAAATTGTATATAAATATGTGCTGACCGCATTTCAAACATAAAAATAAAAACTTTGTGTACAAAATCCAGAAGCCTAGAGCTCCTAAAATCTAAATTATTAATATCTAAATGAACAGACATAGTTTTTGGTATTCTGGCAAATCAGACTAAGTAATCATACTAAAGAACACAATATGAAAAAAATAAAGAACATATTTCAACTATGGTATTATGTGGTAACCGAAGTTGAAATAGAGACTCTAGATGAAATCACGTCAAAAGCATGACAATGATTACAAATGATTCTTGAGTCTGAGAAATCATAAAACATAAGCACAAAATCCCCAAATGATAAATTCAATTACATTTAGTTGACGAATTCTACCTATTGACTAGGCTCAAGCTGATATCTGTGTTTATCTACTAAATAAACTTTTTGACTAATACAAATGTAAAACTTACTAGATTGTTTTAAATATCTTTAAACTGGTAGGTAGGACATTCCAGTCTTCAAATATAGATGGAAGAAATTATTTGCTTTCTCTATAAATCTTTTCTATTGCAAACAGAAGTCAAGAGGCAAAAGTTAGCGAGGAATTTAATTGAGAAGCTGGCATGACAGAGGACGTCCCACTATTCAGCTCAGTCTCTCCTCCTTGTGGTCACAAAGAGAAGATGCCTGCCATCTGGTGGCATTTCTTCAAGGAATCCTATTCTTTAAATGACTTTCAGAAAAGTCATTTGAAGAAATATGATGCCAATGAAAAGTGCTCAGTTTTAATTTGTGATTTCCACTTACTTCTGCTTCCCACTCTTGTGTATTTGCTCCTTTTTGAAAGTCAATTTTAAAATATTTTTTAATTGCAAGATTGCTGAACACATCCCAAATAAAACAATAACTGTGCATGTCTAAGAATTCAATATGTGGGTATGCTACAGTCATTTCTAACACAATTTTTTTTCAAGTGTTAAATATCATGGTGCACTGAACCACTGCACAGAACTTCACCCATACTGGCAAACCAGAGAGGGCAGAGTAGGGAACCCACACTGGGCTACAGCCTGCAGCCCAGGCTGACTCATACATTGTTTTCCTATTCGCAGCTTCCAACCTACCACCAAGCAATGATTATCAAGTGGAAAGAGAGAATAAAAACACTTTTCATAATAGGTTTTGGATGGTTTCTACTCAAGATAGCACAGCCGGATGTTATTTTGATGAGTGTCTGGTAAGGTGCCCCTGCAGCAGGAAATGCATCCCTGGACTGCCAAACAGTCCTGATTCTGGCATGTTTCAAACCCAACAGCCCTCCATTTACCTAACTTTTCTGATAAAACGATGCCCTATTTTTCCATTCGTAGACCTAATTTTGACATTCAAATACTGGGTTTTTTTAATGCCAGGTAGTTGATTTTGCAGTTACAAACCAGAGGCACAGTGGGTTATTACAGCCAAGAGGCTGTTTGTACCTAAACATTCTTCCAATGAGCCAGAAAGTATTAACACCTATGTAGAATTTATGCCCTTCTCTTAAATAATTCCCAACTCATAAAAAAAAAAAAAACAGAATTACTAAGAAAGAAAAAAGGATATTTGAAGAATTAGCTTAATAACTTTCAGACAAGAGAAACAGAAGAGAAGCTAAGAAATAAGAACACTGCTTCAAGAGGCAATTTGTCCTGGTCCTTTGGGTGGCAAGGCATTTTGCCAGCTGTCACTACTCGACTAATTAAAAGTGTTACTCCCAAACTGTTATACTTATTAGGACTGAAACCATTTAACATGAATGTTTTGAGGCACTTAGATGTCACATTGTATTCTTTGGCCTTACAAGAGAAGGGGATTGCTATTCTCATTTAAATAACACAGCATTTTAATTTGTTTTCTGCAAATCATTTCTGACTATTCTTCACCTTACACAACTGAAAATCTACACAGTCTTATGCTCTGACTAGATACACTCTTTCCATTCATTATGCTGCTGGTTAAGAATAACATACAGCATAGTGAAAAACCACTATGCTATACGTTATTAGTAGGTAATACAATTTTATATGATAAAGTAAATTTATGTTAGCAAGGTAATTTAAAGGTCTTCTCATACAATGGGAAAAGGTGCATAATCTTAAAGCTACAGTTGACATTTGTTTTCACCCAAAATTGAGAGGATGTCACAAAGCAATCACCAAAAACTATATCACGTATATGAATCAGAGGGACTTTACTTGTCTACATTTATTCTTATTTTGCATACATGTTCATAGACTTGCGTATACAGGGACCTCAGAAATTATGTGTTATATCTTTTTTTATCTCTAGCTAAACTCACCACGAGCAACCAGACTTCATCATTATCAGTGAATGCGGGAAAACCAGGTCAGTTGGTACTATTCAGTACCACCAGGCAGGAAGTTTCAACTCTTACTGAACCCAAATCTCACTGTTTCAGGAGAAATGTAAAAGAATAAATCATCATCCTATCTACCACAACCCTTTATATATTATAGGTACATTTCTGTTTCAGTTGGGTATCAGTGTAGGTAAACCAGGAGTCTGTGCACCTTCATCTGACCATGAATTCTTGGAAAGCCAAAAGCCAGGTAAGGCTATGCCAATCAGCTTTTTATCCATTGCTACAGCTCTATCAGTAATCAGATGCCAGATCTTCGCATATTATGATTTGCTCCTACTGTGAATTTGGTTTTTTCCTCAGAGAAAAGAAAAAAAATCCTTAGTATTTACAACATGGAAGAAATTCTGGTCACGTGCTCCAAAGCATACTGTTCTTTTTCTCGGTAGCACTTGTTGCACTTGTAAATTCATGTCAATTTTAAATAGATGCTTATCATCCTCATTGAAATGTAAGCTCCATGAGGGCAAATACCAAGTCTGCCTTGCTCTTCAGCATATTCTAAGTACCTAGCATATTTGGTACCCAGAAGGCTCCTTATACCTGGAGAATTGACAAATGCCTTTCAAATCATTCTAGTCCAACAATTTTATTTTGGGAATATGAAAACAGAATCTGTAAAAGTCATGGCTTGCCCCATATTGTATAACATGTTAATGACAAAGCCAAGATTAGAATTCTGGAGTCCTTATTGCTCATTCACATTCTCTGTCCATTACACCACAGAGGTTCTTATGCCTAATACCCTGGGTAGGCAAGTGATGAGTAAGGCACAAAAACATTTGTGATCTAAATATCATTTGGTTGGCTGCCTAGCTCCCTGTTTTCTTTATCAACTGGAACATAGAAACCTTCACCATAAATATGCCTGGTTTATACATACTTTATGTAGGACTCCAAGAACAGAACCCAAAATGGAATTCTACAGCCAGAGCAAAGAGCCAATTTATTCTCAAACACGAGGGTCTAGTTTTACAGAGGCCAAGCCACAGATGCCAGCTGAATTTCCATGGTTCAGGTATTGCCGAATCAAATATTCTGCTAAACAGAGCTCCAATTTGTATGGGGTTTTTTTTGTTTTTCAATTTTATTTTGGTATTTCTTTAAAGCAAATATTCAAAAAATTGAGCTTCTGAGTATATGAAAGATGTAAATGTGAATTTTCAGGGGTGAGGAAGGTGATCTAAAAGTGGATTATGGTGATGACTGCCAAGTGCTATAAATTTTAAAAATCTTTAAATTATACACTTAAAATGGGTAAATATTGTAAATTACACTTCAATAAACTTGTTAAAATAAGTGTGAAAATGAGTCAGATACTTATAGCCTTTCTTTTTATAAACATCTAGCATCAAAATTGTAGACATTCTTAAATATCCCTATATACTTTTACACTCAAGTTTTATCCACTTTAATCATGGTTTATACCTACAAGGTCAAAAGTTTTTCCTGCAATTTTGGAAAAATAATTTTGTAGGCTAATATAAATATATTGGTGCAATATTAAGAGATACTGAGTTGTCTGACTATCTGCATAAATGATCTACAGATATATTTGTACAATTAAGCATAGTGTTCTAGTCCAAAACCTGTCATGAACTAGCCACTGGGTTTTGAGCAAGTTATACATCTCCAAACCTCAGTTTTCCTATTTCACGTGTCTCAAAGGACCAGATTAAAGTTAAATAGCATATAATATAGTAAAAAGAATAGTAATTGTTATCATCTAACGAATAGCTATTAATATGCCAGACTGTTTAAATTACCATCCTATAAGGAAGGTATTATTAGCTACTTTTCTGCAGGTGAGGAAACCGGAACATAAAGTTCATTAGTTTGACCAAGGTCACACAGTTATTTAGTAGCAGACCCAGGATTCCATTCCAGAACTGTCCAGCTCCAAAACCTATACTCATTCTCTGTTCCTCACTAGACTTTGGGCTTTTGATTCTGTCAGATGTGGCATTAATCCTGACCTTGCCCTTACTATGTTAAGTTAGTCACCTTCTCTGAGTCCAATTTCCTCATCTGTAAAATGAGATCACTAATATTTAACTCTCAGGGTGCTGTGAAGATTAAATGAGAGTGCTTCCATTACAATTAGAAACTATTCGACAATACTCTTTCTCGTCCCTCTCTCATATTAAGTTCCTTTCCGTGTTTAAAAAAAAAATCTATTTAAAAAAAAATATATAAATTCCATGGTTTCCTTATGGCCTACCAGGGTAAACCTCAATGGGGCTGAGTTCTATCAAAAGCAATTAAAGTGAACACAAACAACACAGCATTAGTCCTTTGCTATCAGTCCTTGGCTCTGTGATGGAGACTGTCAACAAGAGTGTCAACTTCAAGGAGCAGGCATCTTTCCACAGGAACTGAGCAAGCTGAGGTCACAGACTTGTCTCGTTCTGCCCTACAAACAGATGTCTGGGTGACAACTCTTAGTCACTGCAAATGAGTGTTAGAGCCAAACCAGGTGGGAAGCACTGTATCTCCTTTCTAATCCTCTTGGCCAGCTCGTTCATTCCCTAAAACAATACCTCACTGACCATAACTCAAAATAACTAGTTTTCTCCCAAGATAGTATTTTCAACATAATGCCTTTATTTGGATAGTATGTAATTATTCCACAAGCAGAAAAGAGTGTTTCTACAACAGTGATTTGTCAGCAAGAAACCTGTTTAATTCTATGTATTGGAATGTACACCTTCAAATATTTACCTTTCAAGTAACCTAGTGAAAACTGATGTAATGTGGAGCTCTAGTGGTGGCAAGAAAGTAAAGCAGCCATTAGTGAGAGCTAACAAAAAAGCCAAGGAAAACGCCATTTATTATTTATTTATTATTATGGTGAAATCACCATTTATTTTCAATTACTGTGTTAAGAAGAAAAATGGTTCAAAATGCTCTTCCAAGATAATATAAGGTAAACTCCAAATGTAATTAACTTTCTTCCAGATCACAAATTAAACCTTGACAACTAGCTTATATCAAACATCATGAAGCTGTTAAATCCAAAAAAAAAAAAAAAAACACTGCTATGGTTGTCACTTTTCTTTTTACCCCGTTCACTAAGAATCCTATTAATTAAATGTTAGTTATTTTTTACACAGCTAGCAAGTACTGTATAGAGCAAATTCTAGACTCTAAGTGGTATGATCAGTGAAGTCCTATACCAACTGTCTTGGGAATTTAAATAATCTCTACAAGCTGATGAGGTTGTTGAGAGTTAATTCCTGCACTAGAAAAGTGCCTTCCTTGAATTTCTGACTTCTGAGGTCTTTCCCAACTTAAAACAACCAAGAATGAAACCTACAATGTCAAACATTAACTCTTTGTTAACTCAATTGAAAGGGCTTCATTTACAAAAAAATATATATGTACATACAGTTCCATTATGGTCAACAATGAAGCAGAAGATAAAAAGTAAAACTTTATGGTGTACAACTGAGAGTTAACACTTAAAATTTCTAAATGTGGTGCCTGGTATAACTGTGTTATCATGAGGAAAAAACAAGTTATTGTTAGACTATCTCAGAATATGAAAAAATACAGGAACTAGCCTTTCCATATTGAAGTATCTAAGTATCATGTTCCTGGACATTACAGAAAATGTAAGACTCACCCATAAGTCATGATAAAAGAAACTAAATTTTCATAAATGCATTAACAACATTTATCTGAAATAAAAATCTCAATTACTGGGAGTTTTTCATGGCTTTTATCAGCTGAAATTCGCAGATGTCTTCCAATGGACATATTCAAAGGTCTTCTAAATTGTTAGGTCTACAAATAACTATGTAGGAAGCCTCAGAGGTCTATAAAGGAAGATTTAATGATTACCTAGGGGTTTTATTCATTGATGTCTCTCTTTTCCATCCTTCTACTAATATGCTATCATTAATATAGTTCACTAAAGCTACAAAGAAAAATGGTAAAAATATAAGCACCTTTTCTGAGAGGTCATTGAGAATGCAGTAGTTTGCAATGGGAAGCTCAAAATAAGAACTAGTTAGCTATAGGAGAGAGCACATTTTTTGATAGAAATGAATAAAAGCAGAAAAAGCTAAAATGGTTTACTAATATAATCATATGTCAAAGGAAACAAACAGAAAGCTGTCCTAATGCAATATTAGCCACCAGGCAATTCAGATTCTAACATGTTCTGCAATCCTTTTCACCACAGACATTAAAACTGAATAAAACTGAAGAATATTTTTCAATCTGTGGATCTCGGAACTTCATCTTTATACATCATCTTGCTTATATTTTCCTTGTCGATTATCTCTCCTTTGCTTTCCCATAATAGACCTTGGTATGTTGCTTAAAATAATATTTGGGGCTTTATTTACCATTCTTTTGACTGAGACATATTGATTTTATTAAAGCAAGTTGGGTCTGCATTCTTTCTTTACTATTATTACAGGTAGACTTGACAGACATGGGATTTTTGTTTTAAAATGCTCTGCTATGGAGCAAACTTTGTTATAAATGTTCCACTTTACCTGCTGGGCAGTTGCATTCTGAAGGTGCTTCTCTTGCAATTCTTATTTTAGCCATATGTTCATAGGATTTCTGCAGGGGAAAAAAGAGGTATTAAGAGCCATCAGTAGCACTGTAGAAAAATGGTTTCTTTAGGAAGTCTCTGGCCATATGCTTGATTTACAAGCATTTGATAGCCTGCATAACTAAAGTTTACATATGTACTTGGACTTTAGTCAAAAGGTAACAGTACCCAAGCCCTAAAAAAAGAAAATGACCATTGATGTGATATCAAGCCTGTGAGACTTGTATAACATCTTTCTCCATTCTTCCAGTACCACCACCCTCTCCCTCAGCTCAAGCTTATGAAGTCAGTGCCAAACCTGGCATTAACATGTTGCAGTTGTAGGTTAAGCTATAGGTTTTAAAACAGCCAATATTTTATACATAAAAGTCAATGGCTTATCATATTGTGCTGCAACTAATGCCAAACAGCCTCTCTATTGGAAGAGCAAGTTGCAAAAAACCTAACTCTAGTCCGAAGGTGCCCCTGGTTTTGATAAACAATGTACATTCCATTCAACTCCCAAGTCCAATAGTTCTGCATTCATAAACACCCCTGGCATTACATCTCTTACAAAAAAAAAAAAAAAAATTAGCTACTATTTTTTTTCCTTTTAAACATTTAATACAAACGCATTCAATGTGTGATATGATTGATTTTAAATCACATTTAGGGTTATTTTACTCTTGAGTGATTGCCATCTGTATGTTAATAACACCTGTGGCCCTAACCTTCTTAGAACATACAAAGGACATAATAAATACCCTCTCTGCAAGGAATATTCTCCACAAAACTAGAGAAGAGCCACATATGACTCTGGAAAACTAAAAGGATATAAAATACCACCCTGCCATTCTGGTCACCCTTTCCCCCATTTAGATTTCCATATTTGTTTAACATGCAAACATTCAGAAGAGTAGGGAAGATGATAAAGATAAAGGATGGTATCAAAGGATGTGCATATACAAATACAGACTACAATGAGATGGTCTTCTAGCATATGCACACACAGCCACACCAAGTACGAGGACAGTAAGGGCAGAGGTTGGTCGTGTACATAGAATCACGCCTGTGCAAGATGTTATCCACGTGCAAAATACCCCAGCCTTTCACACCTGAGCCAGAAGTCGCTCCACTTTCTCTTGCACCATTGCTTTGAGCTGATCCAGGCAATCAGGAAGCAGACAGATGGAAGGGTCCCCTTTGGCGGATTCGAGAGCGGCAATCCTCGCCTGGAGGTCGTTGGTTTTCACCCCCAGGTACAGACAAGACATTACGGCCACAGCTGACAAGAGGGCTGCCAGAGCTGCGCACGGGGGCATGGTGCGGGCATAACGCTGCCCAGCGGGGCTGGAGTCCTCGGAGCCCGGCTCCCGGGCCCCTCCTTTCCCTGCAGACTTCTTCAGCAGCATCGTGGCAGGGTCGACTGCCTCGGCTTTGCCTCCCACCCTCTACCACTTCCAATAATCTTAAAAGGAAAGAAAAAGGACGACTCGTCCAAAGTTCAGTCCCGGTGGCTACACAACTATTTGGCGAAGTGGGAGCCGGGGCGCGGAGATGGACCCCCGCTCTCCTTAGCGCTGAGACCAGCTTCGTGGACCGTCCTCCGCCTTCTTTTCCCTTCCCAGCTGAGGGCGAAGAGCACCGTCAGTCTGGGGATTGGTGGCAATAAAAACCGGAATGAAACCCACCCGGATGGCCCCGCTGTTCCCCCAGAGGACGGACACCTCTTTTGAGGTCCTTGCGAGCGGCCACGCAGGAGCCTGGGGACAGCGGGCGAGGGCTGCTAGGGCGGCCGCTCGCCTCGCCCAGGAGCGCAGACCTGTTGCGTCTGTTAGTCCGCCTTATTTCTACCTAGTCGGTGTTTTCCCGTACGCCGACCTGTTTCCCACCTGGATTCAGTTCCAGGAGAAAAGGCTGAGCAAGGCGGCGGGAGCGCAGCGCAAAAAGGGTGCCCGGGGGATAGAGGAGAGAGCAAACGAAATAACCCTGGAGCAAAAGCAAGCCGCGAGGCCGAAATCAAGGCTGCCCCAAGGATCTCCGCAGCATCGCGCGTGCGAGCCTTAAATACCCTCCGGGATGCTCGTGTGTGAGTGTGTGAGTGCGTGTGTGAGTGCGCGCGCGCTGCAAGCCAACGTTCCGCCTCCGCCCCCTCCCGGCGCGGCCTGGGCCGGCGGCCCCGCGGCGACGCGCCCCCCTCCTCAGCCCCGCCGAAGCCCGCCTCATTATCCTAATGTATTCACCTTCGCCCGGCCCGCGCCTGCCCCAGACCCCCAGGGGGCGGGGAGCTGAGCGGGAGGTCTATGTTAGCATAATATATGCAAATCACAGAGCTGCCGCCGTGATTGGAGAGGAGCTTGATGACCCCTCCCCCTCCACGGAGTAACTTCAGCGTCCCCGAAGGCCACTTCTCCCGCCCTGGCCAGAGGCCGAAGCTGGGTCCGCTGTGAGCCAGTCGGCAACTCTGGCTTATACTGGCTCGGCCCAGCACCCCCTCGTTATCGCGGTTAAATCTATAGAAATGGCCTCCTGGAGGGAAGAAGTGGAGCAGAAAGCTCCGGCTCTCCAGATCTTCACTCAAAAGCTGCGGCGGGAGCTCTTGGGATGTCGCTCTGGGCAGCCTTTCTGCCTCCTCCCTCACTTTTCCAAATGCCCAGAGGCAGTGTGTCTGGCTAACGCCCGAGGTACATTTCCCCACTTCCCTTGTCTTCCCACGGCCTCTGCAGAGTCTCCGCCTGGGGAAGTTTTCTCTCCCTTCCCCCAGTTTCCTTCCGTCTTGACGAGGCCGAGTCTCCTCCTCGCTCTGTGTTCCTAATCTCTACTGGGGTGCTAATGCGTTTTCCTGATCCCCTGTTTTGTGGAATTGAAAAAGGGAGCGTTGAGGTACACATTTCTCAGGATTTAGGAAAGGACTGAAGAATGAGGTCAATTTTTCCTCTTACCTGACTCTTCATGCTGCTCCCTTCTGGATCAAATTACTAGTTCTCTAATGGGATTTTTGAAAGTAGGTAACAAATAAGTAGCAGTCTACATCTAATTGACTTTGGGGGGCGGGGGGAACACTTTACTCCAACTAGTGCTTGTCTCCTCCCCACCAGAAACATCATATATTTTTCCTGTCCTTAAGCTAACCTCAAATTTTGCTCATTAATGTAAACAATCAACAAAATACCGCAGTAAACTGATCTTTCACAAACGTAAACAGATATTGCGAGGTATGAAGCAGGTTAAAGATGTTTCTACATGTGTTCACAGAAGAAGATACAGGAATAAAAACAGATTAGGGGATGAAACAACATTGGAGGAAAACTTGGCGAGTTTTGCTATAAAATCAAAAATGTAATTCTTTACATTTGTATTACACAGTAGTTCTCAAAAGGTGATCCCAGACCAGCAACAACTGAGAATTTATGAAAAATTTCAATTTGGGGGTTCCACTCCCATCTACGCAATCAGAAACTGCTATTGCTGAATCAGAAACAATCTGTGTCTTCTCAAGTCTTAATGGTTTTGATGCACACTAATATTTGAGAACTAACTACTGGTGTAATGCTTTACACAATGGTTTCAGATACATTTTTTTTACACCAAACTCATAACCCTGTGATTCAAGTAAAGAATTATTGGCCCCGTTTTATATATAAGGAAACAATTTCAAGTCACATTTAACTGTGATTAAATGTGTTTCCAATAATAGCACCCAAAGAATGGGCACAAATTTTTTAATATGTCCGCTCTTCTGATTTTTCAATTACCTGTTTAACCATTCCTTAGTCTTCTCTGCAGCCTTTTTCTCTGCCAATCCTCTAAATATTGGTGCTCTCCGGATCTCTGTCTTCTCTTCTAACTCTGTACACTATCTCCAGTAGTGCTCTCAATTGCCGTCCTTACACTGATGAGCTATAAACCCATACTGCAAGCCCAAATCTCTCTTCTGAGCTACAGACCATAGAGCCAATTGCCTGTCTGCCATCTCCACTTTGATGTCCCATAAACTATTCCAGCTTAATTTGTTTACCTCCACACCCTGCTCTTCTTTCGTTTTTCACCTCAATAAATGGAGCTGCAGTACATCCAGTGTTTCCAAGACAAAATACCCAGTAACAACCCCGAACCTCTCCCTTGCCCTCCTCCTCATCTACCTAAATTTCTTCAATACCTCCTATTGTCCTTAAGATAGAATCCTATATATTACAAGTCACCACTTGGTGTTTGTCATCTCTTTTTCCTCATTGCTCATCTTTCCCTCACACTCTCCATGCCACTTTCTCTGATGAAAGTATGGAGACAAAAAGAATGAAGAACTTTCTGGGTAGGGTAAGACATCTCTCTCTTAAATTTCAGTAGAAAGGCCATTTTCTGCGCTGAATGATGATAACAGTAAGTCACACATTTAATTTGATGGTGCAATGTTTTTATATCATGCTTTGTGAAAATTGGCCACGAGAAGGTATATTAACAATTCTTGCAAGATTTCAGAACTGTCAGATCTTAGTGGAGAGATGAAGTTGGAATTTTGTGGATTTAGGTTCTTTATCCAGAGGATTAATTTTGCTTTATTTGTTTAGTGTGCACAATACCCCAGAAATGTATTGTCATTAACACTAAGATTTCAAAACCCAGTAGATTCTCTGCGTCAAGCACTGGGGAATGTGTGGATCAAGAAAGCTCTGGGGATTTGAACCCATATTCTATAGATTCATCAGACTGCAGTTGTTGGTTCCTGTATAGAAAAAGATTCAAAAAAGTAAAAATAGCACTAAAAATAGTATATTCCAGCTGACTTCAATTTACGTAAGACTAATATCAATAGTAGTAAAAGGCAGTTAGCTAGTTGTAGAACAGGCATGTGTTTGGAAGAATAATGGACCCCCAAAGAAGTCCACATTCTAATCTCCAAAATTTATAAAGGGAGATGTTACCTTACTTGAAAAAAATATATTTGCAATGTGATTAACTGAAGGATCAGGAGAGGGAGATTTTCTTCGATTATTTGGGTGGGCCCAATGTAACCACAAGGGTTCCTATCAGAGTCTCAGAGAGAAGGTGTGCTGACAGAAGCAGAGGCCAGAGTGATATGAATATTAGCTTCGAAGGTGGAAGCCAAAAAAATGGGCAGTCCCTAGAAGCTGACAGAGTCTCCCCTAGAGCCTCCAGAAGGCATGAAGTCTTGCCAACTCTTTGATTTTAGGACTTCTGATTATCAGAACTATAATTAATAAGTTCATGTTGTTTAAGTCACTGAGTTTGTGATAATTTGTTACAACAGCCATGGAAAACTAATAGAATCACAATCACAAGAAATCAGTTTTCATCTGCTACAGCATCATAAGCAGTTTTGTAACTACCACAATGCCCTATAACTCCAGCAGGCCCTGTCATAACAATCCCTGTCTCTGAAATGTTTACGCATTCCTATTTTACTAACATACCCGTTGGGAAAGAATTGGCGAGATATGCCTTCTCCCATGTCATGTAAAATTAGGATAACCTCTACTGAGACATATTAAACTGAATAAAATATGTTCTGTTTCTTTGATGTCTCCCATTGGTGCAACTCAAAAATAGTAAACCAGTCAAGCTGTACAGTCATTCTCATCTCTCCTCCCTACTAATGCTAGCCCAGCCAGAACCCTAACCTAGGACTTACCATCATCGCTAGCACTACTTTTACCGACCTCTAGATCCCAGGAAATAAAGACTTTGGGAGACGTGAGACCTGAGAGACATGGCAGGAAGCTAAAGTGAGGAAGAAGGTGACTGGGGGCGGGCAGGGGGGATAGGGAACAAGATAAAGAGAAAAAAAGTGAATAAGGTAGAAGAAAAGAGCTTTTTAAGTAGGTACAAGTGTTAATTTTTTAGAAAGGCATGATCCACTCCTATATGTTTCTAAGAAGCTGATGGATAGAAGATATATGGCATAGAGGTAAGCTAACACAAACTCAACATTTTGATGTCCTACGTGTATATAGAAAGATCTTCTGACCAAGATAAGTAATTGAGATAATCATATTATACTGTTTTTAGATATTAATTACATGACAGAAAAGTATTTTAATTTAGTTTTAAAATAGTCTTTTAGCACCTTTAATTTTTAAGGCTAATTAATATTCCTAAAACCACAACTTTAACCACTATTCATCACCAAAGCTATCAAACAGAAACAAAGGTCTGAGGGGATCATGACCATCATCGTACATCCACTACCAGCTGCCATGTCCACTAAGCACCTTAATAAAGAAAATGATAGAATTGTGTGCTGTACTGAGCATGCTATTTCATAAACTTCAGATGAGAATGTGCTCTCAGGGGAACATCTTTTAAGAAGACAAAGTTTCCCAAATAGAATGAAATAGGCAGTAAAGTGAACTTAAAAGATGCAGTTCTCCCACAGCTAGGCCAATTTCAATAAATCTCAAACAAATTATAAATATCTTTAGGAGCAGAAGAGAAGTATTTGGCTTAGTGACAGCTGAAAACTTCTTTCAGACAGATCAAGGACCTGATCCATTTACACAAGCCTGGTTAAGCAAAGGGTTTACAATTGTAGGAATCCAATAATCTGGGTGACGGCAAGCCCTCCAAATCCCATTCCTCCCTTCACCATCAGTTTTATGTTTGTTTGTTTGTTGTTTTGTTTCTGTTTTGTTTTATTTGAAAGGAGGAGAATTTTTTTTCTCAAATCTTAAATAACAAGATAATAACCCCACTTAGATTTTCCCTCAAAATTTGTCAATTATATTGCTAATTCTAATAAAAAGCAACTTTTCATTGAACTGACTAAATCAACCTTTTGTTGTAATGTTATGTAGATAGAACACGTTTATAGCATTGATTCAGATTGTGGTTACAAGTACAGACTCAAAGACAGACTGCCTAGATTAGTAATCCAGCTCTGACATTTAACAGCTGTGTGACTTTGGGTATATTAGTTAACTATTCTGTGCCTTGGTTTTTTTCAACTATAAAACAAAGGGAATAATACTTACCCATAAATACTTTTGCGGTAAATAAATGGAATGATATGTGTAAAACATTACAATGCCCGGTAGATATTAAGTGCAATATAAATTTTAGCTCTTACTGGTGCCATTATTATTGTTGTTTTAAAAGTATCAATCTACTGATCCATAGACACTGAAGGGCAAGAAAATGTACATTCTTAAACTATGGGGCAGCTGTATATCCTAATCATTTTAGTCTCATCTCAGTTTACAAGAATAGAATAATGTCAAGGCCACCTTTCAGGTATAAGAGGGTTTGAAAAATTTCCTACCTCAGGCAAACATTGATGGGTTTTTTGTCATCTTAGATTACTTTTTCCAATTCTAGAACTTCATATAAATAGAAGCATGCGATGTATATTCTTATATACCCAGCTTCCTTTGCTCAACATAATGTTTTCAAGATTTATCCCTAGTGTTGTAGGTAACACTGCTTTGCTTTTTTTTTTAGAGTAATATTCCATTGTATACCACAACTTGTATATGTATTCAGTTGTCCATATAGTGTACATTTGAATTGTTTCCAGTTTTTTGAATGAAGTTTCTGTGTAAATTCATATACAAGTTTTTTATTTTGTATATTTTAAAAAACATGAACAATATTTTCATTTGGAGATAGCTAAGATACTTTTTATGAAAAGGAACAAAAAGAAGACTTGGAACTATCAGATACCAAAATATATTAGGAAGGTATAGGAATTAACACAGTTTGGGATTGCCACAGGGACAGAAATTAAAGAAAGAATAAAGAGACTAGAAACAAACCCACACAGAGGCATTAAAATGAAGAAAAAATGACACTGAAGGGCAGTGAGGAAAAGATGTACTTTTTAATCAGTTATGCTGGGACAGTTGTATATTCACACATACACACACACAAAATGGATTTTTAGAAAAAATATGAAGATATAATATGACTTGGACAACTGGATATCCATATGCAAAAGAATGAAATTGGATTCTACTTCACACCATTGCACAAAAATTAACCTAAAATCATCAAAGACATAAATCTATAAAGTCTTAGAATAAATAGGGGTAAATCTTCATGATCTTGGTATGGGCAATGAATTCTTAGATACAACATCAATAGCAGAAGCAACAAAAGAAAGAATAGATAAATTGGATTTCATCAAATTTAAAACTTTTGTGTTTCAAACATCAAGAATGTGAAAAGACAATCCACAAAATAGGAGAAAATATTTGCAAATTGCAAATCTGATGAGACTTGCACGTACAAAATACAAAGAACTCTTACACCTCAATAATAAAAAAAAAAATCCAAATAACAAATATGAAATGTCCTGAATAAGCAAATCAGTGGGTGAACTTTATGGTAGGTGAATTGTATCTCAATAAAGCTGTTAAAAGAAAAGATACACTATGTTTAAAATTCAAAGATAATCAGAGTGTAAAAAACTTGGTTATATTTTGGCAGTTCCTCAAAAAGTTAAACATAAAATTACCATACAACATAGCAATTTCATTCGTAGGTATATATGCTCAAGAGAATGAAAACACATATCCACACATAAACTTGTACATGCATATTAATTGTATACTCGTAATAACCAAAAAGGAAATACAATCCAAATGTGCATCAACCAATGAATGGGCAAATTGTAATATGTGCATACAATGGAATATTATTCCAACATAAAAGGAAGAAAGTACTTATAAATGCTTAACTGAGATAAACCTCAAAAACATCATGCAGAGTGAAAGAAGCCAGACACAAATGGTCACATATTATATGACTCCTTTTATATGATATATGCAGAGTAGGTGAATCCATAGAGATCAAAAGCAAATTAGTAGTTATCCAGAGATGGGGGGAGGGGAAAGGTAAGTGTTACTTAATGGGTATACAGGTTTCTCTCCAGGCTAATGAAAAAGTTTTGAAAGTAGAGAGAGATGTGTTTATACAACATTATGAATGCACTAAACGACACTGAATCATATGCTTGAAAATGGTTAATTTTAAGTTTTGAAATTTTATCTCAATTTTTTAAAAAACTTAGATATTAGACTTCTCTTTTTCATTAAAACAAGTATCCAATAGAAGGAGAACATTAAAATAAGTCAAGGTTTAGCATCTCATTCATACAACATGTCTATCACAGACATGTATAAAAATTGAAGTAGAATGGAATAGAATAGGTAGTATTTTAGAGAAATTTTTTTAAACAAATTTTGTTCAGTTACCAACATGATGTATTTGGCATGTTGTTCCAACATTCCTAAATAATTATTATTAAAAACAAAAGTACTTATTTGTGAAAAACATACTTTTTTCTGGAGTTGGTTGACGTCACAAAGAATATTTGAGGTCTCACTTCTTGAGATGTCATTTACTAAAATGGGGGATATTTAGCTCCTTGCTAACATGATATACATGTTCTTACTCTCATCACTAATATGTCTGTCTAAGATGTGATTAAGTAAATTACTAGAAGTTAGTAGTAGATGGAAATCTTTGCAATTGGTTAGAGAACGGCACCCGGAGGGGGTCTGGCAGTGGGTGTCTGGCAGTGGGCTGCGGGCAGAGATCCAAGCAGGCTATATATTTTAATCACCTCATTTATTAAGTTTTCCAGGCCACCCATTATATAGACATTTTTACACATCTTGCACCTGAATAAGAACTTTCTCTGGTTTGGGAATCCCAGTCTTCCAACAAGAGTGATGTTAAGTACAATTTTGTCAGTGTGAGTTGGCTACTCCATGCTCTCATAGCAACAAGTTCAATTCAGGGAATCGTACACGACTTTAGCTTCACCAAGTCCCTAGAATGACTGATTGTTTCTTTTCAGTAACCTATAATTGAGCAGTATGTGGAATCTTGTGGGCACCCGACCCCCGCGTACACATATACCTACAACCTACCCCTAGGACCCACTTGGAACCTAGAGATGCACACCCCAATGGCAAGGCATGCTGTTGGTGGGCGGGCCTGAGGAAGAAGCCCTTGGAGGCCTGGGAAGTGGGCTCTGGCCCCATTTGGTAAGGAATTCCACTGTCTGGTACCGTAAGCGTGGTTGGGCATGGGGAGAGAGTACAGAACCAGCATCAGGTGGGCACACGCCTTTGGCCCAGTGAACCCTTCGCTCTGTGTCACTAGAGGGGACTAGCTGCGGGAAGATTTAAACAGGGGCTCTGAAGAGCTGCGATCCAGAGTAGGAGCGGCACTGACAGGCTAACGTTCAGCACACCTTGTAGAGGTTTAAGTTTCTTGGACCACAGGCTCAGCAATCATTTCACTTAGGATCAGCCTTATCACAATGAGTTATGAGAGAAGTTGAATGGGGAAAGTCACCAACCTGTCTCAGGACAAAGGATGCACATTACATGAGGTTTCTCACCTCAGATGTTTCTGAGCTTCTATTCTTGTTCCTGTGACTAGCTTTGAAAATGCATTATTTAACAAATACTTGTTTAACCAGCACTTACTGAGTGTTGCACTATTTAAAGCACTAAAATAACCCACAGTGAAGATACAAAAATGAAAAAGATGTAGTTGTACCATCCAAAGAATCTTGAGGGGGCGTCAGACGTGTGTAAATAATAAAGAAGCAAAGGAGGAAGGTGAAGTACAGAAAATAAACTGAGGCTGGAAGTAACGTGCCTGAGATTACAAATTGGAACAGAAATGTCATGTTTGGCGTGGACTATAAATCAAAGGTCTCAAGATGGTAGGTCACAGACTGAATTCAGCCCACGAATGTGTTTGGTTTGGCCCACACAGAGTTTTAAAAATAGGAGATTTCCCATTTTAAAAAATCTGGATTTCCATCTTCTGCAAACTCAGATCTGGCAACTGTCTTCATTGCCAACTGGCAACCACCAGTGAGAGCTAAGTAGAAGCTGCCTCCCGAGGGAGAGCTTGATTTCTTCAGTTCACCACATTTCCCATCAGTCCTCTGCCATCATTCTTCACACCCTGCATGTCTCCCTTCCTCAGTCTGATGAAAGCGCTATATAAATGCAGCTTCCAACCCTGCTCCTTGGAATCAGATCGTGATTTTTAGGCCTTCAAATCCACAAACACACACACACACACACACACACACACAAACACACTTTAACCATACTGTTCTATATAAAAAATCTGAATGATAAAGCCTCTCCACCACCACTTTCAATCATTTAAATATCCTTTCTTCAGGTATTTAAGTGTGTGAACTCTATGTGTTTATCCTATCCCCACAGAGATGAAGATACGTATTCAAAGCTTCACCACTCCTTGTTCTCACAAAAAGAAAAAAAAAAAAAAACATCGAGTTCTATTTATCATAGACTATTACAGTAAGAAGAGGTTACTGCTTGCCTTAAGAAGTGATAAATGGGAAACTGGGCCTCACATGCGGGAGCTGAGAGAGGCGAAGGCCGCAGCACGGGGAGGGCACCACTCCAGAGGCAGGAGCTGTATTGAGTTGATCCCTTTGCCATCCAATAGCCCAATTTTTCCATGAGAAAAGTCTCCCACTGCCTTTGTTACCTTCTGAGTACTTCCTGTGGATATACTCCATCTCTTATAATTGAAAAAAAAAGGGTCTAGCAGGGTGTGAGGATGGCCTTCTCTTGGATTAAGGGCTGGGCAAAGTGAAGTTACTTACAGGTAACTTCACTTACATTTCAAAGCATTTTTATGTTTGATGGTTATAGTTGACAGCATAAAACAGCATATGAGTCTACAGCCATGCCACCCCGAACAAGCCCAATCCCGTGTGATCTAAGAAGCTAAACATGGTCGGGCCTGGTTAGTACTTGGATGAGAGACCACCTAGGAAGACCAGGTGCTGTAGGTGTAAAAAATAAAAAATAAGGGATTATAAACTGACAAGATCCTTGCAATCTGTGAGGTCAACCAAGGGTTGCCTCGCCTGAAAAAAAAAGAAAAAAAAACAGCATATAATGTGAAGTCAGACAACCTGGCCTTGAATCCTAACTCTGTCCCTCAGCACTGTGTGCCTTTTCCTCTAAATTTCAGGGTAGTTGTAAGGATTAAACAAGACAATATATATAAAGTGCTGAGGTCAGTGCCTAGCCCATATCAAGTACTCAATAACTGCTTTTGTTATTGACTTACTTTATTCCTGATTTACTTTACATAGGCTCCATAAATCAGTAAGTATTTTATTCGGGGTCTTTTCCAGCCTTAATTCTTTCCCTGCATTGATGAGAGACTGGGAATTAAATGAATAGATAGAAGCTGGTGTGTTTGTTACACCATATTTTACATGTAGAAGTCAGAGTTTGAAAAATGGGGGAAGTTAACAAGTACAGGGCATGATGATATGAATGAGTAAGTGATTTATAAATGAAATGGTAAGCTGAATTTTTTTGTTCTCTAGCCTTTTATATAAACCACACAAAGTTGCCAAGGCCTCCCTCATGGGCAAGAGCACAGGGTTTGGCAGGCCCTTCCAAGCTGTTGCATGATAGACTGCTCACACCGCAACAGTTCCACTTTCTGAACCCTGGCATTCCAGCCTGCCCCTGCCTCTAGTCTTATTCATTTGAAATCCATATTGGTGTTCTGACTCAACCTTGGATCTCCTCAGATATTTGAATATTAACAGTCAGTCTATATTGTTATTTATCATGACCTAAAGTTTTACCCAAATTCAATTCCCCTAAGTGCTTACAGACTGGATGCACTGACCACACCACCTTCCCAACTTCTCTTTCTATCTGAAGCTCTACGTCACCCTTTCTTCCTTAAGTTCTTCTCTGATGGCTTGAGTTCCCAAGCTTTATTTATTTATTTGAGGAGGAGGGTAAACTTTTTATTCAAGGTTAACACACATACAAGAATAGAAGCTACACAAATCATACGTGTACAGCTGTATAAATTTTTCCAAAATGCACATGCCTGTGTAACCGATGCCCAGATTAGGAAACACTCACAAGTCCCTCTGCCATCCCCCATTAGAAAACTATAGTGGAAACATAGTTCACATCCACCTGCTTCTTTTTAACTTTCTAGAAATGGAATCAAACAATACAGACTTGTCTTCCCCTGATTTCTTTGCTCAATACTATGTGAGAGTCATTTGTATTGTTGCATATAGTATGCATATTTATTCTTGGTACCATATACATTTCTTTGCTTGAAGATAACACAATTCATTTATCCATTTTACTATTGATGGATTTTTGGAATGGATCCAATTTGGGGCTGTTACAGATATTCTTGCTATAACATTTGCTCAAGTCTTTCAGTGAATATCTACACATTTCTTCTGCATATATACTTAGGAGATGGCAGATTAACATGATTCGCAAATGTTCGGCTTTAGTAGATACTGCCACACAGTTTCTCAAAATAGTCACAACAATTTACACTCCCACCAGTCATATATGAGAGTTCCAGTTGCTCTATATCCTCCCAACACTTGGTATTACAGAGCCCTTTTTAATTCCCTTTTCATTTATGCTGCACAGCTCACCCATCTCCCACTGTATTGAGACGGTTTTCAGGTTCCTATTCTAACCTCTGTTTCTGCACCCCTGGCAGCCACATCTCAGAAGCATCACTGTGTTAATTAGCATTTACATGAAAACTTAATTCACCCTTCTGGTTTAAGTACTCCCCTATAGGCACTATCAGGAAAAAAATGACATTGCACATTATATAGTCTTCTTAGATTTTCCAGTTTAACTTTTCCTAACTTGGATCAAGTTAATATTAAGTCATAGACTTGTATATTCACCTAGTACTCATCCTGTGAATGTGTAAATTTTACAAACCTATTTCAAAAATATTGCTGTATTAGATCCTCAAATATAAAGAACATTTTAAAATGATTAAAATAAAGCAAATGGGAAGGAGATAGCAATATTAGAGACTTACTATTTTATAGAACAAGTATGACTCAATGCCTATCATAGAGTGAAGGATGAAAGTTTAACACAAGTATATGATACCAAGTCCTTCTAAGATTCCTCTAAGATCTGCTTCTTATTAAACTCAGCCAAAGGAGAATTCACTCACATTCTTCTTCCTAAATGTAGTTCCTTTTACTAAAAAAGAGATCACATAAATTCTTACGTATTTAATTTCCTTCTAAAGCACTTCTCAGTGCTAAATTCAACTTTTCCCAAAAGCACAGGATAGATGAGACACTTCAAGGAAAACACTTTAGGTAAGACATTATGTGTTTTTTTATTTTTAAATCCACCTTCATGTTTATGTATTCTCCTTTACTTAAATGTTCGAACACCTATTTAATACACATAAAATTATGAGGCGTATAGGATTACAACATACCTGGTTTGAAATAACTTATAGCCTATATGACTTAAATAATAAGTACTCATAAAGAAAGCCTTTATTTGTAAACCCAATGTTTTTCTTTTTTCTATAAAGAAAAACATCCTTAGTTTTCTCTCTTCTTGATAGAGTTTTATTGTTCATTTGAACTACAGCAAAGTAATCTCAAATTATTCTTCCAGAAACAATTTCTCCCTTGATTAAAACATTTCCATCTACGAGTTTCTGCACAATTAGGCATTTTAAAAAATCGGGTTTGATTATGCTTCATTTCGTAAGTAACCAAAGGCCAGAGTTTTTTTCTATGTAAA
Source organism: Eidolon dupreanum (assembly GCA_028627145.1). Taxonomy (NCBI): domain Eukaryota; kingdom Metazoa; phylum Chordata; class Mammalia; order Chiroptera; family Pteropodidae; genus Eidolon; species Eidolon dupreanum. The sequence continues at coordinate 69,030,596 of CM053513.1, forward strand.
TAAATCTCAATACCTCTCTCTCTCTCCTCTCCACCTCTGCCTCCCTCTCTCGCTCTCTCTCTCTCTCTCTCTCTCTCTCTCTCTCTCTCTCTCTTTCTTCTCTTTCCCTTATTTCTGACTGTAAAGGCTAAGAAAAATGGACAGTGGATTTGAATTTCTTATATAACTCAACATTCCAATCTGAATGCAAATTATAAATCTTTCACATGGGGTCAATTTTACCATCTGGAATGCAAGACTATATCCTTTAACTTTAAGCAGTGATTTTGAGAGCTAAATTTGGGCTTATTTTCCCTTTGCCATTTTCATAACTTATCTCTTTAGCAAAAGAAATACGCATTATGCCATTGATTAAAATTAAATGCCTCTCTTACAGATATCTATAAGTCTATTAGACTCTTAAACTACCATTTGTGGTTTTTAATTGACTTTTGCTAGACTTCATTTAACCACATATACACAAGTCACTCTCTTCTCTGCTTGAGTCAAGCATTTAGGTCCTATTAACACTAATGGAATTTATATGCATGCACGCTGAGGGAGAATAAGCCCCTTAAACACCTTCTTAATGGAACAGTTTTGTTTCTTTCCATTCCTCTTCACACTCCTCTGTTTGGACTTTCTTTTCCCAGTCTGTGCTTCCAAATAATGCAGTTCTGATTTCTTTTTCAGCTCTTATACTTTATTCTTAATTGAACTCTAGTGCTCGAAGTAGGACCTGACTTCCCCTCTTTTATTGATCATTCCTGGACACAGCATGACTAACTTATTACTACTGAATTAGATTTTCTGGTTTCAGAGTAAAATTCAGATGTTTCTTTCGTTCCAGTCCTGTAGTTTCCAGCAAATATATTTAACCCACAGACTATTTTTTATCCTCCTGAAGACTTGACTAGCCAGAAGTCAATCAAGATAATGAATATTTACCCAGGAAGCTAAAGATTTTTTCACCTCTACCATGAAAATAAATAAGCATGTTTTCAGACTCTCTCGCTTTATAATGTTTTTATTTGTTTACACTTTAGGGTTTTTTTTTTCAGTTTTAAGTACCTATGACATAAGACTTCAGCAACATGTTCAAATTTAGAACAGTAAAGTAACAGGAAAATAAACTGTGCCATTGGAACCATAAATCCACAGGAAGTAAAACTACACCTCCAATGTATATACTATCATATTTTTGTTTAGCCCTTAGAAATATATTATTCGTTATTGTTCTTATAATAGCTTTATAAGTATACTTTACAAGCTAGCTTTGTTTTCCTTTCTCATTTGTGAGAAACTAGATAAGACTATTATGACTCAGGGCATAGAAGAGTGCCAGACATATTAGCAGTAATTTGAATCACATGAAATTGCCACTTTAGTAGATCAAAAACAGTTAAAAAGGATTGGAAAATATCTGTCAAAAACTTCTGTTAAAAAATTAATGATAAATGAATGAAGTTTCTTTCAAGTCTAGATTTTAACGTTTATTCTATTTTCAAAAATTAAAATTATGAGTAATCAGTCTAAGGTTGTAAAAATATACCTTAAGCATAGACTTTTTCCATTTACTTTATGGAATAAAACTCCTAAACTGACTAGTCTCTGTTGCTTTCTCATTTATTTTTTTGGTATAATTCCAGAGTATAGCAAACCTGTTATTGATTAATTGCCTCTGTGAAGGTAATCTTAAATTTACATTATGAAGAGATGATATTCTGATATATTTAAGCATTTGGAAAATGAAATTCATATATGATAGATCTGATGGTGCATGTGGAAAGAATTGAGGATACACATGAAAATTTGAATAAGTTAGAGTTCCTTAAAAAACATTATGCAAGAAAGGAACCAATGTCATACATATTACTTAACTGTTCAGTGAATAATATTCAGATATCACAATAACACTGTTGATTTATTCCAAAATATTATCTAAAAATATAAATGTCAATGCCAGCAGGAACAGTTCAAAATGTTGGAGGAGATTATGTCTAGGGACTGGAACTAGGGGTATGGAAAGGCTAGGGAGGAATTGCTGCTTTTAATTATGAATCGTGGCAGAAGGAACCCCTGCTGACACACCCCATAATCACATGAATTCTGACATTATTGAATAAGCTGGTACCTATGCTCTCTACTAGATTCACCCTAATTATTTGTTAACTTCACAATACTGCAACATATATTATATCCAATTAAATTTGGGGGGGCTCACTTTAGAGTGTTATATGGGATTTTATATCCCTTGCATTTTAACTATGTACATATATTAATTTGATAAAAAAGTAAAAATTAATTCAGAAAAACTTGAATTTCATACTGAAAAGTTTTACTCCTTTAAGAATTCAACTCTAAGTTGAAAGGTGAGATGTTATGAGAAAAGAGGAAAACCTGCTCCCTCCTCAGTGACTTTCATATGACTTTCCAATCTTACCTTCTTTCTCCAATTCCTCTGTTTCCAACCACCTTCTTCTCATAGTTGACTGACAGGATGAATTGGAACACTTTAAGTGGTATGGCCAGAATGAATGAAGAAAAAAGCATTCAAATTCCTTAGTTTTCCTGCTGTAAGCCTCCATGCAACCTCATTATTTTGACATTAAATTTTGCATTAATGCAATAAAGTAACTTTCATAAATGGTATTGATTTAAAAAGTGTGAGAGGGTAATATAGAGTTTATTAAAACTATGGCTGTACATTCTGACTTTCAAAGCTGGAAAATTTTACTTCTGCAATAATGTACACATTTTTTCATTAATGAATTCTCCATTATGTCTAATTTATTATGGAAATAAGTCTTTATTAGAATAATTAATCAGATCAAATAGTTTGGGGCACATTTTGGAGCTGTGATGCCTAGAGTCCTTATGTACAAAGGTGAGCATCATGCATAAAATATGGTTCTTCATACTTACTTAATCAGAAAAGCTTTTAAGTTCAGTCTTGGAGTTGAAAGAGGATCATAATTAAATAATGACTTTGAGCATTAGCACTTTGAAGACTCAAAAGTAAAAGGAGCCCAGATAGTGGGGGCCAGAGCAGAAGCAAATAATTCAAAAAGGGGAAAACAGATTAGGTAATTTTCAGAAAGAGAGATCCTTAATGGATCCACGTCTAAGACTGTTTTTCTGTTGGTTGGTTGGTTGGAAGTGGCAGCTCAGCATCCCAGGTCTCCCGAGAGTCCTCTGAAAGTGAAAACCTACAGCAGTCCCAGAATAGCCTGTACCCAAGTTGCAGTTGGAGTTCCAAAGTCCTGGCACCCTGGCATCCTGCTACTAAGTGCTGCTGCCAGACCATTGCTCTACCAGCTCATTCAAAAACCCTTTACCTATAAGTCTCACAGCATCTTTTTGTAAACATTTTCTCAGAGTACAAGCAAAACATAGTGTAATTAGAGGTATAAATTCCTGAGGTATAGCCCTGGATTTAAACCCCAGCTTCTCTCTTATTGGGTATGTGAACTTGGCAAATTATTTACCCTCTCTGGATCTCAATTTCCTCATCTGTAAAATGAGGGTAATAATAGTACCTGTTTCATAGAGTTGCTGTGAGCCTTAAATGACTTATCATGTGAAACAGAATAAGCACTATATAAATACCAGCTTTCATTAAACAGGCTCTCCCAACCCCCACTCCCACCTTCTCTCTCTCTCTCTCTCACACACAGTCACACACACACACACACACACTCACACACACACGCACACACGCACACACACACACATACTATCTCTTTAAACCCAATGTAAAAATTTTGTTTCTTCCTATCCCTTGGATGAAATTACGAACTGGTCCTATAACTTTTCCAGAATTTTCTTAATGACTCCAATTATTCTCTGTCCCAAGAAGTTATATTTGAGTAATTAAAATATCCAGTAGTAAGAAATTATCAAATTTTCCAACTTTTATCTAATGTAGAGATTTTCCTCTACCCCAGCTTGGAACCCTCAAGACCCAGAAGGGTGTTGGGCAGAGTGGAAGAGAATGTGAAGGGTTAGCTTCTGCTCTCCCTCCTAACTTTACCCTCCCTTCTCTCGTGGAAGGATTGGTTACTCATACCACAAGTCACCCCAGTTTGTTCGACCTCCATCAGGCAGCACATCCTGAAAGGGCGATTGAGCACCCTCCTCGGCGCATGGTGGTGACTAGGCACATGCTGTTTTATTCTCAGCCTTTGGAGCCTCGGCCAAAACTGTAATTGGAAGTGTCCTATCTTATATTGTGTCACACTTGTTTCTACAACTGCTCACCTTCCGAGCAATTCTCTACATTCCCTGAGGTCTTTAAATGCTGGATCAGTCTTCTACATCCTGATACCTGTTTCAGTAGAGCAATTTAATTTATGTGAATTTAATTATACATGCCAGTGGAGCAAGGGGTAGGAGTAATAAAAACAGAAATACAAATTTAAACCATGCCTGCAGTTCCATGGCCAATCCTCTATGAATTTATAACTCCATGTAAGTTCAAGCTGGAGTGGATTCTGCTATTTCTTAGGATATATTGTTTTGACATGTTCTCACACTGTGAGCATCTCCCCTTACTGAGCATAAGTCTATTATTTAAAGATATATATTTTTCATACAATAGCCCCTAAATGCAAGCCAATTATCACATGTGGTTCTTAATGAAGAAAAACTGGTCTTTTCTAAAGATGGAGGGAAAACTGAATGTTAGCTTATGTTTTAAAAAATGAGAGAGAACAGAAGTAGGGTAAACAACTCACCCTGATTTGCTCAGGACTTTCCTGGTTGTAGCACTAAAAGCCCCACATCCTGGGAAGCCCCGTAGTCCCAGGCGAACTGGAATGGTTGATCATCCCACCAGCAGAATCCAGGCATCAGAAGGAACAGGCTTCTTGAAAGAGCGTGAGGCTGTGTCTGAGCACACTCCAGCCCAGACTTCAAGTCTCCTCTTCATCATCACTTCTCCCACTTCTCCTCCTCTGCCTTTCTCATTGCCTTTGTCTAGAGTGAGTGAGAGAAAGAAAAATAAGACTTAGCTAAATCCTGACTTAAATCGAAGAACTAGAAAGCTGGATTACTAATTCTTTACACAGTTTTTTTTATTAATAGGGATTTTTAGAACTTTTCACTGTGTATTTCTGAGACTCCTTTATACCATGAGGAGGAAAAGGAAATGAACCACAGATAGCAAAGTGGTCTGCCCTTAGCCACACAATAATTATGAGGAAGATCTATGCTTTCCTGTTTGTGGCCTGGCCTATTGAGCCATTTTTATCTCAGTAATTTACTTAACTCTATCTGGGCCTTAGTTTTATTTTGTTTGTTTTATAATTTTTAACCTTTCTTAAAAGAGATCATCTATTTTCTAGCTAACCCACTGACTGATGGTGAAGATCAAATTTAAAAAAGGTGATAATTCATGTGCAAAATTCCTACTCAGTCCTCTTTTCTCCAACTCTTCAGGCCACTTACACTACCAGCTCATTTTGGCCTAGTCTCATGCTTATTTTCTATATCCCAAACATTAAAATTTGCTTGTCTGAGATTCCTTAGCATTTATTTCATTATGCACATCAAAAAAACACCAAGGAATATGAAAAAAATTCAAACCCTTGACTAAAGGGAATAGGTAAAGAAGTCTTGCTCTCCTTCATCATGGGCTTCCTTCTACATTTTTCTGACCAAGAAGGGTGGTATCTAATGATGGGAATACCACATCAAGTAGGAGGTGGTAGCAAAAGAAACAGAACTATTTGAGGACAGAGAGAATTTTAAGTCATCCATCACTGATTGCATCCTAAAGTGAAGAAGAAGGGTTCAGAGCTGATTGATCTTAATAGTCAACTTGAAGAAATCAGGTGAGTTTTGTTCTGCTTCTAACAAGCTTATATACTAGCATGAGAGTTTCTAAAAGTATGACCATTTGCAGAGACAAGTATAGCCAAAATCAGAACAAAAATAGGTAACATATTCTGAAATTAGAAATGTGTGTGTGTGTGTGTGTGTGTGTGTGTGTATGCTTGCTTCGGCAGCACATATACTAAAATTAGAAATATGTATCTGAATTTTTCACTTGAAAAGCTAAACTAATTTTGGGGAAAATTAGTGCATAATTGATGTCATCAATCATAAATTAGTGATAACAACTAAGATGTGGGTCTGAGCTAGTATGAAATAGCTAAAAGAAGAGAGACTCCACCATGTCTAATACTGAGACTTCATTTTTAACTGTGGTCTGACCCCTTCCCTCCTTAAGGCATTTCAGTTAAGGTTTAACTCAGCACCAACAGCCTCCAACAGAAAAAACAATAATATCTTAGATAATATCTTAAGTCTTCAATTTACTCATTTAAAATACAAAAGAATAATCAACATGTTTGCATAAGCCTTTGTTTTGCAGTACCTGGGAGGGACCATTAACAGGGGTGGGGGGGGGAGGCGGGAATCTTGTTACCACCTTGAAATCGATGATGATGACTACAAAGTGGCAGATATCCTATCCAACTCCCTCTTTTTCCTCCCACTAGGCTCTAGTTTAACCTGGAATCACATCTTCATTCCTGAACCCCTTCCCATTTTTTGATGGCCTATATAATCTTGTCGCAAAAAGCCTGAGAGCATGTTTTTTTTCCTTCATGATCCCTTGTGCACAAGTCTTTTTGTCTCTGTCTCTCAGTCTCTCTCTCTCTTTCTCTCTCTCTCTTTCCCTCAAATAAACGCTATCTGCTCGAAATTTATTCTGAGTTCAGTGTTCATTTCTTTGACATTGAGACTCAAGAACCTTTTTCGACCTCGGTAACAGGTCTACTCAAATGACCTTCGTACATCATGCTGGTTATTCTTCGTTTGCCTTACAGATTCATTCTGCAGTGGACAACACTGCCAGATCAGAGAGAGCTGGAGAAGGGAGAAAGTACGGGATCCATTCCACATTCCTTCCTACCCAAGTCCCTCTTTTTACCCCCACCAGGCTCTAGTTTGACGGCAGCTACACTGCTCTATGGAAGGCCACAGCCCCTGCTGAGTGGTCCCTGTGCCATGGCTACAGCTTCCAGTAAAACTACTTTCTCCACTTGCCCCTCAGGCCTCAGAGTTGGGACACCTGGTCCCTGGGTAGTCACCCTGTAGGTTCTCTTAACTATGATGTATTTGTGTGCTAGGGCTGCCATAACAAAATTCCACAGACTGAGAGGCTTGAAAAACAGAAATTTCTTTTCTCACAGTTCTAGAAGCTAGAAGTCCAAAGTTGAGAACCAATAGGATTTGGTTCCTGGTTAGGGCTCTTCCCTTAAGCTTCAGAGGGCCACCATCTTGCTGTGTGCTCACATGATCCCTTATTTTTGCTGGGGTGGAAGGCAGGGAGCATAAGAAAGCTCTATGGTGTCTCTTATGAGGACACTAACCCTATATGATCAGGGCCCCACCCTTATGATCTCATTTAACCTTAATTACTACTCTTATAAGTCCTATCTTCAAATACAGTCACACTGAAGGTTAGATGTTCAACATTTGGATGGGAAGAAACCCAAACATTCTGTTCATAACACATGCCCATGTTAGGCAGATAGACAGACATGAGCAACGAGAGAATGAAGGCCCAACCCAGAGACTTCCCTTAGGACCACCCAAAAACACCCATTATACATTTTAAAATTACCATTACATCCTGGAATACAAAGAAGTAAAAACCACAAAAATAACTGCTGGTTTAGTCTGACCACATGCACTTGTAAAGTTAGTACATATACTGACCTTCCTTTAACTTAGCCTTATTGTACCATCATTATAATATCATACATATGCCCAAAAGTTCATGAATCTCATTATAACAGACTGAATTCTTGGATAAGTACATGCACAGCAGACAAAAGCGTTATATAAAAACTAAATGTCAATCAGTTGACCTCACATGCCAGTCATCTAGCACTATCCTGTAACCACCTATCAAGGGCCAATACAAGGTATACTTCCTGAAGTCTGCAGGGCTACGGCCATCTCTGGCATAGTCCGTTTTTCCCTCAAAACTTACTTTAATAAATCTTACTTTTCTTAACTTTAGCTGATCTATAATTCCTCAATGCATCTATGGGAAGAAGCAAGCTTTCTCAGCTCCCTCTAGCAGTGATACCCATGCCTCTGTGAGTAGTTTAGACCTCCATTAAATTTTCTTTAATTCACATATTTAAGTGTTATGTGCTTCCTGCCGGGGCATTGACTGATACATGTACAAATGAGAAAATTGTCATTTGAGGCAAACTCTGGATTATACAGTTTAAAAAATCAAAAGGAAAAGAAACTTTTATCCAAATTTTTCATATAAAGTACTTTAGTTCTTATTTCTTCTCTATGTAGACAGTGCAAAAATCAATTTTTTTCAAAATAATTGCTTCATTTCTTTCCCAGGCTCTTTAAAATATCTTAATTATAACATTATATTTTAAACTATTCTTCTCCAAAAGATTATTTTCACCTCTTGAGAGTATTTTGAAAGATTTCATTTTGGTATAATGCCAAAAGAGAACATTATATTTAAAAATTTACATAAAATACATATGAAGGTATAACTGTGCAAATCTTTGCTTCTTTAAAATGATTTTTCTCTTCTCTTTCTCCTTGATTCAAACCGGCCTTGGGCTCACTTGGGTTTTTTTCTTTCCTTATTCTTCTCATACAGCAGGACCACTCTCTTAGTCATTAAGCCCTTAGGTCGGCATCAAACAGTCTTAGGAACAAAGCTTCAAGTCTGTTGATCACAGAAACAGCTTCAGTCAAACAAAAGATAACATCTTGCAAATCCATACCCATGAAGGAGGAAGGACCCTACCAGCATCCAAAACCAGACAGAATGAGGCCATGACTGACATTAGAACCTGATGCAATGATTGACTGCCTCCAACCCAACCCTGACCAATCAGTAGACCCCACAACTCCAACTCCCTTAGCTACTAATGAGTTTTCTCCTATATAACCTATCCTCTAGAGGCCATTGGGGTGCCAGATCTTTGAGCACTAGTTGACTTGTGTCTGCAGGCTTGGCGCCATTTCCTTAAATAAACTACTTTCTCTGCTGCAAACTCTGATCTGTCTCTTTTTTTGCTATTGATGCATGCAGGCAAAATGGACACCCTGAGTTAGCTAACAAAGGCATCTGGCTTTCTTCTGTCCAAAGCACATCAAGAAAATGAGCCGAAACTGAGGAATATTGGAGTTCCTGAAGAAACCAAATAAAAATCCTAGGCTCTAAAGAATAAAAACATTACTACAATAGAAGACTGAAGATTATTGGACAATAAATTCAATTTCAAGGAGAAGCATATATAATCTAACTCTGTTTAATAATAAGTTTTTTACTTTGAAAAAGCTGTTTGAAGTTAGAAATGTTCTTAACAACAAGCAAACTCATAAAAAAGAAATCAAACTTTTGCTTACCAGAGGCAGAGGGTGGGGGAAGGGAGATGGAAGAAGGTGGTCAAAAGGTACAAACTTCTAGTTATAAGATAAATAAGTCCTAGGGATGTAATGTGCAATGTGATGGCTATCGCCAACACTGTTGTAGGATATATAGGAAAGTTTTTAAGAGAGTAAGCCCTAAGAGTTCTCCTCACAAGGAGAAATTTTGCTTTCTTTTCTTTTTTCTTTTTTTTTTATTGTATATATATATGAGAAAACAAATGTTAGCTGAACTTACTGTGGTAATTATTTCACAATATATGTAAATCAAACCATCATGTAGTATGCCTTAAACCTATACAGTGATGTATGTCGGTTCTTTCTCAATAAAACTATTTTTGTATATGTGGAAGCTTACTAATTGCTTTCTAAGTACAATTCTCCTCTTTTGCCTTGGAAATTCAACTAGAAATCTAGATTTTAGCTGACCATGTAGCCATTAACAGACTGCATTTCCCAGCCTCCTTTACAGTTAGGTATAAACATGTGAAAAGTAAGGTTAAGTGTGGAAGATACAGAAAGTCTGCTTAAGACAAGGCAGGAGTGCCCTCCTTCCCTTCCCCTCCTTTCTGTTGGCTGGAATGCAGGCAGGATTCCTAGAACTTGTACCAGCTGTCCTGGACGACGAGCAGCGTACTGAGATGACCAAGAAGCCATATAAAAGAAGACTGGGTCACTGATGCCCGTGGAGTTGACATACCAGCCCTGGGCCACCTACGTCCAGGCTCTGTTCATTTGAGGAAAAAATTAATTTATATCATGCTTAAATCACTGTTAATTTGTATATTTTGAGTTATATGAAGCAGATCATACTCCTAAATCCTTTATATGATCTAATTATAAGCTAAATTATAAATTGTATGAGGGTGGAGACCATGTCTTTCTTCACTCCTGGACCCTCACAGGGCCTGGCACAGAGAAGGCACACAAAAAACAGTTTTTTAATTAAATAGATGAACGAATGAGCCATGACACTTAGCCATTTTAAAATGGTGCAGGAGCTGCCATCCCATTCAAACTGCCTGCATATCTTAATCTTCAAGCCTTTGGAACATTAAAACAGGGCAAAATAACCTTATAACTGGGCCTAAAGCAACCTTGTGTCCCAAAGGACTCTTTGCAAAGATAACAGGAAAACAAATATTATGAATACCAAACTAACGGCTACCTAACTGAAAATTTAAAATTTTGTTTAGAATTAGTATCACAATGCTAACTTATCTGCACAAATAGAAATGCCTTTCTTCTATTGATGTAATTATTTCTCTTCCTTTTTTCATAAATACCTCCTTGCCTTTGTCTCTTGATTGGAGCATTGTTTGGGCGTCTGCCTGAATCAGTACTTCCCAAATAGCAAAAATTTTTGATCTCAAATAAATATTCATTGCCTCTCACTTTGAAAGGCCTTCCATTTTTAGGTTAACAACACGCAAAATAATAATAATAATAAGGATTATTGACTGGGTAATATTTCCCAGAAGGAGGAAGAACAGCATTGCAGATAAATATCTGAGCTGTGGAACCACTCTGCCTGAGTCCAGTACCTGCTCTGATACTTGACACCTGTGAATTAGGAAAGTTTGCTTCTCTCTGTAATATGTAAACTAGAGAAAATATTAATACCTACTTTAAAGAGCTTTTATGAGAATTAAATGAGTTGATACATTTTAAAAACTTAAAATAATTACTGGCATTAGCAAGCACTCAGCAAATAATAACTAATAATAAATATGTGTATAGTTGATCTTCATTATTCCCAGATTCCATGTTTTCAAATTCGCCTACTCAGTAAAATTTATTTGCAACCCCAAAATCAATATTCGCAGGCTTCTACAGTTATTCACAGACAAGCAGAGCTGGGGAAATATTGAGTCTCTTGATCCACATGTTTCCTGCTGAGTCAAACAAAGTGTCACTCTGCCTTAATGTGTTGGTTCTCGAATCCTAAACAAATGTCTTTTTCTTAGTCTACTTAATTTTTGTGTTTTTTTCATTAATGATTTTACTGTTTAAAATGGCCCCAAAGCAAATGATTAGTTCCTAAGTGCAAGCAGGCTGATATGCTCCTTACAGAGAAAATACAAGGATTAGATAAGCTTTCCTCAGGCATGAGTGAAGCTTTACTCAGTGATGTTGGCCATGAGTTCAATGTTAATGATTCAATTGTGTATGAAACAAAGTGTCTTTAAACAGAAACACACATAAAATAAGGTTATGTTTTGATCAGTTGATAAAAATGTTGTAACAGAGGCTCCAAGGAACCTAACCCTATATTTCCCCTGGGTTCAGTATTCACTAGTTCATTGTTTGTGATAACTTTATAAAACATAATTACCACAAATAATAACAATTGACTGTGTGTGTATATGTGTATACACATAGATAAAATAATAAGAAAATTTTTCCTAGAACCAACATATGGCTGCCTTCAATTTATATATTTTGTTCTATGAGTATTTAAGAAGAGAATGGGGTAATCCCTTCCATGGGGAGAACATTTTCTAGCTGGTCTAGATGGACACAGAGGGCTAATAACACAGAGGATGAAATTGTAAAAGGCAAAATAAATTTTTAGTGAAAATAAAGGTCAACAGGTAATTGATCCAGAGGAGTAGCTGGTGGCTTGAAGTGACAACCAGGAATTCCTGGATGAAAGCAGGATTTTCTATGGGTTGTTTTAAACTTCTGTCAAGCTATTCAACTAACACAAGACTCCTTATGAAGTACATTAACTATGTACTGTCTGTATCTGGCACTGTAGTAAATAGTAGTCAAGTTCCAGACTTGTCAGTGTGGACTGGAGGCAGGATGGGTGGAGCCGATCATTGCAAAAGTGAAGGCAGAGCTGGCCTGTGAACTCAGACTCACCATTATGGTTATAAGTTAAATAAACTTTTTTAATTTTTTTTTACAAATGCATTACTGTAGGGATTCGGAATTAATATTTTCATTTAAAAAAATGCATCTCTTACTTTCTGTTCTTTCTTCTTTTTTAAAATTAGTTTCAGGTATATAGTACATTAGTTAGACATTTATATAGTTTATGAAATGATCCCCACCCTCCCCATTACTCTATCACCCATTTGGCTAAATAAACTCTTCATAAGTTAAGCTGCTTATTCCTCAAAATTAAAAAATGGATGTTGTTGGTCACCAGCATTGCCTTTGGAATCAGCAGACCCGGGTTCGAACCCTGGCTCCATTATTTCTTAACTTAGGAGTCCCGGACAAACCACTCAACCTTAGTTTCTTTACTGGTAAAACCAGGAAGTAATACCTACCTCAAAAATACTGTTTATGTGCTTAGAGGATGTAGCCTGTGCAGAGCAAATACCACACTGCTAGGCCCACAGTAAGTTCTCAGTAAGTGGCAGCCATTATATATTCTCCCTGGCTTTGTCTTTCTCTTCAATAGAGGGAAACTGTTAGCTAACACGTAAACCAAGATATGGTTATTTCAGCAAATATTTTAACATACTTTTAAAACTTAAATATTTGGTGAGTTTCATTTCAATCACAAGAATCGTATTAATATCCAATCCCTGTGCCTCTTAAAAGCATAGAAATGTGGTAAGGAAAACAAAAATAACTTACTTTAAAAGTTTCTAATTATAGACATTTGGAAACCAGCTCAGGACACCTTTTCTAGAGAACTTCAGCTGAGGAGACCATAATTTTGTCACTAAGGCCAACGGTGATATTTAGAGATTAGAAATCTAAAACAGAATGGGCTGACACATTCATTTATTCATTCACCCCTTCAGTTATCACTTGTTGAGTATTTCCCATGGACCAGATCCTGTCCTCTGCACTGGGGATTTAACTATGACCAACACAGACATGAGCTCTGCCTGTGGTCTTATGGGGAAGGGAGGAAAGGAAAAGCATAAAACAATTACACAAACACCTGTAAAATTATAAACGTAATACACCTCAAGAAGCATTCCTCACACCAGGACAAATGTGATCCAGTCTCAGCATTGTTGCAAAGAAAGTTGTCCAGGAACTAACAGGTAATTCCAGGATAACAACGGGAAGGAAACACTTGTCCACAGCAACACTTGCACAAATTCCATCTCCTCTATCACTTGCCTCACTCCTTGGAACCACAAAATATTTCATCCCCTAGCCTGAGGCCACATCGGCCCCTTCTACTTGTTCCCCATTTCCCACCTCCCAGTTTCTTTGCCACTTCCACTTTCTCCCATAGTCCCTCAAAATTCTCCTTGAAGTTGACAGAGTGAAATAAACAAAGTAGCACACTCTTTAGCAGTTGAGAAGGAAAAGGCCAGGATCATTCTATGATATAATTTTTAATTTCTGCACAGAAGGAAAGATTTAATGGAAGTGTTCAAAAGGAAGACTAACCAGTCTGGTAAATGGAGAAAGAGTCCTGGGAAAATAACATTTAAGCTGAGACCGGCAGGAGAAGGAGTTAGCTGAGAGAAGGAAGAAAATCAGACCCTGTGGATGAGAAAATGGAGCATGGTACTTGAGGAGTAAAAAGAAGGCCAATGTGATTGGCGTAGCAGAAAGAGAGATTTGAGAATGAGGCCGTATGGACAAGGAGGGGCCAGGCTTGCAGAGTTTTTATCCCCAAAGCAACAGGAGGCTGCTCAAGAATATTTGTTTTATATTTATGAATGTAAATATTCGTTATATTTTTCAGATCAAATTTTATTAGTATTTTTGGTAATACTATTTTTTTAAAGCCAAGATCTATGGTTTTGTACTTCCAACCTCTCTTATTCACTGTCATAGTATTCACTGAAGTTTTCTGTTTTGGAATGAAAATGATCTGTATCCATTCATTTTCTTTAAAACTTACTTTTTTTAAGGGGGGAAAAATCACATAGGAAAAGTAAACATATCGTTCGCCTACATACAAACTTATCCTTTTGAATTGCTATAGATTGTGGGATGAAACAAGCACCCAACTAAGGGTGTTCCAGGGAATATAACATGATTATAGCTCAAAATGTATCTCTCTGACCATATTGTGAAAGTCAAAGCAGACTTGTGACCCTGGGTAGTTTCAAACATTCAAAATCACAAATTTTTATCTTCCTCTCTGCTTGTAGCAAAGATTCCTGTAATTCTTGTAAAAACTCTTGTAACAAAGATTCCTTTTCTCTGTGTTCACAGTGAATGGTTGTGTTCAGCAGGAAAGAAACCAGTCTCTCATACCATTCTTTTCCTAAACACCTGGTTGTTCGGTTTTAACAAGGTGACTGGTTTCCACCATAACTCAGCTATTTTTCCACTTGGCTGGGTCCCCCTGGACCTTGAAGTAAAAATCTCTGTAACATTAGCTTTCCTACTAACACCATGTGGGGTTTTCCACCTACACCATGCCGCTAATGTATGAGTAATTCTGTGAATAATGCAAATGGAGATTCTTTCCTCTGCTTTCTTTTACATTTCTACTAGATATACCAAGAGACAATATTATTTAGATCTTTTTGGTCCTGTGTTTTATCTCAACCTGTATTTCACTGATTTCTAAGCACAGGTAAAACTCTTGCATCTGCTACTAGCTCCTTCCCCAGTTTATTTTGTATTTGAAGTAACCATAAAGTGAAAAGCTTTTCCAAGTTCTTTTATTTATAGGATTAGAATAATGGTTGCCATTTACCTTTCAGACCAAAGTCCTGTCAAGTATAACTAACGAGAAGGATGTCGTTCCACATTTGCAGTCACCCTTCCAAAGGCTCCAGAAGTGCAGGGGAAGAACGATCTCCATGTTGAACCACTGGGTTTCATATTTTATGTGTGCAGTAAAGAGTTTACCTTGTCCTCAGTGAAATCATTCCCAGGTTGAGAGCAGATGGGCCATAAACACCAGGTAAATATTTACTGGGTTTAAGCATTCTTAATTAAATGGAGAACTTAGAAGTTAACCACAAAGTTTTCTCTCTCTCTCTCTCTCTCTCTCTCTCTCTCTCTCTGGCCGTAGAGAAAACAATATTATATACGCTGAGGTTTGAAAGAAAAGCATTGTTCTTATTCCCAGGTAAAAGCACCCTTGTCCTGAGCCCCGTGCTGCTCCCTGTTCATTCTGGCCCTCCTCCGGCCCTCCCCCTCCCCATGTTGCATGCAGAAAGGATGTGCCCTCTCAAAGACTGAGCTTTCCCCTCTGGACCACTTTCTAAATCCTTGTCCAAATGATCCTTGACCTGCTTCCTAGGGTGTTCAAAGGGCAGCTATGGCAAGGGGGTGTGGATAGAGCCTGGATAGGTGAGTTGGAGTTTCCATACATATGCACAGGAAGCTCCTTACAGTGTAAGACGGAGCCAGTGACTAGAGAGAAGGCATCAGCTCCCTGCACATTTCCACGCTCTGATAGCAAACACCAGCTTAGGAGAAAGAACATCCCTTACTTAACAGTTTATTAACTTGATTTATAACTTAAAATATTTAGATATGTGACGTGTGGGTCTCTCTATATATATTCTTGCCCCAAAGCTTACCAGTGTGAGGGTGTGGGGCCCTTAGAAGAACGTATCAAAGTTCAGAGAAATCATTGACTAATGATAAATCAGGAAACTTTACATACTTTTCTAAACATAAATCACTAGGCCTATAACACAAAAGATGTAAGGGAGGGAAGGGGAAGTAAAGCTCCACCATTTAGATCAAACAGTAGCTTCAATCTCTTAAGTTGTGTTCTTTGTTCATAAAGCATGGGGAGCCAGAGAGAACATTCTTCCCTCTGCCACAAGAATTCCATCTGTACAGCAGTGGCTCCCTAGCCACCAGCTGCTCTTCACTCCCCTGTTGTAAGAATGCAGCTGAGGTTGAAAACTTGTCACCAAGTTGGAACCAATATCCACCTGTCCCTCTTGTCAGTCTCTTTCTGTAAAGTCTCCCTGGGATTTAAAATCTAAAGCCATAAAAATGGGATTTGTTTTGACTCTTTCTAGAAGAGCTATATACTATGCATGCATCATATGTCCCAGGATGATGGTGTCCCTTTAAAATTGTGATTTTTAAATAAAATAACAGCTGTGTAGTACTATGAACAGCCATTACACATAAGAAGTTGTTTCCTTATTCAATTCATTGGGTGTAGATTTATTTTTCAAATAAATCTCCCCCTCCCCCAAAGAAAGAGAATAAGAAGAGAGAGATGTTCACAGATGGAATTTATACAAATGGCACATCACTAAATTAAGTCTATTTCTCATAAATAAAAAGTGAATATGTATCATTATATATGTCATGAAGATAGGTTTTTTTCTTTTATAGTAGGAAAGAAAATGCTTTTGTATAATATGCTTATTAACATATCATTACTTTAATACAAACTGTATTTCAAAAATATATAAATCCTTAGTAGATTTTGTTTCAATTTTTAAATTACATTTAAAAACATGTCTCTCCATCAAATTACTAATAGGAGGAAATAATTATGACATAAAAATAAATGTAAAACTTTTTGGAAGAAAAGTACTATGTAAAGATATTTTACATAATCTCAAACTTTGTGTCTAAAATTGAAGAGTGAGTTTACCTAAATTCATAAGACAAAATTCCTTTGGAGTCTACAAAGTGTCACTGGGGAGTGAAGAATCAACCTGGTTCCAGCTGTGGATCAACATGCGACACGCCTGTGCAGAGGCCAGAACAGGGCGATCTGAGGTGTCAGCTGAGTCATGCTCGAATCATAGTGAGTAAGTCATTCACACATTTTGGAGAACTTCCTTATTCCATGGCTGTACCTGTTGCAAACAAATGCTGCTGCTGTTGTTGTTGATGTTGTTGTTGTTTAAAACAGCTTTGCAAAACAGTTGCCTGTTCAAACTCTTTTAACAGAGAATTCAAGAAGAGGAAAAAAGTTGATGTCTATACTTCCCAGTACCATATGGCTCTTATTTAGGAACCAAAAGGGGTCATCAAGTTAGGTATTGTGGATGCTAACTTTATTACTTTTGGGATGAATTCCCAAAAAGACATCCTTTTCACGTCTCTTAAAAATGCTCACACCCAAGCCACATATAATAAGGATGGTAGGCCGTGCCATGGGAATGATTAAAATACAAAAGAACAATAAGAGCCAATGAATATGTCACACATACTGACACAAAACTAATATGACACAGAGTCGTGGGGAACAGATACTTAACAGAGCATAGTCTGCTCTCCTTCAGAGTAAAATCTTTAAAGATAGTGTCTAAACAACAGATTTTGATTGAACTCTAGAAAATGGCTAAGTAGTTATATTTATCCAATTTGGATATTCCTTGATCTTTGGAGGTCTTTCTAATTTTTAAGAAAGAAAACATATATTTCTATATTTGAGAAGTTAGAAAGTACGTATGCCTTGGAGAAAGCATACTGCAGATGTACAGAGCCTCTTGAGCATACACTTTTTGTCCTGCTGACACTGAGATCAGAAAGTAATGAAAGAAAGCAATTACATTCATTGACGCTGTGTAGCTTAGCTATTCCTGAAACAGCTTATCAATGAAAAATTGGCTAAGAAAGTCACTTTCAGGTCTCAACATTTCAATCATGGAAGGTGATGCAAATGTCACTTGGCTGAGATTTTCCCAACTCCCTAATTTGTTTTTCCTTGTGCATACTGCTGTTTCCTTTGGAGAGGAAGCAGCAACTGGAAGCCAGCAGCTGAAGGGTAGAGCCTTTCAGTGACTCCCTTCACTTTACACTCCTCATCTCCTCTCACTTTACAGTCTCATCCCTTCTCCCTTCACCACCGCCTTCACCTTGAATGCCATGAACTGCTAACATATGCCAGGGAACCAGGAAGAACTTTGTAGTACAGCTTAGGTTTAACAAAACCTAAACCTGTTATATCCCTTCCTGAATCAGAACATGTAACTCCACCTGGCAAGGAACCACGTCTACTTTTAAGTTATACACTGTACCCAGGCACAATGCAAGCACTCAGTGCCACACGTACATGTTCAATAGCAATAACTGAAACATTTACTCACCATAACCTCCGAGTATGTTCAAATAATACGGGCTACTAAAATTTCACTACATGTGGACTTTTCTACCACCTCTACTGCACAGAAAGCTCATTCAGATTTAAGTCTTAGCAATACTGGAACATGTTTATTTATGAAATTATTTTCCAGTTTGGGTAGAGAGCCAATTTACACACTTTCAATAATTTCAGTAAATAGACTGTATCCTGCCTATCACAGTCTTAATTGTAAATTCATTTTTATATGCAGCAAGACTATTTTATTAATATTGACTATGCCACATGTGTGTGTCCATGTGTGTGTGAATTTATACAGGCACAGATGTAGATGCAGATAGCTGCCATTCATTAAATGCTTACTACAGGCCAGGCAATGTGCTAATCATTTTACTCATTCATTTCACAAATATTTGTGAAACACCTCTGATGTGTTAGGCACTAGGTTAGGTACTAGGTAGGTAGGAACTAAAAAAAGATAAACATGATTTTAGTCTTCATGAAGTCTAGTAGAGAAGACAAACATTTAATAAAAGCATTATAGCAAGACATCTAACCAGAGGGTCTGTCTCTATGACAAAGCAGCTTTTAAGCTGAGACCTGAAGAATAATTCAACAGGTGATAAGTAGGGACAGATATATAGATATAGATATAGATATAGATATAGATATAGATATAGATATAGATATAGATATAGATATAGATATAGATATAGATAGATGATAGATATAGATATAGATAGATGATAGATATAGATATAGATAGATATAGATATAGACATAGAAATAGATATATCACATGTATTTGTATATGTGATAATGCGAAGTGAGTTTGAGAAACTAAAAAGAATTCAACGGGAAGGAGGAGAGTGGTTAGTGGTAATGTTGGAGGAATAGACAGTGGCCAGGTCTAGAGGAGCTTTTTTAGCAAATTAAGAAATTTGGACTTTACCTTGAAGGCAATGGGAAGGTAGCTACAGGATTTAAGCAGGTTAGTATCACTATCGTATTTGCATTCCATAAGTTTACTCTTGCCTCAGTACGAAGCAAGGACTGAAGACTGAGAGACCACTTAGAAGCCATTTGTAAGAACTCAGGCTGGAGATAGTGATGACCTTGACTAGGGTGCAGAAGTGGAAAGGAGCAGAGGGAATACATTCAAGATGCTGATGTGGTAGTGCCATCAGGGCTTGGGGATAGATTGAACTGTCGGGTGGGAAGTAGGGAAGATGTGTAGGAGAGAGGAATCGAGGTCTCAACAATTGTCTGATATGTATAATTGTGATGGAGAGCCAAACCAGATTGTTCTACTCAGAATATATGTTGTGTATCAATTATCTTAGTTCTCCATTTGGATGACAAATATACCTACGGCACCTACAATGAGGAAGACTCTACATACTTTTCAGTTAATAAGCAAGTCCTCTCTTCATTTCACACATGTGAAAAACATTTTGTAAAAAAAGGATTATTTGTATTTTTTTCCTTTGCCTCATCTGAACCTTTTGTGAGGGCACAAATAGAAAGTAAGACCCAACCTCTCAATGACTATGTTCTTCTAACATTATTCTTTATCATTAAAATAGTCTTGTTTTCCATCTCAGGCACTCTGAGTTCTAATATGAGTCTGAATAATTACCTGGAATCATAGAACTATATGATTTTGAAAGTTCAATGAGTAGACTTTTAAAAACTATTTGTTTACTCAGTGATCATGCTCATAGCACCATAAAAGCTAAAGTTAATGAAAAGCCAGTAGAGCCTATTTCAAAATTCAGCATAAACCTATCCCAATAACATTCTGTCAACTTCTAAAACTCGAAAATTAGCTCTACCAGAGCAGTAAAATATTGGCGTGAAGGGAAAGATTGGAAGTGACCCATAAAGCACACTTATTAATTGGATAAAATGTCATTTCATCTGCACATGTGTAGATATTTCTGTAGATCAGATGCGAGAGTGGAGAAAATAATGTAAAAGAGTGACAGCTGGTACATTGACAACTCTTAAAAATATACAAAAAGTCTTCTCCAAAAATTTACAAAAAGTCATTTTTACAATGGCTTGATGATGTCTGTTATCAATGTCATTATAAGAATCAACTTATTTGTGAGAACTCTCTAGAATAGCATTCAAATCCCTGACTTACATGTTGGGGAAAAGATACATATGGAGTGGAAACATCTGGTGAATTCTTTTTCTTATTCTACAAATAATGCTCCCAAACAGTACAATGTTGCTTTTTCAATTATTTATTGAGTGAAAACAAGGAAGAATTAAAACTTAGGACAATGTCATCCAAATGGCTCACACACAGGAAAAACAAACAAGCCAAGTAATTAAAGGGTTGTACCAAGAGGACAATATATAAAAACAGACTAAGAAACAAGACTAAATGGGCAAAGATAGATATTATTCATGTAGAAGAATATGGAATTAGCAAGACGCAACAGCTGACAAAAGTGTACACAGATACAAATGGCTCTGTGCTCCGACTGCCCCAAAACCCAACAGAATTAAACTTGTTCTTGTTTCATTTACTTTTTAACAAAAATGTTTAACTTTCTTTACTTATGTTATTCTTTTACAAATGTGAAAATGTATTAATTATCCTGGGAACCTATGCACAAAAGATTGTCCCTTTTGGCTTTTCTGTGTGTGGAGAGGAGCAGTGTCAAAAGGACAGAGATCACTGTCCTCATCAACAGGGATGAGAAAGGACAACAGATCTGCTTCCCTGAGGGAAATCACAAATCCTCTTTCTCTTCCCTGAAAAACTGATGTAGAGATCTTCTTTCTCAGGACAAGCACATTGAGTCACAACCCACCGCGAGCCAAGCTTCCAAAAATGTCATTAACATTGATAAGTGAATTCACCAAGGGTTCAATATAAGTTTAGTGCTAGCAGAAAAGGTCATGATGTCACCTACTTCAACAGGAGAAAAAGAGGGATGAGGAAAGGGAAAGAGAGGAGGAGAGGGAAAGGGAGAAAGGAGAGGAAGAAGATAGGGAAGGAAAAGGACAAAAAAATAAAGATCCACAAAAAGGTAAGTAATCTATAATATGGTGAAACCAAACTGGCTTAGTCCCCATATGACCAAAACTTAATTTTAAATGTCCCGCAATAAAAACAATAGCAAAATCTTACAAGGTACTTGCTTTATACCAGGCTCTGTTCTAAAGATTTTATGTATCCTAAGTCAGAGATATAATTTATGCGCACTTTACAGATAAGGTGATTGAGGCACAGAGTGGTTTGGTGAGCAATTTGCACAGAATCACTCAGCAGTGAAACCAGGATTCGAAAGCAATCGGTTCTGGCTCTAGGATCTAATTGCTATGTCCTTAATTTTTATTATAAAAGCTCTAGATACTGTGCTACTCAGAGTGATGGTCCGTGGGATATTTAGTACTGGTCCACAGTAAGGTAAGGCACTTGCACAAGAACACGGTGACTGGGTTACTGAAAACACAGTTCAGCTGACACTTCGGGGGAAGGTTGGAGGGGTACAGTTCCTGAATCAAAGCAGTGCACCTGTCTCACAACCTGGCTCAAGCTGCTTGTTACATCTCTAACCGGTAACAAACAGTTTGTGGACTGGCAACAGTCTGCATTACTGTTTGAGCAGGACAACCCTCTACAGCAGGATTTCCCTCTACAGATCCAGAGGAGGGAAGAGAACTAACATTTCTGAGCAACAAAACCACACTTAGCTTTGTGCGTATTCTCTCCTTTTGATCCTGAAATCATCCCTCTGAGGTAGGTGTTAATTGATGCTCTGAGACTGATAATCAGTGGCCAATGAAATGTCTAGTTCACAATATCACAACTAAGTGCGACCATCAGGATTAGAACTCAGATCTGACTGGCACCCAAACAAACCGTAAGCCTTGCCGTGATGGGCTGAGGATAGGGGATAAAGCAGCTCCAGCACCCTGGAAAATTTGTGAAGTAGAAAAATTTGGGATTTGTTTCTCTACACCTCCCATTCTTACTCTACCACCATCCTTCCAAACCTCTCCTACCCATCCACCCTCCAGAGATGCCCTTTTTTTTTTACACATCTAGGCAGAAATGTCTCCTTGAGTTCTTTTCTAATTAAGCTAGATGATTTGTTTAATGAAGCTTCCTCCAGCTTGAGCAATGACAAGTTTTTCCGTGAGTCCAATTAACATATGTCCTCTTCCAAATAAGGACAAAGTACAATTGTGATGTGAGTTTAATCTCATTGCATTCATACTGGGAATACCATTTTCCATTTAGGAAATAGAAATGGTCCCTTCCCCACCTCCAGGTTCCTGTGAGGCACAGATGGTGTGAATTAGAACTGCTTCTCCTTCTCACACTTGTGAGGGAAGCAGTTCTGGTCTCCAGCAGGGATGTCTTCTTTACACTGCCCTGAGCACCTGAGGAGGCCACCAGGTAAAGACAGATGAATTGCAAAATCTGCAAGTTAGAAAGATGAGTCTGATCTTTCACCTGAAGAACTTTATCTCCAAGAGATGGTCGTCAAGGTTTACATAAACTTTGTAGGTAGTAGTAGTAGTTACTTTGAATAGTAGAGTGTATTAATTTTTTACAATTCTAATAGTTTTAACTTTTTAAATTTCTTAATATCCGGCTAAAATCTGCTTCTCTTTATTGCCTCTATTGCAAGCTCTAGTTTTCCCCTTCTGTAGCAATATAAAAATTTCATCCTTCTTTCACCTCCACACACTGGAAAATTGTCATGTCCCCATGAGCATTCTGTTTCCTCAGGAAAATGCCAGTTCCTTCAGCCTTCTATCACACGATACAGTTTCTAGAACACAGCTACTTACTCTAGATATACTCCAGCTCTAGTGGGTTAAGAGAATAGGTTCTGGAGTCAATTGCCTGAATTTGAATCCTGATTCTACCAGTTCTTAATCATGTGAATGGGGAAATTTATTTAACCTTTCTGTGTCCTGTTTTCACCAACACAACAGAGTATTACCTTATAATACTGCTGTGACTATGTGGTATAATAATGAATATAAAGCACATAGTAAGTGCTCACAAAATTTAGCTCCTACCATTACTCCAGAGCACAGTGAAACCACATATTCTTTGTTTAGAAATTGTGATTCTGCTAAAGTAGGCAAAAACTCAATTTGCTTTCTTCACAGCCATTATTCACTCTTTCATTTGGCAACTATTTATCATGTTCCCACTGTGAGGATGTGAAGGGACAGTGATGTAGAAGGTTAGGAAGCATTCTGTATTAAATAAGCTCATGAGGGGAGACATCTTTGAGAAGGCAATATTTGAGCAAAGACTTGAGTAGGTATCTCAGGAAAAAGAGTGTTCAGCAATGCAATGCACCAATTCCAAGGTGGGACTCACCTGACATATTCTCAGAACACAAGAGGGTCATTGTGGCTGGAGCACAATGAGTGAGGGGGAAGCAGTAAGAGAGGAAGTCCCAGAGGCAAGGAGCTAGGAGTGAAGGGAGAATCAGTGAGAGCCTTGGTGAGGGGAGGCCTCTACTTGAGGGAAAATTAAAGCCTCTGTAGAATTTTGAACAGTCAATGATCTGAGTTGTATTTTAAATAGATCATTCTGGATGCTGCTTTGAGAAAGGACTTAAATAGATTTCTTCCTCTCAGGCTGAAGACAAAGGGAGTTAGGAGATTACTGCCATATTGAGGGGGAAAGACGATGATGACAGCACAGGGTGGCAGCAGTGAGGAAGATGAGAAGTGATCAGACTCTGGGTTGAGCCCGGAGGATTTTCTGGTGGTGAGATATGAGGTGTGAGAGAAAGAGAGGAGTCAATTACTGTAAAGTTTTCAGGGACAGTCAGAGGTGTGGAGCTGCCATAATGGAGGTAGGGAAGGCTGCTGGAGGAGAAACTTAGAAAAAGCAGGAATCTGACTCAGAACATGATTTGTTTTAGCTGTAACTAAACCTAAGCACGGAGGTGTAGAGCAGGAGTGTGCACATCTTGAAGTGGGGAGAAAGTCTGGGCTACAGACATAAATTTGGACCCATCTCAGAGACCAGATGATATAGGCCAGGAGTGAGGTAGGTAGATCTGGTAAAGAGTGAGAGCCCAAGGACCAGTCCTGGAACTCAAATATTCAGAGGCTGAGGGAGGAAAGGGGGAACCAGAAAAGGAAACTGAGTGGGGAAGATAAAGAAAGTGCTGTCCTGAAGCCAGAGGAGGAGATGCAGCAAGCAGAGGAGAGCGTTTCAACGTAGCCTCCGACAGGCCAAGCAGAGTGAGGACTTCAAACTGCATTCCACCCCCTGGAGATCAGCGACAACCCAGACAGGCAAGGTTCAGAGGTTGGGCTAGGGACAAAAGTTTCCTTTTCTGAACCTCAGACCTCAGAGGTTCCTTTGGGTTGAGGAGACTGAGCTGAGAATTTGGGGAGGCCAAGACAGTGCAAAGACATGCAGAGCAGAATGGCAGAGCAAAGAGGCTGCACAGAGAGAAAGTTCTGGAGATCTGCAGGGTGACCCTCTAGAGGGGCTTCAGCTGGGGACCGAACAGCTCCTACTTGTGAACAGCAAACACCCGATTACAGGAGAAGAACCATAGATAAGAGAAAGAGGAACAATTCTCAGGTCACAGGGGGTTAGTAATAGTTTACAGAGTAATAACATTTCCTGCATTTCCTTTTTTTTTTTACTTTTCTTAGGTGAGGCAACCCTTGGTTGACCTCATAGATTGCAAGGACCTTGTCAGCTTGCAATCCCTTAATTTTTATTTTGTACACCTACAGCATCTGGTCTTCCTAGGTGGTCTCCTATCCAAGTACTAACCAGGCCCGACCCTGCTTAGCTTCCGAGATCAGACCAGATCGGGCTTGTTCAGGGCAGCATGGCTGTAGACTATAATAGCATTTCTTAATGCTGGTGGGAATTACTCAATAGAGAAAACAATTACTGTAGACAAGGAAGGGAGAATTGCTAGGGTGATGTCTCTGTAGAGGCAAAAGGAGTGAGGTCCAGTGCACAAACAGAGGCACGCACTGGGAAGAATGCTGTAGCTGGCGAGAACAGGTGGGGGACATGCTCAGAGGTGGGTAGACATGGCGGAGTAGGGTCTGTGCAAGTTGTGTTCTGACCATTTCAGCTTTCTCGGTTAAGTAGGAGGCACGAGCATCAGCTGAGAAGGAGCATAGGGAGTAGATGCTGAGGATTGGAGAGAGGAGAGTGAAACAGTGAAAAGCCCTAGGGCACCAGGAGCGTTTGTATGGTTCTATGACTAGCACCATTAAGGTCTTATTTGGTCATGGATTTGAAGTGAAGATTTCCAATGTTTTCTTACAGTCACTTTCAGCTACACAAGGGCAAGTGTAAGGCGGTAAGGATTGGATTTCCTCTGGGTTGTGGATTCGCTGAAAGAGTTAGATAAAAGGGCAGAGGGGCAAGCAAATTATCACAGTTGACTTGGATTGAATGTTGTCCTTTTTGTTTTTCCTCCCATGAACTGCTATTAAGCCAGATCTTCTCTCTGCTCTATTTGTGTGATTGATTTTTTTTTATTCCATCACCCATCGTAATAGCTAGCCTTCAACTTTGGATCAGTGAGCATTTAGTTCTCCTTGCAGTCACACCGGAAACACTGAAGAGGACAAAGTCAAGGGCAGAGTCTACCGGTTCACCTCTGAAGACCTTTTGTCAAGGTAAAATTAGTCCATTTGTCAATATACTGTGTAAATATATTTAACCAGCTTTAAGTTCAGATACTCTTCATCAAGTTTAATGGCAGTAGACTATCTTTTTTGCAATGACATCAAAAAAGTTTACTAAATGCCTTACTAAATGCAAGATACTCTATATCTACAGAGTTTCCTAATATTTTCAGTCTAATCAAAAACATTTTTTAAAGTCATGAAGTTAGTTTGACATGGTTTGTTAACAAATCCATATTATTATTAGCAATTAATATTTTGGGTTTTTTTTCTAAGTGCTTTAAATCAAGACAACACTCTTCTGAACAGAGCAGCTATATTCATTTAAAGTGAGAGACAGCAGAATTATGGTGGCTGATTGTCAAAATACATTACCCTGGGCAAACCAAGTACCTCTTACCTTCATGCTGGTTCTAATTTAGTTTAAGACTCACTCAGGTTCCCCAAATAGTAGGGGTCTAGGTATAAGGATTCTGGGGAAACACTGTGAGTTGCTAATGCAATTCTTCCCTTCTTCCTTATTAACTGGACTCCCAGTATTGTCCTGGGCAGCAATGTGCTAAGCTAGAAAAAAAGAAAGGGAGGGAGGGGGAGAAAGAGAGGGAAGGAAGGAAGGAAGGAAGGAAGGAAGGAAGGAAGGAAGGAAGGAAGGAAGGAAGGCAGGCTATATTCCCTACTGTTTTTTGCTGCCAGGAGACCACATTACTGTTCAGGTCAATGAGATGAAAACAGAAGTTTTGAATTCCTGGTACTTACATACGGAAAACACATTTCTCTTCATCATTTCGTTTTTCTGGCATGGAATAGATGTGACTCTGGAGGCTATAAGATGGCAAATAGAAGGACGAAAGCTACATGTCAAGGTTGGTGATGAAGAAAACTAGAGGAGCCTGGTATGCCGTGATGTAGAGCTGCTGCTCCAGCCCAGAACCACCTACCACCAGACTTCTTGTTATGTGAAGACTGCAAACCCGCTTTGGGCTTGTCACTAAGGCAGAGTTCCTGTTCTGTGCAGCAGAACTTATACATATATTCATGGATAGAGGCTGGAAAGCTGCCAGTCACCAGAGTAGCCCCAGGAACTGGCTGCTCTCTCTCTCCCCGCCTCTCTTAATAGCTACAGGTCTGTATCTCACGGTGTATTTTTTTCATTTTCCTTTCTCTAGCTACTTTCTTCCTTATCTGACCACTATATCTGTTTTCTAAGCCAAACCTTCTATTTACCAGTAATTTTTGCTGTCCCTTAACTAGTTTACCCACGATCCACGATGGCCTTTCCAGCATAGCTTTATATCATAACTTTTAACTTTCAGTTCCTGTGCAAATTTTCTCATCTTTTGTTATTCCAAATTCTGGAGAGAAGAAATGTAAATGTTCTGTTTTATTTGAGCCACAGGCCAACCTCTTGATTGGTCACTCCTGGGTCTGGCATCCACCTCTAACTCAGGTAGTTATGGTTTAGGGGATGAATGGGTTTAAGAATATGTAGAAAAGCTGGCCCTCTAAGACCATTCTTGACAGGGACAATGGGACATCAGGGATGGCAGAAGACACATGGGAGGCTTTAGGGTGAACCTTAGATCTGGTACATTGTGACAGCGGAAATCATAGCCACCCCTGCAGACAAAAGCCAATTACAGTCTCATTTTTAAGTTATTCACATTTCAGAAAATATAACCTAATAAACTATTTAGTCTGGGAAATTCCAAGACTCAAGTCCTAATCCCAGTTTTTCTATTAACACACTATGTGAAAGTTTGAAGATCTCTTTGCGCCTTACTTTCTTCATCTGTAAAAATAAGGAACTCATATCTATTACCTCTTGAGGTTGTAGAGAGGAACAATAAAATTGATTTGCAAAGTGTTTTATTGCCATAAAGAGCTGTATTTAAAATGGCGTGTATTTAAATAGCCTGATCTATTGTAGTATGTAGTAAAGATAGCTATTTAAAGAATATATTTTAAATAAATACATGTTTAATTTTTCTTCATTATTACTTCTGTGAAAGTCATTAAAAGCAAGTAAAAATAGTATGAGATGCTAATTAAAGTCTTCAATCACACTAAATTTGTCCTTACCCAAAAGATAAAATTCTGGCCCTAAAACCTTAGTTTACCCTCTCATAATTAATTCAGCTAACGTGTAAGTACAGCTATGTCCTGGGCTTTATGCTTAAATGTGTAGAATCAAAATTGACAGGTTGAGCAAATACTGACTACACTCATCTCTTCCCAATTCCACATCTCTCCCAGTTTCATCTTCAATGGTGTCATGTTGGTACCTTGAAATTAATGATGGTGGGAGTATTTACAACACAGAAATTAGCAATTCCTATAAATGATGACTTTCCTTTTTTCTAGATTGTTGGTTGTAAAACATTTACCAGCACACTACTGGAAATGACATTTTTAGAACTAAAACAGACATACAGATACAAACACACATCATCATCATCAATAACAACAAAATAGGCCTAATAAGCATCAAACAGAGAGATTGATTTTAAAAAGGATATACTGTCTCTTTTAAAAACATTTTCATGGGAGTCTGTCTGTAGGAACACTTTGAACATTTGGTGCAAGCTGAGCCAGACATTTTCTTAGCTTAAAACAGTAATTTTCAAACACTAACATGCCATCAGAATTACCCAGATGGGTTATCAGAACAAATTGCTGAGCTCCAACCCCTGAGGTTCTGATCCAGTAGGTTTAGAAGGGGCCAAGAACTTGCCTTTTTAACAAGTTCCCAGGTGCTGCTGATGTTATTGGCTTAAAGATATGTAGAGTAGTACAAAACAAAAGACTTCATAAGATGGTTAGAGAATGTCACTTACCTGTGAAACAAGCTCAGAGGAAGAGGAAAGAAGAGGAAGGAATGGCTCTTTGCCAGGGATGGTTGACATTCAAGGATGCGTTCGGAGAATTCTCTCAGAAGGAGTGGGAAGGCCTGGACCCTGCTCAGAGGGCCATTACAGGGACATGATGTCAGAAAACTACAGGAACCTGCTCTCCTTGGGGGAGGGTAACTCCCCTCCAGAAATCGGTGATACACAACTACTTGTGGACTGTATCATGGGAAGGATTTACTAGGCAACAGAAAATTCTTAAAGGAGAACATTGATTAATTTGTCACAGTATTATCCTGCTACATTCAGAAGTGCCTCTGAAGCCACTGGGAAGAGTGGTCACCATGTCCCCAGATAATGAGAAAGTAGCAGGAAAGCCTGAGTGATAAGTGCCTCCAATTGTTTTTCTAGTTTGTGTGGAGTTTAAACGGGCCTCCCGGGCAGTGTGACATTGTTGATGAAACATATGATCATCTCCTTTGAGCTGGCAGTAAAAGGTGTGGCAACTTATCCTAAGGAGAACACTGTCCAAGTTCACGACCTAATATCTATGAGATTCTTGACTACTGTTTGTACCACATGGTCTATGTCATGTGCATGCTATTGTTCATTCATCTTCACCAAATACTTTTTTGACACATCTATTGAGGAAGCTCGAAAGGTTGAAAGTTGCCTCCATTTCTAAGTCTTCTGTATTTTGTTTTGTTTAAGTCACTAATATTTTCACCTTATAAATTTCATTGTTGTAAGTGACCTTATCTTCTTATTTATTTAAACATCAGTTCCATATTTTTGATGGTACTCTCAGCATTTTTTATAAATTATATATATTTAAATTTGAGATTGTGGAATCATGGAATAAATATTGTTGGGGTTTTTTTTGTGTGTATTTTATGGGAAAAAAACTTGACCAATCATG
Organism: Eidolon dupreanum; assembly: GCA_028627145.1. NCBI lineage: Eukaryota > Metazoa > Chordata > Mammalia > Chiroptera > Pteropodidae > Eidolon > Eidolon dupreanum. The sequence goes on from CM053513.1 coordinate 69,060,381, forward strand.
TGTAAAAGTTTTGAAAATCTGCTTTGCTCAGCAGGGATCTGTGGGCTGACCCTCAGAACATGCATATTCATCTATGGACATTCATCTGTGAAAATTTCTTACCCTGTTTGTATCCAGCAGAGAAAAGAAAAATTGGATTGGTTAATGAGGGTTGGGGGAGAAAGAGGGGTTAATACAATTACCCTTATGAATGGTCTAGGATCACCTGACAGCTACTATTAATTAATCATTCTGTAAAAAGTTGTGAGTCAAGTCTCAGAGTTATCCCATGAGAAGAATGAAGGATAACCTTCAGGCCACTGAAATTCAACCGTAGTGGTTATTGCAATGGTAAGGTAAGGAGGGACTGAGCCAGGCACTGACAGTGACTGATATAGATTCTCTTCCACTTTATGGTCATGCTTGAGAATTTCTCTGCCCTCAGAATATCAGAATGCCATCAGTAAGCACAACTCTATTTTGTTTCTTAACTCCATCATTCTCAACACCTATTCCCAGCAAGAGCTTCATCACTCACAATCCCCCTCCTCCAGAAATCTTAGTAGCTATCTGGCTACCAGCTACCTCTACCTCCAAATCCAAAATTATGAAATAAAAATCATTTTAGCAATTGCCATATTCTAATGCAATTTTCTACTTACTTGCTCTCCACCCAAACTTTCCCCCTTCCCCACCCACACACGTGAACACTATGAGTTCATTGAGAAAAATGCGTCCTTATTACTCATTCTTAAATCTCCAACATCTAGAAGAGTATTGGAAAGGTAGCTGGCACTCAAATGTTGCTTGGATGGATTAACTAAATTGACAGACCTGCTTTGGATCCATGGAATCACAAAGTCTAGCCTCAGAATCCCACATATGCTATTCTGGCCATTTAGTTCCAAAGCAGAGCATGTTCACTGCGGAATTGGGACTGACTCCATTGCCAAATTCAAGCATCATTTCTGATACTTGAGAACCCTGCTACTTTCAGTCAGAGCAGTGTTGCATACTTTTGAATTAGGAACTATGAAACCATGGTACTACATTTACCACTTCTGGGACAAGAGAGAAAAAAATACTAAGAAAACTTCTATTTCCTGAACACCCAATAATATGTGTTACTAGTGCCCTTGGCACAAAAGTAACACATCTATTCCTGAGGGCACCAAGTACGCTAGTTGAAATTTGTTTTGTCTGTTATATTTATTGTTTGCATGTTCTCTGGTTCTTGCATTAAATCATAAACTCCCCAAGAGTTTACAATTTAAAATCTGTCTTCTGTTCTTTTGTAATTCTCCAAAGTCCCTGGGGGAGTGCTTGGCATGTAAAGAACCATTAATAAACCATGGCTGATGGATAGAATCGCCCAGTAAGTAGGTGGAACAACCCTGAGCAAGCATTAACCGCTAGAATTTGAGTCCTGAAAGTAGTCAGTGTCTAAAAACGTGGAAACCAGGTCACTCTGATCACATCAGTTCTCCGAAATAACCAAACACTTCATTTCTGCAGTCACTGAGTTTTTTTTTTTTTTAAGTCATCTTCAAAAGCAAGGAAACATATGGTAACTTTATTCTTTCATTTTGTGACTCGCTGGTAAATAATAAATGGTAATCACTATAAAGTAGGCTCAGTACTTAATAATAGTTGGAATAAGAGCACTCATTCTAAAGGTAGACACAAGGAGACTCAAGCCATGGAAAATAAAACTGAATTCTGTCAGTGCCTATAAGTTAGTATAGTGAGGTTTTCATGGAGACTTTTGCACTCAGAGTCCTGAAATATTGATCTCTTTGCTTTTCAAGCCTTCTTTTGGTTACTGTGAGTAAAATCAAAAGCAAATGTGTGGAGAAAATAAAAATTAAGAACTCTAACACTATTAAGAATAATTCCTGCGCTGTGATTTGATAGGGTCAGGAGGTAGGAGGAAGGATTCAATTTTCAGCAGCTCTGCCTGCTCTGTCCCTGCAGCCTGCCATGTGTTCCAGCTTGGCCTTGATCTGCAGCCGTCCCTGTTTACTATGTGACAGACAGCTGCTCTCTCCCGGCTCTCTGCCATCATTCCTCTACCTCTCACCCCATCCATGTGCAAAATGAGGCACTTGCGGAAACTGCAGCCCAATGTCAGCAGTAGCGTTTGGCCAGCAGGCTCAATCGGACCAAGACTGATCATCAGAGGGTCTCCCATGGGACAGATAGCAAAGCAGGCATAAAAGAACATTCTCTACTACATGCGACTATGAAGAAATAACGCTTACGACATACCACCAAAAACCTGACAACCCATTTGTACTTTTTGTCATATTTGGCTCTATTTTCAGCTGTTACAGTTTTCCCCTCACCTGCTGGGCTCTTTTTGAAATACAGACACCAGGAGAGGGAGCTCAATGCAGCAAAAGATAGAGAGAGCTCCCTGCAAGAGCATGTAAATCACACCTGGGAACTGAGCCACTGTCGTGTCTAGCATGTCACTGCCACGTGTAAATGTCCACTCTTCATTATCAGGCTCAGCAGGCTCAACACCACATTTTTATGTGATATTTCAAGTGCTCTTTACAAAAATCATTTGAGGAGGCCTGAAATAAAGTATACGAGTGTGCATGTGTCTTTTTGTGTCCATGTGTGTATTCTTCGTTAGCATATGTGTATGTGTGTGTCTGTGTGTATGTATTCATTACTGGTGTGTGTGTATGCCATTAGAATAAATAAAAATTAATGCAATAAAAAGAAGAGCAAACAGCATGTCTTTCTTCAATTATATAGATACAGATATTTTCAACAGTATTCTAGTCTACTTTCATTTTATATTTTCTGTTTCTGAAAGACAATGATTAAAATGAAGTGAAAAGGATTGTAGAAACCAAAATACAGAAATTCATCTTTTTCCTTAGAATGACTTCTTTTATCATTTTGAATGATAAAGAGCCTAGTTGGGCATCTGTTAGAGAGACTGTAGAGGGAATGCCTGTAGCAACTGCAGATTGGACTCATGACTCCCCTGTTTCTCCCAAATTAGCAATTCGATCATCTTCCTGTGTTGGGCAAATTGCTTTTAAAGCGTTTTTCCAAGAAAATTTGTCAAACTCAAAAGCAGCTTATTCACACAGATAATTGCTAATACTGTCAGTATCTTTTCTGTTCAAACAGGAAAAGAAAAATAGGGAGGAGCAATTCTATGAGACTTGAAAGCAGAGAAGTTCATTTGGGTGGCGACTGACCGAGTTTGTATCAGCTCCACATTTACAATATTGTCGTTACCTGGTTGGGTTGCAGTTTCCATTACAGGTCCTATTTTCAGAACTTTGTAATTCATGTCTAACTTGACATTACTGTTTTTCAGGAAAGAAATAGTCCTATGAAAGACTGTAAAATTTATTTTACCAATTTGCTATAGTGATGAGAAAACTAATAAAAAAATAACAGAGATGATTTAAAATTTCAAGAAATCTCTTTACCATATCTAGTTTCACTAACAGACCATGAACACCTGGGTCATATTTTCAACTAAGAAAAAAAATACATAAATACAATGATGGACACCCTAATGGAGTGCAGAACAAGCCCTATAATAAGGAGACCCATCTCAAAACATTTTTATGCCAATGAGGCCTGATGAAAATTAAAATCTGGGGCAGCTTTAAAGAATGAAAGGAGTTTTATTTCTTTTAATGCAACCGACCCACCAGAAAAGTGGGACATAGCCCCTAACCTGAGCAAAGCAAGTCTTTTAAGGGATAACTGTGCGGACTGTTTATGAACATCTTGGATTATTTTTAGCATCAGCTAGTAGGATCAGCTTCCTCACCTTAAATGATGCTCCTTAATACCTACTCATAGCACTTGGGCAAGTACCCAGTTCAAAATCATCACATTTGAGAGCTTCCTCCATGTCAGACACTTTAAAAGACATTTTCTCACACCCTGAAGAATAAGTACTTAGTTTGAACAGAGATTCAAATAATTGATAGTCTTTCTCCCATTACACAGATGAGAAATCTGAAGCTCAGAAAGATTACTCAACTTGTTCAGGCCATACTTCTAGTATTGGCTTCTACGAAATTTGAAATTCTATTTTACTGATTAAAGCTCATGCTCTCCTACTACACCAGACTGCCTTTCAACCATTTCTCCCTATTAAAGTAAGAGCTCTATATAAAATTTTTGTCATTAATGAGAGAATTAGGTCTGCATTCCATTGGAGGGCATTGTTCTTAAGTTAATAAAATTAGTGGAGACTCCATTTTTCTACTCAAAGTATAAAAATCTAAACATCAGAAATTAATGTGTTAAAATAGTTGTTCATTTGGCTATGGAAGCATTTCTATTGACAGAGTGAATGTTTCAAGGCACAAAATAATTGCTAATTTTAGTAACAATTTCAAGCAATACCCTTAAAGTGAGAACTTTCTTGGTAAAGTTTTATTTCATTTATTTAAGAGATGAATCAAACACGTTGAAAATTGGAGTCTCACCCAGTCACAAATGGGATTCATAATGAGAACTACAGTTAAGTAGCATAGTTTTGATTGCTCAGGGCAAAATAGGAAAGAGCACTGGGCAAGGAATCAGGATGATGTGGGATCCGATCTTGGCTTTCTACCATAGTTGAATTTCTTAAGCTCAGTAAATCTAAAGTTCTTGTTTTGTAAAATGCACTAAATAATATCTAGTTCCACTCAGCTATAAATTTCTTTGATATATTAAACATACCCACTCACTGTGTAGAAGTTTTGGTTAGAGACCACCTTTGAACAGCATTATATTTTTAAAAAAGAATTATTTGAAGAATTCATCACTGACACTTTGATTACATCCACATGTTCCTACATGTTCCAATAATACTGTGCTATATAGCTTAAATCAATGAACATTCTCTCTCTTGTTTTAGTCTCTCTAGATCTAGGTATAATAGAAGGTAGAAAGAAAACCACTTCAAAGTTGATAAGCTGACTATCAAGACTATTGGTGGAGCCCCTGCTTATTGCTACTTCTCTCTCCATTTTCCATATACCCCCTAGTTAAAAACATATTGATTTCATAATTGAAGGACATTGTATAAAACATCTGGCATGTACTCTTCAAAAATGCCAAGGTCAAAGAAAGTTTGATGAAACTGTTGCAGATTAAAGGAGAGTAAAGAGACTTGACAATTAAATATTGCATGTTCCTGGATCCTAAACTAGGGAGAAAATAGCTATAAAGGATACTATTAAAATAATTGATAAAATTTGAATATAGACTACAGATTAGATGATAGTATAAAACCAGTGATAAATTCCCTGTGTTCATGACTGCATTAAATTTTGTAAGAGAATTTCTTGCGCTTAGTACATACACAATGGAGTATTTAGGGGTAAAGGAGCATGGTATCCCTAACACTATCAAATGGTTCAGAGAAAAAATATATGATATATATGTATTTATACATATACACCTATAAAGGCATATGTATGAGTGTGTGTAAACAGTTGACCCTCGAACACAAGAGTTAGAGACATTGACCACGCTCCATCCCAGCAGTCAAAAACCCAGGTATAACTTTTGACTCCCCAAAAACTTAACTACAGTCAGCTCTGAGTGTCCTTGGATTCAACCAGCTACTGACCAAAAACAGTATTTTCAATCTGCATTTGGGAATCCATGGCTGGGAATTCGAGGTTGGAAATGCGAAAATGCTGTTTTCCATCTGCAGTTGGCTGAGTTTGTGGATGCGAAACAAGCAGATACAAAGGGTCAATTGTATTGTTGTCAGACATCTGCATATAAGTGGAGCTGTGCAGTTCAAACCTGTGTTGTTCAAGGGTCAACTGTATGTATGTATGTATTTATGCATGTATGTGTATGTATGTATGTGTGTATGTATGTATGTGTATGTATGTACACACATATATGTATGTATATATAGAGAATATTATAAAAACAAATAGGGCATATACAAACATCAAATCATTACGTTATACACCTAAAGTTAATATAATGTTTTATGTCCATTATACATAAATAAAAAAGAAAGAAAATTAAAAACTAAAAATAAATTTTAAAAATAGGACAAAATATAAAGTATTGGTAAATCTGAGCAATAAGGAGCTCATATTATTCTTGTAGCTTTTCTGTAAATTTTAAAGTATTTAAAAACAAAGTTACAAAGAAGAATTGCCTCAGTACAAACATGTTATAAAACATGCTATTAACTATCGTATGAGTAAAGACCTACTGTTTTATATATCCAACAGTGCATCATCTCAATACATATCCTGTCTTCTGCAAATAATATCCTGCTGAATCTTAGATCTGCCCCTTCTCTCCACTCCCTTTAGTCCTGACTCTGAGTATTCTATCCCCTATTCCAACTAAGTGATGGCTACCATGTCCCTGCACCTTGGCTAACAACTAATTGGTCATGTGTAAGCAATTGATCCAAGATGGGTCAATCTAAGAATTTCTCCATGGTTTTTGCACTGGGTCACAAAGGAAATCTGTATCACAGTTACTGTTTGCTGGTTGTCTTACTTTGGGTTTCCCCCTCAAAAAATTCTGAAACAAAGATTTGAGTACAAGTGGTTTATTTGGTAGATGATCCCTGGGAGCAAAGTAAGAGAGATAGAAGTGAGACATGGAAAGGAAGAAAGCAGTAAGTTGTTTGGTGCTGCTGGGGACCCTCTAACAGACCTGTTAAACAAATCTCAGAATTATCCCACCCCCCACCCAAATGAATAAGAAAGTAAGATATTTCTGCACCAATTCCCATTCCTGTTTTGGCTAATGGGGTTACATATTAACCACCTTGCACTTTTGGCCTATCTCAGCCCTTAGCCACTGTCCTCAGGTAGAAAGATTCAGGTTCCTAAGGTACAAAGTCTGGTACAGATGAGGGAGCAAGTCTCCAGCTGCAGGAGATCTTATACACGGGTCAAGGAGACATGGCCAGGGCAGCAACAGCATCTGGTACAGCAGTTAATGGTGGAAAATTTAGGGAGTTGTCAGTGGGCCATGCTTCCTGCCTCATGGAAGAGTCTTGTCTACAGTAAAGAGAAGGAAGTAAACTTGCAGATAAAGAGAAAATATAGTGGCAGCTGGAGGTTCTAGTTCCAGCTGTTCTTCAGGCCCAGGACCTAGTTTTGTATGTTCAACTCTGCCTAAGAGTCAGTGAGCAATTAAAATCATTTTTTTATCTCAACAAATTTGAGTTGGGTTTCTGTCATATAGCCCCCCCCCAAAAAAAAAACCACCCTGACAATTAAAATTACTACAATATTATCGTCTACGCCCCTATGATGAGATACCAACACTTTCACCCTAAATCCCATCATATAAATGTTATCTAAACTTAAACTCTATTCTCTGTATTTCTCTCCATAGTAGAGTATTGCTTTAATTATTTTAAAATTTTCTTAAATATTTTATTTATCCACTGCTGTATATGTATTTGTACAACCAAAACACATCAGATTTAGTAAAACATTCTTCATCTACCTTGAGGGTAATTTTGTGAAAAAAAAAGTATTCAATGATTTCTATCTCTAGAAAAGACTTTACATTTTTTTAAAATGTGTTTGCTAGGTATAAATTTTACAGTAACTAAAAAAAGTCAATGGTAAAAATATCTAGAAGGAAGTGAAATACAATTTAGCTTAAAACAACAACTCAAATAATTTATGGGGGGGGGCAGGAAACAAAAATATATTTATTTTCCCATCCTGAGAATACAGCAGTGTTTTGAGACCTAAGGAAGATGGATGCTTTTAATGTGCAGCTAGGTTGAAAAAAATGAAAAAGAAAAAATATTGAGATACATGCAACACACACACACACGCTTTATAGACATCCTATTAAAAAACATTCCCCAGAACACAATTTAACATTTTTCATGTTGTTTCTCTCTTGGAATTGATACTGCAAAAGCATATATGTGATATATACAAGTTAAGACATAGTCAAATGAAGGAATGCAGATCATGGGATCACTGCCATCACCAGTTTTCCATACCACACACTGGCTGCTTGAACTATGAAGAGTCTGTTGTTCAGGCTTCCTAGAGTAATATTTCAAATCATTACATTTTAGTATATAAGATATACTCTAAAGTAATACTTGCAGATACTAACAATTTAAACAAAGATCTGTTTCATGAGATTTTCACAGAGCAGTCATCCTTTTTCTCTTTTTTCAGCTTATCTATTTCATCATGGCTGTGTTTATATAAACAGAAAGTTGTTTATATAAACAAAGTAATTATCTGAAATATATTTGAAAGGCAACTCAAAAGTAATATGTTTTTACGAATTGCCTAGATAGCTCTCAATTTTATAATTCATTCTGTTGGAATAGAAATAACCTGAATATATTTTTTACTGTATTGTTCTTTGAATGTGGCGCATGATAAAAATTAATGCCTGCCTCTTACTTTGTAGACCAACAATGAGAACGTGATTTTCATTTCTCTTATTTTCCATTCCCTAGTGCTAGATACCTAGATGTTTCTTTTGGAAAACAGTGTAGTGTGCTATTAAACGTGAGAGTTCTAGAATTACAATTACTTAATTACTTAACCTCTATGTACCTCAGTTTCCATAACTGTAAAACTGGAATATTAATAGTACTTGATTTATAAGTTGTAAAGATCAAAAGAGATAAATCTAGTAAACCACTTAGAAAGTAATTGAAAGCATGTGTTTCGAAGAGGTATCTATACACCCATGTTCATTGCAGCATTGTTTGTAATGACAAAAGGTAGAAGCTGTCCAAATGTCCATCGACGGAGTAATACATAGACAAAACGTGATATGTATGTACAGTGGTATAGTATTCGATCTTAAAAGACAGAAATTCTGACCTGCTAAACAAAGATAAATCTTGAAGATATTCTGCTAAATGAAATAAGCCATTAACAAAAAGACAAATAATATCTGATTTCACTTATATGAAGTATCAAGAGTAGTCAGACTCACAGAAACAAAGTAGAATAGTGGTTGCCAGGGGCTGGGGTGGATGGAGGGGAACTGGGAGATGTTGTTTAATAGATATAAAGTTTCAGTTTCTCAAGATGAAAATTTTCTAAGGATCAATTGCACAACAATGTTCATGTACTTTGCACAATTGAACTGTACACTTAAAAAGTTTAAGGTCATTAATTTGTTTCATGTATTTTACCACAATTTTTTAGAAATAGAAAAATGGAAAAGAACATTTTTTAAATAAAATATTTTATCTTACCCCAAAAAATAAACATTTAGAAAGTGCATGGCATAGAGAGCTTCAATAGAAAGGGGCTATTGTCTTTGCTTTTCTCTTTCTTTTTTTAAATTTTCTGATTGAGGGCCTCTTTTATACGTTCTGTGATCTTGTATAGGTATTTAATCAATATAGGAACAATTGACTTTTTCTGGGGTTGTTCAAGGGGCCCTCAGTGGGGATAAGCTCTGTGAGGAAGGAAGTGCCTGGAATCAGATATCCAAGCAGGGATCAGAAGCACAAGTGGTGAGTTCCCAGTGGCAGGGCACTGAAAAAGCTGGCAGGCAACCAGCCAGCTAGTTATGTAAATGAAGAAGAGCTACCACAGATTCTCGTCCCTGGTCCAGTAGTGGGTCACTGTAAACTCTTTACAGGACATAAAAGGAGACTAAGAGGTGGTCCATTCGAGCACAAGAAGAAAAAATAATATCCATTAGACCTATGGCATTCAAAGCGCCCATCAGCCACTCTGACAGCAAGGCAACTGCCGGCAGCAAAGGGATGCTGAGTGATATAATATGACACAAAGTCGAAAGAGCACAATAAAGCAATCTAATCATTGGGGAAAAGGCTATAAATCCCAAATACCTTAGAGTACACTTAATAAAAAATCTGCAGTGCCGATGTGAAGAAAAATTTCATTGGGAAATATAAAAGTAGTCCTCAATAAATGGAGTAAAATACCTTGTTCTCAGATAAGAAAAATGAATATTATAAAATTTCAAATCTTCTACATTTTATTATAAATTTAGTGTAACTCCATTTAAAATTCCCATTCCAAAATTATACAACAAAAAGACAAAAAATATAATTAAAATTCTTAATCAAAAGTAACTAAACATAGTTCTGACATGATACTAAACAGATAAGTCAATGAAACAAATTCTAAAATCTATGATACATCCAAGAATATATAAATATTTAGAATTAGTGAAGCATTTTTGTAATCAACACAGAAAGAGTACATTTTCAATAAATGATTGCTTAAAAAATTATTAATGCTACAAAAATACAGTTAAAGTCCTTACCTAACACCATATATTAACAATATTTGTATATTTCAATATTTGAATCATAATGCATGAAAATGCAATCAATGTATTACTAGTGTAAATGAAAAAACAAAAAGATAAAAGGAACTCAAATGACCAGTATAACTAAAAGTTTTCAAACCCATTACAATTTAGAATGTGCAAATTAAAATAATGAGATATGAGTTTAACCCATCAAATTGGAATTTAAACAATGATAGCACAAATGTAGACCTTTTTACTAAGCTTCCATCCCTAGAAATATTTTAAGAAATAATGAAAACTTCAATATCTGGAAATATTATGAACTATGTAATCTGAAAATATGAAATATTTTCCTGCTATAAAACCCCCAGATATGTTGGCTTAAAAATAAAATTCTTTTTTAAATGTTGGGGGAAAGAATGGGGAGAGAGAAGGAAGAGTAGGGGGAGAACTATAAAACAAAAGAAATTCGTTTATGAGCTAAGACTTCTGTATCAGTAATCAAGAGACTTTTTTAAACATAGGAAATGCATTCAAATGAATCAAAATTCAAGTCATAAAAAATAGGTAGGAAAGACTTATTCCCAAATCTTTCTTCAAACCACTCCCTAGAGGCAACCACAGTTAACCAGTTTCTTGTGCGTCCTTCCGCACAATCTTATGTATATATGGCAAATATTCATTTGTAGACTTATTTTTAATCCATATGGTAGCATGCTAGACACACTGTTCTGCACCCTGCTTTTTTCACTTAAGATTAATTTATTCTAGTCCTACTTATAAAGAACTTTCTTATTCTTTTTTTTTCTTTCTTTTTTTTTTTTTTTTACCAATTTCGCCAATCTCCTATGGACAGGCATTCAGGTTGTTGCCAGTTTTTTAACTACTACAAATAAAACCTCCATGAATATCACTGAACAAAGGTCATTTTGCACTCATACAAGTATGTCTGTAGAAAACAATTTCAAGAAGTGGAATAGCTATGCACAAGGATGCAGCAATCAGATACATATTCTCTGTCAAGGTCAAGGTATCCTATCTAGCTGGTCCACCAGTCCATACACTTAACATCTATGGGGGAAACTATTACTTGTTTCTCCAAACTCATACCAATGTAGTATTTATGAAATGTTTGAACATTTAATAGTGGAAAATCATGTCAGTGATACTTTAATTTGAATTTTTCTTTTTACGAGTGAAGTTGAGTATATTTTCTTAGGTTTAAGAGGCAATTATATTTCCTTTTTCATGAATTGCTCATATCCTTTACTAGTTTTACAGTTGTGTTTTTGGTCTTTTTCTTATTAATTTGATGGAGATTTTATATTAAGGAAATAAGCCCTTTCCTTATGATTTAAATGTATTTTTTTTTAGTTTTCATTCGTCCTCTCTTTTAGCAGCTTTATTGAGATACAATTGAAGTATAATAAACTGCTTATATTTAAAGTGTACAATTTGAAAAGTTTTTAACAGCTTTATTGAGGTACAATTGATATGCAATAAACTGTACATAATTAAAGTATAGAGTTTGTTAAATTTTTACCTATATATAGACTCATGAAATTATCACCACAATCAAAATAAAGTACATATTCATCACCCCCAAAAGATTTTTGTGTGTGTGTGCCCCTTGGTAATCCTTCTCTCTCTCTCTCAGCCTCCCATCCCATCCCCCAGATGACAACAGATCTGCTTTCTGTCACTATTGATTGGTTTTCATTTTCTATAGTTTTATGTAAATGGAAACATGCAGTACGTGCTCTTATTTTGTTGTCTGGCTTCTTTCACTCTGCATAATTATGAGATTCGTCTAATGCTGTGTATATCAATAGCTATTTTCTTTAAGTTTTGAGTGGTATTCCACAATCATCTCAAATGACTTTCAAATGAATTCAGAAAAGATATGTGCATATACAAAAATGTATACGTACATTCAAAAGAAGAGAGAGGGAGAGAGAATATGACAAAGTAAATGGAGTGAAATGTAAACAATTGGTGAGACTGGGTAAAAAATTGACAGGAGTTCATTAAACTATCCTTTAAAGCAAAAACAGCTTTACTGACATCAAACTCATATACCATTCAACTTACCCAATTTAAGGGTACAAAGTTTTTAGTATATGCATAGGTTCCAGGGATTAGAATGTGAGCATATTTGGGGGACCATTATTTTGCTTAACCAGAATGTCTGTTCAAATCTTTTGCCCATTTGTAAGTTGTTGTCTTTTTACTACTGAATTGTTCTTTGTGTAATCTGAATATAATTCTCTTACCAGATAGGTTTTGTGCATACTTTCTCCCATTCAATGGGTTGTCTTTTTACTTTTTTGATGGTGTTTCAAAGCACAAAAGTTTTAAATTTTAATGAAGTCCAATTTACCAACTTTTTCTTTTGTTGTTTGTACACTGCCAAACCTGAGGTAATGGGAATTTATTACAATGCTTTCTTGTAAGAATTTGATTATTTTAGCTCTTACATTTAAGTGTTCTATTTCTAGTTGTTCTTTTTTTTTTTTTTTATGGTGAGAGATTAGTCCAATTTTATTCTTTTCCTTGTGGATATTCAGTTGTCTTAACACCACTTGTTAAAAATACTATTCTTTTCCCATTTGAATGGTCTTAATGTTCTTGTCAAAATGAAATGAGTACAAATGTAAGGTTTTATTTCTACACTTTCAATTCTATTTCATTAACATATATGTCTATCCTTATGCCAGTACCATATCATCTTGATTATTGTAGCTCTGCAGTAAGTTTTGAATTCAGGAAATGTGAATCCTCCAACTTTGTTCTTCTTTTCAAGATTGTTTTGACTATTCAGGCTCCCTCACATTTCCACTTAAATTTAAACTCAACCTATCAATTTGGGGGGCAGGGGGAAGCTATGATCGTGATTAGGATTGTCTTAAATCTGTAGAACAATTTGGGGACTAATGCCATTTTTAAAATATTGTCTTCCATTCGTGAGCATGCGATGTCTTTCCATTTATTTAAATCCTTTTTCTTTCAACAATATTTGGTAGTTTTCAATGTACACAGTTTGTACTTTTTTTGTTAAATATAAGTATTTTATTCTTTTCAATGCTATTATAAATGAAATGGTTTCCTTAGTATCATTTTCAAAATGTTTATTGCTAGGACATAGAAATATTAATGATTTTTTATATTGATTTTGTATTCTGAAAACTTCCTGAACTTTTCTGTATTGTATTAATTATAGCAGTTCTTAGTATAGTCCTTAGAATTTTCCACATACAAGATTGTGTCATCTGCAAATAGAAATAGTTTTACCTCTCCCTTTCCAATCTAGAAGCCTCTTAATTTTTTTTCTTTTTCCTTTCCTTTCCTTTCCTTTCCTTTCCTTTCCTTTCCTTTCCTTTCCTTTCCTTTCCTTTCCTTTCCTTTCCTTTCCTTTTTCTTTTTGCCTAATTGCCCCAGTTAGAACCTCCAGTAAATTGCTGACTAGGAGTGGCAAAAGAAATCTTACCTTGTTCCTGATCTTCAATGGAAGGCATTCAGTCTTTCACCATTAATTATAATCTTAGCTGTAGCCCTTTATCAGGTTGAGAAATTTCCCTTCTATTCCTAGTTTATTGACTCTTTTTTTTTTTATCATGGAAGGATATTGGTTTTTGTCAAATGCTTTTTCCATATATATTGAGATAACTTGCAGTTTTTGTTTTTATTCTATTGAAATTACATTAATTGATTTTTGTTCTGTTGAAACAACCTTGCATTCCTGGCATAAATCCCACTTGGTCGTGGGATATTCCTTTTAATATATTTTTTTAATTTGGTTTGTTATTTTAGTAGAGGATTTTTGTGTCTATATTCAAAAGGACCATTAGTCTGTAGTTTTCTTGTAATGTCTTTGCTTCTTTGTGCTTTTTTTTTTTTTTACAAAACTTCTGTAAATTTAAATAAAATTTTTCAAAAATCAATGGAATAAAATCTTAAGTCATGAGGGGACATCTTATTTACTGAATGGGGAAGAATTCAAGAAGAACCAGAGAGGAAAGAAGAGCTAGGATCAAGGAGACCAACACAAAACCAAAAATTCTGTTTTGGATATATAAGTTTGTTATGCCTATTAGACATTGCATTAGTTTCCTGAGGCTGCAGTACTAAATCAGCACAAACTTGGTGGCTAAAGACAACAGAAATTCATTCTCTCACATTTCTGGAGGCCAGAGTCCAAAATTAAGGTCTTACACACCCTCTAAAGTCTCTAGGGGAGAATGTGTTCCTTGCCTCTTTCCACCTCTGGTGACGTTTGGCATTCTTTGACTTGAAGTAACACCATTCCAGTCTCTGTCTCCATCTTTGCATTGTCTTCTTCTGGGTCTATGTTCTCCTCTGGGTGTCTCTCATAAGGATACTTGTCCCTGAATTTAGGCTCCATCTAGATAATCCAGAATGATCTCATCTCGACATCTTTACTTAAATCTACAAAGACTCTTTTTACAAATAAGAGAATGGTAACAGGGTGCGGGGATTAGAAGCTGACATGTCTTTTGTGGGGACATCATTCAGTCCACTGCTGACATCAAGGGATGAGGCTGAGCAGACAATGGTACATGAGGTTAGAATTAAAGGGAGTGATCAGAGTTGGAAATATAAATTTGGAGTTACCATTTTATGTTACAAAGCCAAGGAATTGAATAAGAGCAATTAGGAAGAACAAAAAAGTCTAAGGGCCAAGCCTTGGGGCACTATATAATTCAGGAGTCAGAAAAAGGATGAACCCGGCAAAGAAAAAGAGAGATGTCCCATGAAGACAGAAACTTTTCTATTTTGTTCACTGTTGTTTGTCATTATCTGAAACAGTGCCTGAAATTTAGAAAACACTACTCTCTCTCTCTCTCTCTCTCTCTCTCTCTCTGTGTGTGTGTGTGTGTGTGTGTGTGTGTGTGTGTGTGTGTGTATAAATTTCTTAAATAATTGTTTTTGACGGGGTGGCCAGTGAGGTAAGGAAAAAAACAAAACAGGCAAGTGTGGTATCCCGGAATTCAAGTCAGAAAGGAATTATTTTTCCAGTTGTGGAGCTGAAGATTGAGGGATTCGTCTACACCCACTGCCAGGCTGTCCCAGTCCACTCAGGTCCTGGAACACAAGAAAACGGTCACAGCCTTGGTGCAGGCAAACACATCAACTGCTTCAACAAGGTGAACCTGGGGCCGCTGGAGCCCACTGAGCCACCCACTGCAATACAAGTTCCTGGAACCCATTCTGCTTCTGTGCAGAGAGCAGGTCACACTACGTGTAGTCTGTGCCGGTTGCAAGAAGGTGTTTACGTGGCTCAGATTCATGCAACCCACCAGTCCATCTCCAAAGCCCTGGTGGCCTATTACCAGGAGTATAGGGATGAGGCTTCAAGAAATAATAGACCAAAGACATTATCATCTGGTGTGACCAGCCCCTGCTAGTGACTCTCCCTGTCACTGCAAATCCAAGAGGTTCGGAGGCCTGATGCAGGTTCTGGCTGCCAGAAATCCTAGAGGTAAACCCACCACGAGGAATGGGGCTCACCTTTATATGAAACAATGGTTATGGGATTTTAACATTCAAAAAAAGAGTGGTGGACTCTTCCAGGTTAAGAAGATATGAATACACACATCTATTTTTCTCCCACCCAAAAACCCATGAAAGTATAATAGAATTTATTTAACATCTCACTCTACAAGTGTAGGGAAAACAGTAAAGAAAATGACAGCAACAAAATTTTGGAAGTTGGAAAGCAGATGGATATGTGATAACTGCTTTAGCATCCCCCAAGAAACCCAAATCCCAAGCTGGCAGCAAGGAAAGTTCAAAATCAACATGATTTGCACCACATCCTCAAAAGGATCAGAAATTGGCAACACCAGAAAAATCAGAAACAGAATGTGGGGAAAGCCGTTCGAGAAACAGTGCGATTCAGGTCCTCCCTCCAGTCTAGATAAAATAGAGGCGGGGTGCAATGGCTGAATGCAGACACCCCTGGCCTTCTTCCCTAACGCAACTCTCAGTGTGTTGGCAGCCATATTTACCTTCCAGAAAATAAACTGGAAAACTCTTTTTCACAGAATCTGACCTGCCTAAGATCAAGACCAAAAGACACTGACGTTTAGAGGTTCCCCTAGAAATGATCCTCCAGATTCTAATGCAGTGAAGCTCAAAGTTGAAAATTCCTTCTCACATCTTCAGTGTATGATTTCGTTTTTAGTCTTACACTTTCTCGATCATGAGAGGACAGCCAAGAATTAAGAGCTCAGTGAAGAAAACACCTACCATAGAAGATGGAAACTGAAATAAGCAAACAGAAAAAAAAAGGCAACTTGGGAGGAGAGAAAAACTTCAAAACTATATCATCCTATTATCAAAAAGAAAAAAGGGGGAGGGGAATATATTGCACCCGTGAAACAAAAACAAAATGTCATGAAAAAGAAACATTCAGAGAACATGAAAGAGAGCTCTAAGACACTAAAAATACAATAGGAAAATGAAAACTTTGATAGATAGGAAGATAAAGTTGAGAAAACCTCTTGGAAAGTGGAACAAAATTCAAAGAGATGGAAAACAGAAAAAAAAGTTAGAGCACCATTCCAGGAGGTCTAGCAATTGAGTAATGAGGCAAGAAGTCATCACGATACAATTCAAGAACATTTTTTAGAACTAAAGAACTTAAGATTACAGTTAGAAGGAGCTCACAGAAATAGGCACAATGAGCATATCGCTGTAAAATTTCAAGACTCTAGGAAAAGTAATTTCCTAAAAACTTTCAGAGAGAATTTAAAAACATTAGATATAAAAGATCAGAAATATGATCCTTTATCTCCTTTAGAGATAAACACTGAATATTCACAAATGAAGCAGTATGATATCAGGATTTTGATTCAAAATAATTGGAAATGGGGTAGGAAGAGGGCGTGGGCTATAGATGCAACATGATTGGTTATGAATGAATAATTATGTAAGCAGAGTAATAGCTATATGGGGATTTATTCTATTATTCTCTCTTTGTAGATATTAAATTTTTCTATAATGCAGAAAATTTTTTAAAAGAAGGATAAGAATGGTTTGGATTTTTCAGCAACCCTCCAAACAAAAAGACTATGGAGGAAAGCCTTCAAAATTCTAAAAAAATATATATTTCCAAACTAGAATTCTATACTTAGACAAACCATAAATCAAGTGCAAGAGAAGTGCCCAAGTAGATAGACTGGCCTGAGATGAATCAGTGGTAACCCATAATTGTACCAGGAAGTAGGTCAGAGAATTTGGATGCAGATACAGGTAGATTGGTGCATTTGATCATGGAAATACAAGCTAATTCTCTTCAGATTGCTTCTGATTGTTTTACTTTGAGGAACTCATAGTCTAGTAGTGGATATAGATAATAAGCATATAATATTTATATGTACTAAAAGAAAATAATTTTGTAACAGAGTTATGCCTAATATCTTATGGGACCCTGGCCTTATGGCTGAAGAAAGGATCTATGGGGTAGGTGAGGCCTGAGATAAGTCTTAAAGGATGAGTAATGGTTACATGGTAATACCGATGGAAAAAAGAGAAAAATAATCAAGGTAGAAAGATTGCCATTATCAAAGGAGCGAAGAAATAAAACACCATGGTGTACAGAATATAACACAGAACCAAGCGCAAGAAAGCATTCAATAAATATGACTGGCATCAACTAAATCACTTAGTATTTTCATGGACTTGGCATATCTAGTGTGACCAGAGGCCAGAGATGAGACATGAAAGTACTCTGCAGCTGTCTGCTACAGCATTGGGTTAATCGCTATGAAACAGCAGAGTCAAGAAATAAGATGCTGAAAACCGTGTTCTGGAAGAGGCATTAAGGATCTGGAAAATTTAGGAAACAACCAAGATAATAAGTTCCTTAGTATCTTAAATGCTTCTCCTACTGTTGGACTGCTGGACCTAGTCTTAGGAATATTCTAGTTGACTCTCAGTTGACAAATTATTTTTGAACTAAGATTGAATTTATCCTTGGCTGATATTTCATTTGTTTAATTCAGCAATGTTTATCTTTATTTATTCATTTGCTAGTTCATTCTACAAAAATTTCTAAGCACCTATTTGTATAGACACTTTATATAAAACAGTCCTTGAGGTGTTTGTAGTCCAGTAGGAGAGGCAGATGTTAAAGAAAACATGCACGATTAAATATATAAATGGTTATTTTTATAAAGCACAAGGTACCTGCCATATGATACACCAGAAGGTCCAAATATTTTAGTACCAATAAAGTCAGTTTCAATCTTAAAAATATTTTCTAAGTACAACAGTAATTTTTAGTGCATGTTATAAACAAGGGACAGGAAAAAAAGCTAATTTGATTTTTGTGTTTGTCCATTTTTAACAAAAACACTAACCACTATTTATCCATTCATGCAAAACTCTAAATTTTTATTCCAAGTAAATCCTGGCCTATTGGATAGACTTTGAGCATTAGTAAAAAAACAGAAAGTACTACAAGGAAAGCATAAGAACATACAGATTTATTTTCTTTTAAGTTTGAAAAAAAAGAATCTTTGACTCAAATGGAGCTTCTGTTTGGTGAATTAATGGGTCACCATAACCAAATGATTGTAAGTTACAATTTAACTAAAAACCAGAAGGATTAAAAATAGCAAAAACTAAACATATAATATCCTTCTTTCTTCATCTTTGCTTCTGGAAGGTGTGTCTTTCCCAAACTATGAATCATTGCCGCAGACCTTGCAAATTTGTTCCATAAGAGAGAAGTACCAGCAAAGCAGTAATACTCTCATTGTGCACTTTGCTGCCCGGGAGAGAAAAGGTATACAGTCTGCAGTTTGAATAACTCTCTTTCCCCATAGGTTGCAAAAAAAAAAAAAAAAAAAAAAAATGGAAACTAATGTTAAAAGAGAAATATTCCATGATGTTTCAACTTTACCTTTCTATAACAATTATAGCGACTATACAAACAGAAGGCAAGATCTTACTGCCTCCTAGCCTTCTTGAACTAGTCTTGGGTGTTGTCATAACCAACACCATGGTTGAACTTTCAACATGTCAATCCTAAAAAGTAAATGAAAGTATGGTTCATAACATTTACAGTTATGGTTTCTATTTTGGCAACTATAGCTTTTCTACAAGCCTAGAAATAAAACGTATAGGGCTTGAATCTTGAGTCAGAATCAAAATTAAGTTTTTCTCTTTTTTTCAAGACTTAGCTTGATTACTATGAAATTTTAACAAATTTTCAGATCAATAATTGTTATATTAATCAAAAGTTTTTTAATATTGTTAAAAGCATATCATTGTCAAATGTCTACTTTATCTCTGATTTTCTTGCATTTTGTAAATATTCTATTTTTATATATTTCTTTTGGTTGTTTTATTAAAAAATAAAATAAAATTGATTTTTTAGCATTTCTCCTAAAACATTTTTCTTTCTATATATGAAACAAAAGTTGCAAACGACAGCATCTTAAATATTATATATAAGTAAGTTAATATTATATATAAGTGAGTTATGTATCATTTTTAAAATTTTTCTTCCCAATAATAATTGCTTAAGCAATTATGATAACGAATTTGTGAGTGGGATGTTTGTTGCTTTGAATTTCTTCAGGCTCTTTTGGCTAATTCAGTGTACAGCAGCACCTCCTAGTGGACATTTTTGTATTTCTCGGGGAAGAATAATTTCACTACCTTCCAAAATATGAAATTGTCTTGTTTTAAGAAATATAATCTATATGGGTATTACTGATGATTATATTTCTTAATATTGCTCTGGTGAGTAAACATGTGCATTTATAGAGTTCCAACATAAATAATGATAATCAGCCTCAATTACTGAGTATTTAAAGAGAAGTATTTAAAATAAGTATGAAGATATAGTCTGTTTCAAATTTAGTATGTCATATTAATTATTTTCTAAAACAGACTTTTTAAGGGAAGCAGAGCCAATGCTTGAATTGCCAGTAACAAAAACTGTCCGAGTTAAGCCATTCATTCTCACTTACATTTCTATATATTAATAGAAAGATGCCTAATAGAGGTAATTGATGCTATTGTGATAAAACCAAGGCACAAAGGAAAAAATGATGTAAGCTATCGCAGGAGTTACTATGTAAATGTACTCAATATGTAAATTTTAGCAAGGAATAAAAACTATACTAATACTATCATTCTTTTTTTTTTTTTTTTTTTTTTTTTTTTTGGCCATGGTGAGGTTGGATCTGTCATTTAATTAAACCAGTGTGGGAGAAAGGACCTTACACACTCATGGAGAAACATAAGTAGCTCCCTTCTAAATGCAATAATATAGTATTTAATATTGTTCTACTACTTTTACCACTTTCCTCCCAGAATAATTTAACCTCACTGCCTGTGCATATAGCTCCCCTGCTAGATTGGATTAGAGATTACCTGGCAGCCCAGAGACAAACAGCTGTGTAAAGGGGCAACTTGCCACCAGCTCCAAGCTTCGGGGGTTTCATCTAGCTTGTTTCTAGGATCAGACATGCTGGAAATATTCAGGAGTCTGAAAGGCGCAGGGGAAAAGGGAGCAAAGTGGAATCATTTGCAAAAGGTAAAAAAGAACAGAAGTACTCAGAGGTCAATCATTTAATCACTAATTTAATTCATCAGACGTTTCTCAGTTACCTTCTATATCATAAAGCACTGATCTGGGCACTGTGGATTACATGGCAGGGGTTTGCAAACTACAGTCAGCTTGTGGCTTGTTTTTCTATGGCCTGTGAACTAGGGAGGAATCTTACATTTTTATAGGTTATTACAACAGAAAAGCAAAACAAAACAAAACAAAACAAAAAGAATATGTGTATTTGGAAAACTTCACTTCTTTCCTTCTTTGAATCCCCTTTACACTCACACTACTACCACACACTCACAACACTTCTGACACCACAGGTGTGGGTGGGGGGTTCCCCACACCAAGCAGTTTTCTGTAGATAACCACGTGGGTGTCCTACAATTTAACTCAATTCTGACGCTCGCTCTCTACCCTAAGATAGCGTCAGATCTCATAGGTTAAGAGCTCAGTCCCATGAACCTGCCCCCCAATTTAGATGCCAATCACGAGTAGTAGGTCCCCAGGTTACCCACAATCTCTGTCCAACTTGGCTCCAAATCAGAATTCCCACAATTCTGTGCTCAGGTTTGATTGATTTGCTAGAGCAGCTCACGGAACTCAGAAACACTTACTTACATTTACTGGTTATTTAAAGGATACGATAAAGAATGCAGATGGACAGCCAGGTGGAAAGAGGCAGAAGACGAGGTCTGGGAGGGTCCGAAGTGCAGGAGCTTCTGTGCCCATGGATTTGGGATGTGTCACCTTCCTAGTGTCAATGTGTTCACCCACTTGGAAGCTCTCCAAACTCTGCGTTTGGGGATTTTTATAGAGACTTCATCACGTAAGCATGACCAATTGTTAACTCCATTTCCATCCCTTCTCCCATCTCTGGAGAATGAGGTGGAGGCAGAGCTGAAAATTCCAAACTTCTACTCATGGTTTGGTCTTTCTGACCAGCCTCCACCAAGGAGCTCACTTGGAGTTCCCTCATTTGAAAAAGAGACACTCCTGTCATAGATCCAGGAATTCACAAGGATTTCAGCAGCCCGGTGTCAGGAACTGAAGTCAAAGATTAATTAGAACAAAGATGCTGCTAGCACTCTTAGGAAACTACAAGAATTCTAGGAGTTCTGTGCCGGGAAGTGGGAGAGAAACCAACATATACTGTTTTCTATTATTATACAATATGTTGTCTGCAAAGCCTAGAATGTTGATGGTCTAGGCTTTCACAGAAAAGGTTTGCTGATTCCTGCTACAGAGAGAAATTTAACCCTCACTGAAGTTAGAGTCTAGAAAAGGAATTAAAACAATAACAATAATAAACACAATAACATAATTTCTTGACTATTTACTTTGTGTCAAGCACGGAGTTAAGTGTATATTACATTCATCTCATTTCATCTTCAAAAAAACCTATGAGGTAGTTACAATTATTATCATTTTACCAAGGACGTTCCCAAGACTTAAAAAGGTTAATAACCAAGATCACATGAATGACCAGATCTGGGTGGGATTAAAATCCAGGATGGCTGACCCATTTAAGGTATACAAGTAAGAATGACAAAGTAGAAAGTGGTAGGTATCTCAAGAAGCGTAAAAACACAACATGCTGTGGAAAAACAGAGGTAACAGATATAACTTTGAGAGGGATGTTCAGGAAAGATTTCATGGACAAGGCAACTTTTCAGTTGGGCCCTGAAAGATGGCAATGATTTAAATACCAGTGACACTGTCAAGTAGGACCACCAACTAGGGAACAGCCTGGAGGGCAGAAGCACTGGGGGCGGGGTGTGCGGGGAGGGGAGAGCGGAGCAGTGAGTCCTATTTAACAGAAAGAGAATGTATATGAAGGTAATGCTGGCAGATCAGCAGGAAACCTGGATTAGAGGCAGATCCTGGATGGCAATAAATGCTGAACTAAGGGGAAAAAGGGAATTTAAATAAATGTGACTGAACATCTATGACTAAACAGTTGGCACAATCAGTTCGATGCTCTGGGGGGATTACTCTGACCCAGATGTCTTGGATGAATTAGAGGAAGGAGAACTAGAGGCAGAAAGGTAAATTAGGAGACTGTTAACAGTAATCCAGACCCAAGAAGATAACAACCTGAGCCCGAGGGGAGACAGAAGGAGCTGGAGAGATTAAGAAGTGTTGTGGAGGTCTCTACATCTTTTTTTCCGAAATTACTAAATAATGCAAGAGGAAAGGGTAAATGGCCTGGCAACAACACCCTCTTGCTTCCACAGGCCCCCTCAGGCTAAATTGTGCTTTTTCCTGACATTGTTACTCTAATTTTTTCCCAGCCTGTGTGTCCCTCCACTTGCGCGCGCGCACACACACACACACACACACACACGCGCGCGCGTGCACGTTTTAATAATTAAAGATCCCAGTGTTGGTACTCTTGATAAAGTCTTACTTAATGTTTATTTTAATGGAATTTCATCTGAATAAAAACGTCCGTGGTTGAGGATTGAGTGGGGAGGTGCAGGAAATCATGTCCACACAGTGTGATTTGTCAGGTCTACAATCCACAGGAATTGTCCTAAAAGAGTGGCGACATCTATAGCAGATCAACAGCTCACACTCCTTGACTCCCTGACTCGAAGCTTGTATTCCTGGCCTCTTTTGCTATCACTGATTCATCTGGTCCAATTCTCAGTGGCAAGCTTGGGCTCCTTTCTGCCCTGTTGTGCCTTTGAATCCCAAGTCCACTGCCCTCAATGCGTGAATCATCACTGAGCCCACTAGGAACGATTACAGTAGAGGAAGCGAAAAGGATTGTTAGAGGAGCTATTCTGGGGCCTTCTTGTTATTCCCCAGACAACACTTATTTTAATTCATGATTTACAAGGCAGCAGCTGATCTTCAATTTCTCCTGTAAGGCTAGCTACCAAGAAATATCACTAATTAAAACAGACAAAAAGAGACCACAAATTGCTTTACCAGTTACCACCAAGTCCATAGTCTGTAGATTACAACCAAATCTTAAAAGCGTTTTGCTGGTCAATTGTATCATTTTTTAGTGTCTATTTGAAGACCTAAAGCAGGTGATGTTTTCGGCCCAGATCTGGGGTTTAAAACTTGTGTAATATAATGTAAGCTTATCTACAGTTTTATGAGAATTTCTGGGGTTTTTTTTGGGGGGGGGGAGGTGTTGGACTGTATGCTGTCACCCTTCATTTTCAAAGAGCACATTTTTTGTGATGGTGTTTCCCCCATATACTTCCCACTGTCAGCAACACCCACCCTGAGTTATTTATAAACTGCTGTCAAACTCTCAAAACTTTTCCGCCTCACAGCATACTGAACTTGATTCTTTCCTCTCTCTTTCACTGTGGCTGGAGAAACAGATGATCACAAAGCTTTGAGAGGCCCTTGAGGATTTGTGTGGTAGGAGAGAGAGCTCATGAGGAGAAAGGGGGGATTGCAGAGTAGAGAAACAAAAACGGTTCCAGGCAAAATGGCTTTGCACAGGTGTCATTCCATCATGTGATAGCTCAGTGCAAACCTGTAAGAGAGGGCTGGCAGCAGGCCGCATTGCAGGACTGCTCACTGGAAAAGAGTGATGGTTCCTGAAGATGGTCACAAGAGTTTGTCCTTCCTCTTCAAAATGCTGTCAGGAAACTTCTTTGCCAATGAAGACATCCTTGGGCCACTGAAGGAGGCATAGAACAAAGGTTTTCTCTCCTTTGTATCTGGAAGACCTGAGTTCTAGTTTTGATTTTACTAACAGCTAAATGTGTGGCCCAGACTAAAATAATTTAGTGTGTATGAGTTCCAGCTATGTTTTATGAATAAGGATGGGATCTGAGTAAATAATCCCCCTGGTCCTAAAATTCCCTGGGCCTGTAATCTATCAGTGTATCTGGTAGCCGCGGTGGACATGCAGGTCTGGTGCAGCCGTTCTTCTAAAGCTTCGATTGTCTAGTCACGTCTATAATCCAGCCAAGTCCTAGAGTTTGCGGGATTAACACGAGGCACAAAATAACTGCGTGTCATCAGAAACGAAGAGTTTGCAAAAGACATTTCCCCCTAACTAAATTAAATTTCACTGCTCAAAAATAATAAAATGCTATAGAAAGAAAATATCAACACCGCCACAAATCAGCAACAGAGGAACAGCTCTAGAAAACATCTGGAAAATAGCCTTAACAAACCACAGATAAAATGTTTGATTTCTCAGTCACTGATGTTACTAACTGCAAAAGCAGTTAAAAGGTCTTATGAGGAATAATATCTTGGCCCTGGATGAATGGCAAGAAAGCCAGCTGTTTGCACTTGCTCCATAACAAGTGCCAATGTACATATCGTAATCCACATGGTCTGCAGAGGTTGGAACAGCAAAATGCACAGTGTGATGGAAAGTCCTGATTGGGCAGGAGTGATCAGACTTCTGGGGCTAAAGAAAAGGCAAATGCCTCTTTTTACAACAGTCCACTCCCAGGGCAACTTCTTTGCGAAATGTTTCTTGCTGTATATTCATTTATTTGCTTTTACTAGAAATTTATATCATGGCCTGGAAAGAACTTGTATTTCCAGGCAAGAGTCCCTCTAAACCATAACAGATGTTGGAAACACTATGAGTCTGGCCAAAAAAAAAAAAAAAAAAAAGGAGGATATATCAGCAAGGACGCTATCAGTGACAGACAGAAAAAGGAGGGGCCAAAGATGAATGGACAGAAAGAGTGATAAGCATGATAAAACAAGATAATGTGAATCCTTCAAACTTCTCACCTCAAAGGACTCACCAGAGGATTATATTATGAGATTTTGAAAGAGACTAAGGTAGAATTGCAAACAGAGGAAAAAGGAGGGAGTAGTCAGACAACAAGACAACATGTTTATTTGCAATGCTTCTTGGACATCCATTGAAGTCAGCACGTTGGCATTTAAAAGGAAAAGGCCATCATTCATTCAGCGATTAATTGTTGAGCTCCTTAGTATGTATCAGGAAAGCTTCTATGTTCAGGTGAGGGAATAATAATAAACAAATAGACGTGGTCTGTGTGGAAGACACGTGAATCAGGTAATCTCATGAATAAACGATCAGTTACCACTTACAATAAGTATTATGAAAACAAACAAAAAAGACATATGTAGAAAAGCTGTTTCTTCTCTTTCCTGTATCTGTACACTAGAAAAATAGATAAAAATCAAATAACCACAAAAACAAATATAAAATTGCATCTGTTTTGGGTGTTGCAAGGAGAAGCAAATGGTTTTATGACAGAATAATTAGAAGCTTTGAACCTTGTCAGAGGTAAAAGGTGGCTTCCTTGAGGAGTGGCTGTTTGAACTCTTATCATAAGGGTGAGTGGCTCTTAATCCAGGAAAGGAGGGTCTAAGATGGAGGTGGGGAAGGGTTCCCTAAGAAAAGGTCAAAGGAAACGGAGTGGTCAAAGCTGTGAGGCCAGAGCTTAGGATTGGAGAGCCTCACGTGGAGGCTCAAACTGAAACTGGAAAAAAAGGTAAGAGCAAAATTTACAGGAATTGAGGTCATTAAGGAGTTTTGTCATTAAGGTCATTCTCAAAGCATTAAAGGGCTTTTATTTGGGGATAACATAATCGGATTTGGTGTTGAGAAGGTCACTCCAGCTGTGGTGTGTAGAATGGGTTACAGGAACAAGAATGGATGCAGATAGGCCAGTCAGGAGATTAGTTCAGTAGTCCGAGTGATAGAAGGGAGCAGCTTGCACCCAGGTGGGGTGACGCGAAGGAGATGGAGTTTTGGGGAGACTCAAAGCCTGTACAAGGTAAACATGTTAGGCTGTGACCGGGTGGAGGGAGATGCTAACAGTCCCAAGAAGCCACACTTTTCAAATTCTGAATGCAGCATGCAGAAAGAAGGCTGTGGCACTCTAAGGAACAACCAAAGAAACTACCATGTTTTCTTGTCCGCATGGCTTCCTGGTGTTAAGCAATCGTGCTGAAAATGATGATGCGGAAGGAGGGAACAATATATGGGGACTTGTAGTTCCTTTTCCTTTTAGTTCATCCTTATTCACTAGAAGCTGAAAGTAGAGAGTATTGGTAGGACTGCACATATAAATAAGTGGGAGAAAAAAACTGAAAAAATAAAAACTTGAGTTAGGTATGTGCAGCCTTTTCACCCTTATTAAGAACAGAGTGTATATGCATGTAGGAACTAAAAAGTACAAATCGTGCAATTTTGGTGACTCCTCAAGTTAAATGCTCTTATATTTGCATTAAGCCAGTATTGCATAACATAAAGATGAATGGTAAAACTCATACTAATAATTAAAAATTTTAATTTTTGTTTTTAGAGTGACATTAAATAAAAATAATGTAGAAAGAGACCATGGAAGCAAAGGGAAAATATTTTAGTACCTTCAATAACACTTTTTCCCTTCTCTTTTGAACAAGGGTATCTGCATTTTCATTTTGCACTGAATCCCCCAAATTATGTAGCAGGCCCTACATAATACATTCCTTACTAGTTTGTCATTGGCTATTTATCTGCTTTATTTCTACTAGTTTGCCCCCACTGATGAATACATGGATGGTAGAAAAGAAACATAAAATAAAAATAAATCTGGACATAGGTAAAGAGAAGATTTACCTCAAAGGATTATTGCGGTGGGAGAGGGACGATTGCAGTAGAGAGAACGCCCTGACCACACGATGTGCAGGTGTCGCAGTGGTCCTCACAAGAAGAGGATTTTGGACGCAGAGTGTGTGCACATAGGGAAGACCACGTGAGGACACAGAGAGAAGGCACCATCTGCAAGCCACGGAGAGAGGCCTCAGAAGACACCAGTCCTGCTGGCATCTTGATCTTGGACTTCTACCCTCCAGAACTGCGAGAAAATTAATTCTGTTGTCTAAGCCCCCTGGTCTGTGCTATTTTGTTATGGTAGACTAATATAGTCTTCTTATTTTTGAGATACTTTATATATTTGTATACAATTCCTTTGTCAGATATATAAATCGCAAATATTTTCTATTCGACTGACTTGCCTTTCCATTTTCTTAATGGTGACTGTTTAAGAACAGAAGTCTTTGACCTTCACAAAGTCAAATTATTTAATTCTTTTGTGACTTATGCTTTAGTAGAGTCATTTTCAACTCTTCCCCTTGCTTCATTATATCAACCAAGGTTCAATCAGGAAACAAAAACCACACCAGTTACTTAAATAGAAAAGGGTAATATAAACTATTCTTAAGTAGTAAAACGTGGTGAACCACTAAAAGAAATAAAAGAGGATTCTAAGAAGTATAGAAATAGCAACTTCATATGGCCACTACTACCTCTAAAGCCAATAAAGAATGAACAAGGGAGGAAATTTGGAAATTCTAAGGAGACATCTCTCCACCAAGGCTGATTTGCAGACCTCCAAAGAGAGGTGTGGCTGCCACAGGAACCTTCAGCCTGCTGGTGGCCGTGGAACTGCTGGAGGACACGAGCCAGGCAGCCCACTGCTGGATGTCAGAGAAACGCAATAGAGATCACAGACCTCAGCTGGTCAACAGGGCTCACTGACCACAGCTCAGGTCTCAAGATACATACTGGTTAATTGAAACACTCCTAGCAAGAGAGTGAGGAAAGAGAAGGAAAGGGAACTCCTGACCTGGAAGACTGAGAGAGAGCCAAACAGGTAAGAGGTAAAACAGGAAAGTGGAGAGTAACAGAATCTGAGTGTTAATGTCTAATGCTGCTGAGGGAACTACCTTGGTACTGTTTTTTTATATTTGCAGTTTCTTCCATGAGATTTTCTCTTCTAGCTCATCTTCATCTAATCCTATTTAACTTTTATACCTTTCATTATCAATCTAACTATCTCCTCTTCTGGATGTCTTCTCAAAGCCGCCGCCTTCCACCCTGCCCACAACATGTTTAGGTGATTCTTTGCCAAATGATTTGCTCTTACCCTGGTAATAAAACCTGAGCTCCTTGAAGTAAGAAATTATGTTTTATTCCGCATTGTATCTCCAGATCATAACACACTTCTCAGCATGCTGTTAGCATTTCAGCATTTGATAAAATTTTCTTTTTAATCTAAATAAATTGCTCTCCTCTCTCTATTCCTAACCATTTTACTTATACTTCTGTCATGGAATTTATTACCTATTATTATTTTTGTATGTTGTTTTCTCTCCCAAAAAAACTATTCTTACTAATCTCTGCGTTCCTGCAGTTTACAAGCACTGTGCTTTACACAGAATAAGAATTTTCCAAATATTTGCTATATTAAATGTCACCAAACTCATAAAACGTGATTATATTGCAGTAAAACTGATTTTATGATTGGCTTATGAACTGATTCTGAAGACATTTCCTTTTTTAACTTTGTCAGAAGGCATGCAAGAAACTTGGGGATATTGATTTAAACTCATTTGGCTGCAAGAAACAAATTAACTTTACTAGACAGGAGGGGTGATTCTTACTATAAGGAGTAGGACTACTGTTGAAACTCTGGCATGGGCTAGACTCAGGTACTTAATCTCTGGCGGGAATATTCTATGTCACTCCTCTCTGTACTTCCACTCTGCTTCAATCCTCTCACTCACTATGATCTTTCACTCATTCCTTCATCCTTTTCCTCCTTTCTTCACTGATAACAGTGATGGCATTACAAGGCAGTGGAAGGAAATGCTGTCGATAGCATTCTCTAAGGTTGGTAATGGACTCATACAGCTCCAGAATTTGCAGTTCCTCCATTAAAGAGATTCTACACTGATATTGGATTATCTTATTCAGTCCCAAATAGAGAATAAAGAGACTCTGATTTCCCCAGTTTGTGTCAAGTGGCTACACCTAGTTCAATCAACTGTAGGGTCATGCAGCAAAAGCATGGCTAAAAGTTATCCCTATAACTATGAGTGTAGGGGTATAGGAGATAGAGGTTAAGAAGGAAAGGAAACTAAATGGAACTAGACAGATGGAGGCTAATACATTATCTACTACACTGAGCCACCCAGGTCAGAGTTTAAAAGGAGAAAACCAGGTCAAGGTGGTAGAGGTTGTGTGTGTGTGTGTGTGTGTGTGGCGGGGGCGGGGGGGAGAGGGATATGGAGGGTCCTACAGAACTGTAGGGCTGGCCCCAAATTAAATAGTCAGCAATACAATGTATGTAGGATAGATTCAGGTTTGATGTGACTTGGTGGACATAAAGGGCCTAAACTCATTCTTAGTCACATACAGTATGAGCACTTATGGGGCTGGGGCCCCTTCGGCAGCTTCCATCTTGTTCGGTAGTGGCTTGCCAGTTGGTGAAGCCATTGAGGCTGGGGACAAATGGAGGCTTATGATTTCTGGTGTGTTTTTGTACTAAGAGCATATCATTACCTAAACTAACTGCTTTGAAAGGCAGCATTTATTTATGTAGCTAAATATGTTTTGGTATGAAAAAAATTCATTTCATTATATTTTATCACATCTCATACCACGTCATATATTTATCATAAGAGAAAATGGCATTGAGCAAGCCGTATATTTAATGTCTCATCTGCTTTTCTAATGGAAAAATGACAAAGTAAATTAACTACAAAAAATAAAAACCTGAATTTTCTGATCTACCCTGCTATCTACTATCAACTGTTAACTACTTTTCTGGAATCATGTGAACTTTTGTGAACTGAACTCATAATTCATTGACCAGAAAGTGTCCCATGGCCAATCTAAACACCAAGTGCAATCTAATCATGTGCTGAAAGGCAGAGCACTAGAACTGCTCAGTGACTGACTACAGGTTGTTTTTTCTCTGCCACACTCATTTCCCAACTACATCTCTGCCCTAGCACTTTAAGGAAGGAGTAGATTCTAAATGTTGAAATTTTAGGCATAGGAGAAATAGGATTATAGAAATAGAAATGGATGTAGATACAGAACTTTCTGTCCTCTTAAATAAAACCACTGCATAAACATCTTTATTTAAGTTAGCCCATGGTGCTGGAATTGTTTATGAAGTGATACATACTATAGAATGTGGAGCTGAAGGATTCTAGGAGAACTGGTTAAGAAATATTTTTATTACTTTGGTTCCATATCATTCTAGTTTGTAATCCAACACGCTAAAAATTGTTTCCCTTTCTAACTAGCAAGAAACAAACTGTTCTTTATCCATTTTATTTTTATATTCCTATTCATTCCTTTCAGGTTAACTGCGTGACTATAAAACTCTTCTCATTAATTGTACTCCTCTCCATGCTCAGTAGTCTTCTCAAGTCAGAGCACATCTACACATAGTCCACCAGATGGCAGTGGAAGCCCACTGACGCTTCATGCCACAAAGGAGGAGGCGGGACTTTCTTACCTCTTTAAACCCAATTGTAAAACTGAAGAGATCTGGTACATTCTAGAGCCGCAAATATTGGGTTTTTAAAAGCATAATTTAAAAATTGTTTTTGAAAGATATGTTAATGACAGAGTGTTTTTAGTAATCTAACTAGATTACATTTTCTGGTGATTTTCTTTAATGAAACAAAATGGTTCTGAACACCACTGCCTGGGTGTTAAGGTATTTTTTTAAGTTCTCAGTTATCTTATTGAAGCTTTTTGGCTGGGGAGGAAATAGAAAGTGGCATTCCTCAATGTGCTTGAAAACTTACACTTTTTCATACCCAAGTAAGGCATACAGGAGAAAGTGCTCTTAATGGACATCATCAGCTGTTATAGACTGGGTCGGCTACTTTTGCACCTTGATTTCTGGAGTCTTTCGGAGAATCTTCCCTTTTGTCCTATGATCTCCCCTATTTCTCATCCCACTCACTGAATTATTGAGATAATTGTGATCTTAATTTCTTTTTCAGATTTCTCATCCATATAATTATTTTTAAATGTCTATTATTTTATGAGAATAATGTACTTAAAACAATGGCTGGCATATAGTAGGTGCTCAACAATTGTTATTTTTACTTCTGTCTTTTACTTTATTTTGAAAGTGAGCATGTGACTTAATTATAGTGATTTGTGTACCGTTCTCATCAGTTATGCTTAGTGATTATGGAACAAAATTATAACTATGCCTTTTGTTTATATATGTGCAGATTAACTATAAAAATTTCTAGATTTTGTATCATTAAAATTTTGTGGCTTTAGCCTAGTTGGCTGATTACAACAACATAATACACACACACACACGTGCACACACACGCACACACACACACGCACACCAAATGTTAGCTAAACCCAGAGCCCAGAGTGTGTCTCAAAGCACATATTTTCCATATTTCAGTTGATGGGGAAAACAAATAGATACAGACCCGCTGACTTTCTCTGCCCTTCATTATGGACAAATTACATGGATTATATGACCTGGTTTCAATTGTACAACTCATAGCTCCATTGGAGTTCCATGGAAAACAAACTAAGAACTCTTTTTGTCTTGGAAATTCCACTTCAGTCATATATCACAAGTCTCCTAGATCTAGGAAATAAGAACAGGTAGGCCTATAAATGCCTTTTAAATTTACTTTATGCAAACTACCACTAGGCATCATATAACCCAGTGCCTGTGGGGCATCTCATTCAAAGATAATGAGACTATAAATAAATAAAATCAAAAATGAAAGAGAAGTTACTGTGGACACATATAAATACAAAGGACTATACAAGAATACTATGAAAGACTATCTGCCACCAAATTTGATAAGCTGAAAGAAATAGACAAATTCTTAGAAATATTTAACCTTCTTAGAATGAGCCATGAAGAACTGAAAGACTCAAATAAACCATCAACAGTAAAGAAACCAAAAATTTCTCAAAGAACAACCTCCAAGACCAG
This sequence comes from Eidolon dupreanum, assembly GCA_028627145.1. Classification (NCBI taxonomy): domain Eukaryota; kingdom Metazoa; phylum Chordata; class Mammalia; order Chiroptera; family Pteropodidae; genus Eidolon; species Eidolon dupreanum. The sequence goes on from CM053513.1 coordinate 69,092,940, forward strand.
ATGTTTTCACTGGTGAATTCTACCAAATATTCAAAGAAGATTTAATACCTATTCTTTGCAAACTCTTCCAAAACACTGAAGAAGAGAGAATATCTCTAAGTAATTTTACAAGGCCAACAATACCCTGAAACCAAAACCTGGCAAGGACAACACAAAAAATGAAAATTAACTCAAAATGGATTAAAGACTTAAACATAAGATCTGAAACAATAAAATATATAGAAGTAAACACAGGCACTAAACTTAGGGACATTGGTCTCAAAGGGAAGTAAAAGCAAAAATAAATGAATAGGACTACATCAAACTAAAAAACTTCTGCACAGCAAAAGAAATCTTTAACAAAACAAAAAGGCACCAACTGAATAAGATATTCGCAAATGATACCTATGATAAGGGACTAACATTCAAAATATATAAAGAACTTATACTACTCAACAACAGTAACAAAAATCCAATTAAAAATGGGCAGAGGACCTGAACAGACATGTCTCTCAAGAAGACATGCCAATGGCCAACAGATATATGAAAAGATGCTCAACTTCATTAGCTATTAGAGAAATGCAAATCAAAACTATAATGAGACACCACTCCACACCTGTTAGAATGGCTACTACCAATAAGACAAGAAATAACAAGTGTTGAGAGGATATGGAGAAAAGGGAAGTCTCATAAATTGCTAGTGGGAATGTAAATGGGTTCAGCTTCTATGGAAAACAGGATGGAGGTTCCTCAAAAAGTTAGGAATAGAGCTACCATATGGTCCAGCAATCCCTCTTCTACATATCTACCTGAAAATTTTGAAAACGCTTATTCGTAAATATATATATATACCCCTATGTTCATTGCAGCATTATTCACAATCGCTAAGACATGGAAACAACCTGTGTCCTTTGACAGGTGATTGGATAAAGATGTGGTGTGTATATATATATATATATATATATATATATATATATATATATATACACAGTAGAATGCTACTCAGCCACAGGAACAAATGAAATACTGCCATTTGAGACAACATGGATGATTCTTGAGAGTATCATCCTGAGTGAAATAAGTCAGATGAAAAAGGACAAGAATCATATGATTTCACTCACATGTGGGATATAAAACAGAAAATAACAAATGAGCTAACAAAACAAACTCATAGACACAGACAATAGTATGGTTGTTTCCAGAGGGGAAAAGAATTGGGGGGAAGATGAAGAAGATAAAGGGGGACAAATATATGGAGACAGAAGGAGACTAGACTTTGGATGGTGAGCATACAGTGCCATATACAAATGATGAATTATAGAATTATAGCTCTAACACTTATATAACGCTATTAACCAATGTTATACCATACATTAAATTAAATTAATAATAAATAAAAATGTGAACTTATAAAAAACAAAGATAAGACTAGTTTTGATAAATAATTAAGATCTTTATTATGGTTCCTTAAAGATGTAATACAGAGGTTGTTCACAGAAAATTTAAAAACTAAAGCTTCCTACAATACTTCTATATATCTTTCCTCTCTCCAAAGTTCCCCATGCATGACAGCTAAAATTCTCCTTCTCCTCTTTCAAGCCCTCAATCCCTTCATGTTGTTCCGTCACTTTTGCTTCTATTTTGTTCACTACTTTCTTCCCACGTGGTGCAAAACAGAGAAGCTATCAATTCTTGTGTCACTGTCCCTCAGCCACACGAAGAGAGTAGAGGCCTCCCTGTACTACTTCTCTTCTAGAGTGTATATTTTTCTCTTCCTGAATGTTTTTCTCAGGAGAAATTTTCTCATGGCGAATTTCTGGGTAATAACTTTCCCCACTTTGTTATATTTAAAAGGAGAAAATCTCATGGGAGCAGTTCCTGTTTAAAATCATTCTGTTCTTATTAAGTCTCTTGTAGCTCAAGTCCTATAATATACAAACTTGCTGGAGTGTAATAAGGACTTGTTTTAGCCTTTATATAACTGTATACAGGAATCTACTTAGTATATCCACTTTTCATTAGTGAAGAAAAATTTTTTTACAAGAAAAAAATCTTTTTGATAGAGATTATAAAGCAAAAAAATCTACTTCAATCCTTAAACAAAATACAGAAGAAAGGACAGATCCAACAGGGAGGACAGTTTGTTAGTTTGCTAGGGCTGCCATAACCTAATACCACAGACAAGGTGGCTTAAACAATAGAAATTTATTTTCTCAGTTATGTATGCTAGAAGTTCAAGATTAAGGTTTCAGCAGGTTTGGTGTCTTCTGAGGCCTCTCTTCTGGGCTTGAAGATAGCTGCCTTCTGACTGAGCTCTCACATGGCCTTCCCTCTATGCACATGTCTGTGTCTTAATCTCCTCTTACAAGGACACCAGCCATACTGGATTCAGGCCTACTCATATAACCTCCTTTTACCTTAGTTACTTCTTTAAAAGCCCTATCTCTAAACACAGTCACATTCTGGAGTATTAGGGGTTAGGGTTTCCACATAACAGAGAATTAAATTACATTGGAATTATAGTTGGATACACCTTAAGGACTATAAAGGTATTAATAGAAGTTGCTATAATTACTGAAAATATTAACTAAATGAAACCCAAATGGCAAATTGCATGACAGGTTATGGGATCTGAAGCTGGAAGTTTAGAGCACAGGTAACTGAACTTCCTTACCAACGTGGGGATACCATTTGTAGGATTCCAGCTTCCTCTACTTGAACATAGTTCATGTATCAAAATTAATTCATTTGTCCTTGTTCTGTCATCTAAACCAACATATTTATCACTCTTTAGAAGACAGCTTTCAAATATTTTAGGAAGTTTATTATTTTCCCACGATCTTATCTTTTGTATCTAACCTCCCACTCCCAATCCTTGATATTTTTAAAATGATATTTAAACATCTTGCCATCACAGTGGTTTTTAAAAAGTGTGTCCTCTCTAAACTAGCATATTCAGCATTTTTTTTTTGCTCTAGCTTTTTTGGAAAAGAGAATTGTGTTTCGCACAATTGACTTTTTTCATGTGTTTAAAGTTTATGCTCAACTAGTAAAAAAAAAATTAAGTAAATCCTCTGTAATACAGAAACACTTGTTCTTATGTTTTAACTTCTGTAGTTTCATAAATAAAAATAAATTGGCCATTTGTGGCAACAACATGTCAACTTCACCTGCCCCCAGGAGATGGCACTGATGATTGTGTACACAGGAATTATAGTCTAGGTTAGTGCTTCCCAGCCCCTTCACGGCATCACAGCTGGAAAATAAGACTATTTTTTTTTGTGGGGCAAAATAAACCAGGGTATGGCAGCCAAAGAAGACTAGCCTAGGGTCCCCCGAAGGTACCCCTTGCTGTCCCAAGGTCTGAGGAGGACTAATGTTTTGGCACCTTTTAATGCAGGGCAGCCCACAGCATGCCCCAATGTGTTGGTTGGGAAGTTTTAATCTAGGTCATCTACTTATTAATTTTGACCTTACAATAAGTTTACATTTTTAAAATTTATTTATAAATATTAATGCCAACATTGATGTCAGTGAAAAAAACAGTGAGAATTTTAAAGCTGTTTTGAATAAAAAGAATTTGAAGATGATAAAAGCAGAGATCTGAAAATGGAAACTCATAATAATTATAGTGAAGTGGGACAAACCACTTGAAAGTAGAAACAGTTCTGAAGGGCAAAGAGTGACTCAAAGCATGCCATTAAGAAAATGCCGTTACAGTGGACTAAATAAACCATGTTCTTTCAAAATATATGTTTAAGCCCTAACTCTCCATCTGACTGTATTGGAGATAGGGCCTTTAAGGAGGTGACTAAGGTTAAATGAGGTCACAAGGGTGGAGCCCTGATTTGATAGAACTGGCATCTTTACAAGAGGAGATGAGAGAGGGAGAGAGAGAGAGAGAGAGAGAGAGAGAGAGAGAGAGAGAGAGAGAGAAAGAGAGAGAGAGGGAGGGAGAGAGAGGGAGAGAGAAAGAGATCTCCCTGCCTTGTGAAGACACAGTGAGAAGCCAGAGGTCTGCAAGCCAGGAAGACAGCTCTCACCGGAACCCAGCATGCTGGCATCCTGGTATTGGACTTCCAGTATCCAGAACTGTGAGAAATGTCTGTCTGTTGTTTAAGCCACCCAGTCTATGGAATTTTATTATGGCAGCCTGAACTAGTATACCATTTTTCAACAACAAACAATAATCAGTGAGAGAAAAAGTAATCCACAAAGTGGAAACACTGTTGAATGTGTGTCGATGATCACTGCCAATATCTAGCTCCCATTAACCCATTAGGAAGTGGTTCCTTATCTAAAGGCCTAAGAAAGTACTGCTGCTGTAGAAAGCCAGGAAAATGTCAGGCCCATTTTGGCCTGTACCACATCAACATGAGTGGTAGCAGGTTTTGGGAATACAATGCAGCTGCTAAGAGGTTCCCTTAGAATCATCAAGAAGAGCCATTTCTTTCTCAAAGGACTTCCAAATGTAAATAAAAAGATGCCCTTGGGAACCTTGCTACTTAGAGTGTGGTACAGGAACCAGAAGCAGCCGAGTCACCTAGGAGTTTCTTAGAAATACAGAATATCAGGCCTTCCCAACACCACCAAATCAGAATTTGCATTTTAACAAGATCCTCAAGTGATTTGCATGCACATTAAGATTTGAGAGGCACCACTTTACAACTTATATAGGCCAAAAAAAAAAAAAAAGAGAAAGCTTGTTTGTAAAGCCGCAAAGTACTGGCTCACCTTTCCGTTTGGTGAATATACAGATGTGGCCTAAGAAGGTAACCTCTTCAAGTTACTCTGGACTTGTGACTATTAGGACTTGTAAACAATGGCGCTTTGGGAACCTAACCTGTTCATATGTAAAATACTTTCTAAGATTCCCTGCTGTCTTCTGGAACAGTACAGAGCATAATTTAGTTTTTCCTTATAATTGATAAAGCTATAAATATCTGTATATATACAGTGATATCCTAAAGAGCTTTTAAGTTATTTAATAGGTGCTCAGTAAATGAGAGTTCCCTTCATTCAATTCCCTTCAGAATACCAGGTTAGAAATTCTCAGATGGTAGAGACTTGTGGGTTGTTTATCCTATTCCCAGCAGGATATATAGGATCATTCAGCTTATTGCTTCAGACTGCTATGCATTTTCAGTTCTCTCATTTTTCCAGTTTTCTTGTCTTTCTTGTACTTATTCTGCCAACTAATAGTGATTGTGGCTCTCAACAGGTCTGTATCAACAGCATTTCCTTCCGCTGCCTTGTGATTTATTTCTAACCTGCTGTGAGCTGGGTAAGTGGATAACTACAGAAATTATAGTATATTTAAAATAACAGCCAAATATTCTTAAGTGAGAACTTGAGAGAATGTTCTGGAAGTGCATGCACTGTTGTACATAGGTTAGCTATGTGATAATTATTTGCCTAATAATGCCATCCTTTTTTTTTAAAGATCTTTGTTGTGTCAGACAGTTGAGACTTAAATGAGTTACATGACATCAACATAAGTGATTAAATAATATAAATTTAGTGAAACTCTTTCTATCTGGCAGACTCAGAATGCAATAATGGAAAGAAAAGATTCACAAGTAATAGAAGAAAAAAATATGATAGCAAGTTTGTAGGGAAAAAAAATCAAGAAATCCAAATATAAGTCAATATGAATATATGTAAAAGATCCTGCACAGAATCTTTGGGACAGATTACATTTTATTCATGTGTATCTCCAACACCTGGCCTACTAAAAATACAACGTGCAAAAAAAAATTGTTTCTTCTTTATTGGGAGAGGGACAACTAATAGAGAATGTCACTAAAAGACAAAGGTGTTCTACAAAGTCAAATATGACTTAAAAACTAGATAACTTAAAAACTAGTTGAGGAAGATGGGGAGCAAGGCAACAATAAAGAAATGGACTATCATTTTATGAGAAAGAGACAGGTGTTCAGTTGTCTAAGGCTCCTACAACTCCTGTTATAGAGAATATGAATCCTAAGTTGAAGGTGACAAATAGTGGCCTATGTATCATAATTTGACACTCAGAAAAATGTCCCTCTTGCACCTGTGGCAGAGCTTAATTTCAATGACAGCACACTTTTCCAGGGAACACAGACTGGGCTTTGGCATCTGCCTCAACACTGCTTATCAATCAAAATTGACACAGGACCTGTCATAGTTGACATTCCTGGCACTATAATCCCATATCTATAAACTATCACTTTTAATGATTGGCAAAAGATTGGAGAGATATTCTGAAGGACCATCATGTCCCAATATAAAAAAGAATGAACCAATTCAGTTTACTTTTGCTATTCAAAAGTGTAACCACACACAAGCTTCATTTTAATATAGTTTTTTTCTGATTCAAGCTGGTTTTGCCCAGATAATGAATGGCATTGTGAGCTGCTAGCTTTTTCCATTCCCTCTCCCTGTATGCCTGCTTCTTTGTTAAACCTTAAAACATAAGACTTATCAAGACTCAGATCTAGTCATGGGGACGATAAGTTTTGGTTAAACTAAGGATAACATCTTAGCTTTAGATGTGTTTCAGCCCCAGGCCCATTGAGGCAGAACAACAACCCCACAGGACCAGATGGGATGGCACCAGGCTGATTCCAGAACTGAACACAATGATCAATTACCCCAACTCCCTTAGTTTCCATGACAACTGATTTTTCCTACATAATCTGTATTCCTGAGACTCCCAGGGGGCCAGGTTTTTGAGAGTATTAGCTCGTCTTTGTGACTTGCAACTCCATGAAATACCTGCCTGTATCTCTTCTTTGACTTGCGCTCAGGCAAACAGACCCTTTTTGTCCTGGTAACAAAAGCAGTGGACCTCAAATTTTCCCATGCATCAGAATCACTGGGAGAGCTTGCTGTTGGGCCCCACCTCCAGCATTCAGTAGGTCTGGGGTGAGACCTGACGATTTGCATTTCAAACACTTTCAGATCTACCATTTTAAAGAACACTGGAACATATTCTAAATATGTAAAACTCAATATGCTTTGACAAGCAAAATAGTACATCATGATTAGCATAGCATTATGAAGAAAGATGTAAATTAACCTACTATAGTCCATAATGAATAGAGCAAAGATTTTGTAGCTAAATAGACCTTGGTTTGATCTTTGGTTCTGCTATTTACAGGTTCATTAATTTTACTAAGATTACTTGAACTCTATAAGCCGCAGTTTCCTCACTGGTAATATGGGGATAAGTAAAAATTCCAGAGTTATTGTGAGGACTAAATAGAAAAATATACACCTAATGTGACTAGCACTGTGCCTGGTACATGCTAGGTATTCCATCCTTCATCCTTTTCTTTCTTTTCACTGACAGCAGTCATGGAACATAAAGCAGTAGAGTGAAAAAACATTTTCATAAAGTTTGTAGGATCTGTCATGCAAAAAATTCTTAAAAACATGTTAGAACATACTATGGCAAATCACTGGACAAGTGGAAGCAGCTTTGGTGATGAAGATGGTGGGGAAGATCTGTCAAAGAATACAATCCCAGTCAGCCTCTTTAACAGTTACTCCAAAGAGATGGGGTTCATCTTCATTCCACATACGTGTCTGATTAAAATGGGCCTCTTACATCCAGGATACACTCCAGCAGCAGAAAGCCAACTGCCTAGTTATTCTCTTATGCACATAATGGCAGCCCTTAATCCAGCGTTTTTTCCCCTAGCCATTTTTCAAAGGACTCCTGGGAAATGTAACCTGTAACTGTATAATCTCCTTGACGTGTGTGTGATCTTTTGCTCATGCAGGGTTAGGTTTCTGTAGAGAAGCTGGAAAGCCTGTGGAAAAGGGCTTGCCTTTTTTCTGTATATGGAGCATGATATATTGCTGAAAATCCTTAAACTCTGAAGTACAAATCTAACCACTGAAATCCTTTTGTAGTTCATTTGGTGCATTTTGAAGCACCAGCTATCACTAATTCATTGCAACAACTAAAGGGAAGCTTGCATTATTCCAGGATGATTGACACATTGTTTTTTATAATTATTTCAGTGAATTAGACTTATCATTCAAGAAGTATCATTTTGCTAAATCTTATTCTGAATTCGATGTTCCTGAGCAATTTCATTCCTAATACAGAACGATGGTGGCATACTCAAGATTCCAAAACGACGTGCGTAATATAGTCTCGGGCTTGCCTGCCAGTTAACAATACTGGGAAAGGCCAGAGATTCAAAGATTTCACTAGTGTAGATAAAGAAAGCCGAGTTCTGGGTTTGGATGTTACAGCATGTGAACACCAACTGGATGAGCCAAACCTAGGTAAAAAATCATGAGAATGATAAAGTTTGTCTTCCAGTTTCCCTTACTTCATTTCCCTCTTCCCCTTCCCTAGTTTCAAGTCAATGGGAAAAGTTTTAAATAATGCAATTCTTACTGAGATTCTTGTGTCTATCATAGCGAAATGCTTCCTCTTCCTTTGCCCAGAATTATGATTCACATTAATGAGGCATTCGCATTAAGGGGGATAAAATCAAGACTAAAAACCAAAACCAAACCCAGGGTTCTCTTCGGAGTTAGGGTGGGTGGGGTCGGCTGGATCTGAGCTCCGGATGTCGCCCCACAGCCGTCGGATCCCCTGTCAGGACTGTGGGCCCCTGCTCGCTGCGCGCTCCAGCCTCCGGCGGGGTGAAGCGCGGCCCGAGGCCGGGTCTCCTACCGCGCTCCATCCTTCCCGCCGGCGCTGGCGGTGAGGCCGAGGCCCGGCCCGGCCTGCAGGGGGCGTGGCGGCGGCGGCGGCGGCGCGCGGCCAGAGCGCACGGGGAGCTTCCCGGGGTGGGACTTCCGCGGCTCGCGGCGCCGGGCCGGAGCGCGGCAGGGTGGGCCAGGGTCGGCCAGGGTCTCAGCGCCCGCGGCGGCCGAGCTGGGCCGAGCGCGAGTCCCCCAGCCACGGTCCCAGGTGACTCCCTCGGTGACGCCGGCGCGTTCCTTCCTCTTCCTCTCGCCTCTCCGGCCCCGCCTTCCCTTCCCTCCGCCCACCTCCCCGCAGCGGAGCCGCCGCCGCCAGCTGCGCCGTCATGTCGGCACCCGCCGGGTCCCCTCATCCGGCCGCCAGCGCCCGCATCCCGCCCAAGCTTGGCGCAGCCGCCGCCTCAGGAGCCTCCGGGGGCCCGGGCCCGGGGCCGCTCCAGCAGAACGGTGAGGCGGGTGGTTGGGCGGGGCGCGGGGCCTAGGCCGGCAGGGCGGCCTGCACGGCCGGGTCACCCGGGGCGCGGCGACCCGGGGCTAGGGGCGTCCGAGGCCGCGGCCGCGGGACCGGGGTGACGGGGTCGCGGCCGGCGGGGCGCCGGGGGAGGAGCGCCCTGCGCGGGGGAAGGAGCCGGCCTGGAAAGCGGGTGCCGGGGCTGTTTACGTAATGTGACCCTAGGCCCGAAACCGCCGAGGCCGAGGAGGAGCTCAGTGCGGTCTGCAGCTCCTCGGATCCCGCCCGGGCGCGGCGAGTCGGCCCCGAGCGACCCCTGCCCTGAGGGATCCGGCCCCGCGCTGAGGCCGCCAGGCGTGTGGTCGGGGGAAGGCTGGAGTGGCCACGGAGCTGGGTGCACTGTGCCCTTCCCGACTCAGGGAAACGGCTTTGATTTCTGCGGCCCAGCGAGGACGCTGGCTGCCTTGAAGCGACCTGAAGTTAGCACTCAAGTTTGTAGACAAAAGGGTGTAAATATGCAACTTAAGTGTAACTGTAATCCCGACCCACTTCGGCCTCGAGATCTGTCTTTGCCGCTGTGGCTGCTGCTTCAGCGTTTGGGGTTCGCTCGTCGTCGTGTTTGAAAGGGAGCAGGTGTCAAACGAATTTAAAAGAATGCCTTTATGTCGGGTGGGGTTCCACTCTCTCCCCGCAGCTTCACATTCAGAAATACAATACGGTTGGCCCTGCTTTGAGGCCAGGCCTTCATACAGGCAGCAGCCAATGCAACTTGAAAGCCGCTTGGCTTTGAGTATGCAGAAGTTTCAGGTGAAAAATGATCATCTCCCGGATATCCATTCCCTCATCTTGAGATGCGGAATGTTTGTGGATGGGGCGGGGGAAAGAGGGACTTTATAAACTTGATAATATTTCAGAAGAGAACTCTCGAAAGTGATTGACTGCAGACTTTAGGAAGATGTCTGTCCGGTGTTTGTAAAGAAAAAAAACTACACCACTACTCTTCAAACGACTGTGGTACTGACCTATTTTTATCAAAGTTGTTAGTGAAAATTTGCTGGGTTTTATAAATCGGTTCAGCCAACATGTAATTTTTACAACTGATGTTTTTCAGGCATGAGGTTTATCATTTTTCTCAAGAATCAGAGGATGAATTCTTTCATAAATCAAAAGTGATGGCTTAGCCTTAATATCCTTTGGATAATCCACACTTGTTCATATTGAATGCTTTACTTCCATTAGTCGTTTAATGGGTTTGAATGTAAAAAGTGTTTTTTTGGTTTTCTACTCCATCCCAAACATACATAAAGGTATTTATAAGCATTTTTCTTCTTGTAAACTTAATATAAATTCTTGTTTCTGTTTTGTTTTTAAAATAGCTTCGTGTGTGAAGGGACTAGAACACAATAATTTACAAACTTTGTGAACACTTAAGGAATGTCAGGATACCAGTTGTAATCAGAATCTTAAATCTGTAAGAACACATCAATTAATATATTTAGAAGCCAAATATAGACGATGCTTGATTTCTGCTGTTTATAATCATTACTTTGCTTTAAGGTAATCAGTTCATTTCCACATTTTTGCCTTTTTACCAGTTGGGTAGTAGAGATTAGCCTCGTAGGTAAGAGAGAATCCCTGCCTTACCCCTAAATTGACCTGGTTTGGGGTGACATTCGAGTTGGTTCTGACCTTGAGGGATTTGATGAGTAGGGTAGAAGAGCAGTGTTATGTCCATGGAGAGGTTACAGCATGAAGGAAAGTCTCAAAGCATGTTTACAAACTAAGCAGTCAAGAGATGAAAACCCAAGGCATTAGAGCTGAAACGGGTATTTAACAGAGGGGCCAGGTTGCAGAAAGGCCTTAAAATGTCAGGCTAAGGAATTTGGAAATTCAGATAAGGAACCAGGGTCAATTTGTTATTGTGGCAGTAGTTCAAGGAGAGAAATAACAAAGTCAGATCTGTTTTTGTTTTGTTTGCTGATGTTAGAAAAAAAAATTTTTGCTACATGGTTTGGCATTTATAGATAACTATTAAGCAGTCATTTGTGCTTGTGACTTATTCTTTGCCCTACATAAACTGATTTGCCTTTTGTTATATCTCTGATAAATTCTAGACAAGGTGAAAAAGAAATAGGTCAAGAGTATGAAACATCATAGAAGACATAATTGTAAAACTGGAATGATACCTAGAGATCACCAGTTCACTGGTTATCAAACTTTTTAAAAACAGATTTGTTTTTCAAAGGAAATTGTGTACTGGAGCTTTGATTGAGAAAGCGATAAGAAGCAGAGCAGTTTGGTTAAAATAGAGGTATAAGTCCAGGTGTTTTTGGAATGCAATCTGAAAAACACCTAGTCTGCTTCCCCAATGTTACAGATGAAATAATGATTCAGGAAGGTTAGTGGGTGTTTTCCACTAATTCTTGTGTAAGCTTCATGAGCAGTTTTGTTTGTCCATTGTTCACTGCTGCATATTCAGGGCCCAGAACAAATTATAGGTATTCATTAGACATTTGTTAAATGAAGTTTAATTCAGTCTTCCTAACTCCAAATCCATAGCCCTTTCTGTAAACAGACTGTAAGAAGTTTCTTTTTAGAAACGTTGACATTCGAAAGTGTAGGGAATAAAGAGGCAGAAAACGGAGACTTCATAATTTTTACTTGTTTTCTAGGTTTAACTTCTCACATTCTTTTCTCCACTCATCTGAAAATAAAAATTGACTTAGAATCCGTGAAATATTTCTCTTAAACTTCCTTCCTTGGAGTTGTATTTCTGTACTTTAGTTTCATTGGTATTTCCATATGAAGTATTGAATATTTTTCAACTTTTACTCAGCTTTTTGAGAGTACTTACAAAGCTGAGCCTTCAAACAAGGGAAGATTGAAATACTATCCTGGTAATGTTGATGAAATTCCAAAATTAAATTGGAAGTGGTCTTAAATTGAAAGTGGTCTTAAAAATAGTTTTTTTTGGTGGGGGGGGACACCCAGATTTAACAATAAACCACTGCTTTTTAATCCTACTTTTAGGAAGCAAACGATGCTCCTTTCCAAATGAATACGTGTTTTCTTCCTTCCATATACCTTTTCCAAGAAAGATACTATTGACAGCTTTATCATTTTAATCGTCAGTAATGGAAGAAAGATGAGATAGTAATGGGAATTATTAGAATTCATTATGGCAGATATAAATAGACATTCCATTTACTCAACAATACTACCTGGGCAGTTATAGGAAATCTTTCAACTTTGATAGCACATGCAGAATTTAAATAGTATAAATCTCCAGTGTCCTATCCCCTCCCCCTTAGGTTTCTGAGATTATATCTGTAATAATCTTTGTAAACTATATTCATTGCCACTGACCCTAGTATTTCTGCTAACTTCATCTTTCTAATTTATCTGTAAACCTTGAAATGTTAGATCCTAAAGACATTGAAATAAAACAGATTTCGAGTCAGTTTTCAATGGGCTATCCTAGAAATGTGAGCATCTTCACAGCACTGTTTGTTAGAGCAGATCATGTTATATTCAGCCCTGGGGAAAGCACTCCAATAGGCTAGAATTTCAGAATGTGTGGGCTAGTGAAAAGGTTGTGGGCTTTGATACAGCCCGTGGTTTTGTAGAGAAAATCATTTAACATCTCTGAGTTTCAGGGCATAATAATACCTTCTTTGTAGGGTTATTCAGAGGATTACATTAAATGGGGTACTGTTTTTTAAAGTACCTGGTGCTTAGCAAAATGAGGGTCTTAGCAAATGAGAGTCCCTTCATTCAGTTTCCTTCAGAACACCAGGATATAAATTTTTTGGATAGCAGAAATCATGTGAGTTTTCCTCATATTGAGCAAGGAACTTGGCTTTATATTATTGCTTTTTGAAGACTGGCCACTGAAAGGATCAATGTATGGCCAGCTCTCCCTCTTTTATTTAAGGCTCAGTCACTATTTTTGTTATTTTCTTACATTGTCCAGTTCTCCCACCTTCCCACTAATCCACTCTTGGGAGGTTTCCTTTAATAGGCCATCTACCTCAGCTAGCTGGCTTGCTGGAAGGTGAGTTTAATCCATTTCAAGTTTTCTAAAATTGTTTGCTGAAAGCTACTTACAATAGGAACTGAGCAAAAGCAGAATGAAGCAGGAAGAGGAGAGAGAGTAGTAAAATGCCTTGCCTCGTGAGCTGCCAAGTTTTAACTTCCTTGTTTTTTCCTAGTATTTCTGAGAAACAGGTATTTTGAAATGAGCTTTGGAACCTGCAATGCATGGCTTTTTCACTACTTACCAAATATTTGAATTTGTATGGATTAGTGAGCTTTCATGCCCCTGTTTATTTGTCTGTAAAATGATGGTAGTGATACTTCACAGGATTGGTGTGAGAATTATATAAGATTATCTATAGAAAAGCAAAGTCCCTGGCATATAGTAAGTTCTCAACCAGTATTGGTTTTCTTTTGGCCCCTTTCCTCTTAGCACTCATTAGCATTGCATCCAAAGAGATCAACTGATGTAGTAGTGGCAGGGAAAATCTGTACTTAATGCAATGAGGTTTCATCTAAATGGATGTATGTATGGGCTGTGTCTGTAAGCTTTGACCGCCAGCAGTGACTGAGACAGTTACCTTTGTGACTATTGGTCTTGCATGAGAAAGAATAATACAGGGTATTCAGATGCGATTGGGGCTCCTAATTTTTTAAATCACTAGAGTTTCTGATTGCTGATTTCTTTTGCAGTGTGAGTCTACATATTTTTTTATGCTTGTAGGATATCTGTGAACTTGTCTTCATGTTATTGCTTTTTGAAGACTGGCCACTGAAAGGATCTGTGTATGGCCAGCTCCCCCTACCCCTTTTATTTAAGGCTTAGTCACTATTTTAGTCTTTTTGTTACTTTCTTACACTGTCTAGTGCTCCCTCCCACTAATACCGCTAAAATTTTAGCGATATTGTTAAAATATACAATAATCAGTACTGCATGTACTGACCACTGAATGAATACCAGCCTTGACATTACAGCAGGATTCTGTAATCCTGTAATATGCCAGGCATTTAATTGTCGGATCATGAGGAGGACTTAGGGGTCTGTGACAAGGGGCCAGTGTGGCGGAGCATAACAAGGAAGCAGAGTCAGGGCTGTGACTATTTACCATCTGGTTCAGAAGTATCTTAACATTTTATCAAGGATGATTGTTACAATGAGTACTGGCTGAATATTGACCTACTTGGTAGTTCGGTGATGAATGAACTACATTCTTAGATCTGATTCTGTCTCTCTAAGTATAGGATAGAGCTTGAACTTTGCTAACCTTGATGTTCTTTCGAATTTAATGAAAATCTTTCATCTTACTTTTTAAAAAAGTATTGAAATTCGATTTAAGAAAAGATATCAGTCAGGCTGAGCAGCTCCATTGAAAAAGTATTTATACTATTTGTTAAAAATCTATTCTTAAGTTGGATTGGTACCATTGAGTAGATAATGTGTTGTAATAATCTGTTTCCTTCTTTTAGACAGAAATACCTCACTTGAAGCTAAGAATTTAAAAATCTTTCAGAGATTGCATATAACCTGATTTTTTTCCCTGCTTTTCCATGGTTTGTTGATTTTGTGTGTTTGTGTGTATGTGAAGCACTGTGTTAGGCTCTTTGGTAGATGCAATAATTACTTCATTGATTCAAGACATTTTTTTCCCCACAAAATTTTAAGTATGAAATTGGGGTGCATTTTAAAACTGGTGGAATTTTAAAGTTGGTTTTACTGAAGTGGAAGTAATAGCTGTAAAAGCCTGCCATTGACCCCTAATATGTAGGCTGAATAATGATTTCATCAAATATGTCCTCAGTCTAATCTCTGAATACTTTGCAGCTGTGATTAAGAGCTGCATGATTATCTTGGACCTGGATGGGCCTGATAAAATCACAACAGTCTTTATTAGAGGGAAATTGAAGGAGTCAACCAAACAGCAGAGAAAATAATGTGACCACAGGAGCAGAGGTTGGAGTGATGTGCTTTGAAGCTGGAGAAAAGAGCTGGAAGCTCAGGAATGTAGGTAGCCACTAGAAGCTGAAAAAGACAAAAGAAATAGATTCTCTCCTCAGAGCCTTAAAACAAACCAGCTCTGCTCATGACACCTTGATGTTAGCCCAATGAAACTGATTCTGAACTTCCGACTTCCAATACTGTAAAAGAATAAATTTGTGTTGCTCTAAGCCACTAAGTTTGTGGTAATACAATAGCAGTAGGAAACATACATCTCAGGTTTTTTTAAAAAAGTGATAGTATCAAAACATCTTAGATATGGTGAAATAGAGTAGATTTTATGTTTCCTTTTGTTTCAGATTTTTTATACTTGAACTACTGCAGAGTAAAAGGTGTAAAATGCCAAAGTAAAAAAAAAAGTACCTATATATTTGTTCTTGTACTATGGTATAAATTACATAGTAGAAGCTCATAAAGTTTTGTGTTCTTTAAATATATAGTTTTTGTTGGTACAGTGTGATGAAGTAAATGCCTGATGTAGAAATATCTGATGATTATTTAGTAGACTTCTTTTTCAAAATTTAATAATGGTTTTCATGAGCCAGGCACTATGTTAAGCCTTAGGGTTATGATAGAGCCGAGAGCAAACTTAGAGCCAGGTTTTTCACTTGCATAGTTTACAATCAGGCGTTTCAGTTCATGTGAAAAATGCCATCATAGGGTTCAAGATACTATAGATGCAGCATTAAGCAGACATTCACTTAAAACTTTAGAGAATGTTTTCTAGGGGAAGAGCTAAGCTGAAGCTGGAAGAGTTGAGTAAGAGTTGATCAGATGAAGGGAGAAGAGGGAATTTTTGAAGGTTCCAAGTAGAGGGAAGAGCCTTTGTGAAAGGTCAGAGGTGAACAAGCATGCCTTGAGAAAAACTCAGTGTGGTAAGAATGTGTGCTGCAGTAATCCTTAGCCTTTTCATACTCATGGGTACTTTAGTGCTAACATTTTTGGTGACATTCTTGAAGGAATTAAACTTTGAACACCTGTATTTAAAAAAAAAGCAGGTTTCAGAAAAGTATCACATATTTACTGATTCCCTCAGAAACTACATACAACTTAACTGTATTCTGCCCTGACCAACCTCTTTGATGGCCTCTTGAGACAAAGGTGTAAAGTACACGTTTACCTAACATTGTGCTGTGGTGTCTTCGCCTTTTGTTTTGTTTTGTTTTGTGGGACGTGATACCTCTTACCAGATCGCCATTCTTTGTCACTTCACCATAACTGTAGGCATCCTTTGTTGTAGCACAGTTTGATTTATTGATCTAACTTTGGTAGGCCCACACGAAGGACCTGCGGTATACAGTATATTAAGGCATTCCTGTTGAAAATTGTTGTGAGAAGTAGGAGTGGTGTGCAGTGAATCAGGGGAGGTAAGTAGGGCCTGTGCATTAGTTTTCTCTTTCTGCTGTAACAAATTACCACAGATTGGTGGCCGAAAACTTCATGAATTCATCTGTAGGTTAGAAATCTAACTGGGCTAAAGTCACGGTGTCAGTAGAGCTGCATTTTCTTCTACAGGCTGTAGGAAAGAATCCATTCTTTGGCCTTTTCCAGCTTTTAAAGGGTGCCCACATTCCTTGACTCATGACCACTTCTTTCCATCTTCCGAGCCAGCAACATTGCATTTCTCTTAGGAGTCTTCTGTAGTTACGTTTCCCTATTCCATTTTTAAGGACTTTTTGATTACCTTGAGCTCACCTGGGTAATTGAGGCTAACCCCCACCCCCCATTTTAAGGTCAGCTGATTAACACTACTAATACTATCTATAACCTTAACTCCCCTGTGCAGTGTAATCTAACATATTCACAGGTTTCAGGGATTAGGACATGGATAAAGGGGATGGGGAAGGATTATTCTGCCTTCCACTACCTCATGGGCCATGTTAAAGAATTTGAATTTTTTTCTTGATGGCAAGGAAAACCATTAAAAAGCTTTAAGTAAGAAAGTAACAATCAGATTTGCTTTTTTGGAAAATCACTCTGGCTGTGTTTTGTGTAGTCATTTGTCTAAAAAGTTGCATCATACAATCAATTTACTAGTTCATTTCCAGCACTCTTCTCTGACATTTTAAAAACTTGCTGTGTTGCAGTAAGTTTAGATTTGCAGAAATGATGCAAAAGATAGTACAGAAAATGCAATGCCCTTAGTGAGCTTCCTCTAAAGTCTTATATCTTCCTCGCAGATCTTAACATCTTACAAAACCATGGCATGTTTATCAAAACTGAGAAGTTAACATTGGTGAAATACAATTAAACTATATGTTTTATTTATATTTCACCAGTTTTCCCACTAATTTTTCTGTTCTTGGATCCAATTCAGGATGTCATGTTGCATTTAGTTGTCATGTCTCCTTAATCTCCACTGCTCTGTGACAGTTTCTTAGTCTTTTTTGAATTTTGAGACCTGACAGTGCTGGTTAGTTATTTTGTAGATGGTTTCTCACTTTGGGCCTGCTGATGCTTTCTGATGATTAGACTGAGATGAATTTTTAGGAAGAATACCGCAGAGGTGAAGTGCCCGTCTTACTGCATCATGTCAGGGATATTGGGTGGCTTAAACCATAGACATTTATATTCTCACAGTTTCGGAGGCTGGAGGTCTGAGATCAGGATGCCAGCATGTTTGGGTCTTGGTGGAGACCCTCCTCCTGACTTGTAGATGACCGTCTTCTCACTGTACAGTCGTATGGCTTTTCCTCCTTTAGTGCGTGTGGGGAAAAGAGATCTTCTTTTATAAGGATACTAATTCCATCACAACTGTCCTACCCTGATGCCAAATCTAATTACCACCGAAAGGCGCCCCCTCTTAATACCATCAAATTGGAGGTGAAGGCTTCAACATACGAATTCTGGGGGGACACATTCAGTCCATAATAGAGGCTGCCCTCTGAGTTCCCTACTGTAAAGTTACTATTTTTCCCCCTTTCCTGCTGTGTTTACTAGGAATAACTCACTTAACTCCAGTCTACATTTAACAGAAAGAGAATTAACTCTACCTCCTAGAGTGAGGTGTATCAAATAATTTATGTGCATTTGTTAAAATCACCACAGTAATTAATAAATATTTGGGGAGAAACTTTTATTATTATCCTGTTTTTCCTTAAATTTTTACCCACTAATTTTAGCATTCCTCAGTGGCTCTTCCCTGCAGTAATTATTACTGTGAAATTCTGATAGTGACTTTTTTCTTTTCCTCATTCTGTCTATATTATTTGGAATTTTTCTATAAAGAAGATTTATTCCTTTTCTCCCATTTTAAAATTTATTCAGTCATTTATCTTATTATGGACTCGGATATTTTATTTGGGTTATAGTCCAATACTATCATTATTTATATTTGTTACTCAAATTGTTACAGCTCTGGCTATTGGGAATCCTTTCAGGTTGACTCCTGTGTACCTTTGTCCCCATCCTTTTGATTTCTGAGCACTTGTTTACTTTTGGCACTATAAGATTCTCCATCTTGTACTTGCCCTACCTTAGCGCTAGAATCAGCAGTTTGTCCAAGGAGCCCTGGTTCCTATTGTATTTAGAAACCAAAAACTGTGCCCTGGATGTGCTCATTGCTCCTGAGTGTCACTGCTTCTGGGCTCTCTCAGTGAATAGCTAGATGATGTTTGTATACTAACTCAACGTATGTAAACGTGTCTTTAATTTATATCTGCATCTGACCATCTGTATGTATTTTACCTAAATATTTTTCAGGTAGGTTATTATACTGATTTGTCACAGTCTCTATTCCATCCTAGATATTCTTGAAATCCTGGTTGACTTTTTAATAAAAATTTGCATGTAATAAATTTGCATTTATTCTTTGTAGGGTAGGGCTCTATGGGTTTTAGCAAATGCATGCAGTCAAGTATCCACCACTACACTACCACATAGAAAAGTTTCGTCACCATAAAAAAGTCCTCATGTGATCCCTATATAGCCATCTACTCTTCTCTATCACCCCTAGCAGCCATTGCTGTTTTCTATCCCTGTCATTCTGTCTTTTCCAGGATGTCATGTAAATAAATGGAACCATAAAATATGTAGTCTTTTGAGTCTGGTTTCTTTTATTTAGCTACCTTTACCTATGCTGTCGCATGAATCAATTGTTCTCTTTTATTGCTATGTAGTATTCTATTACATGTATGTACCAGGATTATTTATCCATTTTTATATTGTTGAATATCTTGGTTTTTTCCAGGTTTTAGTGATTATGAACAGAGCTGCTATAAACATTTATGTTCTGTTTTTTTGTGTGGACACAAGTTTTCACGTTAAATATGTAAGAGTGGGACTGCTAGGTTAAAAGATAAGTGTGTGTTTAACTTTATTGGAAAACTGCCAGACTATTTTCTAAGGTGGCTGTGCCATTTTGCATTCCCTCTAACCACGAATGCGAGTTTCTCTTTCTTCACATTGTTGTCACCATGTGATATTTTGGATTTTTATGGTTTTGTTTTTAGTCATTCTAATGGGTATGTAGCTATATCTCATTATGATTTTATTTTGCGTTTCCCTAGTAACATATTTCCACCTATATATATTTTTTTCCCCAATTTTTGGTTGAGTTGTCAGTTTTCTTATTGTTGAGTTTTAAGAGTTTATAATATAATCTGAATACAAGTCTTTTATTGGGTGTATGATGAGCAAATATTTTCTTCTTGACTGTGGCTTGTCTTTTAATTCTCGTAGTGTTTCTTACAGAGCAAAGTTTTTTATTTTGATAAAGTCCATTTTATCGGTATTTTCTGTTACTGATCGTGCTTTTAGTGTCATAGATAAGAACTTACTGCTAAATCCATATTCACTTAGATATTCTTGATTTTCTCATAGAAGTTGTTTAATTTTACATTTAGATCTATGGTTCATTTTGACTTAATTTTTGTTTAAGATTTTGAGATATGCATTGAAGTTTACTTTTTTGCATACAGATTTGTTGAAAAGACTTTCCTCCATTGAATTGCCTTGGTACCTTTGTTGAAAATAAGTTGATTATATATTTATGGGTCTGTTTCTAGATGCTTTCTTAATTATTGTAGTATATAAGTTGAAATTGGGTATTGTGAGTTTACCATCTGTTCTTTTCAAAGTTTCGTTTGTTTTTAGCTATTTTGGTACTTTTGGCTTTTTATAAATTTTAGAATCAGCTTGTTGATATATATTTAAAAAGCTGATATTTTGGGGGGGATTGCATTGAACCTAATGATCCAAAATCAAGTCTTTCAGTTCACAAACATGGTATTTTGTTGCATTTATTTAAATCTTACTTTTTCCTCCAGTGTTTTGTCGTTTTCCATCATATATTTTATTAGTTTTATATGTTAAATACTTCTTTTTTGTGTGCTGTTATAGTGTTGTTTGTTTAATATTAAATCCCATTTGTTCATTACTAGTATTTGGAAGTACAATTGACACTTGTATATTGATCTCGTATCCTGTGACTCTGATTAATTCACTTTTAATCTCAGATGTTTCCTTTGAAAGATTCCATGGGATTTTTGTAAATAAAGATAGCTTTATTTCTTTCTTTCTAATCTATATTCCATTTATTTCTTTTTCTTGCCTGTCTGAAGTAGCTAGTACATCTTGAACATTGTTGAATAGGAGTGGTGAGAGAGAACATCTTTGCCTTGTTCCTAATCTTAGAAAATAGTTTGTCTCTTACCATTGTATGATGTTGATTGTGACATTTGCTGTAGGTTTTTAGTAGGTATTCCTAATTAAATTAAGGAAGTTTCCTTCTATTTCTGCTTAGTTTATTGGGAGTTTTGTTATCATGAATGAGTTTCGTTTAATACATTTTCTGTATTTATATGCTCATTTTTTTCTTTAGCCTGTTAATACAGTGAAGTGCATTTGAATGTATTTCAGATGTTTAACGTGGGATAAACTATTTGGTCATGATGAGTTTTACTTTTCAGGTATTGCCAGATTCTATTTGTTAATATTTCGTTCATGCAATAATAGTATTTCATGATAAAACTCAGAGCAAAATTGAACAAGTGCTTTTTCCTCAAGATAATCTCTATTAGTATGCAATAGAGGTACTACGTTTATTCCCATTTTCATCACAAAGAATATTAAAAAGAGCCATATACTCTAGGGTTGAGATTTAATACAATTAATAATTTTTACTGCTTTATTTAGGATAGTCTTAAGTGAAATTAGCTTGCTTATTTGTTTATTTATTTATTTTACCATGAGTGCATGGTAATGAAAAATATGATTACTAGAGTTGCTTGGTTTCCACTGCTTCAGTTTCTGTCACAGGGCCAGCATGTTACCCATTATACATTTTGTGTCATTCATATAAATATCAACACAGTGAAGAGTGCAAATACCACTTTAGTACTATTATAAAAATAGTTTTTACCTACAGATCCCCCCAAAGTTTCTAGTGCTGCCAGGGTTCTGTATACTATGCTTTGAGAATCGCTGTTCTATATCCTTACTGTGTTAGTGTCCTAGGGCTGCTGTAATGAATTACCACAAACTGAGTGGCTTAAAACAACAAATTCTCTCCTAGTTCTGGAGACCAGAAGTCTGAAATTAAGGTGTTGGCAGGGCCACACTTTCTCTGTAGGCTCTAGGAGAGAATCTGGTCCTTGCTTCTTCCAGCTTGTGCTTGGCTGTTGACATTCCTTGTATTTTGGCTTCACGACTCTGCTTCATCTTCACTTGGCCTTCTCTTCTTTGTGTGTGTCTTAAAAAGATATGTGTGATTGCATTTAGGACCTGCTCAGATAATTCAGGAGAAACTCCTCCTCTTAATGATGCCTTTTCTCACATAAAGTAATATTCATTCTTTTCCATATAAGATTTTCACAGGTTTCAGGGATTAGGCTGTGGATGTATCTTTTGGGAGGCCACTATTCCATCCATGTATGTTGGAGTGCTTCATGTTGTCCCACAAGTCTCATAAATTTTGTTTGTTTTTCTTTAGTCTTTTGTCTCTGTTTTTTGAATTGGATCATTTTATCACTCAATCATCAGGCTCGTTGATTTCTTCTGCCATGCTGTTGAGGCCATCTAGCGTATTTATTTCAGTTTCATTTTAAATATTTCCATTTTTAAAATAGTTTTCATTTCTCTGTTGATATTATATGTTCATTTACTGATTTTTTTTTCAATTCTTTGAATATGTATATTTTTATTTTTTGAACATATTATAAGAGCTGCTTTGAAGCCTTCGAATGTTAAATTTAACTTCCGGGCCCATTTTGATTCCGGTCCCTGTCTGCCATTTTTTTCTGGGCGTCCCAGTGTCTCCCCGCATATGCACAGTTAAGCTGCCAACTAGGGACCTGACACAGTTATTGGAACCAATGGGATATCACTTTTAGAAGAGTAATGTGAACCTGCACAAAGACTGACCTGCACACACGCTTATCAGCATGTGGCTTCATGTTTTTTAAAAAAAATGGAAAACAACCAAGTGGCCAATAATAGAGAATTTGTTAAAATACAATAAATCCATGTAAGGGAATACTATACTATTCAGATATTAAAAATTAAGGAAAGATATGTAAGTCATGCTGAATAAAGAAATCATGTAAAAGTTCATTGTAAGCCCACTTTTGCTTAACTAAATTAAGCAGTTATATGCAAAAAGCGAATATTGGGTAGATATACGTCAGCATGTTAATAGCAGTTAATGTAGGTGGTAAGATTATGGATGATTTTTATTTGATCATTTTCTGTACCTTTTTGCAATGACTATATTACCTTTGTAATAAGAAAAATACTTGTAGAGTTATTTTTTAAAAATTTGACTATCTACATATGTAACTAATTTATTTTCTCTTCCACAACCTTTTTTGCTGTTCATTTTATAAGTATTAAATACCAGCCATCTTTTCATATATGTTGCAGAATCATTTTGAATCCAGAGAAAGCTCTGCATCTAAATTATCCTAGAAAGCCAGTTATTTTTCCATTTTTCTTAGAAATTAGTAGCATTAATGATATTTGACAGTACTTCAAAATGCTTTTATAATCAATGTTTCTATTAATGTCTAATTTAAATATTTAGGCCTAAATTGAAAGCATTCCATATATGTGGTCATTGATTCCTCTTTCTTTTTATATTTTTCTGTCTCAGAGCAACATTCAGTAGGAATTTAATGCAAGCTCCATATGTAATTTTAAATTGTCTGGAAGTCACATTAAAATATCAAAAAAAACAAGTAAAATCAGTTTGAAATTATGCAACTATCCCAATATATACAAAGTATTATCATTTTAACATGTATTTAATATTAAAAATTGCTGATATTTTTCATACTATTTCTTCAAAAGCCATTGTGTATTTTATAATTATAGCACTTCTCAATTCAGATTAGCATAGTCACATATGGCTTATCATATTGGATAATGCAGATCTATAGCACATGTCAGTGGTTCCAGTTGTTTTTGCCTTTCATTATAGACTCGCATTTCAGCACTCAGTTATTTTTTTCTTTCATTTTTTTTCTAGTGTATCTGTTTCAGTTTTTCCCTATAGGTTACTTAAAGCTTTACATCTCTCAACTATTCTATGAAGGAACTATTTCTCTAATACAATAGGACAATTGAGTACATTATGTACACACACACACACACACACACACACAATGTTTAGCTTATTCAAAGATAACATTTTTTTTTTAGTAATTATAGAAACATGTCTAAACTTTTAAGAATATAATACATTTTTAAATTAGGTAAAGATGGATATATTTTAGTTTTAGAATCTGGATTCTGAATTTTTTACAATAGTAATTAATTGCTATTTCTGTTACTATTGCTGTATAACAAATTACTCCAAAACGTGATGGTTTAAAACACCCATTTTATTAAGCTCACAGATTCTGTTGATCAAGAATTTGGACAAGGCACAGCAGAGATGACTTTTCTCTGCTCTAGGACATCTAGGGCCTTAGCTAGGAAGACTCACAGGTGAGTCAGTTGCTGGAGATTGGAATGATCTCGAAGGTTCATTTATTCACATGTCTGGCACCAGGACTAGAATCAAAGACTTGGAGTTCAGACCAGAGCGCCTACCATGACCTCTCTTTGTGGATTGGCTTCCGCAGAACATGGCAGCTGTGGAATCATTGGACTCCTGAGGCAGCTTCAGGGATCCACGTGTATGAGTTGCCTGTGATTGAACCTGGAAAGTCACACAGCTTTGCCCCTGCCATTCTTTATTGGTGGAAGCTATATAGCCTGCTCATATTCAAGGGGAGTATGACGTAGACATGCCCCCACACACACCTTTAATCAGCAGAGTATCAAAGAATTTAGGGGCCATGTTTTAAAACTGTCATAATTGCTTACAGAATTACAGGAAACAGGCAAGTGAAAACACTAACATTAGTAAAATTCTCATAATTTATTCTACAGACTGTGGCTTTTGTTTGTTTGTTTTAAAGAATATAAGTGTATGTAAACTATTTATTTGTAATATTTGCCAGGTTCAGATTTTAGTATATGCAGAAGAAATAAAACTTTATTAGTTTGATATTATATCCTGAGAGAAAATTGGGAGAGTTATTTAATGCATTTTAAAGTTGAAGTAAAGAAAATGCATTTCTTTTTAGGCCACAGTAAAACAAAATTTTTAAAGATATTTTACTTCTCCTAGATATCATTTCCTTTCAATTCACATTGATTCTTACGTGGTTTTCTTTTTAAGTGCAGGCTTTTAAAAATTGACAGAATATTTGAGAGGAAAGATTTGCTTTCAAAGGAGTCTTGATTCACTTACCATTTTTTATGAAATTATTTTCAGATCCTTCATGCTTTGGGAACATTTAGATCTTGATATAGAGTAGGTACATATAATTAACTATCCCCCTCCTCATCCCCCACAAAGTATGTGCCTTTGTTTTCTTTCATGGACTGAGAATAGGCTTTCTCTGATGGTCAGTTCACTTCTGTTAAATTGAATCAATACAACATTTCTGTTATTTTTAGAAGAATGACATTTGAGTAGCTTGGACATGATTGTTTCCCTGTTTCTCAATCCTATAGCATGGAGGACCAACTGATGCATTAAGTAAGAAGATACCTGAACAGATTTATCCAACTCTGATTTGGATCCTCTCTTGATTGATAAATTCATACCAGTAGAATTTTCTGAGACAGCAGTGAAGAGCAACAACAGATCCATCTTTTTATATATTTAGTAAGGCGGGGAGGGAGAACGTGTCACTTTTTTTTTTGGCATGTTAATGAAAGATTCCTATTAGTCTTTTTTCCTTTTAAGTAAATAAATTCTTTCAGGTGAACCATAACCATATAAAATATCCTGTAAGAAGAGTAAAGTAGATACCTAGTAAAACAGTTTTATACTTCTATCTAAGTTTGGTTCTCTATATACTTCTTAGAATAGTGTGGATATTATTCTTTCCTTACACCTTGATTGCACAAGTTATCTTTGTGTCTGCAATAGAATATGTACTTATATGATCAAAGATGAAGGTTCCACTATATTATTTAGTAGAAATTAAAAACAAAAAGGAAATGTTAAGCATTATTCATTATGTCTTTTATAAACAAGTATATTTATTATGGCTAAGAATACATCAGCACATCCTTGGAGTTAGTGAACTTGAAACAATTGTGAATATTCGTTTTTGTTACCTTTTCATGTTAAAGTATGGGACAGATACCTGTTTTCTTCCATAAGATAGGAAAATTAGATTCTAAGATAAAGTTTGCTCTTAGTTTGAACCCAGGCTAGAATTCCATGGTTTGGGACAATTGACCAATATTTGCTGGGCTAAAGAAAGCCAATTGGATTTTAGTGTGGTGAGGATCAACAGGTCATTGTTTAAAAGTATGAACTTGAGCCAGACTGCTTGATTCAAATCCCAGCCTAGTTACTTCCTAAGATTGTGACTGTGTTGAATGACTTAATTTATGTGTCTCGTTTATCTTATTTATAAAGGGGGTATAATGATACTATTTACTTCTAGAGGCTTTGAGTAAGATTAAAGAAATTAATATATGTAAAGCACTTAGAACAGGGAGGACACATAGTGTAAAATGTTTAATAGACTTAATAAAATGTTAGGATTATTATTAATGATACTGATAAAATGAAAACCTGTGGTGATCAAAGATATAAAAATATAAAAGTGGAAGTAGTAAAAGCATTAGAGGAAAACATGGGTACGTAGTTTTATAAAATGAATGGGAAAAGCTCTACTAAGAATGATTTTAAAATTTATCAAGTGTGAAAGATTTTACTACATGATAATTGAGAAACTATAGCAAAAGATACCATGAACAAAGTCTAAAGACAAACAGTAACCTAAGGGAAACTATATACACCATATAGAAATAATATAAGGTTTAATTTCTTAATATACAAGAACATTTATAAATCATTAAGGAAAATAAAACCCTGTGTGACAAGAGCAAACAACAGATGAAGACACACAAATATCTAAGAAATATTTGAAAAGATTCTCAGTGTCACTCGAAGTTAGGTACTACAAACTAAAATGTTTTTCACTTATCATATTTGCAAAAATTAAAATATAACTCAATGTTTGAAAGACAAGGCATTCTCGAGCATTATTGACGGGAGGTATAAATTCATAGACCTTTTTGGAGAGACATTTGGCAATAATGGTCAATTTTAAAAGTACAAACCTTTTGAACCTCTAGTTTCACTTCTAGGAACTTATCTTTCAGATTCATCACAGAAGTTGTCCTCATTAATATAAATTAGTTCACTCCCTGAAATATTTCTCAGTGGAGATTTAATAAGTAATGTTTCTACAATGAAATACTGTGTATTTCTTTAGAAGAATAATGAAGATTTATTTATGCTAACAGAATATCTAGGATACATTAAGTTGAAATGTAGTATGATCCTTGTGTATTTAAAATATATATGTGCTTATACATACATTGCATACATACATAGATGTACAAAAGATACACAAGAAACCATTAGCTGTAGCTACTACATGTGGGAAGTGTGATATCAGGTATGAGGGAGAGAGGGGACTTGTACTTTCACTTGATATTCTTCCTTGTTTGTATTTTTTTTTTTATACTGGGTATATTGTTACTTTTATAGTTTTAAAAAACTAATAAGAAAGGTTAGAACTTCTTCCATCCTGGGTATGTTAGTTATAAATTACTGCATAACAAAATACCTCAAAACTTAGCAACTTAAAACAGTAAATATTTAATTTCAGTTTCTGAGAGATGTGAATTTAGGAATGGCCTTGCTGGGCAGTGCTCTCTTAGGGTCTCATGAGATTGCAGTCAGGCTTTCAGTTGGGGCTCTAGTTATCTCAAGACTCTACTAGTTGTGAAGGATCTGCTTCCATGCTTATTCACATGGCTGTTCGGAGGCCTCAGTTTCTCTTCAGACTTCTCTATATAGAGCTCGTCACAATTTGGCAAGTTTGTTCTTCCAGTCTGAGTGATCTAAGAGAGAGAGAGAGAGTTAGCACCCCAGACTGGGCAAATCTTGGAGGTGATGTGTCCTTACCTTTGCTATGTGCTGGGGATCACCCACCAATTCTGGTACATTGTGGGGCGGCGTGAGGACCAGGAGATAGGGATCATTGAGGCCATCTTGGAGACTAGCTACCACAGTGGGTCTATAACAGTATATATCTTTTGTAATAATTTGGGATTGTGGAGAAATAAACTGATCAGGCAACATTTAAATGGGAACTATGCTTAAAAATGAGTTATCTCCTTACCAATCTCTGTAAATATTTGCTTTTCTTTTTCAGGTCCAGCACAGAATCAAATGCAGGTTCCACCTGGGTATGGATTGCATCCTCAAAACTATAATGCTCCCTCAGGACATTACTCTCAAGGACCTGGGAAAATGACCTCATTGCCATTGGACAGCCAGTGTGGCAATTACTATTCTGGTCTCTATCCGGTACCAGCACAAAATGTGGTGACTCCTAACACAGCAAACCAACAACCAGGAACACAGCAGATATATGGCAGGGGCCCTCCTGCCCCTCACTCTGTGGGATCCACTCCAGGATACTTCCAGGGTGCAGCATCATCAGCAGCCTATTTGCATACGAGTGCCTCCCAGCCACACTCCTCTTTTGTGAATCACTACAATAGTCCAGCCATGTACTCTGCCAGTTCTTCTGTTGTTTCTCAGGGATTTCCCTCTACTTGTGGTCACTATGCTGTGTCAACTGTTTCTAATGCTGCATATCCTAGTGTTTCATATCCCTCTCTGCCTGCTGGTGATCCATATGGGCAGCAGATGTTTACCTCACAGAATGCTTCGACTATCAGACCAGTTAGAGATAATTCATTTTCTGGTCAAAATACTGCTCTCAACCATCCATCACCACTTCCACCTCCACCATCACAGCAGTACTACCAGCAGCAGAGTCTTTCAGCATACAATACTCTCTCGTGGTCATCTTCAGGCCTTCCATCGACCCAAGACAATCTCATTCGAAATCATACTGGTTCTCTGGCTACAGCCAACAACAACCCAACAAATACTGGTAGGTTGAATGAAAAGTTCACCAAAGCATGGCTAAAAATGAGTGCGTTTCCAATCAGGTTTTTATTTGCGTGAAAGTTAAAGATGATATTATCTAATAGAAAAATTGGAAATTAGCTCACCTTTGTAATTAATTTGCTTTATTTAATGTGGTATTTTGCAGCATCTCCCTGGGCCCTTCCCCTCACCTGTTCACAATTAGCCACCCAACCATCTGCCTCTTGTAGCCTGATTCCTTACCATGATTGGGATCTCAGTCAATATTTATTGATATGTTTTATGCCTCTGCAATAGTTGTCTTTAATGTGAGTTAAGTGTAGAGCAAATGAAACAGTTCATTTGGGTATATGCTTTGTTAGCCACTACTTTTTTTTTTGTACTAGTTTAACTTTGGGACAGTTACTATCCCAGCCAGAGCCCCACTCACTATAGAAAAGATGATAGCCTGCAGTACAACACTAGTTTCTCTGAGTTAGCTCCTATTAGTGACTTTCACAGAAGATCTATTTCCTACACTTTAAAGTTGATATTTTCTTATTCCCAGTTGGTAAGTTAGGATGAAGGATGGGAAAGGGGAGGAAAGATGCCTGAAGAATAAATACCCTTGTAATTAGTTTTTATGACCTTCCTAAACCGAGATGTGGTTAAGTTTATTAGTTTAAAAATTATGAATGCAAGCATGTAGTCTTTTTAGTGCGGGGTTTCCATAAGGTATGGTCATTTAATTTAACTTGCGAACTTGAACTTAACAACTCTTGAACTAGATGAAAATGTATGTAAAGAATGAGAGTTAGTAAAATTGTGCTAGTTTTGCATCAGAGTCTGGATAACCGTATGTCAGGGATGTTGTAGAAAAGTATCCTTCTCTGGATAATTAGGTTATTTAAAATTAGAACTTTAGAATATTAGATCAAGATCATCTGCTCTTTCATTGCTATGTCATTTAGAAACACTTTCAGCTTCAAGCTACTAATAATGGTTTAAACACAGAAGGTGGTATTTTTCTCACGTAACAAGAAATCTATCGGGATCCAGTGGATCCAGATCTCCTCAGTGGCTCTTCTGTCTTTCCACTCCTCCATTCTTCACATATTTGTTTATAGATGAAGAAGATAACTTCTGTACCTGTAGACATTAAGTCAGAGTTAAAAGAATTGACTGGATCTTGCATAAGTCATCACAGTTCCCAAACATGACTGTGGACCAGAATCACTAGCACAAGATTGTACTCTCAGCCCCAGCTTACTGAGCTAGACTGGACTGGCCAGGGTAGTCTCAGGAATGTTTTTCTGACTGATACCAAGGTTTGCCTAGTAAGAGACCCAAATTCTACTACAGTCTTTTTTGCTTTACAGATGAGAAAAGCCATCCAAGTTGGCTGCTTGTGGTCATTAATATTAAAAACACAGCTTGTCTTGGAGTTCAATTTCTTCTGACTCTCAGTCTGCCCTTCTCAGAACTAGAGCTTTGTGTTCCCTAGAAATTCTTTTGTTTCTCTCTTCTTCTAGCAGTCCTTTTATAGATTAGCTTATCCTAAGGTCCCTCTGACTTAAGGATTTTGTGACTTTTGTGACAAAAAAAAGAAATACAGGTAATTCCTGTCATATTTCTGAGATGGGATAGAACCAGTTTATACTGAGATGTGGGATCAGGGAAATATGGGGCCACATGGCTAATGAACAGAATACCTAATTGGAAAGGTTCTATCATTGAAAAAAATATTGAAAAATAGTAGAAATAATTACAAAATGACCTATTTGAATAACTAGTAATTGGTTCTTTAGGTAGAGAGATAGGGTATATTTTTACTCTCTTAATACCAGTACTGTACTGAGAAAAGCCATAAAAAATATAATTTTGGAAGTTAATTGTGTTAAGTGTTTTTTTTAACCTTTAGATTGTTAAATTGCTTTTAAATTGTGCTTCAGAGGTTGACAAGTATATCTCAGGCTAATTAGACACATGCTCTTCACCATTTCAAAAGAAATAAAGAGGTTACTTAAAATCTACTTTAAAATTAAATATTACAAAAGTTCCCAAACTTTCTCAGTTGATATATCTCAGTATTTTTTCACAGTACCACAGCAGCTTAGTAATAATAGTTCATAAGGTGTTTGACAGATATCACTCTGCTTCTCTTGAAAATTTAAAATATCCCTGGGAACCCTGTGAGTTTGTTGCACGGGCATCTTGAATACCCAAGTACATGGTTTGGGAACCATGAGAATATTGATTTTAATTTTCTGAAAAAATAGGAAACTTAATTGCTTTGAAACTCCTAAATTATATTGTCATATTAAAATGAGAATCTTAGATACTAAAATAGTTTTGTGTGAAATACAACCTTTGAATAAATGACAAAATGCATTTTTTATTACTTGATTGTACTGATTTCATTTTTGAGTATAGTAAAACTTCTTAAGCAATTTTTAAAGGGTTGGAGATCCAAAAGCATAAACCTGAGTTAAGTGATTATCAAAAACACAGTGATGATTACAAGCTGTTATTTTTAGGCAGTTGATGGATTCATATGCAGAAACGTGAAATAAAAAGACCTTTTAATGTTATCTCATTTGCCTTTTTATTTTAGAAAAATTTAGCACTAGAACTTCAGATTATTCTAAGTATTCTAAGTATGTATGTTTTGGATGCTGTGTTTGGTTGTTAACTTAGGGTGAAATTTTGACTGGTGTTTAGAAGGGATCATTTCATTAGGCCATTTAAAAACTTTTAAATGGTCACTAGTTAAATGTCTCAAGGTTCAGAAGAAGAAGCTCTTTTTCAATTTGAGGTGATGTTGATTGAGGGTGTGACAACAAGATGAGTACTGAAACTAGATTAAAGTCATTTCCTTATTTTATTACCTTTCATTTTAAAAAGCACATAATTTTTAAAATTAGCAAGATAAATCCTGTTGCCAAGATCTAAAATTTTGCCAGAAAAATTATTTTTATTAAAATTATTTCATACACCTAAAACTAATATAATATTGTATACCAACTACAATTAAAAATTTTAAAATTATTTAAAATTATTTTTACTATTTTTTGCTTAATAAGGATCACATGTTGATAGCATATTACAAAATAGTACTGTCTGCTTGATGCTGTTTTACTACGTACCATTTTATAAAACAAGCATTTAAAAAGCTACTTATGTAAAAATAATAATATACATTTATATAATCCTTGTGTAAAATTCCACAGCATACTTGATACTAACATATAGTCACTGATAAGTTAATATATCTGTTACCTCAGGGTAGTGATATGCCTGAGGAAAAGCAAAATAAATACCCTTAGGAGATGATTATCTGGACAAAAAAAAAATACAAGTTAGAAATAAATTAGGAAACTACATTGGAGGTATAAATAGTACAGTAAAGAGATTATTTTCAACTTTGGAAACATGAGGTTGCAGTTACAAGATGGAAATAACATAATTTTGCTTCCTTACACTCATACTCCTTTGGTTTTTCCAAAGCTACTTTTGAACCTTATCATCTTTTCTCAACTTCATACCTCCCACCTGTAAGTTTTTTTACATTTACTCCTCTAAATTCAGAAAATGAGTTGTTGATCTTCATGATCACTTCTTTCAGATCTTGGCTTTTTCTATCTACTGGAAAAGTAGATCAGTTTCCTAGGTTCTCCTGGGCTATACTATTAGAAAGGTGAGAGGAATTGAAAGGAAAACATAAGCTTGGTCCTATTTGGTCCAGGAGCCATCAAAAGTTTTTAAGCAAGGGGGTGACACTATCAGATTTATGTTTCAGAACTTTCTTTTATGACCACTGTGGTAGATAGGAGGAAGAAGAACTTGGAGATAGGAAGACAAGCTGGGAAGGAATTACTACAGTTATCTAGATGAAGGATGGTGACTTGGGCTGGGACTTGTTTAGCTATAAAACAGATGACAGAGATGATTACAGGGATTTGTTGATACAGTTTATGAAGCAAAAGGAAGAATAAAAGATGCCTTTTAAATTCTCCAGCTTGAAAAACTTGAATGGGTGATAGTACTATTAGCTGAGAATTATTTTGTCTCCCTAGTTCTGAAAGAATTTTGTGTGCAGGCATTATAATGAGCTACAAGAATGAAATAGGGAACTACCTTAATACCAAAAAAAGACAAAAGATTTATTCTTGAATCATGAGTTCTGTCTCTAATCATTCCATACACAGTACAGCAGTTCATTTTCATAGTGCCAGTTTTATATATTATTTCTTCTGTCAAATTATCTTTGTGAAAGGGCAGTTTCTTTTTGGCTGGCATACTTCCATGGTCCTTAATATTTGTAGAACATTTCTCCATTCATTTGACAAATATTTGAAAGTCAACTATATATGACAGGCTCTATTTTAGTGCTGGGAGATAAAATAATGAAAACACTTGATCCTTCATGAAGTCTGCCAGTCTTTGTGGGGAAGCAGACATTATCCGGATAAACACAATGAATGTAAAATTGTTGTTATTTAAGTATCGTGAAGCGGAGATATATGATGTTTGACTAGTGTACTTGTAGGTGCATCTGGTCTGTGAGTTTTGAACTTTAAGGAAGTTTTCCCTGATATTTGACATTTGAGCTGCAATCTGAAGCATGAATTCTCCTAGGGCTTCACTCACATGACTAGCAGACTGCACAGACTGTTGACTAAGTCGACTCCCTACTTGAAAAATAACTTATATGATGGCTTGGGGCAGAATTGCAAGAGTGGAAAGGGATAAGCTGCAAGGCCTCTTGAGACTTGTACACCATTACTTCTCTTAATTAAAGCCAGTCAAGGTTAGCCCCAGTTTAGGGGTGGGAAAATAGACTCCACTTCTTAATGAGAGGAATCAGCAAAATAACGTGACTTTGTTTTCAGTCTCCCATATGACGTTTGCTCTTCCTAAAAACGATGAAGCAACCAACATATTTAGACTACCTTACATATTCTTTCCCCATTCTCCATATTTATATCATTTGTATACTATTAGCCCTTCTTTTGTTTTGTCATCTTAGTTCTACAATTGTTTCAGTCTTAGACCTAAATTATACATACATACACCCATCATACATATATACATATGTGTATATGTACATATGTTCAGTATATTTATTATTCACTGCTTACTAAGAGTCTTTTGTCTTAGGATTTTCCCCCCACATTTATTGAGGTATAATTAACATGATATTGTATGTTTAAGATGTACAATATGATAATTTGATACACATGTAAAATGATTACCACAGTAATCA
Source organism: Eidolon dupreanum (assembly GCA_028627145.1). Lineage (NCBI taxonomy): Eukaryota > Metazoa > Chordata > Mammalia > Chiroptera > Pteropodidae > Eidolon > Eidolon dupreanum. The sequence continues at coordinate 69,126,835 of CM053513.1, forward strand.
GTCAATACATCCATCACTTCACATAATTACCTTTTCTGTGTATGTGGTGAGAATATTTAAGCTCTGTTTCCTTAGCAACTTTCAAGTATATAATGCAGTATTGTTCATTGTAGTCAGCTATGCTGTACATTAGATCCCCAAAACTTATTTATCTTGTAACTGAAAGTTTGTACCCGTTGACTGACATCTCCCCATTTCCCCAACCCCGCAGTCTTTGGCAACCACCATTCTACTCTCTTTTTCTGTGAATTCAGCTTTTTTAGATTACACAGGTAAGTTAGATCATACACTATGTGTCATTCTCTGACTTATTTCACTTAGCATAATACCCTCAAGGTCCATCCGTCTTGTTCCAAGTAGCAGGATTTCCTTCTTTTGAATTGCTGAATAATTTCCGTGTGTCTGTGTATATGTGTATCTACACCACATTTTTTTTAATTCGTTCCTCTATTGTATGTTTTACACATACATACACAACATATTTTCTTTATCCATCGATGGGCACTTAGGTTATTGCATAGATTTTTTAGTTATCTCTTGGTTGGCTGAAAATTATTTTCTAGGTCAGGCAATTTGAGCTATCAAAATGTCCACTGTGAAATAAGACATCTGATTAAAAGCAGCAGATGAGAAGTGTTTACACACACTATTGCAGTTTACAGTACAAAATGACATTTGAGCAGATACTAGGAACATTTGCGGAGTTCATGACCACATAACCGCAGAAGCAAATAACCTCAATCTTAGGTACCATTGCACAGTAACAGTAATTAATAATAGTGATCATTAGTAAAGAAAAACTTTTGGGTTTATTTTGTTTAAGAAGGTAAGGAAGTTTGTGAAATGTTTTAGGAAATTTTCCATTAAAGATTATTAAAACATTTGGTAAGTAAATTTTCGGGAGTTTTGAAAATAGTTTCTTTGTTCCACCTTATTTTCTAGATACACTTTACTAGATAAATGTGATGTTACTGAAGTTATTATAAGAACTTCAAATAAACTGTATTCTGTTAATATTTTAATATATTTCAAGTTTATTGCTGTGGATGAAATAGTTTCTTGTCTTCAGTTGCAGATTCTTTATCCTCTCCTGTTACGCAAAATGTTCAGCCTCCCAAGTCCAGCCCAGTGGTGTCCACTGTTATGTCAGGAGCCTCGTCAGCAAAAACACCTCCCACTGCAAATCACCTCGTTGAGCCTGTGGCCTCAGTTACACAACCATCAGAGCTGTTACAACAGAAAGGTATTGGAGAAATTCATTATACTATGCAAGTAGCACACACATACATACATACTGATTCAAATAGCTGATTTTTAAGTCAAACTGTATAACCATAATTTTTAGAAAATATGAAAAAATTTATAATTTCAATTTAAACACTTCTTATATATTAACTTCCAGTCACTTCATGAAATTATATTTTACATAATTGCAAGCTTAGTTTAAATACTATTTTGCTTTGCTTTTACATTTATTAAATTATTCATATTCCTCATCTATCTGCACAGTCTTCATAGTCATTTTCCTGGCTAATAATTTATTGTGTCAATGTATTTTAATTAACTAATGCATCCCTCTATTATGCAACATTTATTTTATTTCCTATTTTTTAAAGATTTTTACAGTTTGTTTTAGGACAAAGTATCCATGATTTCTTTATCTAGTGTATTTCTATATCCTGTTTGATGATTTCTATGCTTATTATTATTAATGGCAAATAACTTTGACCCAATTTTGGGAATGCAGTTATATCCCACATTGACAACATTGACAAACAATACAGTTTGTTTGCTCGTTAATATTCTTCATGTGCTAAATAAGTGACAGGCAACTAAAATGTGTTGTTCTGATGCTCTTTCCCCACATTATCTTTATTTTGGCAGTATTCACGGTTATTTTCTGTCTGGCTAAAATTCCAAATCCAAAAATTGATTTTTCAAGTTAATATACTTTATTTTTCATTTGAGGAGAGATAACTGAACTGTTTCTAGAAATCTATGGTTTATATTTCTAGAGCAACCATTATTAATGGTTTTAGGGACTATACACAATATGTAACGACAACTCCTGACCTTGAATGTGAAGAACTCTCTTCTCTCTCATGTTCTGAAACTTAGGAAAAGCATCTATAACCTTAGGCTCATTTCAGTGCCTGTGTCTGCTGAGTGTTTATGTGGTCAACAGAAGCCTTTCTATAATTTAATCAGATTATACATTATAAATTTTCTTATTTGGTTTTATAGGAAAACCAACTGCAGCACCAAGGAGTGTCCATTGATTTCCAACCAGCCAGTGGGTACATTGGGAATAGAATCTAGTTATAAGTGTTTGCCTTTAAAGGGAGGGGCTGCTAGGAAAGTTTTGCTTGTCATGAGTAAGGTTAGGTTGTAGCCCTGGATGAGCAGTGTTTTTTGGTGTGTGTCTTTCCTCTGCATTAAAGACTACTTCTGTTTCTTAAATATCTTGCATGTTTTGACCCTTTACATTGCCCCTGCTAATTTATTTTTTCCTATCATATTTTTGACCATCTTATTTTAAATACCATGTTGTCATTTTACTTATCACTTTGTAAACCACACTAAATAATAATTGTTTCTTTTTTTCTTACTAATATATCGAAAAGAGAAGGAGCTGCCATTTATTGAGCACTTACAATATGCCACTTTATATTTATTATTTTATTTAATATCCATATCAATCCTACAATGTAGATATCCCTGATTTACAGATGAGAAAAGTGAGATTTCACAAAAATTAGGTAACCTAAATTAGAAATTAGTAAGTAGCAAAGTGAAAGATTTTTAACTCAGACCTTTCTATCTCGTTTCATTTCTCTAAAATGAGGTTGAATGTTTTGTTGTTGGCTATTAACAAACTTTTGATCTACCTAAGATAAGCTCCTTGAATAAATAACAAGAAAGATAATAGTGAAGACATTTGAATTGTAACTTTTATTATTCCTTTTTCTTAAGTAGGAGTTTGGTTTCTTAGTGTCCTCTTTGCCTTTGGGTAGGTTGGCGTACACACCTACTTGTTTCTGAGTTGGGGCTACCATCTATGTTGTGCAAGTGGTAGTTTGTGTAAATGGTGCCTCTTGTAGTTGTGCCACGTATGGCCTGCAAAGGGTGTGCTGTGGTTCCGAGATGACTACTAAAGTATTACTCCTTAAAAGAGATGTCTTTTTTTTCCCAGCTTCAAAGACACCCTTGCTAGTTATTCATTCTTTCAAGGACTCAGCATTTTTTACTGGTTTTTAGGTGAGAACATTCAAATTTTTGCTTGCATATCTCCTAAAAAAATTCTTTTAAGCTCTAACTACTTAAACATTTATGAGAGTGACATGTAAAATTTTTCACCAAAAGTTTAACTAGTTATATAATTTTCAACATATTGCATGTGTCACTTTTAAAACAAAGACGTTACATTATTCTTTGTATCCACTGAAATGATACCTACCACATCCTTTTAAAAAAATACCCAATAATGCCCTTTTTTAACATTTGGAAAGTTTAGATTTTTTCTTAATCTTCTTAATGTCATACCCTTCCCCCTGAATGTAATTATATATTCTTAAGCTAGAAACTCTTTTATCACTCAGTATCATACTTTTCTGCCACAGTGTTATTATATACATTGAGATTTTCAAATTTGTTTTATTGTTTATGACCATAAGTCTAAGCATTCACATATCTTTTTCTGTCTTAATTAATCAGTAAAGTTGTTATTATTTAGTTGGTCAAAACAACATAAACATCATGACTTTTGGTATTTTTTAATGGACAGTACATGTTATTTCAGTAAATGCCTCCCCCTCCACCACCATAGTTTTATGTACCTGAATCTTTTTTGATTAATTGTTAGAATAAAATAAACTTAGCTAAATTTCATTCATAGTTTTTATTTTTTATACATATAATTGCTGAGAAACTTTGTTCATGCAAAGTGGATAGAAATGATATTTGAAGGGTTATATTAAAGCAGTATTGCTCTTTTGGGGTTTTAACCTTCTGAGTTACATGTCAGAAATTTTTATTATTGTTTGTTAGGTTTTGTTTTCCAGATAGTTGGTGACATTATATTACTTTAATATAGTGGTTTACAATTTTAAAATACCTTTCACTTTTATCTCTCTCTTGGTCATCATGTGAAATTGGCACATCATATTTCATTTTCCTTTCACAGATGAGGAAATTCCAGTTTAGAGAGGTAGGTGTTTTACTCAAACACATTCAGACTCCCAAGGAGGGAGCAAGACCCAATGCAACCTTCTGCCTCCCAACCCAGTTTTCATCTTACTGAATCAGCAATTATTTAAAATATTGTGAATTTCATGTCACCATTGCTAATATTTCATCACATCATTTCAGTGTACTTTTATCAAAACTTTTAAGCTGTGATGTAGGTCATTTATCTTATGGATGGTATTTTTCTATATAACCTGAGTGGTAAAGGCAGTCCTCATTTTCAAACCAGTGAGACAAACTTAATTCTTTGTCAGAAAGTCTGATGTAATTTTTTTTAATCCAAAGAAACGTGTTTTTAGAATTCCAAGGGGTATCATTAACTCCATTGAGAAATAAATTGTAGCGTATATCTTTTAAGCCAAATTACTAAATGCAGTCAAATTTAAATATAAAAGATATAATATGATTAATTTATCCTTTTTTTTATAGTAGGCTATAAAAGCTAGGCAGTGAGTCAGTATACTGTTTCACATTACCAAATTTGAAAAAATACCAAGTAATATATACCTAATATGTTACTTATGAAGTGAGGATTATCTTGAAAAGCTCTGCATTCCTGTGGTAAATATATATATTGTGTGCATCAAGCTCTGTTATTTGACTTTTTAAAAATGTTTACAAAGGAATAAAATTTGAAAATCAGAAATAACTTAATCTCATCAGACATCATGATAAAAAGGAATGTTCCTATGTATTTAATAAAAAAAGAAAAACATAATACTGCTTAGGACTAGGTTCACCTGCTAGTAAATTTTTGTTGTTGTTGTTAAAAGGAGGTAGAAAGAATGAAGTATTCTATAGAATATAAGGTGAGAAATGATAAATAATCATTATAAATATGTTGTGTTAAAATAGATTGTAAAATACTATATTGAACATCTCATTAATGCTGCAAGAAATCATGTAGAATTTTTATCTATGAGTTTTAGCCAGTGTATGTTTAAAAAAAGTTGATGGTCCTATAAAACAGTCTATTTTTATAATAATTAGCATTACTAAGAATACTACTCAGGTTGGTAGAAAGATTTTTTTTTTCCTGATGACTTGCCTTAGGTCTAAGTATTAAGGATAGCTGAAAATAATTGTTTTTAACTAAATATACACAAAGACATGTTTTTAACTAATAGCTAATACATAATATTTAGTGTATTTCAGGCACCATTCTAAGCTTTGAAATATGTATACTAATCACTTAATCCTCAAAATAACTACTTGAGGCAGTTACTACCCCATTTACAGATGGTGTAATTGAAGAACAGAAAGATTAGTAACTTGCCCAAGGTCACAAACTAGTAAGTGGTAGAACCTAGAACTGAACTCAGAGTCGTCGTCTTTATCCACAATGTCCTGCCGCTTGTCTAGTCAATACTTCTTAATGTTCTTATTTTGTTCTCATGGGGCTCTTTGAAAAGCAGTGGGTTCTTTGACAGTAGTGACTGGGGATCACATACATGCAGAATTATTAAATTAATCATTTAAGGAAGGAGGATATTTTCCCTTTAGTGACTGAGAGATTTTTATTCCTCAGGGCAATGTTATAGTAAGATTTAGGAGAAGTTAAGGATATGTGTTTCTTTTGTAAAGTGAGAGAAAGGCTCTTGTTAACACAGGCACTTCTTAAGTGGGTAAGTTTTAGGAAAGAGTTCTATGTATTTAATTGATTCTTTTAAAACTATTCTTTTGTGAGAACTCTTGGCAAGCTTTCTAGTTTGTGTACCTTGTTTGATGAACAGCTTAGGAAAGATAAGTTGCTCAAAAGTCTGAACTCTTGAATTTAAAAGAGCTAACCTCCACAAGGGATTTATTCTCTTAAGACTAATTTTATTTATTTACACCCTCTCTGTATCTAGGGAGCAGTGAAGATGCCTTTTATTAAGCAGCCTGAAGGTTGTGGTCTCCTGGAGTTTTGCCTGAAGACCAAATGGTGGTCTTTTAAACCCAATGCTTTGTTTTGTTTTTCATATTGGGGCCTTGTTAATTATAGAATTCTTCATTATGTCAGCTCTATGAAGTGTTTCTTGCCTCACGGTGTACTAGAGTCATCCTTGTAAACTCTGATTAAGAGAGAGTAAGTCAGCATATAGCACGTCCTCCCAGTTTGATGGTGATGGTCATGGTGGGGTTGGAAGGTACTCTACGTTCCTTTTTACAGTGGGTTTCAGGCTGAGCTCTGGAAGATATCATATTCTGCCACCTTATAGGTGCAACCTGCATATCTCATATATAGGTTTCTGGCTCTTAGAGTCTGAGTAAAGACACTCAGGAAGCTCTCAGCCATTCACATAACTTAGTCATCAGCCCCTTTCTGGCCCTCACTCCCTGTTGATTGCATTTTGTATGTACAGGACCCAATCTGGAGCATAGCACTTAAATATGGATTGATTGTTGCTATGGACCACTCACCATTCCTCTGTGGATTAACTAAAATGTCACCTTCTTGTGCCGTTAATATTCCTAAACTTTTAACAAAGTTTACTTGAACAAGCAAAGGAAGGTTAAATCCTGAGCATATTAAGAAGCACATTTGTGGTAGGGCTTAAATCTTGACACTTTCATCTCTAACATGTCTCAAAAAGAATTGCATCTTTTTTTTTTTTTTTAATTTTTTTATGGTGACATTGGTTACTGAAATCTATTAAGTTTCAGCTGTACACTTTAACAGTAAGGCATATATATATTTACACTGTGTGTTCACCTCCCATAGTCAGATTTCAGACCTGGTTAGTACTTAGATGGGATTGCATCTTTTTTTAAGAAATAAAATTTTGAATATGTTGTGCAACATTGTCTTAATATAGTACATTGACAACTGGAGTGTAGTCTAAAATGATATAATACAGTATTACTCTGTCTTATTCATAGATTTGTTCTAATGCATTTAGTTCTTCTATATTTTTTTATCATTGTATGGCCATCTCATTTGCTTCTGATTTAAGCATTGGATATGTTTCCAATAATAAATCTATTTTTATTCAGTAAACCTAGTGAAAGAGGAAAATATTTTGTAATACATATGGTGTGCCCTGTACTTTGGCTTCTTTGGTTAGAGTCAGCAACCTGCATATTCACTCAGTCATGAAGAGAATGGATTCTCTTATTTTTTTTCCTGCTTATTGGCCACACTTAGCACAATAAATGGAATTTCTTCCTGTTAATATCTTACTATATACATACACATGTGTACTTCTTAAAGTGCAATGCTGATAACATTTTGAGAAAGTACTTCATTTTTAAGGAATCCTTAAATCGAAGAATTTCTTTTCTATGAAATATTTTTACTGTTAACTTATGTTTAATTGTGAACGTCTTAGTATATTTAACCTAAGGTCTAATTTTTATTTTAATTGGGCTTTTGTTAGAGAAACACGCCCCTCTAAATTTGGTCTTTCAAGGTATCAAGTTTATTTCTTGTATTGTCTGAACTTACTTAAACTGATTTTTCTCAGATGAATTTGTCGTAACTGCTACTTTGACTATATTTAGAAGATATTTCAGCAAAGCTAGCAGATTTTTCCATGACTTTTTTAGTCAAAGTGGGGAAATCACTGCTTCTGATGTACAGTTTAACGTTTGTTCCCTTCTAAGCTCAAATTTTACTCTTTAATAGCTTTTTATCTTGCTATAGACATGAGTTCATCCATGCTAGTTTAAAAGGTCACCTGAAAAAACTGAAGTGTATCAGGGGACTGCCATGTGATTTTGTTGAGGTTGGGCTTCATTGTATTTCCAATATTGTGAAATGTTCTTGAAAATTCACACTGTGTTTCTGGGTGTTCCCCCCCTCCCCCAAGCACCAAGCAGAACTATAAGAATACAGGAGGTTTATTCTTATGTAAAAAATGTTTTCATTTTTAAGATTATTTTCCCTTTTGAAAATTCTGTAGCTGTTAATTTTTTAAGTCTTGATTTTACCAGATAAATTATAAAAATATTTAATCAAATATTTTTAAAGGGAAGCATTATACAGTTACCAGCTGCTGTGTCTTTTCTGCAGAATCAGCCTTCTGTTGGTGTGTCTCACAGAAGACCAGTCTCATTCACCTACTTCAGTCTCAGTGCAAGCAACAGGCTGACGCTGAGATGACTGGCCATCTCAGAAAATTTACTCTCCTATAATTGTCACATTTGTAGGGCTGCAGTTAATAAACCCATTTTTTGAGTACTGTGAGCAGAGAACTATGCTGAATACAGTTCTTTTCTTTAACTGTCATTCTTTTTCCGTTATGGGAACTGAGTTACCATCAAGGTGCCATTAGCAGAAGGAAGATATCGAATATCTGTATGTGTTTCATAAGTTGTATAAATTCATTTCAGTAGAAACGATCACTGCTCACCAGGAGTGTGCAGTCCCAAAGGAAGTATACCACGAGGGCCCTAAGGTTAAAGAAGGTAAACGTGTATAGATCCCAGTAAGATTTTCAGAGAACATCATTGTTATTTTCTAAATATTATCAGTGTAATACATGGTACTTTTTTCATACTTAAATCAGTTTGTATTAGAGCTGCTTTTACTAAACTGCTTTGCAGAGATTTTCTAATGGTTCCAGTTTTGATAATAAATTTGCTAATATTAATATGCATGCTGGGATGCTCTTTGGAATGTCAGAGTTCTTTCTCACTTTTAATGCAATGTCAAATTTTATTTCTCATCTTTCCTGTTGGTTTGACTCTTGTGTTTGTGCTTTCCACTTTACAGGCATGCAGTATGGTGAATATGTTAATAATCAAGCTAGCTCCGCACCAACTCCCTTGTCATCAACTTCCGATGATGAGGAAGAGGAGGAGGAGGATGAGGAAGCAGGTCTGCCTTAGCTTTACACCAGTTCTTGATCTTTTCCTATTCACTTCTTTTTTTAATGTCTACAGTCCTCGTAGCCTTTTATAAAAAGGTATCTCTGCAGATTTAGCCCAATGAACTTGCTTGGTTTGGGTTGTGGAAGATTGGGGTCACTTGAAATGAGGTGTTTTGCTTGTTTGTTTTGTCTTTCCTCCTTTGGACATTTTCACCATTTCATTAAGTAACAGTACATCTTTCATGATAGAGGGCTTCTTTTAGAAATGTGTTTCCTTTTTATGTCATGCTAAAGAATGAGTGCTGACTGAAGCTTTTGGCTGATGATTGCTCTAACACCCTTTTAGGAATGATGTTTTATTTTCTGCTTTGCATGCTACTTTAGTTTAAAGAAAACGAACCATTTGGGTCTTACGATAGTGATAGAGAAATAGGACATTTCTTTGAGATCTTTTCACACTTATTATATACTTAGAAAGCCCACAATTTGTAGTTATTTTCCTGCTTCATGAAGTAGTAGTTCACATCTTGCTAGTTGAAGAAATTGTGCATATGATTACATGTCGCAGCCTGTTTAATACCTTTTCTGCCTTTAATAGAACACTGCTGAACGTTGAGCAGTTCAGGTCTTCCGTTAATTCTTATAGTTTAAGACTGAACCAAGAAGTTATGATCTTTTCAGGTTATTATATGTAACCATGATTCTTCTGTTATCTTTATTATTGAGTGGAGGGATTTGCTTTATAAACAGTCTATTTATTGAAAAGTTCTATTTCCTGTGCATTTAAAAAATATTCAAAGCCTTATGCTTGACTTGAGGGGGGGTGAAAATAGAAGTTCCAGATGAAGATTAATTTTTCTTACTCTGAGTATATAAATACCTATCTGTCTTTCTGAATTTTTAAAAATTTTTTTATGTTATTACAATTTCAGTTTTACAAAAAAGTTGTAAAAAGAGTACAAGAAATCCCATATACATTTTACCTAGATGGACCCTACTTGCTTTATAATTATACATTTTTTTCCTACATCATTTGAAAGTAAGTTAGATACCATGAACCTTTGCCCCTGATACTTCAGTATGTATTTCATAATTATAAAGACAGTGCCTTATAATTAACATTAAATAACATAAACAATACAGTTATTAGCAAATTGAACATTGACACAAGAATATCTGCTACACAATCCATAGTCAGATCTTACCAGTTGTCTCAATAAGATCTTTAATGGCTGTTTTCATGGCCCAGGATCCAATCCAGGGTCATGCATCGAATTTAGTTACCATTTCTATTTAGACTATAAAGAAATAGTTTCTTAACCTTCCTTTCTCTTTCACTTAGACGTTTTCGAAGAATATAGGTGAGTTATTTTGTATAGTGTCCCGCAGTTTGGGTTTATCTGTTGTGTCCTTGTGGTTAGATTCAAATCATGCATTTTTGGCAGGGTTGCCACTGTGCCTTCTCTTTGAGGCGCATGATGTTAATTTGTTCCCATATTGATGATGTTCATTTTGATCACTTAAGTCGGTGTCTGCCAGGGTTCTCCAACTTGTCCTACTTTGCACCCTTGAAATTAGTTAAGTAATTTGTGAGGAGACTCTTTAATACTGTGTAAATGCCCCATTCTTTATTAAACTGTCCATTCATTAGGTTTAGCATTCATTGATGATTTTCTAATTCCAACATTTCTTCTATATTTATGAGTCAAGGTTTCATTATAAAGTAAAGCATTTCCTTCTCCCTTGTTGATTTTTTTGGGTTCATACTGACTTGTGGGTTCTCATTTTATTCAGTGGGTTATAATCCATTATTATCACTAGTTATTTGATAGCAGTTTGTCCTAAACTTGGCCAATGGCAGCTCCTTTAAACTGTCTTTTTAAAATATTCCCATGAATCTTTAAGATGCTTGCTTTAAGTACCTTAAGTCCTCAATAAGATGTTCTTAGCTCATCTTATTACCGACACTGCTGCAACCCTGGAATGAGCCATTTCTCCAAGGAGTCTTGGGTTGCTTCAGTGAAGAAGATATTTTAGAAACCAAGATCTGATTGTAGTATGTGGTCATTGCTACTGATGCGTCATTCCTCCCAGGCCCTGAATTACTGTTATTATTTAATGTATATAATATTCAGATCCTAGAAACATGTCACTTCTTAAAAAAATTTCATTCTCCTTATTTTACACATTTCAAAAAATGTGTTATTAATATAATATTGTCAGCCTAAATAACTCTCATTTTTGTTCTGCTTGCAATTAGGTGCAGTTGTTGAAAATTCCATTTCCTTAGACTGAAAAAAAATATTGGGAAATCAAAAAGATTAGCATTTATGGCTTTTCTCCTAACACCTCCTCTTGTTTAACTACATTTTTTTCTTGAATATATTACAGATTAAAGATTCCTGAGTTCTTAGCTTGTGACAAAATGATGATTTTAATAATACCTAACATTTTTTGAGCACTTACTGTGTGCCAGTTGCAGCGCTAAATAACTAATATGTCTCCCTGGGTTTTTATGTTAATTTTCTAGATTCAAATCCTGACTTTGTCACTTACTAGCATTGTGACCTTAGCCAAGTTTCTTAAACCATTGTAAAATGGGAATAATAATAGCAACAATTACATATGGTTGTTTGAGGATTGAAGGTATTCTTTACAGAGCTTAGAAAAGTGTTTGGCAAATGGTAAGCACGCAAAAAGATTAGGTGTCATTACTAACATAAAGATCATGTTCTTATCTCAATTTATTTTTCTCAACAATCTTGCATGGCAGAGATAATTGGCTCCATTTAACAGATGAATTGACTGAGATCTGAACACTTTAAGTAACATTTGTCTGTGGTGACACAACTAATAGCAAAGTGAGGAGTGTGGCTGAAGTCACTGTCTGCAAAAAGGTACGAAAAGTGTTCTCCTCCTAGGGAGAACACAGAGCACTGGAGTAGGAGGGAACTAAAGAAGACAGGGCAGCTTGCAGTCACTCCAGTATTGCTTACATGGTATCTTCTTCCTGTGCCTTTTTTATTATGCAGCAAAATCATAAGACTATATTGTGGACATTTTTACTAGAATCCTGGTGTTCTTTATTCATGGTTTGTTAAAAAATCATTTTTGTTGATTGCAAAATAAAGGGATATTCTGAATGAGGGAAAAGAAAAATGGAAAGGAAACCTAGCTTTAAAATGAATTTGTTTTATTTTTTTAAACACTAAGTTACAGTAATTTTTCATATGTAAAGTATGTAAGGAGGTAAAAGAAAGCTTAAATTGATTTGGGGTTTGCATATAAGTATTTTTTTTGTCTCTTTTTTAGAATTTTTTTTAAATTTTACTTTTTAGTTAGAGACATAGAACATTAAATTAGTTTCAAGTGATTAGGCTTTTATATGTGCCAGAGGGATACATATAAGGGTTTCTATAAAGCAGAGATTTGGCGTGCTCTACTTTTTAAGCATTTTAGTGGTAATTAATTCCCAATATTCATGAGATTTCTGTGTGTTTAGGCATTGTGGAATTGACCTCCAATTTTGAAAAAAATTACTGAACAGTAATGAAATAGCTAACAGGTTTGAAAATCAGTAATATTTCTCTTTATCGTTACCGTTAAAATAACTATGCACTTATTGTAGCTTTTCATTTATTAAAGCTTGTAGTTTCCTTGGCAGCAAGTCTAACCTGCAGTCAAGTACAGGAATATTTGTTTTAAAGTTTCAGTTTTAAAAGAAAACTATTCTATTTCAGTTCCAATTTTACATTAAATCATCTAATTACATTTTTTAAATTACATGCTACAAATAGGCTTCCTTTTTGAACTTTCCTCATTAAGTTCATACTTAGAAGCTAAAATAGGATTTTATATTAGGGACAGTCTTATGTTTTTTTGGAAGCTTCTAAAAATTCAGAATTGTTGGAAAAGAAAATTAAAGCTTGAGCAGCTAGAAAGCTTCTGGTTCCCATAATGGTTTTATCTGAAATTATTCTCTCCTTTTTGAGCTTATTCAGTTACAAGTATTCATTCCTTCAGTTACTGTTAGAGTGGAACTTTCATTAGTTTTAGGTAGAGTAATGCAGACAAGTACTTTCATACTCGTAATAGTAAGGAATATTAACTCAAAAATGGAGTGAAAGGGAATAAGCAGTAAAGAAAAATTGAGAAGTGAAATAAAGTAAAAAGAGGGGGAAAAAACTAGAGGCTCCAGGCTGTGACAAGTCTTAGTCTCTGGAGCAGGTATTATTCTGTCACCTGTTGTACATACTCCCAGTCGACTTGCCTCTAGAGAATTTTTAGGTTGGGACGAAGCCAGACAACAGGAAGCTCTCAGCCATAGCTCTGTTAATGTGACAGCTTGATGCTATATTTTGTAAGTGATGTTAGAAAAAATGTTTTTTAATTTTTCATAATGAGTTTTTTTCTCTCTCTCTTTTTCTCATAATGGGTTTTAAGGTGCTAGTCAGTTTTTGTTTGACTTTCCTAAGGCTAATAGTAATTATTCAGTGCCAGGCACTATGTCAGAGAAAATGCTATGTTTATGATTTGCTAGGGTAAGTTAAAAAGCAATATTGTTTGCTACAGAACAAGTTAAGTTGACTCCTGTCAATAATAAGACAATATTGGTCTGCTTAGCTCCAACTTCCCAAGATAATTCTTTTTCTTTAAATTGAAGTAAATAATACAGTATTATTAATTATAATCACCGTGCTGTACATTAAACTGCCCCAAACTTATTCATCTTATAACTGGAAGATTGTACTCTTTGACCAATACCTCTTCTTTCTCCCCACTCCTCTACGAGAATCCCTTTTAAGGGTTCAAAACCTGTCTTTCATTTTAATTGGTGTACTATTTTATAATTTAAACAAGTAAATATTTTTCAATCGAATTCAATACATATTTAATATGTTCTTTAAATTTTATAAATTTAGCACATGTCCTGGGTCTGTGAAGGATGTAAAAAGACACCTATGTCATCAAGAAAGGTATTTGAGAGTTTTTAGTATTTACATACATTAAAAAGAAAATGTGGTACCGTATTTGCAAGTGGTATCTGTTATCTGAACTTCTAGCTTGTAAACATCCTGTATATATGATTGCTATGTATGGAAGCTCCATCTTTCTATATAGTGAGAGAGGGCAGAGTATTGGGGCTACAGTGGAAGGGGATTTGGTGTTTCGAGATAGAATTCAAAAGGTACTTTCAAATAGAAATAGTGTTCAATTGGTGATTGGATGTCTAGACTAGTCCCCAGTCTAATTAACGAAAAGACTGAACATTTGTAATTGCTTCATTTTTTCCAGCCTGCTGCAGATATATAATAGTTAATCAATTAATATGGATCTTGGGTGTTAGAAGTGCCTATAAACTAACTTGACTGGTACTTATTAGTACCAGTTATTTCATTATTTTTCTGGAAAAGTATATTCTAAGTTCTGAACAACCAATTGATAAACAGATTATTTGATAATGCCCCATTTGTAAGCTTGATTAAAAACCCAAGAAGCTTACAGTCTAGTTTGGAATAAAGAACAAAATTTATAGTAAGCCATATGTTAATCATCATGTTTTATAGGAGTACATGGGATAATCTGGAACCAGATATCGTGTGGGGTAATAGGAAAGAGTCTCGGGTATCTGAGCTGAATCTTAAACAAAGTTGGAATTAAGCAGGTGAGGGATCTGAGGAGAGGTGGAGACGCTTTAAAACAAAGCAAGAAGCTTGCAAGAAGGTGGCTTATTTGGGGAACTTTAGTGAATTTGAGACCTGTGCTCTGCAAAGGACAATGGATGGAAGAAGTGAATGAGGTTGGGTAGGATGGGTAAGTGAGATCTTTAAGAACCTTGTACAGCAGGCCCTCAAATAGCATCGTTTTGTTATAATGTTGATGAGATGCCGTAGGAACTTAACTCTTGTTTATATCGATTAGCCTATGGTCAAATTGATGTAATTATTTGATTTCACTTAATTCGCATAAACTATTGACTCTAAGTGAGGACTTACTGTATTTTATATTAAGGTGTTCGGATTTTATCTTGAAGGTAGTAAGGAGTCACTGAAGGAGTTTACAGGGGAAAATAACAGCCAAATTTGCACTTTAAAAAGATCTCTTATAGAAGAATGCATTGGAGCATATTGAAACTTGAGGCTCTTGGAATAATGAGAAAAATGAGTTCTTGGGCTAAGGTAGCAGGAAGATTGGAAGAGAATATAGTATAGCAGAGAGGGAGAATATAGCATGACATTACCAAAAAAAGGAGACCAATTTTACAAATCAAAAGTAATTGAGGTTAGCAGTAATAAATGTTAAGGAATGTTTAGTTGAAAAAAAGTTGGCTTTATCAGTCAGGTGGCTCTTATCTTGTTTTTTTTTTTTTTTTCTTTCCCCCCATTTGTAGCATAGGTTTGAGAGAGGAGGAGAGAAAATGAAGATTTCCTGAGTCTGGCTAGTATCTGTTTAATTTGTATCTGTTATATCTGTTTAATCTTAACAGTAGCTCTGTGAAGTAGGTGTTATTTTAAATCTGTCATTATGAAAAAGTGGCTCAGAGATGTTGGGTGTCTTGTCCATTTTCTGTCAACTCATAAATGGTGAAGATAGAATTTCACTTATACCTTTTCCATTGTTTATGCAAGTTATAAGGAAATAAAATTTTAGATTATCTGGTTAATTTCAATTTAAGCAATACTAGTAAGTGCATTGGACATCGTTGACCCATATTGCTTATCTTTTCAAGAGAAAACAACTTAAATCTTTTTTTTTTAAAGGCTTAAAAGCATTTCGATACTTTTCTCTCAACTTCAAGGATTCTGAGCTATTTTTATGATGTTTTCCTTGTTACTTCCTCAGATTTCAGCTCCTCCTCCTTCTCTTCTTTCAGTGTGTGAGGTAGAGCGAGTGAAAAAAAATGAAGATTCTTCCCAAGTACTACATTCAGACTCACCCCCCACCATTTTTTTTTCAGAATATTTATTATCACAAATTGTAGTTTGGAGTGACTAAGGCAAACTGGGCTTGTGTAAAGTTTAAGAGTAGGGACCGGTACCAAAGCTGTTTGTTCAACTAAAAGCAGCTTGTATACAGAAAGCAGTATTTTGCTTGGTATAGTGATTCCAAAGATCAGTACAATAGCTTAGCTGCCTTCATATACTCATAATGTATTAGGGAAGCAGAAATCATACACAGTTATAATACAACTTGAAAAGTGCAGTAATGCAGGGTTGAGAAAATGCAGAGGGTCAACATAGGAGAGGGAATGATTTTCCATATCAGAAGGTTTCACGGAGGATTTGAAATTTGAAGGATGAGTTGGAATTTGCCATGTAGAGAAAAGATATCTAGGCTTTTGGACCAATATGTACAATGCATAAACACAAGAAAAAAATGGTGTATTGGATGAAGAGAGAGAAGTGTGGTGTGAGTGCATCATAAGGTAAAAGGGAAGAGATGGAGGTGAAAAGGATAAGTGGAAGCCAAATTTTGAAGTTCCTTTTATGACTGTGACTGCAAAGGCATTTAGACCTTATTCTGTAAGATGGTAGGGGAATTAATGAAGTTGTTTTTAATCATATTCAGAGTTGTAACACATAAATTTCATAATATACCTTTAAAAAAAATGCCAGTTTGATTTAGGTTGGCAGTGACAGCATGACCAAATTAGAATTAATCTGAACTAATAAGTTTTAGCAAAGTGTGGGTCTATTTAGTTTAGTGGTTCATCTGGATTTATAACTTTTATTATTGCTTTTATATTTTAACAAGTCCAAAATAGAAATTTGCAATTGTTCTTTTCTCCTGAAAGTAAATTTTAAATTAGCAGGTTTTTAATTTTTCAATAAGTAAATCAGAATAACTTTATATAAAATTAATATTTTAAAGCTTGTAGCTATCACAATACTAAAATGGGCAGTATTTTTAAGCATTAATATTTGATTTGGCATGAAAGAAGCTAAACAGTTTTAATGTGTTTTTTGAAATAATTTGATATATGCAATCTTTTACCTTTGGACTTAATTTTTTTCAAGAATTAATATTTCTTGACATTTATATTTAAAAGTTTTTCTTTATTAGAGAGAATGTTATAGTATTTTTTTTTGACAGTTATAATTCACATACCATAAAACCCACTCATTCAAATCATACTATTTGGCAATTTTTAATTATATTGACAGTGTTCTGTAACCATCACTATTTAATTTCAGAACATTTCATCACATAAAATAGAAACTCTACACCTTTAGCAGTCACTTCTTAATTCTTATCCCCTTGCACATATACACACAGCTCTAGGCAACCGCTAATCTACTCTTTGTTTCTATTAGTTTGTCTATTTTGAACGTTTAAGATAAACAGAGCATATAATATGTGGTTGTTTGTGATTGGCTTCTTTCTCTTAGCATGTTTTATAAAAAAGTTTATCCATGCTGTGGTATGTATCAGTACTTCATTTTTTTGAATTGCCAAATAATAGTTTATTGTATGGATATATCACATTTTATTCATAAGTTGATAGATATTTGTGTTTTTTTGTTCGTTTGTTTTGCATTCCCTAAAAAAGGTTTCGTTTATTGAATGTTGTTTACTATTGGCAGCTTTGTCTTTTTTTTCTTAATTTTATTATTAGTTTCATGTATACAGTACATTGGTTAGACATTTATATAGTTTATGAAATGATCCCCCCCGATTACTCTTTCCTCTCCTCTGGCTCTACACCTAGCCATTATATTACCACTGACTGCATTCTCTGTTCTGTGAGTTGTTTCTACTTTTTGACTGTAATGAATAATGCTGCTATGAACATTTGTGTAC
Source organism: Eidolon dupreanum (assembly GCA_028627145.1). Lineage (NCBI taxonomy): Eukaryota > Metazoa > Chordata > Mammalia > Chiroptera > Pteropodidae > Eidolon > Eidolon dupreanum. The sequence continues at coordinate 69,144,675 of CM053513.1, forward strand.
AACTTTTTTGTGGAGGTATATGTTTTCATTTTTCCTGAGTGAAATTGCCATGTCATATGATAACTCTTCGTCTAACCTTTTGAGAAACTGTCAGATAGCTTTCCAATGTGGCTGCGCTATTTTACAATCTCATGAAGGTTCCAATTTCTCTACATCCTTGCCCAAACTTGCTGTTATCTGTCTTTTTTAATTATAACCATCCTAGTGGATGTGAAACGGTATTTTCTCATTGTGGCTTTGATTTTCATTACCATAATGGCTAGTGATGTTGAGCACCTTTTCATAGACTTATTAGCCCTTTGTTTATCTTCTTTAGAGAAATGTCTGTTTCAATCCTTTGCTCATTGTTAATTTGGTTGCCTTCTTGTTTGAGTTACAAACAAGAGTTCTTTACATATTTTGGATACTAGACCCTTATTAGATATATTTTTGCAAATATTTTCCAAAATATATTACATTCTGTGGATTGTCTACTTGATGGTTTTGTTTGGAGCACGAAAGTTTTCAATTTTGATGAAGTTCAATTTAATTATTTTAAAATATCCTGATACTGATAAAATATATTTATTAGCTTATAATTTGGTAGACACAGTTTTTGAGGTGTGGCTATTTTAATATTTCTATCAATTTAAAATTTGTATTTGTGTTTGGCTATCTTGAGTGGTTTTATATCTGTTCTTCTCTAAGATGCCATCACATGTGTTTGATTAAATTTTATTCTCCTTATCTGCTCTGTATTCTCCCCACTCTCATCCTCTATTCTTATATTTATATCAGAAATTATAATTTTTTTAAATGCCTTTTAAGTATCAGTCATTTTACGTTTTTACTAGAGTCAGCAAAAGGTCTGTTTTCAAAATTGCCAAAGGCTGCCCTAAGATACATTGTCATCTTAAACTTAGTAGATACTTTCATTTTCCTTTTAGGTGTTGACAGCTCTTCTACCACAAGCAGTGCTTCTCCAGTGCCCAACAGTTACGATGCCCTAGAAGGAGGCAGCTACCCAGGTAATTTATTTTGTTCTTATTTGATGTTTATTTGAAAAGTTACTGTCATTTGCTTTCAAACATGAACATATACATAATTAACAGGCTATATTTCTAACAGAAATAAGAGACATTTTCCGAGTGTTTCTCAGCCTTAATTTAATAGTGTTGTTATGTTAACAACTATGAATGTTGTTTCTAGGAGATCTAAGGAAATTTATTATTTTATTTTTGTTATGCTCTTTATCTTTTTTCCTCCTTCTAATAGACTTTTAATAATGAATAATTTTTCTCTTCCCTTTTTTAATGCTAATAACTCCTTAAATGAATTTTATATTTCTGTTCTCATGCTTAGGTCCTTGAATTCCTTCCAACTAGCCTCTGATTCCTTCCAACTAGCCTCTGAATATAGATAGTCTTTGACTCTTTACTCCCCCTATGGCTTCTGGCTGCCTCCACCAGGTAAATAGATTAACCAACTTGGGTATAGCTTTTGGAGGCATTATTTTTAAACATATCTGAAAATAACTTTGGTCATTACATAGAAACAGGAGTAGTGGATAGTACTGAAAGGAAAAAAAAACAACTTTTATAAGTAATAATCATTTCATTATAATATCTTGTACTGTGATCTTCCTGATTCACCTGTCTCCCATCACTTCTGTCACTTGACAGCCATACCTGACCTTCCTGTTTTTTCTCTTTTTTTTAATGATTCCAAACTTTAGGACTAACAAAGTAATTTTTCCCTTCTCTTTATTTCTTATCACTTTGGTAATAACCCAGGATTAAAGTTGAAGTGTGTTGTACTTAAGAAAAAACACACTATCTTGCTGTCATTATTATCCTATGAATCAGTAGAAAACTTTAATCTTCTCAGCTTAGTATAGAATTCCCATTTACTATTTTAAGAATACTTTAATAAGCTACTTGGTGTTTTTTGGTTAAGGATTTTTTTCCTAGGGACCATGTGTACACGTGCGTGTGTGTTTAAGAAGTTGTGGACCATTTCGAAAGCAATAATTATCATCAAAATTGTCTAGAAGAAGTACTTCATTTACTAAAAGCTGAATAGTACAAATGTTTAGTATTTCATGAGCTTCAAATTAACCTGAAGTGAATTGTTCAGTGTGGTAAAGTTAAAAGATCACGGTCTTGGAGTTAGGCCTTGGTTTGTTTGTCTGTATTCATTTATCAATAAATCTTAATTTTGTTGTGAACTATGCTTTGACAGTAAGTTAGTGGCATGGTAAGCTTCCTAGCTATTTATACTGTACTAGAATTATAGAAAGAGGTAAACATCTATAGCAGTAAGATTAAGTGAATTGAAAGTTTACTGTATTTCAGGTACTAGGGTAGATTTTGGGACTTTAGAAATGTGCAAAATATTGTCCATTTCTTAAAGAAGGGAGAAATTTTAGACCTTTGTCTTTATGACTCTAGCTCTTTCTTATGCTGATGATGACTGTTGTCATGTAAAGACACCTTTCTACTTATAGTCCCATCACTATGAGGAAGGACCAACAGGAAATCTTAGGATATGACACTGCATTGAAGCTCTTATCCTTTCAAGATGTCTGGGAAGTTGTCAGAAAGCCAGTGAGCCACGCCTTGCCTAATTAGCATAAGATGGTAGCAAAATATCTAGGAACATAACTTCAAAATTAGAGCCAATAGTCAGTAGAAAGATGTGATTCCTCAAGAAACCTTTAGAAAATAAAGTTTTTTAAGTCTGATGCTTTTGAGAACATTTTTGGCAGAGTCAGATTGCTGGTGAAGAAAGTCTTTTTTTATATGAAAAATAGATTAAAAGACATCAATATTATAGACTTGACTTGAAAAAAAAGTAACAGTCGATGTCCCAAAATGTTAATAATAGTTATGTGTAATAGAATAATTTTTAGGGTTTCTTCTTGTTGTTATTCTTGTGTACGATTTAATTTTCTACATTTTTTTTCACAGTTTTAATCAAATGTTAGTTTTTGTTTTTAATTTAAGTAAAGGAAGAACATCGTTTCATCAGGTTTTATTGACACCAGCTGCACACCAGACGCTGTTTCAGGAACTGGACATTCTTCTGGACACTGTCTTTCATACTTTCATAGTTTTGCTTCTACACATAATGCAGACTTCTGAAGGATTATAGAAATATGCCCCTCTTAATACGGGCATTTTTTATAGATGGCAGGGTCAGATAAGAGACAAGTTAAAGAAAAGAATAGTTAACACCCTTTTTATTGCTTTGCTTATTTTTCTGCTTCTTAGCCCCATTCCTGCTGAGAGCCTAAAAGAAAAAATAACTTTTATATGTACAATATAAATATAAAAGCCTTATCTGTTAGAAATACCAACTGAATTGAAGTATTTGTCAGTGGAATGATATGAAATATGAGGTCTTGTAAATATTTCTGTAAAAAAAAGATGGGGTGGGAACATACGAAACAAGATTAGTAAAATGTTGATGATTACTAAAGCTGAGTGAAGAGTGTGTAGGATTTTATTATTCTGTTCTACTTTCATGTATGTTCGAAATTTATCAGAATAAAAAGTTAAAAAAAAGAAAAAATGAAACGCCAAAGGCTATGGCTTGCCCAGGAACCAAATCTTTAGGTTTTTGGGTGTTGATACCATGTTTTCCCCTTTGTTAGATATGCTTTCTTCATCAGCAAGCAGTCCTGCTCCCGATCCTGCTCCTGAACCTGACTCTGCTCCAGCTTCAGCACCTGCTGTCCCTCAGCCTTCAAAAATAGCTAAACCATTTGGGTATGGTTATCCCACTCTTCAGCCTGGTTATCAGAATGCTGCAGCACCGCTGAATCCAGGAGTACAGCCCAGTAGCCCAGCATATTCTGGGTTCCAGCCGTATACTCAAGTATGTATTTAGTCATAGAAAGACATTGCACTTCTAAAAATTGTTAAACTGTTGTCAATTCTAACAAATCCGTGGTGATTCAAATGGATCGTAGGTACTAATACAGATAAGCGTCGATCAAACATACATAGAATTTGATTCCAATTTTTGTGCGTGTGCGTACATAGAAAAAAATAAACGGAAATATAAATATAGAATTTTTAAATAAGTTAAATTTGGATCAGGATATTAGCTATGATATTTTTTCATCGTACCTTTATTTTTCAGAGCCTCTGCAGTGCACAGGAAGGTATTTTATAATCAGAAAATTAAAATAAATGTTAAAATTTTTTAAAAATCTATATCACTAAACTGGTTTTCTTGTGAAAAAAAATGATATGGTATAAATGTGGTTTGGGATTTCAGTTTCAATACTTAACTCGAAGAAATCTCTATGACATCTAAGTGAATTGGTGAAAACTTGGGCGTACGCGAATGCTCATCAGTGCTTATGTTCATGAACTCCTGTGACCCCTTCTGACATGACCTTTAGAATCACCTCTTAAATGCCATCTTAGTTTAATAATACAGAACAGTAAGTATTTTACATTTGTATTTATTGAGTAAAAAATAAAAATATAAGGAAATGGTTGAAATGACAAAAACATTCTACTTACAAAAAAACTGCTCTTAGTAGACTGACCTTATAGAAATTTCATTTTATAGTGAACTAAGAATGAAAATCATAGGGAAACAGGAAAGTCATTTATTACTAGAATTTAATTTTAGAATTAAGGCTCAAAAGGAAGAAGAAAACTGAGAGAGGCACTAGAGAAAGATGGTTAGTTAGTACATACTTCCCTGCTTTTCATTTGTTAGGTATTCTTTATGGCTCTACTGGATCAGATGAAGCACATTTTTTAGTCATTCTTGTCTGACTCGTGCTTTAGGCAAATTGCTAGTAAAGAAACTGGTCATCCAATGACTTCTCCAAACAAACAAGCAAAAAAAGTTAATAAATATGGATATTGTTTCAAAACCTAATTTTACAAGACTTTAGAATTTCTCTCCATCTGTTTATTCAGTGAAAACTTAATTTGGTACTTCCTCCTATGTGGCAGCATTTTTCCAGGCATTGAGGATACAAGAGGAAGCTAAATGAAGCTCCTGCTGTCAGGAAATTTGGCGGGAGGGCAGGGTTGATGGAACAATAAAAAGTAAATCAGTAAGTTAATGAGATAATTTCAAATAGTTAACAAGTGTTGTGAAGTAGACACATTATAGAAATTGCTGAGGTTGGAAATATCGAGTAGATGCTCAGGAAAGACCTTATTGTAGAAGTTATGTTTGAGTTAACATTTGAATGACAGGCCAAGGATGGAAAAATGTGGGGATAGAGCATTTCAGGCTGAGGAAACATACCTGCAAAGACTTAAGGCAGGAACAGTTTTGACGTGTTACAGAAATAAAGTCCCAACGTGGCTGTAACTCAGTCAGCAATTGGAAGAGTAATAGAATGAGATCAGAGAGCTAGGGAAGGACCGCAGTCAGAAGCTTAGGTTTTACCCGCCTCCCCAAAATGGAGACATTGGAGATCTTATGTAATAGAATGATATCTGATTTACACATTTACAGAATCATTTGGGCTGCTTCTGAGTGAAAAACATATTAGGATGGGAAGTATTTGAGAAGACAAAAATGGAAACAGGGAGACAAATGGAAGCTTTGCTATAATCTTGGAAATAGATGATTGTGCTTTGTTTTGAGGTGGTAGATATCAGTGGAGGTAATGAAAACTGGATGGATAAGGGATATCTTTTGACTTATTGATGGGGGAGACATGATGGGTGAGAGAAAGGAAGGCATCAAAGATAACTCAGGTTTTTGGCAGAGTAGCTGGGTGGAGAGAGGATAGCGAGTTTACTTAAATGGTGAATGAAGACAGGAATAGGTATGGAAATGAGAACTGAATTGGCCATGTTAAGTTTAAAATACCTGGTAGACAACCAGGTGGAGATGTCAGACAGTAATTGATCAATATTTGGTGGTCAGGTATGGAGAAGTAATGTACCAATTTATATTCCCAGCAAAAATGTATATGACTGACTGCCCACTTCTCTATGTTGCTAAGTATGCCAAGAATTTTTTTAGTAAGCAAAAGTATTTTTTTCCATACTCAGTCATTTTATTTCTTTACAAAAATTCCTGTTTGTATTCTTTCACCATTCTGTTCATTCTTTTTGGTTTGTAAAAGCTATCTGTAATAAGTTTATTAACCTTTTGTCTCACAGATATTGTAGTCCCATCCAGGGGGGGCTTGACATTTGTTTTTGATTTTAATGCTGTTTTTTTTTTTATATTGGAGAACTGTATTACTTTAGTGAAAATTTCTTGTTTTTACCTTTATTTGTATCCTTTAAAGGGTCTTTTAAGCCTTAAGATTAGGAAAATATTCCAGCTATGCATTTTTTTAGTTCTTTTGTGGTTTGTTTTGTATCTTTAATCCATTTAAAGTTTTATTTTTGGTACATAATGTAAAGAATAAATCTCATTTTTCCATCCATAGTAATTGCCTCTCAGTTCACTGTCATTTATTAAATAATCTCTCTTTTCTCATTGATTAAATATTTCACCTTTATTTTATATTCTCAATTCTTAACAAAGTCAGGTCTGTTTAGGGTTTTCTATTATATACTATTATTGATTCATACAGTTATTTTTCTCTCATCCTGTACAGCTAAAAACTCAGAATCCTTTTTATTATCCAGTTGTTTTTTTTCCCCCTTAACATCACCAGCTTCAATTACTGTCAACATGTTGCAATACTTGTTTCATCTATCACCCCTCCCGCCACATACACACCTTGTTGAAGATTTAAAAGCTAATCCGGGGCAAAGGGAGAGGAGGGGAAATGGAAAAAGAGCATTTCTTACATAACTACACTTTTACATCAAACAAAAGTAACAATTTCTAAATGCCATTTAAATTTCAGTCCATATTCAGATTTGCCCAGTTTCAGAATTGCTTTTTTACAGTTGGTTTGTTCAAATCAAAATTCAAACAAGATTTACTTGTATTTGCTTATGTCTCTTAATTCTCCTTTTAATTTTAAAGCCTCCACCCCATCTTTTTTATGCCTTGGATCTTTTGAGAAAATTGGTCTATTTTCCTATAAAATGTCCCAAATTCTGAATATGGCTGATTGCCTCTTGTGGTGTCATTTAATTTGTTTCTCTGTTCCATTTTCTATGGGCTGGAAATTAGGTTTAATGGCTTCATTATATTCAGGTTTATTACTTCACTTATTTACTTAAGCTGAAATATGGTATATTTTTATTTTGCTTACCTCATAATAATATCTGGTTGTCTCATTTTTAGTGGTGTTAGGATTTATTAGTGGGTTTATATCATGACAGCCAAATACCTTCGTTGTGAAGTTTCTCATTAAGCTTTCACCTGGTCACTTTATCATCTATTGATATGTTGATCACCTATTCCAGATTACCATTACCTGAATCATTTATTTCAGTATCAATTGTAAAATAGTGATTTTCCTGAATTTATTATTCTACATTTATTAGCTGTATTTCTACAGTACAGTTATAATATGGAGTGTTCAATAACTGTAAAAAAAAGAATGTGGAAAATCTATATACAGACATAGAGTTAGTGCCCCACATTTTTTAGATAAAAAATGTATTGTATTTAGATCAGAATATATAGTAGTTTATATTTGTGAATAGAAGCAGTGGAAGGATTAAACCAAAAACTATTAAAAATAGTTAACTATAGGTAGAGAGATAAGAAAATAAGATTGACTATACCTTATTTGTAAAGTTTTGACATTAGAATTACATAAATGTTATATTTACTCAATAAATATTAGGTCAAAAAGATGAAAGGCAATTCTTAAATTTAAACCAAACAAAAACAAATGAACCCGTTTATCAAGTTAATACAGTCTGATACAGAGAAAAACTTTGTTTTAGTTAATCTTAAAACTCAGTATCTATACATTTTCAGTGGGATATAATTTAAGGACAAAAACTATGAAGAAATCTTAAATTTAACTTAACCTTATATTTATAATAATATAGATGTTACTTTAAAACTTTTAGTATATTATAGGGTAAAACAAATAAGAAATGCTGTTTACCATTAAGAATCAAGATTTTTAGCAAAAGAAAAGAGAGGTACAGGTATGAAAATGAAAGAAGTTTAATTAAAATGCCAACATCTTAAATAGGAAATGTCAGTCTGAACTCATTATTTTTTCTCCCTACTTAAAAATGTGTGTTTTGTATCTTTGTAAAAGTTGTAAGTAATAAATAGCACATTAGGAGTGAACACCCTTAATACGCAGATTATGGTCTCTAGATAAACAGCTACTTAAAAAGAACCAAGATTTCTTTTTGGATATATGATTGATCTGAAGTCTGAAGGAAGAACAGTAGAAAATGTTATGCCAAAAAGCAAAGAAGCAAAGATTAATAGGTTCATAGGTTCTCACTGGCCAAAGATTGGGTAGCTTGAGCATCAGAATGAATGTAATTCATTAAATCATTTGAGTTAATAAAAACCCATTTATTACTAAAAATATAACAAAGAAAACATAGAAAAACAAGCAAAGTAAAACTCATCACTGTACATTTCTGTGACATCAATGCATTATTCTGAAAATTGATAATTGAAAAAAAAACTTAAACATAAGATTTTATCCTGCTTTTCCAATATAAACTGTATTAAGAGAAACCAGATTTTTGATGTTGAAAAGGATTGTTGCTGAAATTTCGTTGTGAGGTTTAACCATGCTAATAAGATTTTAATTTATTCACTATTTTTGCTTTGAGTTTTTTTCAAGAGTGCGCTGAATTAAACTGCCCTATTAGGTCATTCTACTTTTGCCAAGCCAATTTAAGTTTTCTTATCTTCTTTTCCTCTGTTAAAATCTTATATATAGTATAATAAGTTTTATTCGTGTTTGTTATATTATTCTTAGTTTAGTTTTGTTTTGTTTTGTTTTGAATTGTTCTCTCAGCAGTATCCTGGTATGAACCAGTTGTCCTCCAGTTTGGGAGGACTGAGTCTTCAGAGCTCTGCACAACCAGAAAGCCTAAGACCTGTAAACCTCACTCAGGAGAGGAATATTTTACCAATGACTCCTGTTTGGGCTCCTGTACCTAATTTGAATATAGACCTCAAAAAATTAAACTGTAGCCCAGAGTAAGTATTTATTTCATAATCTTTAGTAAATAAAATACTTTATCTAAAACACTGTGTATCTCTCAAACATAGTAAAATAAATATTTATTGAATGCCTTCTAAGTTAAGTGCTAGGCACTGTTTCTATGGCTGGGAGTGAAGCGGTAAATAACAAAGCCTCATGCAACCTATATCTTACTAGAGAAGACATACTCTGAATAGTCAAACCAATGACTATATAATGTAATGTCAGAGTATTACTATGAAGTAGGGAATAATAGGGGAGGGTGACTATTTTTAATTGAGGAGTCGGGACAGGTATTCCCAAGGTGTTAACATTTGAGTAGAAATCTAAATGAAGTCCGAGACCAAGCCATGTGACTTTCTGGGGAAAGAGTGCACCAAGCTGCCTGAAGAGCAAATGCAGAGGTCCCAGAGCAGGAAGAAACTTGGTCTGTTCAAGGAACACCACCACCAGCCTGAATCAGGAATCTCACTATCTCTACATACTATCATCCACTCTTCTTAAAATTCCTTTTCTGGTTTTCATACTACTGCTTCTTACCTCTTTGGTTGTTCCTTTATTGATCTATGTCTACTAACCTTAACTTACAACTTAGTAAGTTATTAGCACTTACTCTATGAAAGGGATAATGCTATGGTAACACAAGGACAAAATAATTTCTGGTCTCAAGTGGAAAAGACGGACAAGGTACACAACCAGCGAAAGCAGAGACCAGTCTAATTGATACCATAGAAGCATAAACAGATCTCAGAGCTCAGAAGAAGTCATTCCTTCTGACTTGTGATCAAGGGTGAGGGTGATTTCAGAAGTGATTAATGAGTCTCGGAATAGGAGTTCAACGGGTGAAAAACGGACAGTAAAGGAGGAACAACAGTATTTAACGATGCAGAGGTATGCCTTTTCACTCGTTTTCTGCTCACTCTTTATGCCATACATGCTAATCATAATGGAATAATGGTTTTTCACCATGAAAATATTGAGTCCTTAATTTAGATCTTTTGACATATATCACATATATATGCTTCTTTAATTAGGACCTTTCTTGTTAGAGTTATAGAACATGTTCAAATGATTTTTACTTATGCCCTTAAATGTTCTTAATTATCTATAACTACCTCAGAGTATTTTTTTTTCTGATATCTAACGTAGTTGGTGTTGTTTCTATTTTTTGCAGCTCGTTTCGGTGTACTTTGACAAATATACCACAGACACAGGCTTTACTGAATAAAGCTAAGCTTCCTTTAGGATTGTTGCTACATCCCTTCAGAGACCTAACGGTAAAGTGACGTATTTTAAAATATTTGTGGCTACTGACGTGTTCTTATGTGCAAGGTATTTAGATTGTATATTTTCTAGAATTTTTTCATGTCCTTTCATTTGAAGTTAGACATAATTCTATCAAATTCACTCCAGCAAACTTTTTGAGCACTTGCTTTGTGACAGGCCCTAAACTAAGCACGGGTAAACATACAGATAATTAAGTCATTGAATTTGCCCTTAAGAAATTTCTATCTAACCAGGAGACAAAGATGTAAGAACAGATAACTATAGTGTAAGAAAATTAATACATGTAACTAATTAAATTCTATAAGGTACCTAGGTAGTGAGTATAGTATGGGAAGTAAATTCCTCTGGGTACACTAGAAGATTTCTACGAGTGATAAGATCTGAGCTGGAATTTGAAAATTAGTAGCTGGAGAAGCCATAGAGGATGGATAAACTACAAATCCTTTATTAAACATAAAGAGAATACTGACAATGATGTTCATTTTGGGAGGAAAACTATGATTGTTCCTAACTATATTAAACAAATAACCTTCATAATAATAAAGATATAAGTGTTTATGTATAGATAGACAAAAAAAGCAGAAGGAAGTACACTAAAATGTTACTAGGGGTCTATTCAGGAAGATAGAATAGTATGTGATTTTTTAAATCATTCTTCATATTTTCTAAATTTCTTATATTGAATATAATGTTCCTGTCCCAAACTAAGCATAAAGAGAAAAAAATTTTTTAAAGGCACATTGTGTTTGGTTTCTTGTGGCCTCGGCTCCCGTCAGGATTATTGTGGCCATCTCATAAGCAGTGTCTGCTGGTCTAGCACCAGGTGCAGTCAGCCCACAAAGACAAAGGTGTTTTTATATGGTGGGTGTTTCTTTCTTACTGTTACTTGAGTCTAGCTGATGAGCTCTGAATGATACTATTTTCTTGGTCAACCAGGCTTTTCTTGTCAGTTAGTAACTTAACTACCTTTGGTTTGACTTTGTTTTGTTTTGTTTTGTTTTGTTTTTATGAAGTGTATGACAAAAGAGGGAGAAAACTTGATAACTGCTTCTCTTACTCAGCACATCACTGGATTTTATTAAAATGCTTCAGTTTCAAAACACAATTATGGTGTTCTGAATATGAGCACGGCATTATGTGTTCCATTCTTTTCCTGGGATGCTTTTCCTGCTACAACATCTTTATTTTACTTCCTAGCAATTACCAGTGATAACATCAAATACCATTGTGAGGTGCCGGTCTTGTCGAACGTATATCAATCCCTTTGTATCTTTCATTGATCAACGTAGATGGAAATGCAATTTGTGCTATAGAGTAAACGATGGTGAGTTTAGATTCTTGAAATAAGTATGTTTAATATTAACATTTTGACATTTTTGTCATTTGGTGTTTCTCGTTATTGCTTTAAAATCTTTCCCATCACTTTTAATAGAGAGAATATAGGCCAGGGACACTTCATGTTTGGCTAGCCAAGGGGATTTGATCATTAGAAGTGACAGCGAGGGCAAAGTCAAAAGTTGTCATAAACCTGGCAGGGAAGATCACACAGGTAGGGTCCTGCAGACTAATTATGCTTGACCTTCAAGTTACAATTGTCTTCTGTTTGTACATTTGGTTTATTTAACTCAGTGTAAATCTTTGCCAGTATGTATGGACACATATGCACATGTGTCTCTTGTGCCCTTTAGTCATTTTTAGGGCATCTTAGTCTAATTGCTTTCAAATATGTGTTTCTGTTTGATTTTTTTTTCCATGTCATGAGATGTAATAAATTGAACACAAACCTAAAAAACAAGGTTATGTGTGTTCTGGTTTCCTCACCTGATTTCAGAAATAAAATTTAATCCTTCCAATATATTTTTTAAAGAGGGCTTAAGGAATTAGTTTTTACCATTAAATGTTCATAGAACTGTTATGAACTTTATATAATATTAGTGATAGAAGTGTTTATTTCTCGACATATATATGTATGTTTAGTTAGAAATATTGTGTTCTAAATTTGTACTGGATTTCTAATTTTTATCTAGTTCCCGAAGAATTTATGTATAACCCTCTTACCCGGTCTTATGGAGAGCCTCATAAACGACCAGAAGTTCAGAATTCGACTGTGGAGTTCATTGCTTCTTCAGATTACATGGTAACTATTCAGTGTTAAAAATCAGTCGTAGGATACAATTGTATTGGTCATTCGTAATTTGCTGTTGAGTGAATTCTTGTCCAAATTTTGAAATTGCCTGTAGTATGAATTTTTAAAAACAATTCTGAAAGTTTATACTTAAACAGAAAAGTCTTTGTAAAGGTTACTTGATCTCCTGGAAGGATGCAGTTATTTATAGTTGTTAGAAACATTGGTAATGTTTTATGATAAGCACTAATGTCTGTGATTTGTTGCCATTCTATAACTTGCATGGAACAAATATAAATATTCTTTTACGATTCCTGTTTTTGCCAAAAACTGCAGGTTTCAGGCTCTTAAAAAATAATCTTACTGGTTCACTCAGTATAATAGATATCAAGATAGATATTGACTTCACTCTAATTTTTCTTCTTTCAGCTCATCATAAAATTCTACCTGTCCTTTAATTATACTGAATCTAAGATCTCATTCAAATTTTCCACCTACAGAAATGAATTCTCGGCCTAAGTTCTATTCATCTTATCGTATCTACTCATTCTAAGTGTACAATAACTTATATTTTCTCTGTGCCTTATTTCTAATCTTTGTTGTCTGTAAAAATGTAAAGAGTTGCTGGAGGGGAAAGGTGAACAGGGACAACTAATGTGTATTAAATTCCCGATGCTTAGCCCATTTTTTTTTAATAATTTTTATGGTCTTTTGTATCCAACATAGCATCTGCCCATTTAACTACTATTTTCTTGTCTGTTTCCATATTAACAAGAGTAAACTTTCTCTTTGTCACTATTACTCTCAACTTCTTACTTTCTTTACAATTTTTATTATGTTCCTAACCTTATTCTGACTCATTAGGAGTCTTAATCTAATTAAAGTGGTGTGGCAAAAGGTGATCTTTAATTTTTGCCATGTGACCCATATGATCCCTGGTTGACATTTTTAAAAAAGACTTTATATATCTTTTTATTTTACCTTTTATTTTACCTATTATAGTAGTGTTCAAACATGCTTCAAAGAAGGGAAAATAGTATAATGAGCCATCATTTGCCCATCACCAAGCTTCGGCAGTTATCAACATTTTGTTATATTTGTTTCATCTGTCCTCAGTCTACTCCAGTCTCCTCCCCTCACCCACCCTGGAGTTCGTTAAATGCTAATCCTAGCATTGTATCACTTGACTCATTAATACTTCAGAATGTATCTCTAGCTGTAAGTTTAATTTATTTAAATATCTCAGCCAACACTATCAGGAAAACATTTAGTCCATCTGTTTAACCATTACTGTGTAATGACTGCTTTATCATACTTAATCCACATTTATAAGGGAAAAAGTTAAAGGAATTTCATTTTCATTAGCACATGAGATCTTATAAAATACCAATCCTATTTGTGTAGTTTTGATATATATACTCAGTAAATATCCAGTAGTATGGTGACATAAAAGTATGTTATTTTTATTTCTTTCAGCTTCGGCCTCCTCAGCCCGCAGTTTACTTGTTTGTTTTAGACGTGTCTCATAATGCAGTAGAAGCCGGGTATTTGACAATTTTGTGCCAGTCACTGTTAGAAAATCTAGACAAGTAAGAATTGTTTTTACTTATAATATGTGTGCATGTGTATAAATGTGAAGTGTTTGTTATCAGTTCATGAGGTTGTTTTTAATTAAGTTTGATTTCGTTTATTTATCACTGAGAGTACTTCCTTAAAATAAGGATCCTGCTCCTGGATAAGGATCCTGGATCATTATGATATATGACTTGATACCTGGATCATAAAATCATAAATTTTAATAGTAAAGAATTTAGATCTCATCTAGCTCTCCCTCTGACTTAGCAGATCTCAGTACTGGGGCCCAAAGAATTTGACTTGGCCAGGCTATCAAGAATCTCATTAAGAGAAATCTAGCTGTAATTTATGCCTGAACAAGGAGTTTTTCATGAGGTAATTTTAAATGTGCTAACAAGAGAATGAGCTAGATCAAGGGAAGGAGGGAACTGATTTTGCGCTAAATATTTTATAGAAAGGCAGAAAGTGAGCTGTTTATTTTGGCACATAGTAATGAGCTGTATTGTGAACGTAGAAACAGCAGTGAATGGGCTGCTTATACTTGGTTCCATACCTGCCTGTCTACTGATATTAAAGTCATGAAGGGGACTTTAAACTAGCTTTAAAAATGAAACTTCCAAATCTCTGGAAAACATTGTACATTTCTTTTTTTACTCCCAACACTTGCAAGAGATAAAATTATTAATAAGAGTGGTTCACAGATGCAGTGGTTTTTGACATGTGAAAAGATGTAGGGTGGTTACATATAGGTGCTTTGTCAGAAGTGCTCTTGGTGATTCCAGAAGGTTCTCCCTTGTCTTCCATTTGAGTTTGAGAGCCCTTGCTGGGTCGAGTGCTGGGTCCAGTCACCATAGGCCACATATCACTGATCTTGACCTGTGGATAAAACTGATAACATTGAGACCTTTCAGATTTAAAAAAAAAAAAAAATCTAGAGTTATTAAATTATTTGCTTTTAATTTCTGTTCATAACTTAGAGTTTTCGCATTTTTCTTGATTGAAGCATTTGCCCTATTTTTAGTCACAAGTGCTTACTTCAGGTATAGCTTTAGCAGTGAGTGCCAATAGAAAACCCTCTGCAAAGAGATAGTTTTTAAGACTGAAGAGTTAGCTTACTAGAAAAAGCACGAGGATATAGCCCTAGAAATTGAAGCCAGTTCAACAAAGATGAGTGAATTAAATAGATGATGCAAAACCAAAAGGATAGAATCAAGAATATAAAATAGTTCTAAATATATGTATATTTGATTATAGTAGAAAATAAAAGCATTAGGAAAGAAAAAAGGCAATAGGATAGCAACAGTATAGTAACATGTTTTTGGAAAAGGGCTATGGAAATGACTTTGAGAAAGAGGAATTTGATGCTGGAGCAGTTCTAACTCAACCCTGTATTTTGAGCTTTGAGTAGAATAGGTAAGTGTAGTCTCTATTTTAATGGGTAAGAAACGATCCTAATATTCATTGACCTTGGAAATCTCAAAGAGGTGAAGTTTATAGTCTGTAGAAACATCATACATGTTGACCAGTATTGGTAATCTAACCACCCACATAACTTGTTGCATTTTGTTCTATGAAATGATGTCAGACCTACCTTGCAGACTATATCTGAGTAGCCTAATCTATCATGTATAATAGTGATAATTATTTTTGCTTTGATGCACAAGTTTTGGCATTCTATAATCAAAAATATTTTAAAGGAAATGATATATTACATAACCACAGTTAACCTAGTTGGTGTGCTTAGAAATACACTTCTATAAGATGCACCATTCATCTTATTCATAAGGGATGCTTAATGGGCAATGAAATGATAATTCTTTTATGCTGTGGCATTCACTTTTGAATATTGAGTTCTAGCAGAAAAAAGTTTAAAATTTTATTAAATTTATTGAGGTGACATTGATAAATAAGATTATATAGGTTTCAAGTGTAAAATTCTGTAATATATTATCTGTACTAATATTACATTGTGAGCTCACTGCCCAAAGTTGTGTCTCCTTCCATCACCATATATTTTACCCCCTTTACCCTCTTCTACCCCATTCCTACCCCCCTTTTTTAAAGGATAATGACAGATTAAACATCTCAATCTTCTTAAATGTGGTTTTTATTTAAAATTTCATACATTAAAATCTGATTTGGCTTACATTCATTCTTTTCTAAGAAACTACTTATTTGTTATTTTGCCCTTAAAAATGTTTAAATAAGATACACTATTTTTGTAATATTGGAACTGAATATGTAATTTTTCAGGTAAGAGTGTGTTTCAAAGGAAAGTTAGCAAGAAGTCTGGTTTTTTAATCATGTCTTTTTTAGTTTTGGTTTATTATTTGAATTTAGTTTGGTTTTCTGAAGTATGAACTCTACACGACAGTGATTTCATCTGAAAATGGAACAGTTCATCCTTGTTCTCTGATATATATATTGTTTTAGATTGAGATGACTTTTCTGTTTTCTCCAAAAAAGCATATGTAACTCTTCTTATACTTAGTTTACTATTTCATTTTTTCTTAAATAAAGTGTTACCGAGCACTTTACATTTAAAATTGTCATTTTTATCTTTAGGCTTCCTGGAGATTCACGGACACGAATAGGATTTGTGACCTTTGATAGCACTATCCATTTCTACAATTTACAAGAAGGATTATCACAGCCTCAAATGTTGATTGTGTCTGATATAGATGGTAAGCAGTGAATAAAAGTCTAACTTCAGATTTTAGAATTGATGCTACTTTAACAATACTCATAATGCCATAAGGATAATTTGGTGCACTTTAATATTTGTTTAAAAATAATTGTTTTCTGAAAAATACTTGAATTTAAGTTTTTACACTTGTGTATGTGTACTTATGCATCTGTCAACACACATGTGTAATACAGAAAATGTGTATTTAATAAAGCAGTATTCTAGTACCCATTACATGTATGGCCTGATAAAAACGTAAGGGTTTTTTATATTCTTTTGACTTATCTGTTGATTAAAATGTATTTTCCCTATAGATGTTTTTCTACCTACACCGGATAGCTTACTTGTGAACGTATATGAAAGTAAAGAGGTAAGATTGAAATTTTTCTTCTAATGTTAAAACACTTCTGTTATTTCAACTATTTACTGAAATGTTTAGTGTTTATTTAGCATATTAACATTTCAGTAGACAGTGTACGTAGCATATCTATTGATTCCTCATGTACAGTCCCCAGAATGTAGTGGCACACTACACTGGGGTGTTTTAAAGAAGAATATTGCCTTGCCTTCTCAGTAATTCAACTTTTAATCTTTGTTTTCCCAGCTTATAAAAGACTTATTGAATGCATTACCAAATATGTTCACCAATACCAGAGAAACACACAGTGCCCTTGGTCCTGCGCTTCAGGCTGCCTTTAAATTAATGTCTCCAACAGGTGGCCGTGTGTCTGTATTTCAGACACAGTTACCTTCGTTGGGTGCAGGACTTCTGCAGTCCAGAGAAGATCCTAATCAGAGATCGAGCACAAAGGTATTATATATTTCATTTCTCTGTATTATATATTTCATTTCTCTGTCATATTCAGGATGGTGTTTTCTACCTCTAGAGATTGTATAATAATTTGTTCGTTCTACATTTCTACTTCATTAATAATAGTAGGAAAAAAAACTGGTAAGAGTGTTTAACTCGAATTATTTTGTTTTCGTGTTGCAATATGTTCTTTTTATAACTTCCTTTGCAAGTCATAGAAATGTAGGAATCATTTACTCTAACCCTTCATTTTACAGACGGGGAAACATTAAACTTGCCAAAGGTTAAGTAATTATTTAATTGTAGAGATGTGACTGGCTTTTCTGACTCCAGTGCTCTTTTCTCTTACACAAGTAATAACACTTACTAAACCTGAGGTATTATAATTTAACATGCTCATACTAACAAACATTAATTATAACGGTAGTATAAAACAATTGTATAAAACTTCGAAAAGTGGAAACAAATAAAAATCAATAATCTCACTGTCAAGTTAATAGCATTTAATTATACAAAAACACAAATGAGCATAATCGAGCATCATAAATATATACTGTTTTTTTTTAACTAACTTTTTTTTATCAGAGAGTATATTGGGAGCATTTTGAGGCCCCTAAAATTTTTCTTAATTTAAGAAATGTTTCTTAAATAAATGTGAAAGTACTCGATTATTGCCTCTTAGCTGTTGAAAAGTTGTCTCCAATATTTTAACTATTAAAAAAAATGAGTTCGAATATTACAAAAAGATTTTATCATGGTATTTTAATCCTTTATTGCAAATAATAAATTAACTAGAACAATCACTTTTGTTCTGTTTTGTCTGGTTTCAACATATGTATGAGAAAATGCCATTAAAAGTAATTATGGGTATAAATTAAGCCGTTTTAATAATGTCATAAATATTTAGCTATATGTTCAGTTTTTCCTTTGAATAAATTCCTAAAAGTAAAATTACTGGGTTCAAGAGTATAAACTTTATTTAAGTTATTAATATGTTTTACTTATTGGGCTTTTTATCAACCTGTACTCTTAAGGACTCTCAACTCTCATCTTCTTGCCAGTATTAAGTATTGTTTCTTTTTTATTCTTCATCAATTTGCTAGAGAAAAATAGCACCATATTTTACTTTACAGAAATTGCATTTTTAAATTGCTTTTGAGAAAAGCTAATTTTGAAATAAACCAGGGCAAGTATATTTTTTAAACTTTTCAACAAGCACAGCTAACATTGAGAAATTTGATCCATTGCAGTCCATTATAGAAACTGAGGTGTTTTGAACAAAGGAAGATGTTACGTATTAACTGAATTCTTGTTACAATTCTGTTCTCTTTTTTTCCTTCATTTAACTTTCAGAAATATTTTCTATCTGCCTGAGACTCGAGCTTAAATATCTGTTTTTGTTTACAAATTTCTTCACATCTGAGTAAACTCTAATATAATTACCATACACTAAATCGAGAGGATTGAAACATTTTGTTAGGCAGTGTAGCATAGTAATTAAGAACTTGGAGCCTGGCCCTTCCATTATTAACTCTTTCTCTACTGTCACCTTCTCAGCTCAAGTGTCCTCGTACCAACAGGAAAAATCTTCCTTGATTTAATATGCTCGTCTGTTATGTAACAGTATATAATAATGGATAATAGCACTCACTCTGGAGCCAGACTTCTTGGGTTTATATTCCAGCATCTGCCACTCAATAACTATGTAATCAGTCAAGTTATTTAATCTTTTTTTTTTTTGCCTCAGTTTCCTCATCTGTAAAATGTAGGTTACCCTATGAGATCTATGATATTACAAGGGTTAAATAATCTGTAGAAACCATCTTGAGAAATGCTGGCACATAATTGTTTTATAAATGTTAGCAATTATAACTGTTATAGGAAATCTGTGCTAAATGCCTAGACATTAAAAAAAAAATACTCCTTAGTTTGCTAGGGGGGTAGACTATATCTTCTTGCTTTTTATAAGAGAGACATAGAAATATGTGCGTAATTCAAGGTTCCAGCTCTTACTTTATGACCTGTTGACTTAGGTTGTACAACATCTTGGCCCTGCAACTGATTTTTATAAGAAACTCGCTTTAGATTGCTCAGGGCAGCAGACTGCAGTGGATCTGTTCCTTTTAAGTTCACAGTATTCTGATCTTTCTTCTCTAGGTAAGGAGATATTGTGTTTATCTGTTTACATAAACATTTTTAGCATATAAATTAAATCTAAACTCTTCAGTAAAGAGTTCTCAATATTTGGGGGAGAAAGACGTGAATTAGATGATATCTGTGAAAATTACCAGTAAACTTTAAAGCACTATCCAATATAAAATGCTGTCATTTTGTTTTTAAAATACAATTTCCTTACCATTCTGCTCAACAAAAAAACTATATATTTTATAAATGTTTGTGTTTTTCAGATTTATATATTATCCTTATTTTGACAGTTTTGGTTATCTCGTTATGACTAAGATTTCTTCATGATATAGAATCTATACTACTGTTGGACGAGTAGGATATTGTTTCTGTAGCTAATTCTATTTATATTTCTTTCTAAAGCTTGCATGTCCAAGTATTCAGCAGGGTGTGTCTATTACTATCCATCTTTCCACTATACTCATAATCCTTCACAAGCAGAAAAATTACAAAAAGACCTAAAACGTTATCTCACACGAAAAATTGGATTTGAAGCCGTTATGAGAATAAGGTGTACTAAAGGTATGAAACTATAAAAATTATGCTTCATAATTAAATTAATAAGCATTCTTTATCAACTACTTATGATGGTTGCTCAGCATAAAGAACTTTATGCTTGATATAGTTAGCTGTACCCTGTTTTAAATATAGATAGATAAATAGATAGTCAATAATCATTTGCCCAATTTTTAAGGTAATTTGAGTAAGTGAGCAAAAATAATGTTTTGCTTTATTGGGAAGAACCTAAGAGAAAACTCATATCGGAGTTGATTTAGAAGGAGAATTAGAGAAATAAGGAAGCTCTTAGGTGAAAATAGTCAAATTTTGATCTTTGCCTTCAAAATCATTCAAATAGTCTTCATTTTACATTACCTCAGTTTTATGTGAATGTCTGTCTGCTGGAGGAATTCTGATCCATTATTTTACTTATTAAATGAGTTTTTACATAATCCTCATTTGTTTAATTTTTTTAGATCTTTTATATGACCTGCACTGGTTATTTTGAATTGGTAATTTAGAACCTCTATTAACATTCCCAGTCTTACTCCCCAGTTATGCTTTTCATTCAAAATCAGAGACATTTTGTATTTTATAAAGTAGCTTTAGCATGGGGTAAAGATACTACTGTTAACTTCACCTTTTATAATGAGTTTTCTCTTCCCTAGGTCTTTCAATGCATACTTTTCATGGAAACTTCTTTGTTCGTTCCACTGATTTGTTATCCCTTGCCAACATCAATCCTGATGCTGGATTTGCAGTACAGCTGTCAATTGAAGAAAGTTTGACAGATACTTCCTTAGTGTGCTTTCAAACAGCCCTGTTATATACATCAAGTAAAGGTAATTTTGTTGTTTTTAATGTTCTGTTTTTTTTTTAACTTAGTTTGAATTTTTAAATATTTTTTTATAATAAAGACACTGCTTTTATTTAGTTCTGTATGTGTCTATACAGAATGCAGAAAACACATCTAAAAATCATATAGAAGAAAATTAAAACATAAGTGGTTGGTGGACACTTGAATGTGAGATTGGCTGTTACATTAAATTTTTTTTTTTTTTTTTTGACTAGTGGAAGACTTGTATTCCCAAGATCAAATGTATCTGGTAAACAACCTATGCTAAATTCAGCTATGCCCTTTTTTGCATTATTTTTTTGCCCCATCTGCCAAGCATTTAAGGCCTACATTTGTTGACAGCCTAATTCGTGTTCTGTCATTTTACTATGTTAGATATAATTTAGAATGATGATATTAAAACCTAGAAGCTGATATTCAGCTATGTTCAAAGTTAGTATGTCTTCATAATGTATCTTCAGTTTTGGAGAGTACTTAATTTTCTTTAAAACATGTTCATTGTAAAACTCTGGTTTTTTAACTGTTGGTGATTTAATCCAATCAAAACAGTAACTTGAATAATATTTTGACCTGTTTTCTTTATTTCTTTCTTGGTAGAATATGTTTTGCAATAACATTTGTTCATCCCTTTGTTTTAGGTGAACGGAGAATTAGAGTGCATACACTTTGTTTGCCGGTGGTAAGTTCACTAGCAGATGTATATGCAGGAGTAGATGTACAAGCCGCCATCTGCCTTCTGGCAAACATGGGTGAGTAAAACAGTGGGGGGACTGTTTACTAAAAACAAATCTGGGTATTAACCCTAGAAATCTCTTATTTAAAAAGTGTATGGTTTACATTTTCATATAGCAGTGTGAATTGGACTGTTCTTATATTTCTTATTAATTCTTCAGTTCAGAAATATTTTGGGGGATTCATAATCACTAAAAGCAGGTAACAACCCAAGTGTCCTTCAGCTGGTGGATAAATGAACAAACTGTGATATATCCATACAATGGAATACAATTCAGCAGTAAAAAGGAAAGAACTATTGATATGTGAACAGACATGGATGGCTTTCAGAGCCATTATGTTAAGTAAATGAAGCTTAACTTAAAATGCTACATATATGTGATTCCATTTATATGACATTCCAGAAAAGGGAAAATCATAGGGATAAAGAATAAATCAATGATTATATCCGGATTGGGAGCATGGGGAACCTTTTACTACAAAGGGGAAGCACAAGGAGATACTTTGGGGATGATGGTACTGTTGTATATCTTGATTGTGGTAGTGATTACATGGTTATCCGTTTGACATATAACCACTGTAGAACTATACTCAGAAAAGTATATTTTACTGTATATAAGTTTTTTTTTAAATTTGGAGGGTATTA
This sequence comes from Eidolon dupreanum, assembly GCA_028627145.1. Classification (NCBI taxonomy): domain Eukaryota; kingdom Metazoa; phylum Chordata; class Mammalia; order Chiroptera; family Pteropodidae; genus Eidolon; species Eidolon dupreanum. Next base: position 69,167,139 of record CM053513.1, read on the forward strand.
ATATAACATTGAGTGTTTTGCTTTTAATGAATTTATCTTTTAGATGAATTTAGACATGAAATGAACCTCAATACTTCCTACAAATATAACTTTATTTTTAATACTTTGGCATATGCGTAGGTTATCTCTATTTCAATGAAATATATACTTGGAGAAAATAAGTTTCACACTAATATCTGGTTCTTCGTCTACATGAGGACCTGTTTAGTTTGCTATTTTTTTTTTTGTTAACTTGAAGTCTTAAAGATTTTAGAGGATTACAAGGGATGACTCCAATTGCAGAATGTACATCGTTGGGTTTTTTTTCCCAACTCTTTTCTATTGTTTATAAATGATACTTTATACGTGTGACTTTTATTTGAGTAATGAAAACATATCCTAGAGCTTTCTCAAAAGTAGACAGATGATATATGTTCTCTAATACCAATAGCGGTTCAGTATTTTTAAACTCAAAGAGATTAAAACCAAAAGATCCAAAACAATCTAGATTTGTTCTCATTGTCAGATTTATTCAGATTTAGTTGAGAAAAATTGTGTAGTAAGCAGATACTTTCTGTCCTAGGAAATGGAATTTTTGTTGGTTTCTTAAATAATGCATGTAAAGCTTATCTCTTACAGCATTTGTTGAAATCTAATGGTTAAATACCTTTTCATTTTGGTTGGTTTTTAGCTGTGGATCGATCTGTTTCATCAAGTTTGTCAGATGCAAGAGATGCCTTAGTGAATGCTGTGGTGGATTCATTGTCTGCATATGGCTCAACTGTCTCAAATTTACAGCAGTCTGCATTGATAGCACCCAGCTCCCTCAAGTTGTTTCCTCTCTATGTTTTGGCCCTTCTCAAACAGGTAGCTCTCTATACACTGTTATATTTAATAATGTCTTTTAAAATTCTCGATACATAAGTGAAAAAGTAAATCTAGGTTTTCTGGGTTTTTGAAAAATGTTTACATGAGGATTATGCAGTTTAGCATTGGAAAAGTTTTGAAGAACAGGAAAAGATCAGTGGGAAATGGAAGTATACAAATACATGATAACTCTTATGAAACTGTGCTCTCACTCCTTAATACGTGGGAGCAGCTTGAATAATAGTGTGCTTATAGCATACTCTTAGTGTATGCTTCTGGAAAGAGACTCTAAGGGAAAGATATGATATTCATTGAACACTTTCCATGTCTCGGAGCTGAGAGTTGAATCCAGTTCTGTCTAATTTGAAGGCTATGCTTTTTTAACAATGGTAGTATATATTTGTTTTAATATTTGTCCACTGCGTTTCTGTTTTACTTGAAAAATGTGTATCTCTTTTATGTAGAAAGCATTTAGAACTGGTACAAGCACACGCCTCGATGATCGTGTGTATGCCATGTGTCAGATAAAGTGTCAGCCACTCGTTCATCTAATGAAAATGATTCACCCCAACTTATACAGGATAGACAGATTGACAGATGAGGTATGATTTCTTTTACTGCATTGTATTTATTAACAATTTTTTATCCGTTTTTCCTCTGTTAATACTTTAAATAAGGACATAAGCTATGGATTTGATTGGATAATAAGACTATCAAATACTATCTAGGGTTATAGAGTTTTTAAAAATAGTTTTATATGGGAAGTAATTCACCTTGTGGATTTGGTTATTATATTTATTACAAAGCTAAGTTGTAGGGTGGCATTTTTGTTTCTATTTTGTAGATATTGACTGTTTCTGATATGATCAAAGTACAGTTTTGATTAATATTATAAACTAGATCTGGTACCCAATAGTATTTTTTTTAATATGTAAATATGTAGTGTATGTTTTCTTCCTTGTGTTAAAACTTTTTTTTTTTGGGGGGGGGGGTTGTTTTTGGAATTTTCTCTGTATGTTCCTAGGAGAATGTAAAAAAATAGCTTGCTTTACAGCAGATTTAATAATCATACTTTTAATATATCCTGACCTCAGAACAGAAGGAAATGGAGAGATTGTTTTACATATTCGTGTTTCTGTTTTTTAATTTGAGTACATTTGAGTGTCTTGATTCTATAGCTAAAGTAGTAATATATTATCAATAATTTTTCGCATCTTACAAAATTTTCAAGTGTCATTTTTCATATTTCTTAAAGAGCTAGTGGCCATTAGCTTTCAAGCTGTGATGATAGCAATATAAGCTCATTCACATTCCATCTTTTTTTTTTCCCAGGGTGCAATACATGTTAGTGACAGGGTCGTGCCTCAGCCACCTCTTCAAAAACTGTCTGCAGAGAAGCTGACAAGAGACGGTGCTTTCCTCATGGATTGTGGCTCTGTAAGCATCCTCAGTGACAAAGCCTAACACTGTTCTAACAAAAGGAGAAATATTTACAGGATCCAGCTCTGTTATCACAGATCAGGCAGTGAAACATGGATTAGGAGCTGAGAGGCAGTACATTGGAAACTGGCACAAGAGGTCAATTTATTTTAGACTTTTCTAGTTGAACATCATTTTATTATCATAGATTATTTACCATCATAGATTATGTATACTTGATAAAGAGAAGGAAAAAAATTCCTGTTTTCAAGGATTTTACCATCTAGAATTAATAGAATTCAAAGGGACCTCAAGAGTTTATCCAGTTTAAGTTATATCCATTGTCAGAAATACCATTAATAATTAGGAGTTCAGGAGAAGTCACTAGGCTTGGTGGTGGTGAAGGGTGTCAGAATGGTCAAGATGGCTTCATAAATGGTCCCTTATGAGCAGGTAAAGGATTCTGATAGCAATATGAGCGGGTGTGGGGAAGAGTACCTTAGTTAAAATAACAGAGACAGTCATTGAAATAGTGGATAGGGAATATAGTGAGTCAGTTATCCTGGTTAAAACTTTATTTTCTTATTGGAGAAAAAAGGAATGAGGGTAAAGTATGTTTTATGGGAAGCCTTGAAATTTAAGCAAAGAAAATATGAACCACTCTAGATTCCTGGATGTAGTTTCTAAATGTACCAATTACATTTCCTTTTTACTTTTATGTTTGTTTCTACTTTATTTGAAATAGTACACTTTACCTCTTTTATGCTTCACAATTTAGAGAAAATAAGCTATAATAGGTTTCTAATTAAGGAGTTTTAATATATTGTTTTTTGTTTTTAGGTTTTTTACATTTGGGTTGGAAAAAGCTGTGACAATAACTTCATAGAGGATGTGCTTGGGTATCCTAATTTTGCATCAATTCCACAGAAAATGGTCAGTATATTTTATACATCTTTTTTTAACTTTATGTGTGCTTGGTTAAATTTTTTATTGAGATAAATTCACATAAGATTCACAATTTTAACCAAATTGAAGTATATGATTCATTAGTTTTTAGTATATTCATAATGTTGTACAACCACCCCCAGTATCTTAATTTCAGAGCACTTCCACACCCCAAAAAGAAACCCTTGTCTCCCAGTTCTCCCCTCCTCCTTTCTCCTCATCTGTGGGTTTACCTGTTCTAGACATATCATTTTAATGGAATCATACACTATGTTGCCTATTATGTTTGGCTTCTTTTCTCACAATGTTTTCATTATTTTTCATTCTTTGGTTTCTCTCTTTTTCCTTCTGATTTATTCCTAGATTTCTTTCTTCTATATCACCCGATCCTTTCCTCCATTTGGTCGTTCTGTTTCCCAAGCTTGTTATTTCATTTTTTAACTCTTGCAGTGTGTTCTGTATCTCCAAAAGGTCTATTTGGTTCTTTCTGAGATTTTCAGTCTCCTTGCTAAAGAACCCATTCCGCTCATCTAGTTATGTTTTCAATTCCTAAAATTGTTGGTATGATTCCTTTTGGGTCTCACTGAGTTTTTTCAGAAGTACCATCCTGAATTCTGTCATTTAAGTCACATATTTCTATGTCTGTAAGCTTATTTTCTGGAGATTTTTCTATTTCTTTCTGAGATGCCTTGTCACCTTGGTTGTTCATGGTGTTTAATGGACTATTTCTCTACTGGGCATGAATGGAAGTGTGTTTTGCTTTTTTTTATTTCCAAAAAGATTTATTATATAATGGTCCCTAGCCACTTGCAAATAAGATGTTTTTCTTTTGGTTTCCAGTAGGTGGCATCTAAACCTCTTGGATGTCTGTGTTATATAAAGTGTTAATAATGCCTTTTTTTCCCTTATAGATGTTTAATCATGCTCGCTACCTCAGTCTCAGTTGCTTTCAGTGTTAGTGACAGTTTCAGTAGCGTTTTCTCAGATCCCCTGGGGCTCTGCGGTGTTCTGTCTTGGAAGATATGAGGGGAGGGGCCCTCTGGGTTTGAGATTGGAGGCTACATACAGCTCAGCCTCAGTTTTGTAACCGCGGCTGGAAGAAATTAACTGTTGTTTCTCTGCCGTCCCTGCTTTTATGCTGTCCCTGTTTCTCTGTCTTCTCTCCTGATGATTGGGCACTGCCACCAACCGTGTGGAGCACTCAGCACTCTCAGACAGGGCTGTTCAGAGAACTTGTTGCTCCTCCTCCCCTCCTGCTCCTCCTACGGGGAGCTCCAGCGGCTGCTAGGGCCAACTTCTTTGTTTCTCCCAGTCCACCACCTGACACCCATGGTTCCGACCTGTGGTAGCTCTTATGCTCAGATCCCACGCTCAGACGTACTGGTGTGCAGTTTGGATGTTTTTTTGTTGAGTTTTAGGTGTTTGGATTATTGTTGTTTCAAGGGGAGAGATCTGGGAATGTCTCTTACACCATGTTTAATCCAATATCTCACACAATGTTTTCAAGGTTCATCCATGTTGTAGCATGTATCAGTATTTTATTCTATTTTATAACTAAATAATAGCCCATTGCTTGGATACACCATATTTTTTTATCCAGTCATCTGTTCATTAACATTTGGGTTATTTCCACTTTGGAAATATGATTCCAAAAGCAGTTCTCTATATTTAATTAATGGAAAAGGTCTGCCTTTTCTTGGATATTGAAAATATGTCATTTCTCCTGAAATTAATATAATGTCAGAGTAATTCTTACCACATTTTGCTGTTGGTGTTTGATTGACTTAACAAATGAAGATAATAAGGAAAAGTTTAAAAATATCAGCAAAGGGGAAAAGCATATGAAAAATAATTCCTATTTAATAAAGTAGTAAACTTTATTTTAAAGCTGTAGTTATTTAAGCACTATGATACTGGCATAATAAACATAAGAATGGAACAGAATGGAATTCAGAAATGAATCTAAGTCCTATAAAACAATGTAGTAAAGATTACATTTCAGATCACTGAGAAAAATGGAATATTAGAAAAAGAATTTTTATTATGTTAAAATGGGCAAGACCTTTGTAAATCAGTGATGAAAAAGATGAATAAATATGAGCATAAAAATAAAATATTTCTTTCTGGTAAAATAAAAAAAGCCAAAAGACAGACAATCGTAAAATTACTTGTAACTCATGACTGAAAAAGAGCTAATTTCTCTAGCATATAAAGTTCTTTAAGAAAAAGAAACCCCTGTCCTCTTAAAAGCAAAATAAAAACAGGTAAAGGATTTGAATAGCCAGTTCATAAGGAAATGCTATAGTAGTGGCTATATGATATGTTCAGCCTCATTCATAATTAAGAAAACAAAACAAAATTTCTTTCATTTACCAGATTGGCAAAGATTTTTAAAATAAAAATGCAGAGGGTATAGGTCAACAGACCTGTAAAATACTATTGATTGGAATATAAATTTTTACTATATTTTGGAGGGCCATTTACAATATGTTAAAATTAAAATCACATAGTTTATGACACAGTAAATTATTCTAGTCCAAAGAATATTCCCCATAGATTTATTTATAAAAGTATGTTTTTGTACACACTGCTTGTAGCATTAAATAATATCTATGTATTTATTAAAAGTAAGTCTGAAAAGAGGAAAGTATGCACAATATTCATTTATATTTTTAAAAATGTGTATATATAATAAGAGCTACATATACTTTTTAAATACCTGAAAAATTCATATTAAAGTAGAAATGTTTTTTGTTCTTTTACTTTTTAACTATCGACATAAATTACAAATATAATTGACCCATACTTTTCTATTTCAATTTTTTGCATGCTATATACTTTGAATTATTTAGTTTTCTATTAAGTTGGCTTTGGGGGAAAAAAATTATACACACACACACACGTATATATATGAAAAAAATGGACTTTTAGTTCTTTTGAAAATAGTCTTGCATATAGTTTTTAAATATATTACGTATCCACACTGTTCTTTAAATTTTAAAAACTTAAAACATACAAAAACTTAAAACATACAATTCTCTGAGAATAGCTATTATTAGAATAGGGTATAATGTATAATTGTTAAATGAATTTGGAACTTAGTCCTAACCCTCTTCATTTAAATATTTTCTTTAGAAGAAACAAAATTACAATACAATACCAGTGATATATTAAACGTTGTGTATGTTTTATTGACTTATCCAGGAAAAAAGTAACATACAAGTAAAATGTCAGTGACATACTTACCATTAAAAGTGTTTTATTGACTTATCCAGAAAAATGTAAATAAATGACAACAATTAAATTTCATTTGTTTGGTTGCTGCTTTTGGGGCTGGTAAGAGAATACTGGCAGTTGGTTGTTGTTGATGAGAATCATGATTTAGTTCTAATAGTACTAAAATCTATGAGATTTCCTAATTATATTTCTTTCACCAGACATATCTTCCAGAGCTAGATACACTTTCATCAGAAAGAGCCAGATCCTTTATAACTTGGCTTAGAGACAACAGACCATTGAGCCCAATTCTTCACGTGGTAAAGTAAGTACTTCTATAACTTAAACTATAAAGTTGTCATATCTTATGCAATCTGTGTGAAATTGCTTTCTTCGAAGCCTATTTTAAATAATATTATCAGAACATATTTTAGTGGGAGAATGCTGTTCCTTGAATAGTATCCCTTATGTTCCATTTTCCTAAACTCTCCTTGCATTATACACTTTTAAAATATATAATTAATCTTGTTAATAATCTGAATGTTTAGATAAATACCCTTTTCTCTTTTTCAGAGATGAGAGTCCTGCCAAAACAGAATTTTTTCAACATTTGATTGAAGACCGGACGGAAGCTGCATTCTCTTACTATGAATTTTTGCTTCACATTCAGCAGCAGATTTGTAAGTGAAGTGGAATAAAATTGAACAAGAAGAAAAAGATCCATAACCTAGGTAAAGCATAATCTGTCAGAGAAGCACATTGGAAATTTAAAATGAAGGCATTTGTCGTTATAAGATACAGTGCATAGCCTAGCACCCTGTCTGAGGCTTTAGCAAAAGGTAATTAAGAAGAAAGAACTTGACAGTTTCTTCCGCCTATATTAATGGTAATGATGCTGTTTCACTGAGTATATTTTGAATTGGTTTCTACACATTTCCAGTAGTGCAGCAGTACAGTGCTCTGTTCATTGCAAGCCAGCAAATTTATGTAGCTAATGTGGAATGATATATCATAATGTAAAATTAGATAAATTCTTCTTTCTTATAATTAATATGACATTTCTGAACTTGAACTCTGACAAGAGATGCCAAAAGGCAGTGAGTACCATGTTATTTATATGAATTACTTTTTAACAAGGAATGATTCGTATTCATTAAATGAATTCAATATTTTCCCTGTAAAAACAATAGTTTCAGTACATGAACTATAGAAATATATATATAATGTACATAAATGTTACATTTGTAAAGAAAATGTAAAAATGTTAACTATAGAATATGAATTGCTTAAACAGTGCTGCATTGTTGGATGACAACTCTTTTTGTCACAGAGAATGAGGTTGACTAATGCATATTATGAATTGAGTCCACAGAATAAACACAAACACTTTGTAATTCTGTTAAATCTTTTATGTGGATTTATTTATGATCAGCCTACTAATTAAAAATATTTTGCTTGACAATATGGTTTGGTGTTATTTTTGCAAAGCAGGGGAGTCAATGGGGTTTTGTTTGTTTACATATAGAATATACTGAATTTACTTGGGGAAATGCAGTGATATTGAATCAGTAAGTTTTCATTAGTCTGTGGACCTTACCAAGTACTTACTCTTTAAATTCTGAAAACAAATGCTACTTTAGAAATACATATTATTGACTAAATATAATCTTTCTCAAATTAGACATTTTTTTCCGCACATTCACAGCAAGAAAATTTTTATAAGATGCACATGTGACTGTCCTATTTAATTGACTTTAAGATTACCATCTCAAATTTTGAGAGATTTCATTCTGATAAAAAAATCTCATTTACTAATAATAGGTCATTTAAACTATTAAAACAGTTAATGATCCATTAGATTGCAAGACGGAATTTTATACACTGTGAAAGTCTCATCGATGAACTTTGGAAGGAAAAATGCTTTTGGTATGTACTGTGAGTGATTTTATTGTGGTTTTGTGTTTAGTGGATCTCTTTCCTATGTTTAAAAATAAAATTGCTCTCTCATGTTCCCTGATGTAAATGAGAGGTTAAATGACTCATTCTAAATGGCATTATAATTAGTGACAGAGTTAAGAGTAAAAGCCAAATGTTCTACCCACCCACCACCTACCTCCTCCCCACCCCTACTCCCACCCCAGGACAGTACTTGGTACTTGTCCCTATACCATGCTGCCTCCTGCAAGAGGAAGTCTTACTGAACTTTAGGGGAAACTACAGCACTAAATACTATAACTTTACAATCAAAAATATAATGTTTCAACTTTAAGAAGGACAAAAGTCTTTTGTCTTTGGATATTTTATTTTCCATTCAATAAATATTTACAAACACTTAATACTTCCCAGATGGCGTTCTAGGCATAAAGTGGATAAAGTCCCACTTTCACAGTGCTTACATGCTAGAGTGAGGGTGTGGAGGGCTGGGGAAAAGACAGTTCATTTATGTATGTCAGGTGTGATGAATGCAATGAAGAAAAAGAAAGCTGGATAAGGTCATCAAGAATGTGTGGGGTTTTTGTTTGTTTTTTGTTTTTGTTTTTGTTTTTGTTTTTATAATCAGAGAAGGCCCTCTGAAAAGGTGACAGTTGAACAGAGACTGAAGCCACATGGATATCTGGAAGAAGAGCCATCCAAGTAGGGGAACTCTGTCGTAGGTGAATGTGGAAGTTAACTTTAACTGCTCTTGTTTTCTCTGTAAAAGAAGCAGTTATCCACTGGGAAAGGGAAAAGAGTGTGAGAGGTTTCATGAGAGATGGTCTCCTAGGAGAGGGAGTTAAAGAATTGATAGGTGATGTATTATGATTGTCAAGCAGCAGCAAGGGCCTATCTTGGCATATGAGACATGAACTTAAAAGTAAAACCACTTAGCATAGCTGTGCTGCTTTCCTCAGCCGCATTCAGATGCTGGGTGGAAAGTTGGATTTAAGCAGGGTTGGTACAAGAGACAGAGGAGCAAGGCAGTGAGGATGTATATAAGTGATTGACTCATTTAAGTGAAAGGGCACAAAATGGTTGGTAGAGAAAAGTAGTAGTTTGGAGGTCCTGTTGAGGTCAAAGTGGTATTAGAATATGGATATCAGAGGGAATGAGCTGGAAAGATAGGAAGTGTGAAGGTCAGGAAATGGGATGCTCAAAATTGATTTGGGGGAAGTTTAGATACTTATAATGAAAAGATAAAGGGTGTATCCATGGGAGTGGGTGGTTGAGGTTGTGTGAAAGATGACTGGAGGTTGAGAAGGTCAGAACTTAAAACCACGGTTTTAGATGGATCATTTAGAATCAAGATTGTAGGTAGATCGTGTATTTGACTATTAAAATTGCCAAGAAAAATGATTGGAGTCGCAGTGGCGACATGGGGACTGTATATAAGAGGTGACGGGATATACTGTGTTCTGATGGCCTGAGTTAAGAGGACCTGGGGTAGGCAAGGAGAAAATAGTCTGGATGTCTACCAATGAGCAGAGGGATACCTGCCTGGGGTCTGAAATAAAAAATAGCCACCTCTTGAAAGGTTTGCAAAAGAGGAAGTATCCACAGAAGAAAGCGAGGTTTCAGTTAGAGTATGTGGAGACTGCCTTCAACTGTAATGTGGGCATGATGAGATTAATCCTGATGGGTGATGTATAACCCATCTCATTGCCTTCTTACGGACGAGTCTCCAGCTATTTGCTCTGTGAGACAAATGACCAGAGGAAGGGTCATGCTTACTAGGAATCCTTGAAATTGTCATTAAAATCAGCAGTTCTAAGTGTTCGTGGTGGGAATGGGATGAACATATTCCTGGGAGAGCTTTTTGATACACATCTAATCTTCTTCAAATGTGATAATCACTACCTGAGTTAGAGGGGTGACCAGAGAGATGTATTTTAAAAGAGTATCCCAGGTGATGTTAAAACTTCCAGGTGATATGAAAACATATTAGAAAAGTGTTAATGTAAGGAAACTGAGTCCTATTCAAAGCAACATTCGAAGACACTAAAAATACCTTTGAAGGCCAAGAAAAAACAACAAAACTGAAAACAACACTGCAGATGTTATCTAGATAGAAGCACTAATAACTAAAGATGGAGTTTAAGGAAAACAAAAACACTTAATCTTTGGCACATGAAACAGAAACCTCCTACCAGAGGGGGTAGAGGTGAGGAGAGGGGAGAGGTAGATGGAGGAGGTAATTAAAATCATTTCTTCAATTAAAAAAATTAAAATATACATCTAGATAACTAAGTAAACTTTTATAGTGAATGATTGAATATAAGCTAAATAAGAAAAAAAAAACAATAAAGCAATAATCCAGAAAGATTAAAAAAAAAAAGAAACAAACCTAAAAATAAAAATGGAGGTATTTTATGATTCACTAATTTTTTGTTTCTGAATCTAGAGACAATTGTATCAACCAATATTCTCTACTGTGCTGAATAGAAATTGGAAAACGATCTAAGAGGTACAGTGTGAGGAAATTCGATTGTGAAAAAGAATTCAGTTCCAGCCCTGGATCTGTCACATTATATCAGACCAACTGTAGTAGGGAAAATAATGGGTTTGAGAGCCAAACGTCAGAATTTGAATTCTGTTCCCTCTGTCAGCTATGCGACCTGGTAGAAGTCCCTAAACTTTTCTGAGCCTTAGTATCCCTACTAGAGAGAACAATTCTGTGGTAAGAGTTTTGTGAGAATTATATGGAATGAATATGTAAAGTATTTGTGTCATACCTGGCACATAGTAAGTACCCAGCACATGGCAGGCAACGTGATGATGTAACAGCACAGCAGTAACAGTAGTGATCATCCTGCCATATTGACTTGTTCGCCCTTCTATCACTAGTTTCAGTTTGTCTCTTACCTACCAGATTCTACCTTTACTGAAATTCTTCCCTGCTTGAAACTAAAAACCAAAAGTTTTAGTGCTGGCCACTGCCACCTTAACTCCCTTTTTTCCTCTGATCCATTTATTAATCACGCTTATGTTTGTTTCAGACCATCCAGTACTCTTGGATGTACAGAAGCAAACGGTCTTAGTCCATTACATCCAAACACCATTAAGACTTCAAAACTTGATGCTCACCAGTGAGTGAGCTATATAATTGCTATGCTAAGTTTTACTTGAAATTAAGTTTTAACTTTCCACTTGATCTATCTCTTTATTAGTAGTGAGTTATGAACCCTTTTGCCTCTTGGGCATTTGAACATGCTTTTCACTGTGGTACAAACCTTCACCTCTTCGCTTGGCTAGCTCCCAATTCTCCTTCAGTTATTAGTGTGCACTGTTGTCAGTTTGATCTTCATCCCAACCATTTGGTGGGGTTTCCCTGTTATATGGACCCATAGGCCCTGGTACCTTTCCTATTACATTTATCCTACTTTATTTAATTACCTGTCCCATATAGCTTCCTCTCTATGTTCTCCTTTTTTATTCATCACTCTATCATAGAGCCCTGAACAACATCTGGCATACCCCCATGCATGTAGAACCAGAAGTATATGTGTTTGTGTTATTCTTCAAGGTAGTTACAATTCTAAATTTAGAAGTCTTGTTTCATTTTTCATCCTTCATTGAATATTTAAGATCCTACTATGTGACAGGCACTGTTGTGTGATGGTTTTAGAACAGTGAACAAAACAGACAAGGTCCCTTACATTGTGGAACTTGCAGAAAAAAAAAGAAGCAGAGTAAGGATTACAGGCAGGGAGTAGGAGTTAGTGTGGCCAAACCTATCTTTCAGGGATTTCAGGCTATGGTGAAATCCAAGGGCTTTGAAAAGAGTGATGTGATCTGGCCCTAACAGGAGGACTCCAGCCAACCTATCATAGGTACCTGAAGAGGGTAAGGGAGGAGGCAGTGCATAGTTAATGAACAAATCTGCCCCCTAGGCATAGTTTAGGTGGGATGTATTCGGATTAAGAGAATGTGAAATTTGAGAATTGACCCTGGCAGTTTGGCTTAATCCTTCTTGATCATTTTATTAAATTACTGGGTTCCATTGGCCAATATTTTATTTAGGATCTGTTTAATTTTATAAGTAAGATTGGTCTGTTGTTTGCTTTTATAGTGTTTAATTTTGATATCAGCATTTTGCTATTTTTATTAAGTTTTTTAGCTTTCCATCTTTTTTGATGCTTTAAAACAATTTGTATAAATTAGCTAGAATTTTGGTATAGAAGATAGTTATTCTCTATTCTTAAAGTTTTGGTTAAACTGGCCAATTAAGCCTCTAGGCTTGGAGAATTTTTCCAGGTAGGTCATTAAACACTTTCAGGCTGTGACTGTCGATCTATTCAGGTTCTCTCTGTTGAACCAAGTTTGGTCTTTATACTTTTAATGTGATTGATATAAACAGTTATTGGGGGCTAGTTTTTTCCACCTTTTTTGTTATGTTTATGCATTCCTTCCTTTTTCTTAATCATTCTTGTCACATTTGCCTGTCTTGCTGCCTTTAAAAAAAAACTGGTTTTGTTGACTCACTTTGTTTTGGGGTTGCTTTAGGAACCTGTAAAGGAAGTGTGGCTGGTTTTCTGCCTTTACCTTATTATTTCCTTCCCACTACTTCCTCTGGGTTTATTTTTACTGCTGTTTTTCTGACTTCTTGGATTATCAGTTTAGCTTATTTTCAAACTTCACTGTTTTCTAATGTGCTTTCTTGAGTAATGAAGGTTTTAGTATTAAGTGCTTCTATTGCTATTCAGTCTTAAAACAGTTCTCAATTTCCACTTATTTCCTATTTAATCCATGAATATTTATGTGTGTTGTTTAAATTCCAGTGGTAGCGATGCTTTATCTTTTTGTTAATGTCTAATTTCATGAACACAGCTTATATGTTAGCAAGTTAAAATTATTTTTGAGATTTCCTTTGGAGTCTAACATATTGTCATACTGCAAATCTTTTATATGTGTTTGAAAATAATCTGTATTCCCATTTGGGTACAAAGTTTTTTATGACTCTGATTATTAAAAATGAAGGCCTAAGACCTGGACCAGAATAGGGAAAAGGAATATCCTTCTCTAGTTACCAGCAGAATTCAGAGTAGGGTCCTCCAAGTTAGATACTTAGAGGAATGCCTCAGCCATTCTACCTGTCCACCCTTAACAATCCAGTGCTGCTGGCATCTACAGAGGATATATAAGAGGTCGCTCAATTCAGATTTTGCAGGTAAGACCAAGTGACATAAATATAAACTCTTTCTGTAAATCAACTTTCCTTCCACCTTGGCTTAGGCTAGACCCTTTGCCAGCAGCAGGCAAGCAGTGCCAATATTGTTATTGGTCAACTTATTTGTGAAAAACTGACTTGCATATGGAAGGTAGTTTAAGGACATCAGTGAATAATGCCTTCAAAGGTGGGTTGTATGAAAGTCAAAAGATAAAATTTGGAGACTTCCTTTATTAGAAGTAAAGCATATATCTGAATGTTGACGTCCTCATTAAGGATATGACAGGGCTAGAACTAGGGTGAGGCTAGTGAGGCACTTGCCTTGGGCACAAAATTTAAAGGGGCACCAAAAAACTCAGTCATTAAGGTAAATACTATTTTAATATAATACTTTTAAAAATTAATGTAAGAAATCCATGATGAACAGAATATCAAAATTTTGAAGATTTGACCCTGCACATCAGTGCTTCACCTCACCCCAATCCTGGCTGTGGCAATGGGAACATTGGATGATTAGGTGATGGCAGAAGAGATAGGCAATATAAGGTCAAGGTTAAAATCTTGGGGTCATAGTTATATAATTTCAAGCTTCAATTCTGACTATATGACCTTAGATAAGTTACGTAACCTATTAAGATACAGTTTCTTGATCTTTAATAGAAAGCTAATGATATTTATCCTATAAGGTCTTTGTAATGACTAAACAAGTTCTTATGCCTGACTCACCAAGGCAGATCTAGATTTTATGGAACCAAAGCTTATATAATTCAGGGGACCCTCTAAGAAAAATAAAAAATTAGGAATACAAAATTGGCATGGTACTAATATTTAGAGTAAGAAAGTAACTCGAATAACAATTTTTTTAAAAGCACAAATTCAGAAAAATATTTTTAAAAAATTTTTTGCCCTTACACATCATTGTGATACTTTTTTTCCTGACAGTTTCGTGGCTATATTCCCTTCAACTGCCTTTTCATCAGACAATAGTTTTATGATACTTTCTAGAGAGAGAATAGAAAAGATAATTGTCTTCTCCCTAGCATGGTTGATTTGTTTTATATCAATGATAGTTTAGAAGAGTGTCTCTTGACTTTACAACTTGCCATTGGTAATGTAACCACTGAGGTGATGTGAAATCCCGCATCACCCCAGCGGCATGCGGGCAGAGGATGGTGGTGCTGGGTGTTGTCCCTTGATTCTTCCCTGCCAATGCAGCCAAGAATTACAGGTTGTCAAGATTTATAAAAAGTAAGATTTATTGAAAATACATTTTAGAAAGAGATGGGCCATGCCAAAGAAGGCTGCAGCCCTGTGGAATCTGAGAGGTGAAGAGAGAAGACAGAGTACGCCGCAAGGGAGGAACAGGTTTTCAGCCAGGAGAGCTGTAACAACGCAGAAGTGGGAAGGTCTGTTTCTATTTGAGCCATAATGGGAGGTCCTAGATGACCTGTACGTGAGGTTACCTTGACTAACAGTTGGCTGCTATGTAACACTTTGCCTACTACACGTGTGCCTACCCATAATTCAATCTGTTATAAGTAGATTTATGAACGTCCATGTATAAACACAGTATTATAATGACAGTATAATGAGCATTAGATTATGGACAGATTAGGGTAGTACCTTCTAAGCAGGTGTTTGTGGCTAAATTAAACCAGCTCTAGATTATGGCCTTCCTGTCCTGTGTCTCTGGGGATGCAGGAGGGATTCTCTGACTACCAATAGGGTGTTCTCTGGGCAGTCTCCAGGTTGAGCCTCTATTTCTTTGTTCCCGTCACTCATGTCTGACTAGCTACCCAATAATCCTTATGATTATTTTTAAATTTGAGAAAACATCCATCAAATGTTTTTTATATATGAGCTGTGTAATATTTGGAAGAATATTCCACAGATTAGCTTCTGAGTCCATTAATTTCAAACGTCATTTCTTTTTCACTAGTCTCATACTTAGTAACTTGAGGATCAGTAACTTGAGAGTTAGCAAACTGCTGTGAGGGCACCTCTGGCCACTGAAAATGGAAAGCGCTTACTGGGGATGCTCACACAGTGGCCCACGTAGGTCTTCTTGGTGCACGACAAACTTTACCACAAAGTGTGAAAACCCTGGTACGACCTAACAATTACCCAACATGAACTAGTTCATAAATACTACTTGCATATTATACATATGAAATATGTACATAGTGTGCTCACATACAGCCTTTGCACATTTGAATCTGCTTACTTTTCAGGAAAAAATTTAAACAGCTTTATTGAGGTATAATTTACATACCATAAATTTCACTAATTTAAAGTGTACAATCAAATGATTTTTTTAGCAAATTTACAGACTTATGCAATAATCAGCACAATCCAGCTGAGAACATTTCAATCACATTTGCTGCACTCCTAATTCCACCTCTAGCCCCAGGCAACTACTAGTCGTTTACTTTATATCTCTACATATTTGCCTTTTCTGGATGTCTTATACAAATGAAATCACACTAGTTGTTTTAAAAGCCCCTCCTGTACTTATTTTGCATTTCTCTTGGGTCCTGAGCTCTCTGATCCTTGTCCCAGAGCACTTGACACTAGCTAGCACTTCCTGTCTTTGCACATTGTCTATCTGTATCCAGAGCTCCTGGACTTTTTTTCAGTCACATTTGTTTTAAATTGTTCTTGCAACTTAAATTAGCATAATTTCATTTACTAATTGTTGACTGAGTCTCTAAAGCAGGTACTGTGCTTGGCACTCCGATACAAAGATTAATAAAGCCAAGTAACTGCCCTGCATTTATAATCTAACTAGAGAGCCAAACGTGAGTGCAAATAAACAAAACGTGATATGCGCTACAAAATGGGCAGGGACTAAGTGCTATGGAATGATTTGAGGTAATAAAAATGACATTTATTGAGGACTTAGGTGTCAGCAAAGTTGATTTAGCTCAAGCTTCAGGGCTCACCTCTTGCACAAGCCCCTTCCAAGGCACATGGAGGGGTGTCCCTAGAAATGTGTTCACTTGATGTTATATTTTTGTAATATTTCTAAATGTAAGATATTTTAGGTGAAATCAATCAAGACCACAGTCTCTCTTCTGCAACCTCCCCTCTGCAACATACCCCCATGTGTCAGGTAGGTAGCCATGGCCATTTTCAAGATCCAGCGAAGAGTAAATTGGAGATACATTAGTGGGATATTTTTATGTGGCTTACTGTCATTTTCACTTATTAAATTATTGCTAGCTATGCTTATGTAGTAATGGCTTCCAAGAATACTATCACCTATTGGACCGTCTTCCCCAGTGGTGTGATTCAAAAGTACAGGGCTGGAGGTTATACTGAGGTAGGAGTGTGTCTTACAGTGCCAGGTTACCAGAGGTATGTGGCTAGTGAAAAAGAAATGATATTTGAAATGAACGGGTCCAGAAGCTAGTCTACAGAATATTCTTTCAAATATTACAACTCATATATGAAGCAATCATAAGAATTGACATACCATTACCAATAGTGAGTTATAAGGCTTAGAGATACTTTTCTAAACTATCAGTGATATAGAACAAATCAACATGCCACAGAAAAGAGCTATCTTTTCTATTCTCTCTATAAGAAAATGTTATTAAATTGTTGTACTATGAAAAAGCAATTAAACATAATGTAGCCAAAAAAATGTCATTAAAAAAAAGTATCTCAGTGATGTGTAGGGGCAGATTCTGTGCTCCAAAATGGACATTTTCTCTACTTCATTTTCCTGCTAATAAAACACCTTTCTGCCCCCCTCCCCCCGCTCTATTGAGGTAGAATTGAGAACTAAAACGTATATATTTAAAGTGTACAATGTGATAGCTTGATATATGTATACGTTATGAATTACTACCACAATTAAGTTAACACATCGCTTCACAGTTTGTTTTTTTTTTTGGTTTGGAAAGTACAATTAAGATCTATTCTCTTAGCAAATTTCAAGCATATATTACAGTCTTAACTATAGCCATCATGCTTTACCTTAGATTCCCCAGAACTTATTTATCTTATAACTGAAAGTTTATACCTTTTGACCAACATTTCCCTCATTTTCTCCTCCTCCCAACCCCTGGCAACCACCATTGTACTCTCTGGTTCTATTGAGCTTGACTTTTTTAGATTCCACATAAAAGTGAGATCATATAATATTTGTCTTTCTCTATCTGACTTATTTCACTTAGTATAATGTCCTCTGGGTTCATCTATATCGTCACAAATGGCAGGAGGTTCTTCAAAATATTAAAAGTATATCTACCATAGATCCAGCAATCCCACTACTGGGTATATATTCAAAGGAAATGAAATCAGTATCTCAAAAAAATATCTGTACTCATACTCTTTTCATTTGGAACACTGGATAGGTAATACAGGGAATGGACTCAGGTAAATTACCTTCTCATGTAGACTTAATGTTTAATGTGTCACTCTGTCAAGGGCAACTGTATTTTGAAATGCAGATGATAGTTAACCACAATCTCACTTTGATGATGACTAAGTTTTTGCTATATAGAAACCTCCATCTTTTTTTCAATAAAGACAGATCATCAGGAGAGATTTCAACTTGTTGCATTGCCAGCTTTGATTCATTAACTCAAGACTCTAGCAAATTAAGTAAAAAAATGGGATGCCAGGTTAATTTGAACTACAGTTAAACAACAAATAACTTAGTACATTTATTCCAAATAGTTCATATTTAAAAAAAAAAAGAAAAAGTGTGACCCCATGCAATAAATGGGACATACTTACTTAAAAAAAATTATTAGTTATCTGAAATTCAAATTTAACCGGGCATCCTGTGTTCTACCTAACAACCCTATTGTAGGTTATATGAAAGCTTGGATTAGGTTGCTCTTAAATGGTTGATGTTTGTTTGTTTTTATAAACAAAAAAATATACCAAAAAAAGCACTAGATGTTTCAAGTTGTTGGGAAGATTAAGTTCCACTTCCTTAGCCTTTTCAATTAAAAGCGTGCTTCAAAAGAGAAGCCAATGTGGCTGTGGAGAGCTTATCCCAAGGAGCTCCGGTGGGCTACCATCTGGTGAGCAGCCGACCTCCTGCGGAGCCCGGCCTGGAGCTGGTGGACCCCGAGTTTACGAGCAAAAGGCCCGGCCACCGCAGCCCTAGCACACCCTCAGCCGACCCGCTTCTCTCCCTCTTTTCTGCCTTGTCCCAGGGCCCAACTTCCATAGAGATCCCCGACGCCCCTTTCCGCTTCCCCCACATCCCTGCCCCGTGGGGTGGGATGGAGAAGGCCGCTCTTAGAGCAGCAAGTGCCGGGAATCAACCGCGAGGTTCGACTTTGGAGCCCGCCAGGTGCCGGGGGCCTGCTGTCGCTCAACCCAGCAGGGGCATCCGCCCGTGGGGAGGCCGCGGGGCAGCGCGCCGCCCTCGAAATCTGAGGCGCGGAGGGCGCTTCGCTCGCCCGCCTTCTCGCATTCTCTCTCTTTTTTTTTTTTTTGGTCGGAGGAAGGAAAACAACCTCGCGCTGGAGTGTGTGCACAGACGAGAAGTGGAAAGGGGACACACCCTCCGCCAGCCCGCCCAGCGGGGAGGCGGGCGGCGGGCGGCGCCGAGCCAGTCCGGGCGCCCAGGGCGAGCGCGCTGCAGCCCCCGCACTGACCAGACCCGCGGACCGGGTGGGACCGCGCGCCGCACAATGATGCTCTTGAGGGGCCCCGGGCCGTGGCGCCCGCGGCGGACGCCGACCCCCGGCATCCCGGGCCGAGCACGGCCGCCGAGGCCCCAGGTAAGACAGCCGGCGCGCGAGCGGGGAGCCGGGCGCCAGGGGCGGCAGCTGGAAAAGTTTGCAGGGGACACTTCGGCGAAAGGGAAGCCGAACGGACTTGAAGTTCACTTCTTTTCTGCCCGCGGGAGGACCCGACAGTGGTCGCCAGGCCGCAGACATGAGGCCGGAGCCGATGACGGGAGAGGCCAGGGGCGGGGAGACCCGCGGGCCATCATCCGGGCTAGGTTGGGGTGCGGGGACCCCCTGCGGCTGGGAGCAGCAAAATACTCTGGAAGGCGGTTTCTCCGCGTCCGGCCGCGCCGCGGAGAAGTTTCCAGAGTCGCTCTGCCTCCAGCTGGGTGGTCTGTGCCCCCAGGGCGCTGGGGAACGCGGGAGCCAGCGCGGTGCGGACCCGGGCGGGGGAGTGAGGTTCCCATCCTGAGAAGCGCGAGCCCCTCCTCTGCCTCGAAGAGGGAAGAAAAACTCGCGTGTTGTTCCGAGAGCAGAGCCGGGGGAATCATGAGCGTGCGCTTGAGGAACAGTTGGCCTGACACAGGGCACAGTGGTCTGAGTGGAACCGTTGCTTGAAGGAGGGAGGAGCGTGGATGTGCAGGGGAAAGTGCTGCGTGTGACTGGGACTGCGCTGGAGCCTGACAGCAGCCCCCGAGCACATTGTCAGCTGCTGGGAAAGACAGCACTTTCAAAAGAGCGTTCCAGGTGTGTGGTTCGGAAAGGCGTCGTTTCTGAGTTTTAGTTTGCCCCCACCCCAGCTCCCCACTAGATTAGTTTCGGATTGTGAAGAGAAAAATATTTTTTATCTTTTAGCTGTGCAGTTTGAAAGAAAAGTAGAAAGTAAGCAATGCCATTATCTTGTCACTTTCACTTCCTGTTTATTTTTTTCCTCCAGCTATCTCAGGGCTTCAGTTTGGATTAAAGCAGAAAATACTTAAATGCATTTTCTAAATGCCTTCCCTGAATGTTAAAAGAATGAGTAAGGACATTATGTTACTAATACCTAGGAGAAAGGGCAAACCCCTAAAATGTAAAATGGTAGATTAATAGAGTAATTGGAAAGATAGGCGCTTTTTCCACTTCGTAAACTGTACTTTTATTATAAGTGTAGCACTAGACAGAAAACAACTCAATACAAGGAACCCCCTTCACCATACACCATTTAAACATAAATGAATGCAGCCGTTATTATTATTATTTTTTATTAACTCCATTTAACATTTTGAGTAGAAGTTTTATGGATCCCAGGACTGGGCTGCCCTTTCTCAAGTGAGCAACTCTAAGTCCTTTGCTCCAGATTTCCCACCTGATGCTATCTAGGGTAGTGCCTTTTGCATGCTGTAGCAGGAATGTAGATGCTCTTTTAGAAAAGGTAGAAAATCATATAGTGGGGCTTATTATGCCTAATCATAGGGGAACAGATAATCATTTTATGAAGCCTTACATTTGACTGTTTTGAATTTGCAGATTTTAAGTCTTGACTGCCCATGCAATTAAGTCAGCTTGCTGAACTTTAGAAGTGGAATAGCTTCCAATATTTTATTTGTCTGATAAAAGACCCCTAAAGGACTGAAGACAAGCCTGTGAATTTGCTTCTTTATATGCCTCTTTGAAGTTATACCACAAAGAAATGGACAGAAATATTCTGGCTGCTGAGGACTTTTAGCTAGAACTACTAAATCATATCGTGCAAATCAAATTAACTGTCTGTAGGGACATTTTTCATTCTCAAGTCTCACTGTTTTGTGGTTGCCCCACTTGATATGAAAAGTCCTATGGCTAAAGACAAGTATTATTTCTGCATATTTTTGCCACAGACATTCAGACGCCCTCGAGCCTGTGTAAACAGCAGAGGGTTTAAGAAACAGCAGGGAGAAGACTAGCTTGCAAGGACTTGTCATTTACTGTGTCTCACGTGGGTATTCCCAATTATATTTGGCCTTTTCTGAAATTATGAGTGTGCCTTATAGGAATATAGTAACTTTGAAAAATATATAATTCTCATTCTTCACGTGGTAGATGAATAATTGTCCAGCAGTGTTTTATGGGGGGAAAAAGTTTGTCGAAATGGATATGTTTAGTACAGCAGAATTGCGTTTTAAAGAACACATTTCACAGAAGCATAAGAAAGAAGGAGCATATTGTATTACTTTTGGTCAAGGCTGGCCTGGTATCCATGGTCACGTTCTAGTGGCAGCATCTCTGCTTGTCTGCACTGGCTGAGCGGTTGTCAAGGCAATCTATGGCTCCGGCTGGTCTTTCCATACTCAAGGACTCAGCTTTGAGTGATTATGGTACCTCTAAACAATTACCACTAATTATTACCTCTAAACAGAAAGCCCTGGCCTATTTGTGTCTTTCTTAATTTCAGTGTTTTTGCTGCATAGTTTGAGAAACTCTCTGACATGATTTCAAGTCCCCAGTATAGCATTTGAGTCTCTATGTAAGATATGTTTAAAACTTGAAATAATCAAAAATGTACTTTGCAGAGAATATTGAGTGTGCTTTTTGTAACTTCTAGAAACAAAGCATGTACCTATTTTAATCCCATCACCATATTTTAATTTTGAAATTGTTTTCATCTTTTGAATGGCATAAACATGTCATTCTTGTTAGACGCTTTCTTGCCATCCTACCTTTTGTCTGTAATTGGTGCATTGTACTGTCTCCTGAGGAGAGTGATTGGTTTATGTTGGTGATTTTACTTATACTACAGGAAAGACATTGATGCCGTGGTCTCAAAGTAATTCCAGACAGGTTTGTCTATTAAATATTAAACATCGCCATCCACCTAGCGCTTAGGTATTGGGTTTTTTATTTTGTTTTAGATTTTACTATTTATTGCAATTTAACAGTATTAGTGTTGTTTTGCAGCCAACTCTAAGTTAGGAAATCATTTTGTATCTTGCAGGTAAACATTTGTTTATTAAGGTACCTATGAAACTGAGGTAGAAAACCTGAGGCTAATATTGGTTGGTCTCATAGCTATATAAACTAAATGCGTTTACTTCGTAGAATAGAAATGAGCAGCTAAGTTAGTTGGTGTTAGGCACTTGGGGCATCTGAGTCTGAACTGGCCCTGCCCCCACTTAGCTCTGAGAACTTGAAATCAAGTCATTCAGTCTATTTGGGCCTGTTTTATCCCTTTTTCAAAACAAAGGAACTTGTCTAATTGGGCCTGTAAGCGCTTTCCACCTCTGAAATTGCCATTTTGTTATTTTACCAGGGGATATAAGTATACCATTGAATAAAATATTATCAGTGTCAGATGGTTGCCTTAATAGTTGAAAAATCCTCTCTTTTATGATCTTAGGCAGTCAGTAGAGTGGCAGTTTTACCTAGTGGTCATAGTAACTTTTCCCTTTCAAAAGAAATTGAAATTTACTTGATAGGATGAACATGTCATAACAGATTAGATTAAGTGTTGCACTAAAACTTCATTTTGTCATTACCAGTATTTTCATCTGTGAAATGTCATTACCAGTATTTTCATCTGTGAAATGTTGCTTACTCAAAAATATTTAGCATTAGAACCCTAAGACTATTATATAAAAGACATCTTGAGCTAACCTACAGGCTATAAACCAATGGAAAATGAAACAGCATTATCTCAGACATATTTTAGAAATATCTTCTTTTTTGATCTTGTTTAATTTACCACAGTATTAACATGGTAAAATAAAATGCTTACCACTCTTTGTTCTCTGAGCTGTTTATATAGACTGCGTAGTATGGGATCTCCCAACCAAATGTTTTCACTAAGTTTTCCACATTGGCATAGCTTCTAAGAAACAGCCCTATGAAACATGGTAGTCAATTAAAAGGTGACTTTTAAATCGACCCATGGGGGAAATTGCTGTCTAGTATTAGAATTGTTGATTTTCTCCTGAGCAGATGTGGGCTTTATTGTCTAGACAGTGAAGTGACAGCCAGTGGTGGCCTTTCTCTGTACTTGGTGCCAGAAAGCTTAGGAGTCAAATTTTAGACTCACCTTCTAACATGCAGAAGACCTTATGACATGCATCCTGGTTTTGTCTTCTCTGCCTTCATTTTTCCCTCCATTCATGTCATCATCCATTTTTCTGTGATCATATTTTAATGGGAAAAAGTGACAAATAAGATTTTAAGAAATTTTAAAAATCAGTTCTTTGGTGTGTGAACCAGTATATTCTAAGTAGTTACATGTCAAAGTGTGGCAAACCAATCTCTTTCTTGTTCAAGCAGTTTCCTTGGTGTTTTCCCCAGAAAAGAGATATTTATTGATTGCATTGCATTGAATTGAGTTGCTATAAGAGTAATTCTGTTGCTGTCTCTCTGAAAGAAATGTGGTGGCATTGAAGTTGTTCACTCTTTTCCTCTTTTTTCTTACTATCTTCACCTGGCCTAAATCTTCCTGTTTTTCCCCCTCCCCCTTCTTTAATTCCCCCCCTCTTCCACCCCGGACCTATGGTTGTTGCGTCTCCTCTTAAGAACTGGATCTCTGAAGGCGGGGTGTCTCCTCCCACATGCTCAGGGCGTGCGCCCGAGGCCTGGCACACCTGGGGGGCCTGGTCCATGGTTCCACCTGGGGTGTGAACCCAGGATCTTCTGCACGTAAAGCAGATGTGCTAACCACTACACTATGGAGCTGCCTCTAAATCTTCCTGTGTCTTTGGTTCCTCTGGTATCCCCACCTGAGTTAAAATATAGTTTAGGTCAACTACCAAGACCTATAAATCTCTTTATTCTGAGATTTTCCTATTTCATTAAATCATAAGTGGTGTTATTTGATTTTAAATTATTTTTTTACCTTAGTTTACAGGTTAATCATAAAGGGAATAAAAAGTACTGCAGTCCAGACTTTCCTTTGGCAGCTCTTTGGGGGGTTTGAGGGGTGTAATTAGATTTCTGTCTAGAAGTCACGGTATTGGTGAGAAATGATGTCTGAAATCTGCACTATAAACAAAGTCCACTGAAGAGAATTTCTCAGAATAGATCTGAGGGCAAGAAAGACGGAACAGTGAAAAAAGAGAGGCAACAGATGGAGCTAGAGTTGAAATTTCTATAGCCTGTGAACAGAAACCAAAAGTGACAAAACATTAAACCTCATATCAAGAAACTGACAGGTGTGCAAAGCTTTATTGTGTCAAACTTTAGGGAAGGGAAGTCTTCAAAGTCTTGGAGACTGGCAAGGGTCATCCCACAGTGTGAGTTCTGCGGAGGGTCTTATAGTTACTAGATTGATTAGATGGTTTGATTTGTACAACTGCTGTAGGCAAAGGTGGTAATCCTATTATATTCAGCTCTAGTGGAAACTCTCAATTATCTGGTTGTGATAGGAGTGGTTTTATAATCAATGCAATACTCAAATTACGTTTCTGAGATCTAAAGATGAATTAGCTTATTTTCAGCCTCTTAGACATAACAGTAAATAATAGATGCCTTGAACCCAATTGGAGGAAGAAAGAAGATATCATTCTTTTTGACAAATCTCTGTTGTTTTTCTGACTTCTGACTCGTGTGTGTGTGTGTGTGTGTGTGTGTGTGTGTGTGCGCGCGCGCGCATCCGTGGCTGCCTTTTTTACTAAACATTTTGTTTGTTTTTGGTATATGCACTTCCCTGATAGGCTGAGTAGGATATTTGAGGAATTTTAAAAGGTGTTTATAAGTTACTGCTGTTTCTGCAGTAATGGAGCTAGAATACAAGCATGTATTTTTTATAAGAGAGACTGACAGTAATGTGACCATAAACCTGGAAAGTAATTTTGTTTTAGAAAATGTTTTGCAAACAGATCAGCATAGCATTGGCTCTCTAGGCCTTTGCAGGAGGATATTTTTTGTAACATTTTGTAGTCTGATAACTCATTTCTGCAGTTCTGCTTTGGGAATGTTTCAGATAATGAATAATAAAGCAATTTTCACTTTTCAAGAGAAAGTATGGTTTCTTTTGACCTTGTAAATCCTGTTATGGGTTCGTTATTAGTGAAACCAAGGTAAGCAAGCTTTAAAACAAGGTACAGTTGATCCAGAAATCATGCCCTGGCCTCGTCCCTCCAGTCCCACTTTCTGTTTCATGCCTTCTACGTCCCACTCAGCCATGCCGGACTAATACCTCTACTTGTGGCTGGTCATGTGTTTTCACCCCTTCTCTTATTGTTTATGCTGTTCCCAGGCATCGATGCCTCCCTTCCGTTACCCCCTTGCATTCTGTTCTTGTTCCAAGGCTGAGTTCCAGTACCCACCCACCTCGCCCCACTCTGCCCCAGTTTTTATGAGGTTTCTCTAGGTCTCCGTCAGCAGAATTAATTATATACTTTCTCACTGCCACACCACTTACAACACTCACCTCATTCTACCACTCATTGTAGTTAGTTGTGCTCATATGGTTTTCCTACCTGGATTCTGTCAGAACTATTTTTCCTTATCTCTGATTGCCTCTGCCTTGCCACAGTAGCTAAATAATAAATGCTGGTTGGGTAGAGGAATGAATGAATGGATAATTAAAGACCAAGTATTATACAGACTTCCTTAATAGTATATTCCCTCAGGTCTTAGCTTCTCAATTTCTTCTTCGCTTAATCTTGCCGCGGGATCACCTGAAGCATTCTTATCTACTTTTTGTGATATGAGCCATGAATAATTGAATACTGTATTTTCTATTAAAAGAAAGCAGTAGTCTTAAATCATGTTTTGGTTAATTGCTTTATTTCCACATCAGGATTTTTAGAAGACATAATTAACATAGTTTAATGAAACAAATTCTGTAAGGACAGCCTGTTGGTTGAGTATTTTCTTGGCTCTTTTAAAGTGTGGTGTTGATTTAGGATGATTGCTCACCTGTAGGAACAGAAGCACTTGTCTCTGCGGACAAGGACCTCTGTAAATGAGATTCTCATATCATATTGGTTTTAGATTTGTGAAGTGCTGTTTTGTAATTGCCAAAAGTTATTCATGTTAGTACTAACAGCTTAATCATTAAAACTTAAATTATTTAGAACATTAAAAGTTGATTCTAAAAATGTTTATTTGTAAGATACAGCTGCAGGGCAAAATGTAAAAATTAACCTTTTGGAAAATAGCCCTCAAAAAAGGAATATTAACTTTTATATTAGGAAACACACAGAGGTTTTACTGTAATAATGCCTTCATTACCATCCAGAAGTAGGGCACATTCCTTTGGAACATGGAGCGGCTGTGAGTGAAATGATCACCCATTGGTTCTCCAGTACTTGGGAACTGGTTAAGGAAAGCCCTTAAATGTGCACAGCAAAATGTGTTGAATACTGTTGAATGTTCAAATGTTGGATAGGTTACGCTATAAAGAGGCCACCATTCATCTGTGTTTACCTACACAGCCTAAAATCTGAAGTCCTTGAGTATGAATAGAGACTTCATGTAAATCTAGAAGGTTCATGCAGGGACCGTAGCCATTATGCCAGTATTTTTGGACTTTGGGGACAGAATGGATAAGCAGGATGGTAATGGAGGGTCCAGCTGCTACCTGAGCCTTTGCTACTACTTGTGCTGCTACCACTCTCCCCAACCCCAAGAGCTGGTTCTGGCTTGATTTCTAAGAATGTTTTCACTGAAAGTATGGCTTCTCTTTCCCCTATCCTGGTTAGGTTGGTCTACTTTGACATGTAGATGCCACTTCTCATGCTTTTGGTCTTTCACAGCTAAGTGCTAGTGTGTGGTATTTTAATTGCCTGTATTTTCCTTG